>CM065590.1:221777323-222977323 GCA_033119425.1 Bufotes viridis
TTTGTTACAGGGAAAGATTTTTTAATTTATATTTCTGGCAAAAAATAAAAATTTAATTTCTGGCTGACAGTATTGGACCTGGCTGTAGTGACACTGGCTAGCCTAGCTGGAACAGCACATTCATGGGATTTGCTATCCAAGTGGGTTACTTTCAGTTTCACCACTGATATTTTAAATATATTGGCAGTTGGTAGGGGTGACACAAGCACAGCCAAACCCCTGATGTAGTATATCTATGAAAAAATCGACTATTACATGAGATTAATGGACGCTGTGGCAGCTTTTGCTGTAGCACCACAAGTCCCAAAATGGCCGCCGCCTATCAGCCCAGTATCATGTGCCAGAAAATGGTCTGCCCAGCCAGAAAAAAAATTGACTTTGACTGAGCAGCTGAATCGCTGCTGTTCTGTGTCACAGGAGTAGATTTTTCAATTCTTTGGAGCTTTTCTTTGGACTTGAGCTGGCCCACCACAGGTCCCAAAATGGCCCCCGCGGTCAGCCCAGTTACATATGTCTTTTTCTGGTATTAATTACAAGAGGACTGCTGCAAATTGGACACCAGAATTTTTTAAATGCTACTTATGTTAAATGAATTCCCACAGTGGGAGAACTATTTCCTTTTTACAGGAGTAACAACGTGCGGCCTACTATTTCGGGTGTCACCAACACCAGATTGATTAAATTGGCCTTTTTGGAACCAAAATGACAACACTGGACACTATAATGCCTTTTTCTGGTATTAATTACAAGAGGACTGCTGCAAATTGGACACCAGAATTTTTTAAATGCTACTTATGTTAAATGAATTCCCACAGTGGGAGAACTATTTCCTTTTACAGGAGTAACAACGTGCGGCGTACTATTTCGGGTGTCACCAACACCAGATTGATTAAATTGGCCTTTTGGAACCAAAATGACAACACTGGACACTATAATGCCTTTTTCTGGTATTAATTACAAGAAGACTGCTGCAAATTGGACACCAGAATTTTTTAAATGCTACTTATGTTAAATGAATTCCCACAGTGGGAGAACTATTTCCTTTTCAAAGGAGTAACAACGTGCGGCCTACTATTTCGGGTGTCACCAACACCAGATTGATTAAATTGGCCTTTTGGAACCAAAATGACAACACTGGACACTATAATGCCTTTTTCTGGTATTAATTACAAGAGGACTGCTGCAAATTGGACACCAGAATTTTTAAATGCTACTTATGTTAAATGAATTCCCACAGTGGGAGAACTATTTCCTTTTACAGGAGTAACAACGTGCGGCGTACTATTTCGGGTGTCACCAACACCAGATTGATTAAATTGGCCTTTTGGAACCAAAATGACAACACTGGACACTATAATGCCTTTTTCTGGTATTAATTACAAGAGGACTGCTGCAAATTGGACACCAGAATTTTTAAATGCTACTTATGTTAAATGAATTCCCACAGTGGGAGAACTATTTCCTTTTACAGGAGTAACAACGTGCGGCGTACTATTTCGGGTGTCACCAACACCAGATTGATTAAATTGGCCTTTTGGAACCAAAATGACAACACTGGACACTATAATGCCTTTTTCTGGTATTAATTACAAGAGGACTGCTGCGTATTTCAGAACACCGGAATTTTTAAAATGCTCGTTTTGGTACATAAATTGCCCACACTGGGAGAATTATTGCCTAAACCTTTTTACAGTATTATTTACTGAAGGAGTGCTTCTTCTGGTCTAACACCAGAATTATGTTTGTTACAGGGAAAGATTTTTTAATTTATATTTCTGGCAAAAAAATAAAAATTTAATTTCTGGCTGACAGTATTGGACCTGGCTGTAGTGACACTGGCTAGCCTAGCTGGAACAGCACATTCATGGGATTTGCTATCCAAGTGGGTTACTTTCAGTTTCACCACTGATATATTAAATATATTGGCAGTTGGTAGGGGTGACACAAGCACAGCCAAACCCCTGATGTAGTATATCTATGAAAAAATCGACTATTACATGAGATTAATGGACGCTGTGGCAGCTTTTGCTGTAGCACCACAAGTCCCAAAATGGCCGCCGCCTATCAGCCCAGTAACATGTGCCAGAAAATGGTCTGCCCAGCCAGAAAAAAAATTGACTTTGACTGAGCAGCTGAATCGCTGCTGTTCTGTGTCACAGGAGTAGATTTTTCAATTCTTTGGAGCTTTTCTTTGGACTTGAACTGGCCCACCACAGGTCCCAAAATGGCTGCCGCCGGTCAGCCCAGTTACATGTGCCGGTTAAAATCGATCTGGCCAGTGTAAAAAAAAATAAACTTTCAGTGAACAGCTCAGCTGAGTTGTTCTGATGCACAGGTTTAGATCATTCACTTTTTCCTCGATTATTCCCCTGCCTATCTCGCCCTCACAGCAGCTGCATCTATCCCTGTTCTATTCACATCGGGAGTGAGCACGTCCCGATGTGCGCACAAGCTTATAAAGAGGCTGAGTCACATGCTGCACTTGGCCAATCACAGCCTTGCCAATAGTAGGCATGGCTGCGATGGCATCTTAGGGCAAGTAGTATGATGCATGTTGATTGGCTGCTTTGCACGCACACGATTATTCAAATTTTGTATTATCGCGATACAAAACCAAACAGTAAAGTTAAAATCGAATGCATTTAGAACGTGTAGTGTGATGCGATTTATTTGAGTTCTAAGAATCGCATTGCGATTTCAACTTAATTCTCAGATCCGACAGTACATTCTACTGGAGGAGGCGTTCCCATGGTGATCGGTAGCTCAAAGTTGTAATCGCAATGCGATTTCAGCTTTAAGCCTGTACTATTCTGCTATATAGTACTTTCAAAATGCGCCGAGAGAACATGCCGAACTCGAACCCGAACTTTTTTTAAAATGTCCGGGTTCGGGTCCGTGTCACGGACACCCCAAAGTTCGGTACGAACCCGAACTATTCTCGAACTGTTCGCTCAACACTAATGATAGATAATCAGTTCTCACCTCTACTGTGTCCTCCCCTGCCCGTATACTAAAATCAGTGATAAGCAGGGTGTTCTAGTGGTGATAGATAATCAGTTCTCACCTCTCCTGTGTTCTTTCCTGCCCTTATACTATAATCTGTGATAAGCAGGGTTTTCTAGTGGTGATAGATAATCAGTTCTCACCTCTCCTGTGTTCTCTACTGTCCTTATACTATAATCAGTGATAAGCAGGGTGTTCTAGTGGTGATAGATAATCAGTTCTCCCCTCTCCTGTGTCCTCCCCTGTCCTTATACTATAATCAGTGATAAGCAGGGTATTCTAGTGGTGATAGAGAATCAGTTCTCACCTCTCCTGTGTCCTCCCCTGCCCTTATACTATGAACAGTGATAAGCAGGGTGTTCTAGTGGTGATAGATAATCAGTTCTCACCTCTCCTGTGTTCTCTCCTGTCCTTATACTATAAACAGTGATAAGCAGTGCGTTCTAGTGATGATAGATAATCAGTTCTCATCTCTCCTGTGTCCTCCCCTGTCCTTATACTATAGACAGTGATGAGCAGGGTGTTCTAGTGATGATAGATAATCAGTTCTCACCTCTCCTGTGTCCTCCCCTGCCCTTATACTATAATCTGTGATAAGCGGGGTGGTCTAGTGATGATAGATAATCAGTTCTCACCTCTCCTGTGTTCTCTCCTGTCCTTATACTATAATCAGTGATAAGCAGGGTGTTCTAGTAGTGATAGAAAATCAGTTCTCCCCTCTCCTGTGTCCTCCCCTGTCCTTATACTATAATCAGTGATGAGCAGTGTGTTCTAGTATAATGGGGACGGAGTTCCGGCGCAGCACGTCAAGAGGTCGTCAGACATGTCGTAGTTTAAGTCCGGCGTCCTCTGTGCACTGGCATGCTGCGCCGTAATTCTGCACCCGCCCCCGGTATAGTCAATGGAGACGGAGCGGCAGGACGGATCTGACAAGCTGAACAGCCTGTTGGATCCGTCCTGCCGCTAGTGTGAAACTAGCCTAAGTATGAATCCTTCCATAGCGGAGGCCGGCTGCAGGCACCTCTTAAGTTATTTATTCCCAGGTAACCTTATGGCAAGTACTGAATACAGCAGCTCCACATTTTACATGTCTCCTATTTCCATTTAGATTTGCACATGATTCTCTGCATGTCCAGGATATACATTTAGAGCTTTTCTAAATTTTTCTGCAGACAAATTCCTAGATTTCTTACCATTGTTAAGTGTATAACACTGTTTTACAGTTATTGATTATGTATTTCCATTTATTAGTTAATCAGTGCATTGCATATTTACTTGCAGGAATTTAAAAAATTTAAGGAATTTCAGAAATTGTATTCCAATAAATGTGGTTTATATTCTAAGTAGCCTGATTACTTACATGATGGTAAGAAAAAGCCTGATGTTATCATTTTACTACAATAAATTTGTTATTGATTGGCCATTTATGAAGGTGTCGAAGTTGGAGTCCGAAAATTTGGCTTACCGACTCCACAGCCCTGGTTAGGTCCCACAGGTCCAGTCTTATAGCAGTTGTTACACTATAGTCATTGACCACTATTTTGCTAGAAGCACACATGTAGTCTATTTTGCGATTGTCAGGATGGAAAGGTTCCCTCCCGGCAATTGCCTGCAAGCTAGAAGAGGAGACTGCTGCTATTACATGCAGCGATCTCCTCTGCAGCATGGGGAGGAGCAATCGTTATACCATAGCTTGCCCCCATACTGTCTTGTGGTTTGCTGGCGGCAGATCGCTATAAGACAGCACGATCTTCCATCTGCAAACGACGATTTTTAAGTGTGCACAATTGCCAGATGAACCAGGACCTGGGAGGCAAAGGTCCTTTGCCTCCCAGGTCCTCAACCAAAGGAAGACGACCAGCCGGGCTGCGCGAACAAGTGGAAGAGGTGAGTTTAAATTATTTTATTTTTTCAACCCCCTCAACCCACGTTTTACTAAGTATTCTGTATTAAGAATGCTATTATTTTTCCCTTATAACCATGTTATATGGAAAAATAATACAGTGAATAGACGTTTATCTCCAAGCAACCCTGTGTGAAAATCACACCGCATCCGCACTTGCTTGCGAATGCTTGCAATTTTCACACAGACCCATTTATTTCTATGGGGCCTGCGTTGCGTGAAAAACGCAGAATATAGAACATGTTGCGCTTTTCACGCAACGCAAAAGTGATGCGAGAAAATCACCGCTCATCTGCACAGCCCCATTGAAATGAATGGGTCCGGATTCAGTGCAGGTGCAATGTGTTCACCCAGTGTGAACCCAGCCTTAAGTCTTTTCTTTCTTTTATCTTCCTGTTAGATCTGCTCCTAACAACAACAAAAAACCTGCATGTACAGTTAAAACCAGAGATTCACATACACTATATAAAATGACACATATGCATGTTTTTCTAAATATCTGACATGAAATCAGAATAAACCTTTCCTGTTTTTGGTCATTTAGGATTACCATAATTATTATTATTATTTGCCAAATGCCAGAATAATGAGAGAGAGAATGTTTTAAGGCATGTTTATTACTTTCTGCAAAGTCAAAAGTTTACATACATTTCATTAATATTTGGTACCATTGCCCTTAAACTTTATGACTTGGGTCAAACATTTTGGATATCCTTCCACAGGCTTCTCAGAATAGTTGGTCAGAATTTGGGCCCAATCCTCCTGACAAAACTGGTGTAACTGAGCCATGTTTGTTGGTCACCTTGCTCGCACCTGCCTTTTCAGCTTTGCCCATACATTTTCAATAGGATTGAGATCAGGGCTTTGTGATGGCCACTGCAAAACATTAACTTTGTTATCCTTAGCCTCTTACCGACCGCCTAACGCAGGATTGCGTCCTGCAGGCGGTCGGTCTATTCCTCTCTGACGCGCGGGCGCGTCATCTCGCGAGAGGCGAGATTTCCTGTGAACGTGCGCACGCGTTCACAGGATCACGTCGGGGACAAGGTAAACTACAGCCTGCCAGCGCTGATCGTGCGCTGGCAGGCTGTAGAAGTTAAAAAAAATGGCATATCAGACGCTGTTTTGTTAACAGCGTCTGATATGCTTGCTGATCGTTCCTTTGGTGGTCCCTTTTGCTTGGGACCACCAAAGAAACTTTATAAGTGCACCAATCACCACACAGACCCCCATCCCCCACCCCAGTCACTGATTAACCCCTGATTAACCCCGATCACCCCATGTCACCCCCTGACACTAATTACCCCCTGTAAGGCTCATTCAGGCGTCCGTATGTGTTTTGCGGATCCATGGATCCGCGGATCCAAAACACGGACACCAGCAATGTGCTTTCCGCATTTTGCGGATCCGCACATTGCCAGAACTATATAGAAAATGCCTTTTCTTGTCCGCAGTGCGGACAAGAATAGGACATGCTCTATCTTTTTGCGGAGCTGCGGCCGGATGTTTGGTGGCGAAACCCGGAAGTTTGTGGCCGCAGCTCCGCAAATGCTGATGCGGCGGCGCATAGTGTGCTCTCCGCATCACCGCCAGCCCCATTCACACTGAATGGGTCGCATCTATTCCGCAGAATTGCGGAATAGATGCTGACGACTCTAACGGACGTGTGAATGGGGCCTTACTACTTTTTCTTTGCACATTTTTGGCAGAGATTTATTCATCCACATTGATCGATGCGAATGAGGAAATCTGTGCCGTTTTTTTGCACATTTTGGGCAGAGATTTTTCATCCACATTGATCGATGCGAATGAGGAAATCTGTGCCGTTCATTTTTCTTTTTCAGCCCAGAGGCTGAGCGGGAAAAAATCTCATTACCCGTATGCTCAATATAAGGAGAATCGCAGAAACTCCTAATGCTGGCCATACGTGTAATGATTGCGGAGACCCTAAAATGCCAGAGCAGTACAAACACCTCACATGTGACCCCATTTTAGAAAGAAGACACCCCAAGGTATTCCGTGAGGGGTATGGTGAGTTCATGCAAAATTTTATTTTTGTCACAAGTTAGTGGAATATGAGACTGTAAAAAAAAAAAAATCAATTTCCGCTAACTTGTGCCAATTTTTTTTTTCTGTGAACTCGCCATACCCCTCACAGAATACCTTGGGTGTCTTCTTTCCACAATGGGGTCACTTGTGGGGTTTTATACTGTCCTGGCATTTTAGGGGTCCTAAAGCGTGAGAATCCAAATGCGTAAAAATGGCCTGTGAAATCCTAAAGGTACTCATTGGTTTTAGGGCCCCTTTGCGCATCTTGGCTGCAAAAAGTGTCACTCATGTGGTATCGCCGAACTCAGGAGAAGTAGGGCAATGTGTTTTGGGGTGTATTTTTACATATACCCATACTGTGTGTAGAAATATCACTGTAAGCGACAACTTTTTAAATATTTTTATTCAAAGTTGTCAATTTACAGAGATATTTCTCACACAAAGTATGGGTATATGTAAAATACACCCCAAACACATTGCTCTACTCTCCTGAGTACGGCGATACCACATGAGTGACACTTTTGCAGCCTGAATGCAAAGGGGCCCAAATTCCAACGAGTACCTTTAGGTTTTATATGGCTGCTCACAATTTAACCCCGCCCAAAATGCCAGAACAGTACAAACACCCCACAAATGACCCCATTTTGGAAAGAAGACACCCCAAGGTATTCGCTGAGGGGCATAGTGAGTCCATGAAAAATTTAACTTTTTGTCAAAAGTTAGCAGAAAGGGAGACTTTATGAGAAAAAACAATAAAAAATCAATTTCCGCTAACTTGTGCCAAAAAAAATCTTCTATGAACTCGCCATGCCCCTCACAGAATACCTTGGGGTGTCTTCTTTCCAAAATGGGGTCACATGTGGAGTATTTATACTGCCCTGGCATTTTAGGGGCCCTAAAGCGTGAGAAGAAAATTGCGTAAAAATGCCCTCCTAAAAGGTACTCATTGGTTTTAGGGCCCCTTTGCGCATCTTGGCTGCAAAAAGTGTCACTCATGTGGTATCGCCGTACTCAGGAGAAGTGGGGCAATGTGTTTTGGGGTGTATTTTTACATATACCCATGTTGGAGTGAAAGAAATATCTCTGTAAATTGACAACTTTGAATAAAAAAATGTAAAAGTTGTCGTTTACAGCGATATTTCTCACACGCAGCATGGGTATATGTAAAATACACCCCAAAACACATTGCCTACTTCTACTGAGTACGCGATACCTATGAGTGACACTTTTGCAGCCAAAGTGCAAAGAGGCCCTAAACCAATGAGTACCTTTAGATTTCACGAGGCCATTTTTGCACATTTGGATTCTCACGCTTTAGGGGCCCCTAAAATGCCAGGTCAGTATAAATACCCCACATGTGACCCCATTTTGGAAAGAAGACACCCCAAGGTATTCCGTGAGGGGCATGGCGAGTTCACAGAATTTTATTTTTGGCACAAGTTAGCGGAAATTGATATATATTTTTTTTTAATTTTGTTTTTACAAAGTCTCATATTCCACTAACTTGTGACAAAAATAAAATTTTACATGAACTCACCATACCCCTCACGGAATACCTTGGGGTGTCTTCTTTCCAAAATGGGGTCACATGTGGGGTATTTATACTGTCCTGGCATTTTAGGGGCCCCTAAAGCGTGAGAAGAAGTCTGGAATCCAAATGCGTAAAAATGCCCTGTGAAATCCTAAAGGTACTCATTGGTTTTAGGGCCCTTTGCGCACCCAGGCTGCAAAAGTGGCACACATGTGGTATCGCCGTACTCAGGAGAAGTAGGGCAATGTGTTTTGGGGTGTATTTTTATATATACCCATACTTTGTGTGAAAAATATCTCTGTAAACGACAACTTTTAAAAATTTTATACAAAGTTGACAATTTACAGAGATATTTCTCTCACCCAACATGGGTATATGTAAAATACACCCCAAACACATTGCCCTACTTCTCCTGAGTACGGCGATACCACATAAGTGACACTTTTGCAGCCTGAGTGCAAAGAGGCCCAAATCCAACGAGTACCTTTAGGTTTCATGGCGACTCACAATTTAGCCCCGCCCAAAATGCCAGAACAGTAAACACACCCACAAATGACCCCATTTGGAAAGTAGACACCCCAAGGTATTCACTGAGGGGCATAGTGAGTCCGTCTGAGATTTCTTTTTTTTGCCAGAAGTTAGCAGAGATTGAAACTTTTTTTTTTTTCTCAGAAAGTGTCATTTTCCGCTAACTTGTGAAAAAAATGAAATGATACATGAACTCACCATGCCCCTCCGTGAATACTTTGGGGTGTCTTCTTTCTAAAATGGTGTCATTTGGGGAGTATTTATACTATCCTGACATTCTAGCACCTGAAGAAACATGACAGGTGCTCAGAAAGTCAGAGCTGCTTCAAAATGCCGAAATTCACTTTTTTGCACCATAGTTTGTAAACGCTATAACTTTTACCCAAACCAATAAATATACACTTATTGGACTTTTTTTTATCAAAGACATGTAGAACAATAAATTTAGAGAAAAATTGATATAGAAATGTAGTTTTTTGAAAAATTTTACAACAGAAAGTGAAAAATGTCATTTTTTTGCAAAAATTTCGGTCATTTTTGATTAATAGCAAAAAAGTAAAAATGTCAGCAGCAATGAAATACCACCAAATGAAAGCTCTATTAGTGAGAAGAAAAGGAGGTAAAATTCATTTGGGTGGTAAGTTGCATGACGGAGCAATAAACGGTGAAAGTAGTGTAGTGCGGAATTGTAAAAAGTGGCCTGGTCATTAAGGGTGTTTAAGCTAGGGGGGCTGAAGTGGTTAAAGAGGACCTTTCATGGGTCCAGACTTTATAAAATAAGAAGCATGTTGGGTAGGCCATAAAGCAGGGATTCGATAGTCTACTATTATTCCTGGGTGCCGCTCTGTTCTCCGGCTGCGCCCCCCGGTATTTTCAACGCTCAGTATGCTAATTACTAGCATCAGAACAGGGAGGAGGAGATGCCAGGGTTTCTCACTGGGTGTCTCCTTCTCCCTGGCTGTAGCGCTGTCCAATCGCAGAGCATCACAGCCAGGGAGAAAAAAACCTCCTCGGCTGTGACGCTCTGCGCTGCGATTAGACAGCGCTACAGCGAGGGAGAAGGAGATGCCCACTGATACTCATTGTTCCGATACTCCTCACTATAATACAAGGCGCCAAAATCAATGGGTGGCCACAGCGGTGGGGGGGGGGGGGTGAAGCAAAACAACCCCACAACATGATGCTGCCAACACAGTGTTTCACACTTGGGATGGTGTTCTTAGGCTTCCAAGCTTCTCCCTTTTTCCTTCAAATGTAACGATGGTCATTATGCTCAAAAAGTAAAATTTTATTTTAGCCAGACAACAGGACATGTCTCCGAAAATGTAGGTCTTTGTTCCTATGTGCATTTGCAAACCTCAATCTGGCTTTCTTATGTTTCTTTTGGAGTAATGGCTTCTTCCTGGCAGAGTGGCCTTTCAGCCCATGTTGATACACTACTCGTTTCACTGTGGATATTGACACAAACGTACCAGCTTCCGCAATCATCTTCACAAGGTCTTTTGCTTTTGTTCTTGGGTTGATGTGCACATGTCGGACCAAAGCACGTTCATCTCTGGGACACAGAACCCGTCTTCTTCCTGAGCGGTATGATGGCTGGACATTCCCATCTTGTTTGTACTTGAGTATAATTGTTTGTACAGACATATGAGGCACCTTCAGGCATCTTGAACTTGCACCTAAGGTTGAGCCAGACTTGTGCTAGTCCACAATGCTCTTCCTAATATATTGGCTGATTTCTTTAGACTTTCCCATGATGCTACACAAAGAAGCAATGTGTTTCCGGTGTGCATTTAAATACATCCACAGGTGTGTCTCTAATTAACTTAGATGTTGCCAACAAACCTAACAGAAGCTTCCAAACACATGACATCATCATATGGGCAGTCCAGAATTGTTTAAATGCATAGTAATCTTATTGTATGTAAACTTTTGACATTGCAGAAAATAATAAAAATGCCTTAAAACATTCTCTCTCTCATTATTCTGGCATTTGGCAAATAATAATAATTATGGTAATCCTAATTAACCAAAAACAGGAAAGGTTTATTCTGATTTCATGTCAGATATTGAGAAAAACTGCATATGTTTCTTTTTATATAGAGCATGAACTGCTCCGATTCTCAAGTCAGGTGGGCTGCCTGGGTGAAAATGGAGGTATGTCCGGGTTCAGCTCTGAACTCGGACAACCCCTTTAAAGTGGTTGCATGAGATTAGACAAAACTTTTTTTTTTTTCACTTTCCCTGAGATTGGGTTGAATACTGGGTTCAGTTCTGCCGCAGATTCTGGCAGAAAATGATGAAACTCCTGCTGCCTGCAGAATAATTTTGTCTGGCAGAATGCTAGTATCCATATCTAAAACATGACAGACTGCATTATTGTTAGTCTATCCTCTGCTGGCTTCAGATGCACCATAATAAAGAGGCATATCTGTGCAGGAACTGAAATAGATTCCAGCAAGCGAGCTGTTGTAGATTTCAGCTTTTAAATGTGCCAGGCTCTCTATGCCCGGGCCCACATCACCCGCTCATCACCTGATCCACCTACTTTTTGGAAAAGTGGTGAGAGGGGCTCAGAATTCCCCAAAAGTTGCAAGATTTTGTACAAACAGGAAGTACACTAAACTTTGTAACTTCTTTATGCTGTACAGTGGTTGATAAATGGCCCCCAAAACCTTTGTCTTAGGAACCTGTGTAACATAGTTTTGTGTCTCAATGTGTGATGTGTATACTTTTTCCTGGTTCTAGATATGGATGGTCTTACGTATCAGATCGGTGGCGGTCCAACATCCAGCACCCTCACTGATCAGCTGTTTTTAGCAGGCCCTGGAAGTAACACAGAGGACGTAGCTGGAAGCCGAAAGCAATGTCTGCTGTGTAGTGGCCTTGCTGGGGTGCTGCAGCTCAAGTGATTACTGTGTGGCTGCCAGGTGTCACACCCCCACCAATCTAATATTGATGACCTATCATGTCGATAGAAACATAGAATGTGTCGGCAGATAAGAACCATTTGGCCCATCTAGTCTGCCCAATATACTGAATACTATGAATAGCCCCAGGCCCTATCTTATATGAAGGATGGCCTTATGCCTATCCCATGCATGCTTAAACTCCTTCACTGTATTTGCAGCTACCACTTCTGCAGGAAGTGGTAGCTGCAAATACAGTGAAGGAGTTTAAGCATGCATGGGATAGGCATAAGGCCATCCTTCATATAAGATAGGCCCTAGGGCTATTTTGTGCTAGGTGATTTATATCTAGAACCCGGACCCTTTACATTGTACAACTTTTCTCATAAAGACTTTTTATACCAAAGAAAGTGATATTTTGGTTCAGAAAAGTCACTGGTACTGTACATGCTAGTTTCAGAAACACTGCAAGTAAATTTCACTGCACATCTTATTATACTGGCAGATTTCATTTTGCCAACCAGTGCATAGCCTCATATTCTATATATTCTAAGACGGGCACATGGTAGAAGATCCTTATCCAATTGGAGTTGCTGCTTCAGCCTGTAGGGTGTCTCCAGTGGATGGATGATGCATATAAAATTATACAAAGCAGAATGTGTTATGTGCTGCTACTGTGACATAATAGAGCTAAAAGTTTATCAGACTGACCTTGAAGCACATAGACTTAATGAACTTTCATTCCTATTACCTTGGATAGTAGGCCATAGCATCCAACATAATCTGAATATGCCTTAGGCCTCATGCACACGAACGTATTTTCTTTCCGTGTCCGTTCCGTTTTTTTGCGGACCATATGCGGAACCATTCATTTCAATGGGTCTGCAAAAAAACGGAAGGTACTCCGTGTGCATTCCGTTTCCGTATGTCCGTTTTTCCGTTCCGCAAAAAAATAAAGCATGTCCTATTTTTTTCTAGTTTGCGGACAAGGATAGGCATTATTATAATGGATACGCAAAAATAACGGATCCGCAAAAAACGGATGCCATACGGAACGTCATCGTTTTTTTTGCGGATCTGCAATTTGCGGACTGCAAAACGCATACGGTCGTGTGCATGAGGCCTTATTATCATACTATTCGCAGATACGACTTTGTATTCATCTCCCCAGTCACACTTTCCGGAGACTAATAATCTAATATTTAAAGCTGATTGTATGTCCGCTAAAGGAATCCGCACCGTCGTGTTTCCAATCACGGAGTTTGGCACACAATGGTACATCCGGTGTCCGGGAAGGTTTTAGACCAGGTCTCAGCTCTCTGGGATATACCATTCCTGAGATATTCCCAAAAAATGCATTAGCCAATAAAAGCCTGGTCACATGACCCTTATCAGCCAATATTAGCTCGCAGGTCCTTAGTCTCCACATACACACAGTTTTACACCAGGTTTCCTTAACAACCCAGCCATTTTTCTTCACTGCTGAAGGTCAGCTTTAAAGGGGCAGGGCGCTGTGGAGGTCACAGTTCAGGGGACAGTAGGGTGGGCTGCAAAACAGATCCGTCCTGTTTCCGTTATGGAGGAGAGGACTCCCCTGCATAACAGAAACAGGACGGATCCGTTTTGCAGCCCATAGACTTCTATTATGATGGAATGAATAACGGAATGCCTCTAAAGGCATTCCATTATGCATTCCGTCATAGAATTGCGTTATGGTCCGTGTTAACGGAAACCATAACGCAATTCTGCTTTTACCACCAAACGAAGCGTGAATTTGAAAATATGAAATTTGCTCATCTCTAACTGTTATAGTGGATACTGTCAATATCTTTTAACGACATTATATTTCTCTGTCATTGATAGCTATTCATTGCAGCTGCCACAAAGCAACACACCCTGCTGAGCTATCTATGCTGACAAAAGATAAGAACACTAAATACATGAGCTGTTGGCTTTCATAAGGCTACTTTCACACTAGCGTTTTTGTTGGATCCAGTAGGGTTCAGCAAAAACACTTCCGTTACTCATAATACAACCGTCTGCATCCGTTATGAACAGATCTGGTTGTGTTATCTTTAACATAGCCAAGACAGATCCATCATTACGTCCATTGAAAGTCAATGGGAGATGGATACATTTTCTATTGTGGCAAAGAAAACGGATCCATCCGGGGTCATGCCGGATCCGTCTTGCTCCGCGTCCCAGGACGGAAAGCAAACTACAACATATTGCGGTTTGCTCTCCGGTATAGGATTGCAACTAAACGGAACGGAATGCATTTTGGAGCATTCCATTCTGTTCAGTTCAGTTTTGTCTTCATTGACAATGAATGGGGACAAAACCGAAGCATTTTTTTTCTCCCGGTATTGAGCCCCTATGACGGATCTCAATACCGGAAAACTAAAACGCTAGTGTGAAAGTAGCCTAACCCCTAGCTGTTGTACACGTCCTGCATTTGTAGCAAAGTCACATGCATTAGTTCATGTTTAAAGGTTTGCAGAACCACAGATTACATAGAGGAAGATATAAAATATGCAAACAGTGTGACAAAAAAAAAATCATGATATAGAGTAATGAGAATGTATTCTAGAACCTGCGCTAACATACATGATATATTTGCTCCATACTTTATAATGTTTGGAGAAATGATGTTATCTTTCTCGCATACAGCAGGGGGCAGTATGGGATTAAATCATGCTCTAGTAACTAAGCGCTGACTTTCCGAATGTCTAAATGGAAATATTTTCATGCTCCTTTCCTTTTAAACGTGTATCACTTACCTATGTTTGAGACGTGTAGTTCCAAAATCTTTCTACCATGGCAATACTTGACTTGTAAAAACAAATGCCAACAAAAGGTGGCAGATGTTAAAAATGATCCAACTGTATTTTTTATGGAATTTAAATTTAAGTACGGCCTGAAAAACGCAACCAGGGTCTGGAACTGCGTAGGTATCATGTGCTCTTAAGTATATCCTAAAAACTCCCCGGGAAAAGGCCATAAATGATGGATGATGCAGTCATGTGAAGTCAGGGTCTGCATGGATGTGATGAACAGTTATAAAGGATAATTGAGGTTCACTTCCTGAGAATGCTCATAATGAAGTTTTTCACACTTGATGAACATTCACATATTATAGCTGGGGCACTCACTTGAGCATAGATACATAGTTAATACAGTAGAAAAAAGACATAAGTCCATCAAGTTCAACCAAGGATCGGTGGGGACGCATGTGGTATGTTATTCAAGTAGCTTTTTTCCTGGCATTCTTCTCGTCCCTGGCTGCTCACCATCAATGTGACCTCTTGATGTCATGTAATGTATAGACACACCACCAATTCACTAAGAAGTGAAGTGGTCTGGAGTAGACCTCATGGTCACGCTTACCAGAAGAGCAACAAACAGCGGGTTCGGCCAACAATAGTCTTTGTATGGGCCTTTAAAATGAGACTGGCACTTAGTTGCTGTCCTCTCTGGAAGCAGCTTATTAAGATATACTACAGGGAAGCCCACGAACAAGTAGCCTGCCTCCAACGATAGTACAGTATGCGAAGATGAACAAGCAAGTGATTTTTTTTTAAATTTCCCCAAAAAAGGTCACAAAAGAGCTGAAAGTGGTCCCCGTTCACGTCTCTGCATCTTTGAGCATGTCGGATTACGTTGGCTGATACAGCTTGTGATGTTGTGGATAGGGTTTGTGATGTTTTCCTTGAGTTCTTCCAGGGGATGTGGATTATTAGCGGACACTTTCTGGTTTAAATTTCCCTACAGATAAAAATGCATGTGGACAAGTTCGGGGAACGTGGTAGCCATAACCCCTTGCTCACAGTTTGCTCTCTGTAAACAGTTCATGAACCCGTGCCAGTGAGTTCCGTGAGGTGTGGCATGTTGCCCCATCTTGTTGGAAAAAGCAGAACATTTTTTCTTCTGGTGTTGGTTGTAAAACTGTATAAAGATGTCCAGGTAAATTGCAGTATTCACAGCTGATTTGAAGAAAATTGGGCCTACTATTCATGTTCCTGACGCACCAATTTTCTGGTCGTGAAGTGGTGTTTCGGGAGTCAAATGTAGATTTTCAGAGGACCAGTACCTCGTATGCTGGGAATTTTAGTGATCTGATAAATTAAACCAAGCTTTGTCCGTCATGAAGCACAGCAATGGGTCAGCAATCAAGTCCAGTAATTTCTACATTTAGCTTTGTCAGACTCTTTCGGTTCCACGTTATTTGGTGCGGTTTCAGGTTCAGACATTTGAGCACTCGCTGACATGTCGTTCGTTATACAACTTGCTGAGACAGTCTTTGAGTTGATTTTTGGAAGCTACATGCCACCCTATATTCTGGATAGGTCATCAGTATGTGATCGGTGGGGGTCCGACACCTGGAACTCCCGCCGATCAGCTGTTTGAGAAGGCACCGCCTTCTCCCTGCTCACTTATGGTTTCATGTGCATCAACAAAGGATTGGTGCAAAATACAACAATGTAAGTACAAAACAATTTTCATAACTTTTCACGAAGATTACATATATTACATGTTTTAAATTACATCTAAAAGGTTAAAATAGTGACTTTAGGCTTATTCACAACAATTTTTTATTTTTCTGCAGCTTCAGGCATGGATTTAGTAAGTCATACCTCTGCACTCAGGCTGGAATCTCATGCAGTTTTGTGGCAGTTTTTTGGCATTAATACATTTCTTAGATCACTGAAAAATATATGTATATTTTTATTGGAAACAGCAATATATACACATTCAAATTTAAAAGTTGTCTGTGTTTGTGCAATTAAAATCTGGAGTGCATGGCTGACCTTGAAAGACAAAGAGTTTTCCGGAGGCAACATTACCCTTATTTGTGGTAAATTTATGAACATATGTTGCACGATGTTGAAAAAATTTGTTGCTCTTTAAATCAGTCAACAGAAGTTTTTTCTTATTTTCTTTTTTTTTGAACACTGGTATTGGTGTTCCACAGCACTTAAGACAGCAGAAAAAAGTGAATACATTAATAAATGTGGGCCCTAATTACTACATGCTGGAAGCAAACTTTAAAGGGATTCTGTGAACCCGATTTTCGATACTGAGCTGTTCATATCATCATATCAGTGTTCTTTATCTAAATAAAAAATACTAGTCTTACCCCCACCTGTCGTTTTAATTTTTGATAAAAATCGTTTTTATTTATATGCTAATTACCTTCATAACGTGCCCAAGGGGCTGGCCGTTTGTGCCCAGCCGAGCCTCTTCTCTTGGAGCCCAGCTCCGCTCTGCTGTTAATTACTCACTCCTCTCCTCTGCTTTTTTTTTCGCAGTGCGCTGTTATCTCGCGGATGCGTTATTGATACACAAGTCCGGGCGGAGGGGAAAAAAAAAGCCGAGGAGAGGAGTGAATAATTAAAAGCGGGGCGTGGTGGCGCTTGGCTCCAAGAGAAGAGGTGTGGCTGGGCACAAGCGACCAGAGGGACAGCCCCTTGGTCACGTTATGAAGGTAATTAGCATGTAAATAAAAGTGATTTTTATCAAAAATGAATGGACAGGTGGGGGTAAGACTAGTATATTTTTATTTAGTGCAAAAGATTTGGAGAATTGTAGACGGCTCTACTGCTTGGTTAAAAATGGATGAGGTGCTGGATACTGCTAAAAACTGACTCGCCCAGTCAGGTAGAAGAAAACATGTAGTGAAGAAGGATAGCAGGCACACTCTTATCTGGGAACAATAGTTGGTTTACACTTACCCTCTCTTCTCATGTCCTGTGGGTCTGCTTCTTGGTCAAAAAAAAAAAAGCACATCCACACACCCGACCCCACCCCAGTCCCTAAAAACTCAAATATTCAGCTTGTCACCATATTCTAATACTAATAAATAAACCAACTATTGTTCCCAGATAAGAGTGTGCCTGCTATCCTTCACTAAATATTTTTATTTAGATAAAGGAGACTGATATAATGATATGAACAGCTCAGTATTGAAAATCGGGCTGACAGAATCCATTTAAATATGAAATGCCAGCTTCCTTTAAAAGGAATGTGTCGAACGACCTATTGTTTAAATTATGTTTTTATGTTAAATATATTTATAAAGAATTCAGTTGAATCCATACCCTTAAATCACTGAACAAAGGTGCACCACAAGGATAAGCACCTGACAACACTGGCTAATCCCTCAGGCTGATGTTAAAAGCTGAGACTTTCGCCAGTATCTTCCAGTCAGAAACATATCGGAGCCCCTTCATGCACCACGTCAAGGTTTCTCAGCATGGCATGGGGTCCTACCACTAGACTGCCTATGGTGTGTGAACAGGGTCTGAAAAGTGCTGATATCCAGCTCACAGCCGCACTTCCACTCACCTGCACTGCAGGACCAACAATGCAATGGGAGAAATTGAGGCCGCACCTACAACAGACCATGTGACACAGGCTCGCAGGTGCAGCAGAATGTTACCGGCCATACGCAATGGCACGTTCAATACATATAAAGCAAAAATCACTGAAATAAACGTGGCCTAAATGGGAGAAACTGCTCAAACCCCAAACACTGTTGCATGTTTCTGACTGGGGGAGAAGCTCCTCCGCATGTGGTTCGTAGCTTATCCTTGTGGTGCATCTTTTTCAGTGATTTATGTGTTTATTTATTTTCATCCGCACATTGTTTCATTTTGTGTAGGATGTTTGTGTGGTGCATGTGGTTCGCGCCTGTATCCTCCATTGTATGCAATTTTTGCTGGAGATACCCATTTGCTGCGAACCACATGCGGAGGAGCTGCTCCCCCAATTAGAAACGCGCAACAGTGTTTGGGGTTTGAGCAGTTCCTCCCATTTAGGCCACGTTTATTTCAGTGATTTTTGATTCCCTATCCTGTTTAAACTGTTTGCCCCAAAACTTTACTTGGTAGTAGTAAGGTGCATATAGAGCAGTCATACTTTCATGGATTTCTTTAGACTTCTTTTCTTCCTTTGTAAGGAATTTAATCACTCAACTGCTACTGTGTGTTTTGCATGTCCAGACGTTTCCCAACCTGCACCATCTCCCTAAGGGTCCTTTCACACTTGCGTTCTGAGGATCCGGCAGGCACTTCTGTCCCGCCGGATCCGTCAGAACGCAAGTCGCCTGAAGCATTAGAAGACTGATCAGGATCCTGATCAGTCTTCGAACTGCTTCAGGTTACTATGGCAGCCAGGACGCTACTAAAGTCCTGGTTGCCATAGTAGGGGGAGCGGGGAGCGGTATACTACAGCCGTGCGCTCCGGGCGCTCCAGAATGATGTCAGAGCGCTCATGCGCATGGATCACGTGATCCATGCGTGTAGGGGCCCTGACGTCACTCTGGAGCGCCCGGAGCCGCACGGATGGTAAGTATACTGCTCCCCGCTCCTCACTACATTTACCATGGCAACCAGGACTTTAGCGCCCTGGCTGCCATGGTAACATTGAGAAAAGCTAAACGTCGGATCCGCGATGCGCCGAAACGACGTTAGCTAAGGTCGGATCCGGATTAATGCCTTTCAATGGGCATTAATTCCGATCCGCCTTGCGGCAGTGTTCGGATTTTTGACGGAACAAAGCGCAGCATGCTGCGGTATTTGCTGCGTCCAAAAAACGTTCCGGTCCTGAACTGAAGACATCCTGATGCATCCTGAACGGATTTCTCTCCATTCAGAATGCATGGGGATGATCCTGATCAGGATTCTTCCGGCATAGAGACCCGACGACGGATCTCTATGCCGGAAAACAAAAACGCCAGTATGAAAGGGCCCTAACACTGACATAACATGCTGGGGTAGATAAGTTGTTGAACACCCCTCATATTTATGTGGGAAAAGATTCAGCAAAACCTGTATTTATATATTTGCTTTTTTGCAGCCCAATGAATACTTATTGGTACAGGTGTTGTCAGTGACTGATAAGCTATCTGTCTATGCACACTTATACGCACAGTGCTATCAATTACTGAAAACACCTTCTTCTGTACCAATAGGTATTCACAGGCTGCAAAAAAGCAATATATAAATGTGTAAATTTTTTTCAGAATTTTCTCCAACAAAACTATATTCTGCTCGGCGTACCTGCTGTATGGCATGGTGCTTTCAGATTGAATTGCGTTTGGGGTGACAGATCCTCAAACATTGAGAGGTGGCCTAATTAGGTGCAGAAGAGCTGATTAGATGCTCATCTTTTTAATCCTGTTCTGGAAAAAAGACTCCCAATATGAAAATGACAAAGAGAGCATTTATGTTCTGTGATTGATGGGGAGGGGGGGGGGTGTAACATGCATGCACTGAAGTCCATGTTACCCTTCCCCCTGGAGCGTGTGATCTGTGTCTCCTTTCTGTAGTCCTCCAGAAGCCTATCAGCATGCCGTCCCTTCCCCCCCCCTTCCCCAAACACACTGGCTAATACCATAGGCAGCTGAGGTAGGAGAACTGCCTTAACCTGCTATACTATGTCATTGTGTATAACAGCTGGAGCCATGAGCCAGAAGCTAACTGCCATACAGCCAGAAATAGAACCTTTAGAAACCAGTTCGAGAATGAGATCTGCAAGTTTTACTTGCAGATTTTATTCCTAACTTGGTTTCTAAATGCTCTGTCTGGCTATATGGTGGCTAGCACCATAATCCTCGTCTTGCTTTCAATGTTAGCTTGTGAGCTTTAAAACAAGGCTGCTATGCTATACAGCCTGAGTTGCAGCAGTTTATAACAAGATCACTATACAGCCTGAGTAACAGCAGATTAAATCAGGCCCCCTTCAGGCAGTTATGGTCTCATGCTGGCCTCCTCAATAATATGGCCCCATAGATTTAAAATTAATTCGACACATACAAAATGGGGGAAGTAATGCCCTAGGCCTCTACTGAACTATCATAAGCTAATAAAAAATGTAATTCTTCTGTAGGGAAGAAGGTCTCCTAAAGAAGCGAAATATTGTAAGCACATATGACTTTACAATACAGTGCTTCAGTTCTACTGGGTCTTATTTGTGAGTAGACACACAGGCCCACAATTAACTAACCTGCCTGCACCTACCATCTAGATAAAAAGTGAGCATTTGGTGCAACTACCTTGTGTTTCTATACTTTTTTCAGGCTTTCTTAACAAGGGAGTGAGGCCAAAATGTGCAATCTTGCGTCAAAACTGCACCACAATTCTGGCATAAAGTTCTTTGTCAAAGTAAATCAACCAATAGTTGGTATAGACCTAGAAAGGTGTCTATCCCTGCACTAAATTTGTCATCCAGCCTGAGCCACTTTGATAAACCTGTCTAAGCTTACACCATCTATAGCAGTGATGGCGAACCTTTTAGAGACCGAGTGCCCAAACTGCAGCCCAAAACCCACTTATTTATCGCAAAGTGCCAACACAGCAATTTAATTCTGAATACTACAGCCCAATATAGTATATCCTCCATGTACTCTATCATTTAGCTATAATAGCTGCCTACATTCAGTGCACTGCCTGTACTATTGGTAGTGTGCCCTGTGCTGATGAATGGGAGGAATAGTCTAAAGCATATTGGTACACCATAGACTTTATTCAGGGTGCGGGTGCCCACAGAGAGGGCTCTGAGTGCCGCCTCTGGCACCTGTGCCATAGGTTCACCACCACTGATCTATAGGATTAGCAAAATTTGTGCCATAGGGTGAGATTTATCAAACTTAATAGTCACAAATTATTGCACAAGTCATGGTTTGTGACAAGTTTGCTTTTTTAGCCTTCTCCTACACCCTTACCTGTTTTCCAAAAGGAGGACGGGGCATGGGTGGGAGGAGGCGAACTGCGGCTGGGACTTGATGATCTGATGACCGTGATCTGACTAATTTAAGAACGTTTAAAGAAAACTACTTTAGGTCCTGGGCGGAATAGATTTCCATTCTGGTGCATGGGTGACCCAAAATCATCCACAGTAATGGTCCATTCACATGTCGGTAGTGTACTGCGGATCCGCAATACACCCGGCCGGCACCCCCATAGAACTGCCTATTCTTGTCCGCAATTGCGGACAAGAATAGGACATGTTTTATTTTTTGTTCTGGAGCCGTGGATCAGAAGTTCGGGATGGGCATGCACATGACCATTGCCCATCCATGCTCGTATTGTGGCCTGCAAACAGCGGGTCCGCAATATACAGACGCCAGCCGTGTGCCCACTGTATGACGGATGTGGACCCATTTGAATGGCTACGCAATCCTGACGACAAAGTACGTTGCGCAACAAAGGCACTACGGAGAGCTTCCGTGGGTTTTCTGTCCATGCCTAGATACCGCAATAAAGTAGTGCACGCACTACTTTTTTGTGGTGCGGACTGTCAAATGTGCAGTACGGACCTGGCTGGCACACTTTCGTTTGCATGAGCCATTATTAAGAGGCACAACAGGTGTAGGTATCAACAATAATTGTGGTGTCTCTCATGCCTGTATAGGACAAGTTACACAACGCTGGTCTTAATAAATCTTCCCCATATTTCCTTAGAATACTGAAGAAAAATCAAAATAACACAACTTTATTTTCACAAAAACATTTAATGGAAATGTAAAAAAAATACACATCAACTATAGAATCAGTTATAATAAAAGTTATATGTATTTTACAATATATAAAAACCTATGTAATGATGATTATCCTTGTTTTAGTGCTTTTTTTGGAGGAAGGGGGTTGATAGGGCACATTTTTGATGCTCTTAATTTCAAAACATAGATATAGCTATCTTATAAGCATTCCGACTCCTAGCCAGTGCGAGAACTGTATAATTTAAATATTTACAAAATGTACACCTTTAAGTAGTAAAAAACCCTAATATATACCCTATAGGATGTATATTCACATGTTGACTGTACAAAATATTATATATCAAAATAGAACATTTAATTTATATATACAAAATGGCTTGTATTGTTTATTGGATTTGTTATTTGTTTCCAAATTTTAATATTCTTTTTAGTCAATATTGTACTTCATTTTGTGAAGAATCAATGTGGAAAACCAGGGACGTTTCTACAATAAGTCACATCATGTAAGTGGGTGTATGATGTTATGTTTTCAATTATTTTTTATACTGGACAGTGGATCAGAAATCCAGTGGCAGGATATGGTACAGTGGTGTTGGCTATAAGTGTTTCAGCCAGTGCAGATGTAACTAGGCTGAAACACGAAATATGGACATAGCATTATATTTTTGAAAACACTCATGCCAAGTTATGTCTCATTTTAAACTAATAATATTAATAAGAATCTTTAATTATCTGGAATATAATGGGCCCTATTTAGGAAAACTAATACTTACCAGAACTCCACCCCATGTCTGTGCTAGTTTTCCTAAATGAATCTAATAGTCTCTTCCACCTCTCTACAGTATACTGGTTTCTGTAGTATTTAAGGTCTCAGATATCTGATAATTCAGTTTGAATTGGTTGTTAACCATCTTTAAATCTCCTAGTTAATGGTGTCATACATATCTCGCAACCCACTCCCTATCAAACCAACCTAGAACCAGTATCATTTGTTTGACATAGATGACCAGATAGATAATAATTAATTTATTCTAACTATATTAGGTTATTATATTTTTTCATTTTACTCCTCACTTACAAGTATGAACATCCGTCATACTTTCACAGCGCCTGCAGCGTACATAGCAGCACCACACAAATTTGCACTCGCATCTCTCCACATGTCTGACTACATGTGTGTTATACCCCCTCCCGCAGCACAGCAGATTACAGCTATCTGGTCCCTCAGAGGTACGGTTGCATTCTCGACCATGGGTCCCAGATATTCCAAGTTTTTGATCTTCTACACAATAATTAGGGGATCTGTTGGTGTAAACAAGGTCCTCTTTCCTGATAGGTATTTTCCGATGATTCTTCTCTTTCCTGCGGACCTTCCGTTTCATCTTATCTGATATCTGGATGCTGTTTTCATATTTGTCCTTTATGTAACTTCCAATCTTTTCAAATGAAGACATAGATTTCCAACATGTTTTCACAGCACAGGAACCAGAGACTCCATGACAGCGACAGTCGACCGTCATCAGCTTAGCCACTGCCTAATGAAACAGATCCACAATCATCAGAAGCAAATTCAAGTTCTATGAAATCAGAACAATACTTTTGTAAATCCTTAATCATTACTGTTGACTACAGGAGAGGCAACTGTATGATGTATCATTTGGTGGGGGTCCTTGCTATAAGCTGTTAACTTCTATCCAATAAATAGGGGATAACTTGTAAACGAAATACCCCTTTTAGTAATTAAGGGAATGGGGTGACTTGCTGTGCCAAGGCAGGTTACCAAACGTAGTCAGTTTGGAAAATAAGACGGTTTAGGGGAAATCTAATTGCAATGTACAAATACATGAATAGGCATTTGAGATCCTTCATGATCTTCATGATGATCTTTTTATTACTAGGCCTGCACCCACGACAAGGAGTATCCTCTACATCTGGAAGAGAGATGGTCATCATCCTCATAGACAAGGATTCTTTACTGTCAGAAAAATTAGACAATGGAAGTTCAAGAAATGCTTGGATGCCTTACTTAAATGTTAAAATATTGCAGATTATGGGTGGAATTCATCATCAGGGTAATAATTGAAGTCAGTTTTTCTTGAATCTGTGTTGGCATACTTTGCATCAAATTTATCAAATGACACGCATTTGTTAAATTTGGTACAATTTAAAACCAAACACTTCTGTCTAGAAATGCGACTCCATTTTTCTGCATCAACCACTACTTCAGTGGCTATTGGACTATTTTTGCTACTTAAAAAAAAAAAAGTCCTAGTCATAAATTTGGAATGGAACTCATTAACACAGCTAACCACGGACACTTTTCCATCTACTTTTCCAAACTGGAGTTAGTGGTGTAAAATGGAAAAAGTCGTAAGGAATTTTTCTCCCTTAATATGGGCCAATTGGCATCGGCTTCATAGTGTTTTTTTTTTTTAACCTTTCTCTGGTTCATCACTGTAGGATTTTACAGTGGTGCATGAAAGTTTGTGAACCCTTCAGAATTTTCTATATTTCTGCATAAAAATCTAGATTTTTGCACAATTAGATAAAGATAACCAAATCAATCAAATGAGTCAAAAATATTATACTTGGTTACTTATTTATTTATTGAGGAAAATGATCCAGTATCATATTAGAGTGGCAAAAGGATTAGCAGGACGTTTTTTTGCTTTCCTTATACGGACCGCTTTTTGCGTTCTGTATACGGTCCATATAAGGAACCATTCATTTCAATGGGTCCGCAAAAAAAATGGAATGTACCTATGCATTTCGTTTTTGGTTCTGCAACATTGAGTCAGGTCCTATTATTGTCCGCAAATTACATTCAGTGGCTCGATTCAAGTCAATGGGTCCGTATAGAAAACGGAATGCATACGGAACACATGTCCGTATGTCATCCGTTTTTTGCGGATCCGTGCTGTAGAAATGCTATGCCCAGCCCATTTTGCACATGTGTTTGGTGTTTGCAATAATTACAAAGTTCCTGTTTTTGGGGAAAAACAGAATGGAAACGGAAACACAATGGATCCGTGAAAAACAGACCGTAAAACCATACGGTCGTGTGAACAAGCCCTTAGGTGTTTTCAATCAATGGGATGATTATTCGGATGTGAGCGAGCGACCTGTTTTATTTAAAGAACCGGGATCTATCAAAGTCTGATCTTCACAACGTGTTTGAGAAAGTATATCATGGCACCAACAAAGGAGATTTCTGTGGATCTCAGAAGAGGAGTTGTTGATGCTCGTCAGGCTGGAAAAGATTACCATCTCTAAAGAGTCAGGGCCAGACAGTTTGTGTTCAAATGGAAGAAAATCAAGTGCATTATTACCCAAGGTAACCACTTTCACATATTAGCTATTGTTAATATTCATGAGTCTACCATCAGGAGAACACTGAACAACAACTCTCTGATATCCAAAAAGAACATTGCTGCCCATTTCTAGTTTGCTAAAGATCTCCTTGAGAAGCCAGAAGGCTATTGAACAATAATTTGTAGAGGGATGAGACCAAAATAGAACTTTTTGGTTTAAATGAGAGGTTTTATATTTGTAGAAAGGAAAACACTTCATTTCAGCATAAAAAGCTCCTTCCACCTGTGAAACACAATGGTAGTAGTATCATGGTTTAGCCCTGTTTTGCTTCATCAGGGCCAGGATGGCTTGCCATCATTGATGGAACAACCATCATGTCAACTTTGTGTTCCAAAAATCATGGATCCGCAAAATATAGATGCAAGCAATGTTTTATCCGCATTTTTGGGGAAACTCATTTATTTCAATAGGTCTGTGGTTCACATTTTGCAGACAAGTATAGGGTATGTTCTACCTTTTTGTGGGAGGGACATATGAAAGTGGAAAGCACACAAATCACGCATGTGCTTTCCACATCCATATGTCCATTTCGCAAAAAGACAGACAACATCCCCAAAATGGGGACCGCAGACCAACTGGAAACAATAGGTTTGCAAATAAAATGCGGACGACACACAGGCTCTGTATTTTGCGGACCGCAAAACATACGGTTGTGTGCATTGGGCCTAATTCAGCAACTTCCAAAGGAAAATGTTAGAATACATCTTTCTGTGACTGAATCTTGTCTCCTATAGACAGCGATCCTAAGCACATAAGTTGTTCTACCAAACAATGGTAAAGAAGAAATGAAGTTACAGTTTTGGAATGCCAAGTGAAAGCCCTGACCTTAATCCAACAGCAGTCAAAGCTGTTTTGTATGGAAGGATAGACTAAAATTGCTACAAGCCAATGCGCAGGACTAATCAACAATTATTGGAAAAGTTTAGTTGCAGTTATTTCTGCACAAGGGGGTCACACACTATACTGAAAGCAAAGGTTCACATACTTTTCCCACTCACAGACTTCTCATATTGGATCATTTTCCTCAATAAGTAAATGACCAAGTGTAGTATTTTTAACATTTTTTTTTTTATCTTTATCTACTTTTAAATCTTGTGTGACAATCTGATTTAGTTTTAGGTTAAATTTGATGGATCTGTGTATTTTTTCAACCTTGCCAACTATAGGAGACATTTATTATGGCTGGTGTTTTACACATCAGCCATAAAAATAATCTGTCAGCCCAATTTTTGACCATTATCTGCAGTAATATATGAGCAGTACTGTACATAAGAAGTCCAGATCACTATCCTTAATTTTCTTACTGACCCCCCTTTCCCCGCTGTCATTGCTTAGAGCTGTGTTGAAATACATTGTCAGGACTGCTGTGCATGCGCCCATGAGTGCTCTCCATTATGTAAGAACAGTACAGTAGTCCAGACTGTGTATTTCAGTGCAGTTTTGAGAGCTGACAATGGGGGAATGGGGTGACAGATTCCCATTATTGTATCCCTCACTGGCATTGCATGCTCCACAATTAAGAGGTACACATCTCTTAAGAATCGTAGTGAATCTATGCAGGTCCATGTGCCGGAACAGAAATCTACACTAGCAAAAGAGCTGGTATATATTTCAGGTATAAACTATGTCAGTTTTCTGGCCTAGATTGTAATAAATGTTCCCGGCCAGCTATGCCTGGCCCAGCACCGCCCACTTTGCTCCACACACTTTTTGGAAAAGGGACAAGCAGGCACAAAGATCCCCCAAAAGTCCCAAATTTCTGCACAAGCATGGCATGTGCCAACATTTGTGTTATCTGATGCTAGATGCTAAGCTCTTTCTCTAGACTTCCTAGAAAGGAAGACCTGTCCACAAATAAAATAATGTCTGTACCTGTCTTAATGGGACCTGGTCAACTCGATTTCATGTATTAAACTAACTGCATTGCAGTACACTTTTGCATTGTGTAAAACATATCTTGCTTTCTCTTTTTTAGTGTTTGCATCTCGCAGTAAGGGTATGACCCCACAGTGTGGATGACTGCATGTGACCAAACCACAGCCACCAATGGCTGGAACAATTGTCGCAAACTAGTCCAGCCATTGGTTGCCACGTGTGATCTGGTCACATGCGGCCAGCCACACCATGGGGTCACTCTCTAAAAGAACTTTGATTGATATGGCAGTTAGATAGCAAGTGCTCATCAAAGTGCCCAACAGCTAGCCCTAACCAATCTCGGCTCCTTTCCCTCTCCTGCCGACGTCACTGTTCTCCACATCCAAATCTTATGCGGGCACAGACTTTTGTCTAACCAGCATTTGCAGATTAGAATGTATACTTGTTAACCTGGCCAGCACAGGACCACCAGAAGACGAGGACAGTATGTATTGTAATTTGTAGGTACGGTGGTAGTCCGTGTGAGATTTGGTTGCAGGCAACAGTGAAGTTAGCAGGAGAGAGGAAAGGTATTAGAGAGCATCGGAGGGGAGCTGGGATAGGTTAGGAGTGGTGGGCCTTGGCTCTTTGAAAAATGGAAAATGTTCACCTGGGCACTTGGTGCCTCATTTACAGATCAATCACAGTTCTTTTACTGCGGGATGCAGACACCTAAAAACACCTAGTGTTCATTGGTATTAGTTTAATATAGGAAACTGAGGTGACAGACTCCCTTTAAAGGCTTTGTACACCAGTTTTTTTATGATTGCATTTTACTCATTTTGGGGTAAAAATCATTTTTTTCCATTGGTCATTATTAAAAGTATTGAGCCGTTCTATCACAAAGGGTTAACAGTTTGCGATCATCTAATAATCCTTATCTCTAATTTACTAAGAGGTCATAAACACTTATTTAAGCCACTTTATTATCAGTAAGATAATAACTGAGCTATAATGAATGTTTATAAGGTCAGAGAACAGACATAAGAAGTCCGTCAGAGAACATCTCAGCCCTGTACAGAAGAAAAGGTTCCATATTTGTAATAAAGACCAATTTAAAAATGATTTTAAGAGGACCTTTCATGGTTTTATATTAATTGAGATAAATACCTTTACTTGCGGGTGCGGCTGATGCTGCCACCCTGCCTGAGTTTTTTTAAATACTCTTACGCCCCGCTGTGCCCCCCTGCTGTTTTCCCGCTCCGTATGTTAATATTGAGCATCGGTACAGGGAGGAGACGCCAGGGTTTCTCAATGGACGTCTCCCTGGCTGTGCCGCGATCCAATCACAGCGGAGAACGTCACAGCCAGGGACAAGGCTCGTTTTTCTCCCTGGCTGGCTCTCCGCTGTGATTGGATCGCGGCACAGCCAGGGAGACGCCCATTGAGAAACCCTGGCATCTCCTCCTCCCTGTACCGATGCTCAGTATTAACATACTGAGCGAGAAAAATACAGGGGGGCACAGCGGGGCGTAAGAACGATATTTAAAAAAATCAGGCAGGGTGGCAGCATCAGCAGGGGGTACCCCGCAGGGAAAGGTATTTATCTCAATTAATATAAGACCATGAAATGTCCTCTTGTAGCTCAAAATGAGTACAATACATTCATTAAAAAAAATTGCCCCCAAAGGTGTACATAGCCATTAATGATCAATAGTTTTGTTAGTTTATTAGTTTATTTTAATGCTCTGCATGCAATGATTTATACATTTTTATGAACTTCCCACTCAACGTCTTGGTTTTATAGTCTAATCTCCTCATGAGAGTGATTCATTCTACTCACCAGCCTCCCAGCTTCATTATTATGTAAGTGCATTGCACTAAGAATATCTGTCTCTTTTCCAGTTATGTTTCTGTAAGGGGCATCAAGGAATTTCCTGCTGAACCACATTCCGTACTGAAGATTATCCGAGCAGCCTCCCCAGTGCCATCCCTCACTGGCTGAGCCACCATTTTGAAGGCTTGTATCACATGAACATTCGGTCATATTACCAGCACTGCAGGACCTGGTTATGGAGTGTACAAGACCTGCTGCTGTCACTGCGGAGATGAATGCTGTTTCTTTGGTCCCTGAAATAGAAAAGTAGGCAATAAATGCGCCGAGAACTACTGCTTTCAGCACAACATAAATGCATAAAAGTATGTGGCAGACCTGTGTGGAACTTAAAGGGGTTATCCCATGATTATTTAAAAAAAAAAAAGACATAATAAAGTACAACACATTTTCTTACTAAAAAATCTAGAACCAGCCCTGTACCTTATATGGATCCAGAGATCTCCCCATTCATTGCTCCAATTGGTCTGCTAGATTTAGTTCAAGCTAGCAGCTCAAGGGGTGTGTCCTCTGTCCTAGTGCCTACGTTTAGTCCCTGGAGACCAATTATAAGCAGTTGGTCCTCCATACCATCTGTCATTTGGGGACAGAAGCATTTGAGATCTTTAGGTGAACTTGTGAATAATTTCTACAGACGTCACAGACGAATGTTACGGTTCCTGTTCCATATAAAACTGCCAACCCAATGGTTGATGTAATGCCTACAATCAGAGTTCATAATCTCTCCATTAGCATTTCTCATGTGGATATAAAATCCATCACGTTTAAAGCTAACAAGTCCAGAAAGTCTAATGCGAGATCTTGTGACTTCTCCATATGAATTATTTCATTTAGAAAGGTTCTCAGTCCTCCAGAGTTTTGAGTGTTTGCCTTTTGCTGCAATTAGATCACACTGCGGTTTCCTCAAGTCAAGCTGTATTTTTATTGGAAAATGTACTCTTTTTAACCACACGCAGGAATCCTTTAACAGTTCCCAGGGTAGCCACGGCAGATTAGTGTTGTTTTAACAAATATGAAAGAAAGTGGCTGCGAAATGATATGTCAAATCTTTTTAGACCTTTCCAGTTGATGCAGGGAATATATTTCTATTCTGTCTGCATAGCTTCTTACAGTATGTATCTCTACTAAACTGAGAATAAGCTTTGTATTACTGCAAACTTTTTAAGTGACCGTTGCGTGGCTGGACAGTCCGCCCACGCTCATTTTTCTACTGCTTTTCTATTTTTTAAAATTTTAATTGATAATTTAAAAAAATTACTTTTAAGTTATAGAGTGTGTAATTGGAATGAATTCAGCAAAATTGCCAATTGATGTACATGAGTATTATGCATCCTCAACACACTATAGCAGGGATGGCCAACCTGAGGCTCTCCGGCTGTTGCAAAACTACAACTCCCAGCATACTCACACTGCCTACAGCTATCAGCCTACAGCAGGGCATGGTGGGAGTTGTAGTTTTACAACAGCTGGAGAGCTGCAGGTTGGCCATCCCTGCACTATAGGGTCTCTGTTTTTGCTCTTGCTTTCTCCATTCAGTTGTAAGATCAGTTCAGATGTTTAAACCATGACCTGACCTGACCTGAGTATAGAATACATACAGTGCAAGGTGGCCTGCTTCATTTGACACAGCGATGGAGATTTCAGAAAACCATATGTGTCCCTTTAACATTAGTGAGACCAGATCCATTACCAGATTTTGAAGGAAGTCTGTCAGCAGATCTAATACACATGCATTTTCAAAGGAGTTGTCCCCCCAAAAAAAAAAAAAACTAGAGTTTTAAAACAAGCACCTGAATACCTTTGTTATGGATGTACTTTAATTGAATGTAGTAGACCACTGGGTTATTTAATAAGATGTATCTATATAGCGCCAACTGCTGTTTGTTCTTTTCATTGTCTCTCTATCCACCTTGCTGAGGTGGACACACATGTTCAGTTCCATCCTTCATCTGAAGCCAGCCAGAGGACTCCCCTGCATAACGGAAACGGGACGGATCCGTTTTGCAGTCCATAGACTTCTATAATGATGTAATGAATAACAAAATGCCTCTAAAGGCATTCCGTTATGCATTCAATGATAGAATTGCGTTATGGCCCGTGGTAACGGAATCCATAACGCATTTCGCCTTTTACTACCAAAATATGAAATTCGCTCATCTCTAGTTATAAGCTGTGAAAGCTGTAGCAGGAAGGACACATTTCATGATAAAGGACACACCGTGAGCAATTGGAACAATGAATTGGAAACTGTGGCTCCATCTGAGGTACAAGGCTGGTTTTAGCTTTGCTAAAAAAAAAAACGTCATGTACTATATGATGTATGTCTGATTTTCATGTTTTGAAATAATGATGGCAAACCCCTTTAACACTAGTAAAGAGGTGGCAGAGAAACAAGTTCAAACATTTTGTATTTGCTATGATAAGCCAAGCATACAGTACCTGGGAAAATATCTGGGTCGTATCTGAGGTGTCCTACGTTATCATCAGCAACCCCTCCCAAACCCCACCCTCCACTCTTGATTGATGTCTCCTGATTCTTCCAACATCCTTACCTGGAGAAGTCAATAAATAATGGATGTGTTTGGGAGGGGTTTCCCCAATAATCCAAGGCGGACCGCAAATTGACTTGAATGGGTCCTCGATCCGCAAAATACGGCAAAAGATAGGACATGTCCTATCTTTTGCAGTACGGAGGGGCTTCCAAGTGCTTCTGTGGGCTTCTGATCCATGCCTCCACTCTGCACCGCGCTGTATCTTATGGATTGCAGACCCATTCAAGTCAATGGGTTTGTGGTCCGAATATGGGCATGGACGGCCTACAGGACTAACTCTGCCATTACAATTTGCAGTCCCCAGCACAAGTACGGATGGCCCATGGTTGTGTGAACGAGCCCTTATGATAGCAAATATGTGGATGTTGGAACTCATGTTAAAGAGGACCTGTCACATCCTCCTAGAACTAAAACTGGCCACATATCTTTCACACTGGCTTTTTTTTTTTCTTGGCCCACAGTTGGTGCCATTAATTTCAGCTCCAGATGCTAGTGACATGTCAGGTCCACCACTCTGTGTCACCTCAGCTATTGGTGGGGCAAGAGGAAAAAAGTGCTGGAACCCATGATGAGGTGGATGTAAAGGTATACAGCCATATCTAGTTTAGTGAGGACTTGACAGGTCCTATTTAGACATTTATTGGGGCTAAAATCTACTGACCCTTTAATAGTCAGTGATTTGTAAAAAGTTTCAATCCTACTTAGGGAACATATAATTGACTTGTAGACAAAAAAGTGAAATGAACTGTGGACCATAAAATCTGTAGATGAAAATTTCAGGCAATGCACTGGTGCAGAAACTTACCACTGCTCAGTTCATAGCCAAAGATTGAATGAGCTGATGCTAATGAAGATGACAAGAATGAGAGTGAAAATGATGGGCTAGACGTGTACATAGTTGGTGAAATCGAGCAGTTCCACCTTTCATGTTTGAATTGGTTTCTGCACTCCTGAATTCCCAGCCTGGCTCCCTCACGAATGCTGGATAGCAAATATGGCTTCTTTTTACACATATCCTTTTGCCGTACATTTAAGGGAAGGTTGGAGCAACCTAACTTCTCTGGGACCCCAAAAGATGTGACACCAAGCCACCTGCAATTAGAAATGTTACACACTTACTTAGTTTCACACATTTTTCATTTATTCCATGAAATGCATTTAAGATAAATTCTTCTCAGACAGCAGGGAAGGTAGATCTGGGTGTACTTGTGGCTCACTGCTGTTTTGTAGAACTGGGGCCATGAGTTTGAATACACCCAGGTCAACATCTGCCTGAAGTTTTTACGTTCTCACCATGGTCTCATTGATTTCTTCTTTTTCTCATCTCTAATATCAAACACTTGGATTTCTATAAATTTGGTTGCTGAAATAGACAAATTACATTGTGGACTTCATTGGGTACAGGACTGATACTGGTGGGTGCGGCACTGTGGAATATGTTGGCACATATCATTTGCTTACCTTGCTTTTATTTTAAGAAGTATCTTTTATTATACTGAAATTGCCATAAACAACTGTTAATAAGTTTGATATTTCACCAACTGGCTAAATTTTCAGAGCTCCTTTGGAAAATGGAAGGTGGAATCTGATTGGTTGATATGGGCAAATAAGTCAATTTCACATCACGTTTTATGCCTCCGTTTGACGTATACGTTCGGAAAAAAAGGATATAAAAACGCAGCACACCACATTCTTGTATACTGCACAGTCCGGTAAAAAAAACGTATACGCTTTTATTTTTTACAATGGAACTTTATGGTGAACGGAGGCCACTGTATGGCATCAGTCTGAGGCATCTGTTTAACGTATATGTTTTTTGTATATGTTAAAAGGATGGGAAAAATGAACCCAGCCTTAGAATGTCTGTGTACCATAGTAATAAACCAAAGGAGAGGGAGTGGTAGTAGATAATCACAACGGCCTGCTTTAATATGTTTACAGCTGAAATAAGATCCCACTGCTGTCGGCAATAATTATCCATGCCAGAAGTCATATAAATGTCAGCTATCAGGCACGATGCTTCAAAACACTATGTCCTGCCTGTTACCTACAATGAGATATTCTTACTCGTATTTGACTCTACACAGTACTCTACGAGACTATGTACCAAGATATAGTCACATTGAGCACTGTATGCATGTACATCGGTGGGCAGAAGCTGTTGCACTGGGTACCTGTTGTCCAACTTTGCCCAGATATAATGGAAGAGCAGAGCAGGATCCCTATGGAGAGTGATTATCTCATGGTAGACGAGTCCTACAGTCCTACAGGATGTGTCAGACATCTCAAGTGCCTGCTCTCCAGTGGCAATGGTTTCAACAGGTCGTTGAGTGCACAAAATGCTTAAATGGGCCTCACCTGGAGGATATTCCCTTGCTTCATTGTTCCATGCTGAATGCCATTTTTTACCTAAGTAATTAATTTTCCAATAGCAATTGATTTATAAAAGTCCTTTTCAATCACATGCTCCCTATTAGGGCTCTATAGCCTACTCCAGGGGTACAAGTAAGAGGGGGATAGGCTCTTGGAACATATGCCCCCTGTACCAGATATGGTGGAGGGGTGCCAACAAGCCACTCTGCATTGACCAGGGCATATAGACACAAAGTTAGGACAGGGAACTAAATCTTTGTCCTGAGTTAAGGAAAACCTTATCCATATTAAAATATTAAAATGAAGATAAAAAAATTCAATTACAAAACATTTGTTTTCCGTTTTTTAAGGATAGATGGATGTTGGAGGTTAGATTATACTTATTTACTGTTTTATTATTTTATTGAAATCTTGTCAAGTACCTAGCACCTTGGTGTGTGCATTGTACATGATGTTATACACCTGAAACCAGCAGGATGCCCAGGGTTTTATCATTTTCTTCAAGCTGAAAAACTCTCCTAGTTGTGGTATTTATTTCCAAAAGGTCCCTGTGTTGTCCTCTTAGTGGCACTGACCTAATGACACTGCATTCTTAGCACAGTCTCTCTGGATTCTAACAACTTGTCTTGTGCGCTTTTCAGGCATAGCTACTGCATTTACCAGACCTGTCTGGGTTAAGCCTGCTTCAATCCATTTCTGTAAATCCAGCCGTGAATTCTAGACAATGGGGGGGATGCACCATTTTGGCTTACTCTGTTTTTGCTTGAAAAGTTGTGACTTTTTGCGATTTTATGCCACTTCTGAAAAAGTAGGTAGTCAGGTGGCATGGTTATGTTGATTAAGTGAATGCCAGTTCTATAAACTGCAATTTTTTAAAAAGTCACTAAAAAGGTGCCATCATACTCCAGTACAGAGTGGAATATAATAAATGGAGTAACATCTCTAGACAAAAGTGTTCTTCATGAAGATCTGGCAAATGTATCAAAAACGCACAGTGGTTGATATTTTTGGCGCATGTTACATAGGTACAGACTCAAGAATTTGGCGCATGTTTTTTATATATCTATGTACTCTTGGTTTGTTTTGTACTATGTCACACGTATGAGACCATTTCATTGCTACTACATTCTGCAGTGAATGACTGGAATGGCCTGGACTTTGTTAATAGAAAATTCTTGTTCCCTAAGAAGCATAATATAAAATAACCACAAAAAAGCATATATACTGTTACCAACATCTGCCATGTTTGCCCATGGTGTTCAGATTTGCCTTCATGATCCATTAGCTTTCAGCATCAAAAGGCTGTAATGAAGTTACAGTATGATGAATGGAAAGAGGTCCTGTGAGCAGTGTCTGGAAATCCACTCTGCCGCATGGCACTGAGAAACAAACTGGATCGTTCCAGCTTCTATAGAACCACAAATCATCAAACTCACTGAGATTTACGGCTCAATAATTGCTGTACGCTTATCTAGATCAGTTATGACCTATTATGACACTGAATTCTTCACATCATATTAGAAGACTAATTAAAATGTCATAAGAAATGGCAAAGAAAAAAAAAAAGGTTGATTTTTAGTGAACCAGTGCCCAAAAAGTTGTAATCAATATTTTTCAAAATATCCTGAGAATGGGCAATTCTTACTAATACAAAGTGGGCATAGGGTACCTGGATTTTTACTTTTTCTATTAAAATGATGAAAATGTGTGAAATAGCTAGAAAATTATTACATGACTACACAGCATGAAAGTGGTTACTTCTCATTTCTTCTGTAACAGATTTTCAGTGAAGAACAGATTGAATTTCATGACCCTTTTCACTTCTAGCAATTTTATAACACGTTTAACATTATATCTAAATTCATTGAAACCTAGAGGCCATACACTTTACCTTAACCAAATGTATTAAAAATAATACATTTCTCTTTATTCTTCCAACAGCTATTTTCCTTCTCTAGAAGTATCCAAGATATCCAGAATTTCTCCAGTCCAGAATTAATGGCTCAGCTCTACTTAACAAATATAGCCCTGAATTCTTCAGACCTTAGTGAGAACATGCGGACAATTTACTAACGAGCAGAGAGAATGTGCCATGATATTTATGACTTATACCTTCCACTGGCTACAAACTATGGGGGAAGAAAATCCACTGTGACCAACAAAGTGATGGGAATATGTATAGCCTTGCTTGGCACATCTTAAAAATTCAGCATCAAAAGGGAGAACAAAGGAACAAATGGAAACAGTCCACATGAGCTAACAAATGCTGAAAGAATCTAGAGGCTTAGCAAATACATAAAAGACATGATCCAGATAAGGTATCACAACATCACATAGTAATCTAGTTAATCCAGAATCAAAAGACATGCAACAAATGACTGGGAGACAGCTGGGCGGTGAAATTTATACCCCATTGGTACTGGTACAGTATATGACTGCAGTTTACTTCACTACTGTAGTACCGCTGTAAGTGTCAAACATCTTGCTATAGATATACATATATATATCTAGAGAGAGAGAGAGAAAATGTTTATATATAACAATAGCTATATATAGCTTATTATATAATATATTATAACGTGTCCTGTAATGTGGAGTTTTAAGTTAACATTTTCCTAAACTGTTGATATATGGATAAAAGAAGTAATTTACCCAGTACACGAAAAAGGACAAGAAAAAAAATAAAAAACTGAACAAATCTATGCAAAGGAATACAATATTTGCTATTAACATAAAATAGGTAAGATATGAGGTTTGGCAGATTTATGCGTGTATACTGTATGTATACAGATTTATGAATAAAGCAGATTATCAGGCACCCAAACCCCAGAGGATCAGCTAGGTATTTCGACAGACTGAACTTGCCATGAATCTTGATTTAAATGTGTTTATCATATTTCAGAGCCGCCTGTAAACACATTTGAGAAGTGTCATTTTTGTTTGCAGAATCCAGATGTGCATGGAAGAGAAGGTCCTTATTGTTTGGGAGTAGGAACTTGTGATTGGGAATGCTGTGTATTAGTTTATTCTGCTTAATAGCAGGAAAGCTGATGTGTAAACAGTGAGCTACAGTATGGAGGAGACCACAGCAAGGAGGACCTGGCAGCAGTAATTGTGTATTTAGCAGCATGGTGTATGCAGATGTGCAACACTTCATTCCAGGCACAACTCATAGAAAGAGAAGCAAAGGAGAGCATCAGTGTGCAATAAGGAACATTAGTGAACACAAGCATGGCAGAAATAGAGGAAAAGCAAAAAATACCTACATCCAGTTTCCTTGTGAGTATGGGAACATAGCCATGAATATAGTCAGGAGGACACATACATGACATAGTCCAACTGAAGTCGCCTTCTCCATCTCCTGCACATTTATTCCTCAAACTTCAGTAATAGTTGAGAAATTAATTCAGATATATCTTCAGTGTATCTGACTCTTCTACGCAATCATTCCTGGATGTAATAATATCTGGATGTCAGATGTTCTTGGGATCTGAGGCTCACATGAATGGAGACAAGGAGGACCAGTCCTTCTGCTTTAGGTGAGATCTTTCTCTTTCATTATATGTACTTTTGCCATTCCCCCAGTACAGTGTGTTTCGTTACAATGGAATTCCTGTTGTGATTGGCCAGAAGTCTAAGGAATAACAATGCATCCATAGGGATAACTCCTATTGGCCAGCATGTCCAGGAGTTGTGGTGGGAGGGTGTATAGGTCCTACTGCAGAATGACAGCTTCACTAAACCAGAGCTTTGTTCTGCTGCTCTGCAAACAGAGGTTACAAACTGAATGAACAATACACAAAGATTATACATCTCACTTTATCAGGATGCTGTGGATTCAGATCCTCTACCAACACGGTGTTTTTTATCATCACAAGAAGGAATCCGTTCTTACAAGAGGTTTCTGTTAATCGGAATATTACAAGACAGTGATTAATGCCAAAGCAGAAGAAAATGTGTCTGCCCATAACCCCATTTATAAAAGAATGCAATGGTTCACATTCCTAATTAGAACAAGATCCACTTCTAAAGCTGATGAGATCAGAAATCTGCTGACATTAACAAAACCGAAGAAGAAGAATTCTAGAAATACAGTAATTACATGTGATAGCTGTAAATTGTGTCCTTGTTGGCTATTTCTATACACATATGATCGGGGCCACCGTTGACTGCCAGACAGAATTCATATGACAACAGAAATGTGAGATGCTCATCAGTCTTTCTACCAAGATGGAATCTGTATCTCTGTATGAATGCATCTGGGCGGGCAAAAAAATGTAAAAACTGGAGAATAAAAAAGAAAATGGTTTGTTAAAGAACAATGTGGAAATGTAGAAAGTGCCTGAGATTTTACCTTTATATTATTTAATCCATATGCAAAAGAGTTGTTAAAGAGGTTCTCTGGGAATGATTTAAAATGGCAGAAAGCAACTTGTCCTAGAATGTGAGCAGGGCTGGTTGCCAACACTTGCAGAGCTGCCTAGGGCGGTTTGGGGCAGGGCCTTACTACACACTATACTTTCGCACTTGCATATACTACATATTGATCAGTGTTCCTGTTGGGCTGCTCAGCCATGATGGCATATCATTGGTAGCTTCACATCATTACCATCTATTGTAGAGCAGTGAAGTGAGGCCATGCTCCCTCACCCATGGAGGCAGCTCTGCAACTGGAGGCAACCAGTCTTGTTTACATTCTAGGACAGGTTGCAGGTGGCCATGTTAAATAATTCCTGGAGAATCCCTTTAAGTGCACTGAAGGTGGTCCAAGAAACCTTTTGCATCCATTCTCTTTCTTCTTCTTCCAGCCTCACCCTCTTCTTCCTGATTGACAGGGCCAGGTTCCTGCATTGTCATGTTACCTGACCCTGTCAATCAAGGAGAAGGAATAAAGCCTTACATTGGCTAAGGGTTGGCCAGATCATCGCTCGCTAACAAGTAGTCGTAGGAACACCCAGCGATGATCTGCCTATGTAACTGTGCCACTGATTACCAGATGAACGAGCTACTTTTGCTCGTTCATCAGGCAACCACATCTTTTATGCAAGCTAAAAAATTATTCTTTGCCGGTGGCAGATTGTGCTGTCTAATCACGCTCTGCTGCCGGCAATGATTCTCCATATTGTGGAGGAGATCACTGTATGTAATTGCAGCAGTCTCCTTCACTGGCTAGCAGGCGGTTGTAGGGAAGGAACTCTTCCTTCCCGACAATTGTAATACTCATCTACTAGTCTAATACAGTCCTAAGGATGCACAGAGTGACATAGACCTGCCCATGGTGCACTAAACTGCTCATTTGTATATGGATTAATGGTATCATTACAGTCAGTTGAGCTAGCACTACAAGGCATTGTGCCTCGTTGATGCAGATGATAAATTAATTTAGTAAAATTGAACTGAACATGAAAAAAATGATGTACAACAGGACCCTTTTCTATGAGACTTGAACGGATGACAAAGTCCAACCACTTTTCACCAGGTGCCTCAGCATATTCCCATTGTACTTTGCGCTGATTACTCTCTATTACATCGCCTCATAGAGGCATCACCAAAGCCTTAAAAGGTTGTGGGACACTGCATGAAAGCCTTCCTTGATCTCACAAGACTTTGGTAATGCCTCTATGAGATAAAACGCTTTATCAGGGCAAAGGATGCTGGGAATGTGTTCGAGATGCCTGCTGGCTACTTCTCTGTCAAAATCAGCTCATTAGGGAAAAAATGAAAGCACCTGTAAATTGACTTTTTTTTTTTTAGTAAGGTATATTTGAGAATATGCTTTCCTCTCAGGGCCGATCCTAGCCTTTCTGTCTGAAGCAAAAATTGAAGTGGAGGCCACCTTCTCCCATGCCAAATTCTCAATCCAACCCCCCTCCCAGCTCTAAAGTTAAAGGCGTATGTGGATGAACATTACACCAAATTCCCATTACATCTAGTGATGTCTCCATTGGAAGCAGACCGCCATGATTACATCTTTCAGCTGTGTTTCTTCTCTGAAGAGTTTGGTATAGAAACAACTTAGGTTGCTCAATTTTCCATACCCCCCTCGTGCCCCAACATTGTCATCCTGCTGCTACCCCCTATACTGCGCCTGCTGTGCTCCCCAATGCCCCCACATACTATACTGTAGAAATAATGCAATACAGATATTCCCCCAATAGTAAAATGCTTTCAGACTGCCCTTAGTAGTAATTGTGCCCCTACAGTACCCCCAATATCAACCCCGTTAGAAGTAATGTCCTCTATATTATGCCCAATAATAAGTGCCCCACAGTACCCCCAATAGTAATGCCCTCATAGGGCCCCTAGTAGAAATAAAGCATCCTATAGTGCCCCCAGCTGTAACAAAGCCCCTCTATAAGGCACCCCTTTAGAACCCACAGTAGTAATAAGGCTAAACTATAAGGTACCCCTATAGAGCCCATGGTAGTACGAAAGCCCCCATAATGTCCCTAGTAGTTAGAATGCCCCTATAGTGGCCCCCATATTTATACTCCCCCCTGTAGTAGCCCCAGAATTTATAAAGCCCCAATGCAGTTCCCCCTATAATTATGACTTCCTATAGTGCATCCTGTATCATAATGCCCCTTTTAGTAGTACCAGTACGTATTATGCACCCCCTGTAGTGCCCATACTTGTAATGCCACCTGTATTATAATACCTGTATTATAATGGCCTGTATTATAATGCCCCCATTTAGTGTCCCCTGCAGTGCTCCAGCCTGTATTATAATGCCCCCCATTAGTGCCTCCTGTATTATAATTTCCCCTGTAGTGGTCTGTGCTGTATTATAATACCTCTCCAATATACTGCCCCCTGTAGTATAATGCCCACTCTCTGTAGTAATAGTATGTATAATGCTGTCATCCCCTGTAGTGCCCTCTGTATTATAATGCCCTCTGTAGTATATTGTCCCCCTGTAATGCTAACATGTATAATGCTCTCATCCCCCATAGTGGAATGCCCCATCAGCAGTAGCATATATAACTCCCCCCCATAATAGTAAATATAATGTTCTCCCTCATGCTCTGTCGCCCTGTAGTATAATGTGCCTGTATATATAATGCGCCTCCCTGTAGTATAATATCCCCATATATATAATATCCTCCCTCTCCTGTATCCCCCTGTAGTATAATGCCTATATATATATATATATATATATATATATATAATGCTCTCCCCTATCACTCCCCTATCACTGCCCCTAACACCCAGCTAGTTACATAGACACTCCCCTATCACTGCCCCTAACACCCAGCTAGTTTATAGCTCCTCCCACCAGCTAATTACATAGACACTCCCCTATCACTGCCCCGAGTAACACCCAGCTAGTTTATAGCTCCTCCCACCACCTAGTTATATATACACTCCCCTATCACTGCCCCTAACACCACCCAGCTAGTTTATAGCCCCTCCCAACAGCTAATTACATAGACACTCCCCTATCACTGTCCCTAGTAACACCCAGCTAGTTTATAGCTCCTCCCACTAGCTAGTTATATAGACACTCCCCTATCACTGTCCCTAGTAACACCCAGCTAGTTTATAGCTCCTCCCACCAGCTAGTTACATAGACACTCCCCTATCACTGCCCCTAACAACACCCAGCTAGTTTATAGCTCCTCCCACCAGCTAATTATATAGACACTGCCCTATTACTGCCCCTAACAACACCCAGCTAGTTTATAGCTCCTCCCACCAGCTAGTTACATAGACACTCCCCTATCACTGCCCCTAACACCCAGCTAGTTTATAGCTCCTCCCACCAGCTAGTTACATAGACACTCCCCTATCACTGCCCCTAACACCCAGCTAGTTTATAGCTCCTCCCACCAGTGAATTACATAGACACTCCCCTATCACTGCCCCTAACAACACCCAGCTAGTTTATAGCTCCTCCCACCAGCTAATTATATAGACACTGCCCTATTACTGCCCCTAACAACACCCAGCTAGTTTATAGCTCCTCCCACCAGCTAATTATATAGACACTGCCCTATTACTGCCCCTAACAACACCCAGCTAGTTTATAGCTCCTTCCACCAGCTAGTTACATAGACACTCCCCTATCACTGCCCCTAACACCCAGCTAGTTTAAAGCTCCTCCCACCAGCTAGTTACATAGACACTCCCCTATCACTGCCCCTAACACCCAGCTAGTTTATAGCTCCTCCCACCAGTGAATTACATAGACACTCCCCTATCACTGCCCCTAACACCCAGCTAGTTTATAGCTCCTCCCAACAGCTAATTACATAGACACTCCCCAATCACTGCCCCTAACAACACCCAGCTAGTTTATAGCCCCTCCCACCAGCTATATACATAGACACTTCCCTATCACTGCCCCTAACAACACTCAGCTAGTTTATAGCTCCTCCCATCAGCTAGTTACATAGACACTGCCCTATCACTGCCCCTAACACCACCCAGCTAGTTTATAGCCCCTCCCACCAGCTAGTTACATAGACACTCCCCTATTACTGCCCCTAACAACACCCAGCTAGTTTATAGCTCCTCCCACTAAGCAAGTTACATAGACACTCCCCTATCACTGCCCCTAACACCACCCAGCTAGTTTATAGCTCCTCCCACCAGCTAGTTACATAGACACTCCCCTATTACTGCCCCTAACAACACCCAGCTAGTTTATAGCTCCTCCCACTAAGCAAGTTACATAGACACTCCCCTATCACTGCCCCTAACAACACCCAGCTAGTTTATAGCTCCTCCCACCAGCTAGTTATATAGACACTCCCCTATCACTGCCCCTAACACCCAGCTAGTTTATAGCTCCTCCCAACAGCTAATTACATAGACACTCCCCTATCACTGTCTCTAACAACACCCAGCTAGTTTATAGCTCCTCCCACCAGCTAATTACATAGACACTTCCCTATCACTGTCCCTAACAATACCCAGCTAGTTTATAGCTCCTCCCACCAGCTAATTACATAGACACTCCCCTATTACTGCCCCTAACAACACCCAGCTAGTTTATAGCTCCTCCCACCAGCTAGTTATATAGACACTCCCCTATCACTGTCCCTAGTAACACCCAGCTAGTTTATAGCTCCTCCCACCAGCTAGTTACATAGACACTCCCTTATCACTGCCCCTAACACCACCCAGCTAGTTACATAGACACTCCCCTATCACTGCCCCTAACAACACCCAGCTAGTTTATAGCTCCTCCCACCAGCAAATTACATAGACACTGCCCTATTACTGCCCCTAACAACACCCAGCTAGTTTATAGCTCCTCCCACCAGCTAGTTACATAGACACTCCCCTATCACTGCCCCTAACACCCAGCTAGTTTATAGCTCCTCCCACCAGTGAATTACATAGACACTCCCCTATCACTGCCCCTAACACCCAGCTAGTTTATAGCTCCTCCCACCAGCTAATTACATAGACAATCCCCTATCACTGCCCCTAGTAACACCCAGCTAGTTTATAGCTCCTCCCACCAGCTAATTACATAGACACTCCCCTATCACTGCCCCTAACACCCAGCTAATTTTTAGCTCCTCCCACGAGTGAATTACATAGACACTTCCCTATCACTGCCCCTAACACCCAGCTAGTTTATAGCTCCTCCCACCAGCTAATTGCATAGACAATCCCCTATCACTGCCCCTAGTAACACCCAGCTAGTTTATAGCTCCTCCCACCAGCTAATTACATAGACACTCCCCTATCACTGTCCCTAACACCCAGCTAGTTTATAGCTCCTCCCACCAGTGAATTACATAGACACTCCCCTATCACTGCCCCTAACACCCAGCTAGTTACATGGACACTCCCCTATCACTGCCCCTATCACTGCCCCTAACACCCAGCTAGTTTATAGCTCCTCCCACCAGCTAATTACATAGACACTCCCCTATCACTGCCCCTAACACCACCCAGCTAGTTTATAGCTCCTCCCACCAGCTAGTTACATAGACACTCCCCTATTACTGCCCCTGCAAAGCTCCCTGGGAAACAGGAATATGCAAAATAAATGTGGAGCCCCAGTTATGGGTCTACAACACAATGAAAGCGGGATCTTGACATAGGGGCCACTTAATATGGTGGTTTTGGTGATCTCTGTAATGGAGACACCCCTTTGCTCGGTTTTCCTTCCTTTGAGGGATATCTGGCTTTCATTGTGTTGTAGACCCATAACTGGGGCTCCACATTTATTTAGCATATTACTGTTTCCCAGGGAACTTTGCACTTCGGATTGCTGTGTTGAGACTCTTAAATGAGGCTCTGCGGTGTTTTTTGTAGATGGTCTCCCTGAGATCAGCTGTTGTTGTGTTTGAGTAGTCTCCTAGGCATTGCTCCTGGTTAGCCAGAATCCTACTCCACACTGATGAGGGGCAACACCCTGAAACAGCTGTCTGTGGATGGATAACTGGCTTAGGTTTTCCCTGTCACATCCTTTAAGCTTGTAAAAAAGGCGGGATCTTGACATAGGGACTGCTTAATATGGTGGATTTGGTGATCTCTGTAATGGAGACAACCCTTTGCTCGGTTTTCCTTCCTTTGAGGGATATCTGGCTTTCATTGTGTTGTAGACCCAATACTGGGGCTCCACATTTATTTTGCATACTCCCCTATCACTGCCCCTAATACTCAGCTAGTTTATAGCTCCTCCCACCAGTTACATAGACACTCCCCTATCACTGTCCCTAGTAACACCCAGCTAGTTTATAGCTCCTCCCACCAGCTAGTTACATAGACACTCCCCTATCACTGCCCCTAACACCCAGCTAGTTTATAGCTTCTCCCACCAGCTAGTTACATAGACACTCCCCTATCACTGCCCCTAACCACCCAGCTAGTTTATAGCTCCTCCCACCAGCTAGTTACATAGACACTGCCCTATCACTGCCCCTAACAACACCCAGCTAGTTTATAGCTCCTCCCACCATCTAGTTACATAGACACTCCCCTATCAGTGTCCCTAGTAACACCCAGCTAGTTTATAGCTCCTCCCACTCATCTAATTATACAGACACTACTCTATCATTGCCCCAACAACACCCAGCTAGTTTATAGCTCCTCCCACCAGCTAGTTATATAGACACTCCCCTATCACTGCTCATAACACCCAGCTAGTTTATAGCTCCTCCCACCAGCTAGTTACATAGACACTCCTCTATCACTGTCCCTAACAACACCCAGCTGGTTTATAGCTCCTCCCACCAGCTAGTTACATAGACACTGCCCTATTACTGCCCCTAACACCCAGCTAGTTTATAGCTCCTCCCACCAGCTAGTTACATAGACACTCCCCTATCACTGCCCCTAACACCCAGCTAGTTTATAGCTCCTCCCACCAGCTAGTTATAGACACTCCCCTATCACTGCTCATAACACCCAGCTAGTTTATAGCTCCTCCCACTCATCTAATTATAGACACTCCCCTATCACTGCTCATAACACTCAGCTAGTTTATAGCTCCTCCCACCAGCTAGTTACATAGACACTGCCCTATTACTGCCCCTAACACCCAGCTAGTTTATAGCTCCTCCCACTCATCTAATTATACAGACACTACTCTATCACTGCCCCAACAACACCCAGCTAGTTTATAGCTCCTCCCACCAGCTAGTTACATAGATGTTTGCCCCTGTTGATGCTGTGACACACCCATGGACATAACATCACTGAAAATAAGAAAAAGCTGCAAGGACATGGTCATGTGACCACAGTCCAGAACGTAAGATAGAAGCAATAAAAGTATAAGAAATACATTACAAAATTATAGCTATCTTCATAAATTATTAGCTTAAAGGGGTTTTCTTATTTCCCCATTTCTAAGGCAAGATGAGACTAACCTCTAACCACCAGGTGGCCAGGAAACATTGGAGTGGGCAAGTGCTTTGATGTTTCAGTAGCTCCTATTGCGGTGCATGAGAGCTACGGAAACAGCGTAGCACACAAGCTACAGTATGTTGGTTCCCTAACATGCAAACACCATAGCTTGCTGTTTTCAGCGTGCTGACCACCAGCTAGCCAGAAAACAGCATGATGAGACAACCCCTTTAAAGGAACACCTCCGCTTTTGAGAGCGTTATTGTTATTAATGATAACAGAATACACAATTGGTGACAGAGTCCCGTTCAGGACGGTGTATCTGTCTGGTCACTAGATGTCAGGAATTCATTCATTGTATGTCGCTTCTCTTTACAACACCACATGCTATAAGCAATGTTAGGCCTCATGCACACGACCATATGGCTTTTTTAAGTATTTTGCAGTCTGCAACAAATACGGATGACGTCCGTGTCCATTCCGTTTTTTGCGAAACGGAACAGCTGGCCCCTAATAGAACAGTCCTATCTTTGTCCGTTATGCGGACAATAATAGGACATGTTCTATCTTTGAACGGAATGGAAACGGAAGGCATACAGAGTACTTTCTGTTTGTTTGCGGAGCCAGTGAAATGAATGGTACTGTATACGGTCTGTATATGGAACGTAAAAAAAACAGAACATAAACGGAAAATTCCTACGGTCGTGTGCATGAGCCCTTAAAGGGAAATGATAATGCAGCTGCAAAGTGGAGTTGTCCTTTAAACAGGATACATGAAGTGAATTGCTGTGAAAGGAACAATTCACATATAAGGACTGTAGGCCTGCACGGACGGCACAAGTACAGTATAGGCAAAAACAATAGCGCATAAAAAAACTTTATGCATTTCAAATGTTTGCATCATTTTTTGCATGTGTTTTTCATGAAATTTTTCTGGTTAGTAACATTTTGTAAGTCCTACAGAGAAGCCTGAGGGAAAAGTACCATACCTAGTGCAGGTTGAGTTTTGGAAAAAAAAAAAGCCACTGACATGAAAATTATAGCAAAAATGGCAAAAACAAAAGATTTACATATGTAGCAATATTTTGCTGTAGAATAAAGTAACATCTGGCTGCAACAAAAAAACATTAAAATGCTGTGTGTAAATTCAGGCCTTGTTCACACATCCGTGTCAATGACATCAGTGATAAGATGGTCAGAGGTTCATCTGTTAAGAGGTCTCTGAAGAATCTGTGTTTGGTCCTCGTGTCTGGTTTTTGCCCAATGCATAATAGGGTCAGGGGTGCACCACCAATGAGGCCAGGTGAGGCGATCGCCTCAGGCAGCACCAGGTAGGGGCAAGAGGGGGCAGCGGAAGGGCCATGGGCAATGTGCGCTTTCATTGTGGCAAAGTAGTTAGGTTAAGAAAGGGGTTGTCCCATGAAAAATATTTTTATAGTTTTTAAACCAGCACCTGGATCTGCATACTGCATGTAATTAACCCCTTAGTGACCACCCATACGTGTTTTTACGGCGGTCACTAAGGGGCCTTAGGCTGGGCTGCCGCGTTTTTACGGCGGCCCAGTCTAAGCGCTGCACGGGTCCCCCGTGCAGCGGGGAGCGCGGGCCCGGCTCTCACATGAGAGCCGCGACCCTGCTCTAACAGCCCGGGCCGGCAGGAGTGCCGATCCGGGCTGTTTAACCCCTTACATGCCGGGCGCAATGGCGCCTGCGCATGTAAAGGGTTGACAGAGGGAGCGAACTCCCTCTGTCACCCATCAGCACCCCGCAGATGCGATCGCGGGGTGCTGATGGGCTGGGAAGCTCACCTTCCTTCCGGCAGGGCCCTGAGCCTGCCCTGAAGTATTCACCAGCAGGCTATGCCTCTCTGGCGTAGCCTGCTGGTCAAAGGTAGAATTGCACTGCATTTAAAATGTAATGCATTATAGATATAATGCATTACATTTTAAAAGCAATCAAAATACTGTATATTATAGTCCTCATGTGGGACTATTAAGTAGTAAAAAAAATTAGAAAAAATACACATTTATTAAATAAAAAAATTCCATGAAATATAAAAATATGCTTTTTTTCCATTGAAAATACGCTTTTCAATGAAAAAATTGCAAAAAAATTATCCCCCACATGTTTGGTATTGCCGCGTCCGTAACAACCGGCACTACATAAATATTACATAAATTATCCCCTATAGTACACGCCGTTAAAAAATAAATAAAAAAAAAGCCCGAATTTCTAATTTATTCTTAATTTTCACAGAAAAAACCGAAATAACAAGCGATCAAAAAGCGGAATTTACTAACAAATTATACCAATGAAAAATAGAAGTCGTCCCGCAAAAATCAAGCCCTCACACAACTCCATAGAAAAAAAAATTAAAAAGTTATAGGTCCTGGGAAGTGGCAATGCAAAATCATTTTTTTTGTTAAAAAAAGGGGTTTTATTGAAAAAAAAGTAGTAAAACTTAAAAAAAACTATAAGTATTTGGTATCCCTGTAATCGTACTGACCCAGGGAATGAAAATATTATGTTACTTTTACCGAATAATGAACACCGTAAAGTTTATAATGTACAAACGCAGTGGCAGTAGTACTATTTTTCCCCTTCTCCCTCCCAGAAAGAGTTAATAAAAGTTAATAACATAGTTATGTGTACCCCAAAATGGCGCTATTAAAAACTACAACTTGTCCCGCAAAAAACAAGCCCTCATACTGCTATATAGACGGAACAATAAAAAAGTTATAGCTCTGGGAACGAGACCATGAAAAAAGGACGAAAAACGCTTGGTCATAAAGGCCCAAACAGGCTTGGTCACTAAGGGGTTAAGAAAAGCATAGCCACTGACTTATTTAATAAAAACTATCTGTATAGCGCCGCCTGCTGTTTTTTTTTTTTATTTCTTTGACCTGCTCACTGAGAAGGCCGCACTTGCTCAGTTTCATCCTTCAACTGCCTCCTGAGCTGTGATAGGGAGAGCTGAGGCACGCCCCCTGAGCTGTGATAGGGAGAGCTGAGACATGCCCCCGAGCTGTGATAGGGACCGCTGAGACACGCCCCTGAGCTGTGATAGGGAGAGCTGAGACATGCCCCTGAGCTGTGATAGGGACCGCTGAGACACGCCCCTGAGCTGTGATAGGGAGAGATGAGACACGCCCCCTGAGCTGTGATAGGGAGAGCTGAGAAACACACCCTTATCTGCAGCAGAAAAGACACTCCCCTTGAGCTGTCAGCTTGATATAAATCTAGCAGAGCAATGAATGGGGAGATCTCTGGACCCATGTGAGGTACAGGGCTGTTTCTAGCTTTGTTAGAAAGAGACTGCCATGTACTATATGATCTCTGATTTTCATTACATTTTTCACATTAGTCTTGGGATAACCGCTTTAATGTTTTTATTAAAGGGGTTGTCCGAGATCAGAAAAACATGTCTGCCGCCTTCCAGTTGCAGGACTCCTACAGCTATCCATGGGTTACATTATATCTGGTATTGCAGCTCAGCTGCACTGAAGTGAATGGTGCTAAGCCGCAATACCATACAACCTGCGCATTAGTGTGGCCATTTCCGTGGAAAAGCAGACAGTTTTTGCAATCCTGGCCAATTTCTTTATAGTTGTAGTTTAGTTTCAGCAAATAAACTTTATTCTTTGTTGTGATAACATATATTGTTTTTCACTATACTTCTGCTGTAACACTAGGTATTATAGTCTCGTCATTTCTGGGACATTGGTATTATAGCCTGGTCTTCTCCTCGGGATTGGTGTAATGGTTTAGTCTTCTCAGAGGCACTGATATTATAGCCTGGTCTTCTCAGAAGCACTGGTATTATAGCCTAGACTTCTCAGTGGCGCTGGTATTATAGCCTAGTCTTCTCCTGGGGATTGGTGTAATGGTTTAGTCTTCTCAGAGGCACTAGTATTATAGCCTGGTCTTCTCGTCGGGATTGGTATAATGGTTTAATCTTCTACGAGGCACTGGTATTACAGCCTAGTCTTTTTAGAGGCACTGGTATTATAGCCTGGTCTTCTCCTCGGGATTGGTATAATGGTTTAATCTTCTCAGAGGCACTGGTATTATAGCCTGGTCTTCTCCTGGGGATTGGTATAATGGTTTAATCTTCTACGAGGCACTGGTATTATAGCCTAGTCTTCTCAGAGGCACTTGTATTATAGCCTGGTGTTCTCCTGGGGATTGGTATAATGGTTTAATCTTCTACGAGGCACTGGTATTATAGCCTAGTCTTCTCAGAGGCACTTGTATTATAGCCTGGTGTTCTCCTGGGGATTGGTATAATGGTTTAATCTTCTACGAGGCACTGGTATTACAGCCTAGTCTTTTTAGAGGCACTGGTATTATAGCCTAGTCTTCTCAGAGGCACTGGTAATATAGCCTGGTCTTCTCCTCGGGATTGGTATAATGGTTTAATTTTCTCAGAGGCACTGGTATTATAGCCTGGTCTTCTCCTGGGGATTGGTATAATGGTTTAATCTTCTACGAGGCACTGGTATTATAGCCTAGTCTTCTCAGAGGCACTGGTATTATAGCATAGTCTTCTCAGAGGCACTGGTATTATAGCCTGGTCTTCTCCTGGGGATTGGTATAATGGTTTAATCTTCTACGAGGCACTGGTATTATAGCCTAGTCTTCTCAGAGGCACTGGTATTATAGCCTGGTCTTCTCAGAGGCACTGGTATTATAGCCTGGTCTTCTCAGAGGCACTGGTATTATAGCCTGGTCTTCTCCTGGGGATTAGTGTAATGGTTTAGTCTTCTCTAGGGCATTTGTATTATAGCCTAGTCTTATCTGGGACATAGTTAGTATAGCCTAGTCTGCTCCTGGGGATTGGTGTAATGGTTTAGTCTTCTCAGAGGCACTGATATTATAGCCTGGTCTTCTCCTGGGAATGGTGTAATGGTTTAGTCTCCTCAGAGGCACTGGTATTTTAGCCTGGTCTTCTCCTGGGGATTGGTATAATGGTTTAGTCTTCTCAGAGGCACTGGCATTATAGCCTGGTCCTCTTCTGGAGATTGGTATAATGGTCTAGTCTTCTCTAGGGCATTTTTATTATAGCCTCGTCTTCTCTGGGACATTGGTATTATAGCCTGGTCTGCACCTGAGGATTGGTGTAATGGTTTTGTCTTCTCAGAGGCACTGGCATTATAGCCTGGTCTTCTCCTGGGGATTGGTATAATGGTCTAGTCTTCTCTAGGGCATTTTTATTATAGCCTAGTCTTCTCAGAGGCACTGGTATTATAGCCTGGTCTTCTCCTGGGGATTTGTGTAATGGTTTAGTCTTCTCGACATTGGTATTATAGCCTAGTCTTCTCTGGAACATAGGTATTATAGCCTAGTCTTCTCAGAGACACTGGTATTATAGTCTGGTCTTCTCCTGGGGATTGGTATAATGGTTTAGTCTTCTCGACATTGGTATTATAGCCTAGTCTTCTCCTGGGCATTTGTAATATAGCTTAGTGTCTATAACTGGTAAGCTGCCCATTCTAGTACTATATGGTCCTGTAATTGTGCCCTCTATAGAGAGATTATCTGTAAGCTCCATGTGCAAACAGATCTCTCACTAATCTTCTGAAGACCATTTCAAGTGCTTCTGATCATAGACACAAGTTTTCCTCCTCATCCTACAATTAGTTACTTGAATAAAATGCAGAACACATTGAAAGGGTTTAGATAAGTGAAAGCAGATGATAAACATTCACCAAAGGCTATAAAATGTCCCCTGGCTATTTAGCAAATGATTTTCAACTTCTTTTCTTCATAGGCCTATCAGGACCTGCCTAAAAATCACATTTTCCAACTATAAGGAGAACAATAATGAAATGGAAAATTATATCAGATTGTAGAAAATATATCTAAAATTACAATGTCTAGTTTCCCTGTTACTAAAAGGACATCCTCTTTAATGACACCATCACTTGATAGTACAACTGCTGTGGTTGGTACTGCTGCCAGGGACCTAGCTGAAACCTGGGGAGTAAGACCCCAGACTGGTGGTGCTCCGACTTCAGTGGTTACCTGCACACCGTCTGGATTGTAGCGGTAATGCAGTATAATTCCAGCCTTCTAAGTGAATGGGGAAGAAGCTGAAATTACATGGCACTGCTGCTACAGTCTAGATGGTGTGCAGGTAACCATAGAACAAGATGCAGCACTCATGTGAGCGGCGTGGCCTCTTCAAGCAACTGGTCATCGGGGGCGCCAGGAGTCGGACTCTCGCCAATCTGATATTGATTACCTATATTATGAAATTACACAACCGCTTTAATGCTTGCACTCCCAGAACTCAAACCAAAGATAGGAAATAATATGATTTTTTATTAGTGTAAATGTTCAATGTGAAAAGTGTTCTAGATTAAAGGGGTTGTACACCCCTGGGGACCTTTTCTGCAGATCCCTCAGTGTGGCTGGATTCTCAGTAGGAATCATACCAGATCCCTGTCATGGAGTTCCAGCTCCAAACCTCCTTCCGTGCCACAGATCTCGGGTATCCCTGCATCAACATCCAATTTGATGTGGTTCTCATGGCGCTGCAGCCAATGGCTGACCAACAATGGTGATGTGCCACCCATACGTCATGTCACTGGATCGTATGACCAATGGGTAATACACATCACCGTTGCGGCCAGTCATTGGCTGCAGCAGCCACATAACCCACATCAAAGAGGATACTGATGCAGGGAGACCCATGAGCCCCAAGGAGGAGTGATGAAGCCGGAACCCAGTGGATCCCATTGCAGGTCCAACTCTGCTGGAGGGTCTTCAGAAAATGTCCCCAGGGGTGAACAAACCCTTTAATTCTATGTCCAACAGATTAAAGGCTCATGCACACGATCGTATTTTGCTTCCTTGTCCGTTTCCGTTTTTTTTGCTGATAGGATGCGGACCTATTCATTTCAATGGGTCTGCAGAAAATGCGGACAGCACTCCGTGTGCTGTCCACATCAGTTTGTCAGTTCCGTAGCCCCGCAAAAAAAATAGAGCATTCCTATTTTTTTCTAGTTTGCGGACAAGGATAGGCATTATTACAATGGATCCGCAAAAATTACTGATCCACAAAAAAAAGGATGCCATATGGACATCATAGTTTTTTTTTTTTTGCGGACCGCAAAACACATACGGTCGTGTGCACGAGGCCTAAGGCTACTTTCACACCAGCATTCCTATTTTCTAGTATTGAGATCCATCATAGGGTCTTAATACCAGAAAAAAACGCTTCAGTGCTGTCCCCCAGTGTTGTCAATGGGGACAAAATGTAACTAAACAGAATGTAATGCTCCAAAATGCATTCTGTTCCGTTGTCATACCAGAGACCAAACCACAGCAAGCTGCGGTTTTCTTTCCGTCATGGGATGCGGGGCAAGACCCACAATGCAAGTCAATGGGGACGATCCGTTTAACTCTGACACAATAGAAAACGGATCCGTCGCCCATTTACTTTCAATGGAGTTCATGACGGATCCGTCTTGGCTATGTTAAAGATAATACAACCGGATCAGTTCATGACGGATGCAGATGGTTGTATTATCAGAAACGGAAGCATTTTTGCTGAGCCCTTCTGAAAAGTGTGAAAGTAGCCCAAATCTATGCCTAAATGTACAAGGGTTTCCAGAATTTGAGAAAATGATTATTTTCTAAACAGCATCAGATCTGTCCATGGACTTTTTCTAAGGCTACTTTCACACTAGCGTTTTTGCTGCATCCGGCAGGGTTCAGCAAAATTGCGTCAGTTTCTGATAATACAACCATCTGCATCTGTTATGAACGGATACTGTTGTATTATCTGTAACATAGCCAAGACGGATCTGTCATCCGTCAATACCGGAAAATAGAAACGCTAGTGTGAAAGTAGCCTAAGCCCTTTAGGCCTCTTTCACATGAGCGTGATGGATTAGGTCCGGGTGCGTTCAGGGAAACTTGCACCATTTTGCAAGCAAGTTCAGTCAATTTTGTCTGCGTTCAGTTGTTCAGTTTTTTCCGCGCGGGTGCAATCAGTTTTGATGCTTTTTTTAAGCACGTGATAAAAAACTGAAGGTTTACAAACAACATCTCTTAACAACCATCAGTGAAAAAATATTGCATCTGCACCTGCTTCCGGATGCAATGCGTTTTTCACACAGCCCCATTCACTTCTATGCGGCCAGGGCTGCGTGAAAAACACAGAATATAGAACATGCTGCGCTTTTCACGCAAAGCAGAACTGATGTGTGAAAAGAACGCTCAAGTACACAGACCCATTGAAATGAATGGGTTAGGATTCAGTGCGGGTGCTACTTCACGCATCGCACTTGCGAGAAAAACTCGCTCGTGTGAAAGGGGCCTTAAAGTATGTATTCCAAATTAGTTTGGGCAGGATTCCTTTCTGTGTGAATGTGCCCTAGAGAAAAGCTCATTAGATGACTTGCTAATCAATTTCTTTAGTAGAAGTTTTTTGCTGCCTTTAGGTTATAACCAAATGGTGCGGTTGTGTCGCAGTTGCAGCGCGGCGGTCGAGTTTCGTTCATATGGGCTGCAGCTGCATCTCATTAAATCAATGTGACTGCACTGATCAGAGAACCTGTTTTTTTAATGGCGGCACGGCACCTTCAATATTGCGCAGCCGTTAACAATGCAGATCCACTGAATAGTGCAGTCCCATTAGTTTAATTAGAGGCTGCATCACAATCACAACACGACCGTGCCATTTGGTTGTACCCTTATGTTCTGCTCACTGTGTTTTGGCTTTCTGTTTGTAAGATCCGTTCAGGGCTCTCACAAGCGGTACAAAACGCATCAGTTTTGCCCTAATCCATTTTGAATGAAAAAGGATCCGCTCAGAATGCATCAGTTTGCCTCCGTTCAGTCACCATTCCGCTCTGGAGGAGGACACCAAAGCGATGTGTGCAGCGTTTTGCTGTCCGCCTGATGAAGCGGAGCCAGATTTCTCTGACACAATCTGGCACAACAAAAAATGGATCCGTCCTCCATTGACTTTCAATGGTGTTCAAGACGGATCCGTCATGGCCATAGAAGACATAATGCAACTGGATCTGTTCATGACGGATGCATGCGGTTGTATTATTGTAACGGGAGCGTTTTCGCAGATCCATGACGGATCCGCAAAAATCGCTAGTGTTAAAGTGGCCTAAGTGCCAGCAATCAATGATTAATTCATTCCCCTAAATTTAGAAATTTGGTGCAAACTTGCCTCACATCTAATGAGTACAAGCTATTTAAAACATCCATACATCAGTCTGTGAGTGAGATTTCTTGAAAATATTTTTTTATTTAAATTCATGAAATAAATATGTTTCTGGTGAGTGATGAAAGCTGTTAAAGAAAAATCCTTCAGGGCATTCACAATATGAAAGTGAATACAATATTTTGGCAGCTGCAGAGGAATGCAATCAAAGCAGAATTGTGAGTACCATACATTTTACATAATTTATTAAATGTTGATGATACTGGCATCGCTACGTGTACCGTAAAAGAATAATTCAAAGGCGGCATCAATTATATAGAAATAGAGTTCTGGAAGAGGGCAGAAGCCTTCACACCTTGGTTACATACCATTAAAGGTCACAGATACTTGTTGAGGTCTGCAGGCGCTTAAGATCACTTATTGTAACATTTAAAGGCAGCTGGCAGAATTTGATAAATCACTTCTTTAATCTTCATCTATGCAGCAGGGAAGATGTCAAACCTGAAAGCATGTAGCAGTCAAACTATTCCTTCCAAGTGTACTGCAGATGCCGCAGGGGCCTTTTATTCTGTTTCCAAAATGAAATAACCCTTTTAAATATATCTTTAAGTCAACTAATACAGCTATTACTGCTAAATATGTCATTTTACTGTAAGTGACTGTTGGGGCAAAGACACCGAGAGGAAAAAATGATATAGATGATAAATTATATAGTTATTAACTTTTTTTTAAAGGCAGGGAATATATAAAGATAATAATTTATACTCACTATTCCCAAACCCCCTTTATTCCAGTGCCGCTGCTTCCCCGTCCCCTGTTTTTTTCACTGAGGTGGTGATCTGCCTACGTACCGCACATGAGCACTGCAGCCCGTTACTGGACTCAATAGTCTTGTGCCATATACCCCTGAGGCCAGTCACTGGATGCCGCAGTACCCATGACCCTCAGCTATGCCAGGGAGCTATGGAACCAAGCAACGGGGAGAATGTAGGTATGCTGCCCTACACAGGTCCAGTGAGGGGAGCCCAAATTTGGTAATCCTGGAGATCTTCTTAAAATGATCATCAGTTTTTGTCATGGTGAATTAAGCTTTGTAGATGACTCTGCAGAGCACTATATCACACGTCACTGATTAAGGCTGCATGGGGACAAAGATCGCAGTCTAGCGCTGCAGTGTCGCAACTACTGAAAGTGAATGCGTGTGAGTGATCTACAAACCTGCTGAATCTGTCGGGTTGCAGCATGACCAAATTCACTTTCATTATACTGAGGTGTACAGTAGCATTGTGATGCTTTGATTAGTGTTGAGCGAATCGATCCGAAGTTTAGGAACAATTCTATTTGCAACAAATCTCAATTTCCTCACGCTTTGTGGTAACAAATAAATCCTTTTTTTTTCGTAAAATGGCAGATACACTTGTTTCAAAGTGAAAGTAAGAAGCCTGGGAACACGAGATCACTCATAAGGCCATGAAAATGGCCAATCAGCAGCTAGTCAGCCCCTGTAATGTCACAGTCCTTTAAAAGCGGTGTCCACCGTTTTACTGTGAGCTGAGCATAGGGAGAAACGTGACAAGCGCTAGGGACAGTCTTGCTAAAAGCTTTTAATTGTGCAATATTGGATAGGGAGAGTGCAGGGATGGTGTAGAGAGATCATAAAGAGAGTTTTTAAACACTGTAGGGAGACTGCAGGGACAGTGCAGGTGCTGTAATCTGAAGCTGAAGGGATCCATAGGAGACAACGCAGTTTGCACCAAGAGCTATCTACTGAAACAGTGTCCTCCTTGTTTAATAGATAAGCAATTCTATTAGACGTTAATTCTCAAATGGTGGTGAATAAGCTGTCTAATTTTACCCTTATTGGGGTGTCTACCCTTTTTAATGGATAAGCAATTCTATTAGGCCTTGATTCTCAAATTAGGGTATATAAGCTGTTATTGAGGTGTCCACCTGGCCGGTTACAGTAATTGTTTCACCATCACCACCAGAAAGGACTAGCTATGCATATTGCTGCAAAGCACAGTGATGTGCATTGAGATACAATCTCCCTGCAGGCCGGGATATAGCTGATTTGCGGACAAGTATAGGCATCTCTTTGGAGCTGGCGGCAAGGTGTGTTGCGGATCCGCAACACACTGCGGACGAGTGAATGGGGCCTTACAGTTTGAATTTTATTTCTGGTTCAAAGGAAGGGTGTCCTGATCAGGGGATCTCATACTATGACATCCATATGCCCTAACAGGCATGTCCACTAGATAAGCTACAAATTTCAGTTCAGATGAGGTCGAATAAGCAGGATCCCCATTGATCTTGAGATTATGGGAGTTACAGTAACATCTGAACGTACTGACTTCTGTGGCTCCAATAGATTATAATAGAGAGTGACTATGGATGTTCAACCTTTATCTGCTCAAAATGGGGACCAGACACCCATACTTCTTTGCGGATCCGTCATGGATCTTCAAAAATGCTTCAGTTACAATAATACAACCGCATGCATCTGTCATGACCGGATCCGGTTGTATTGTCTTTCTATTGTGCCAGATTGTGTTAGAGAAAACGGATCCGTCCCCATTGACTTACATTGTGTGCCAGGACGGATCCGTTTTGCTCTGCTACGTCAGGCGGCCAGCAAAACGCTACATCTAAAAAAGTATGGATGTCTGGTCCCCATTTCGAGCAGATAAATAGTTGATAAAACGGATCCATCCCAATCGACTTACATTGTGCACCAGGATCCGTTTGGCTCTGCTACGTCAGGCGGATAGCAAAACGCTGCATCCGTTTTGGACCGCTTCTGAGAGCCCTGAACGGATCTCACAAATGGAAATCCAAAACGCCAGTGTGAAAGTAGACTTAGAACTGATTATTCCAAACCATGAATCTGGCCTCCCACAAATCTCTCACCAGCTGCACACTGTTATTTACAAGGCAATTACCCAATGAAGTACACAAAGTAGCTTTGTTTTTTATTGTAAAATCCTGGTTAATTACAGGCTAAAGGGGTATTTTACATCTATCTAATCAGGAAACGTCAGCCTCCAAGATCCAGTTACACAATTAGCACACATTTTGTACCACCTCGTAAAGTGGAAATATAGACTCCTGTACTGTACACACTTCTGGAATACTCTATATTTACATACATTACACAGATACATTACCTGTTATGATGGTGTATCGCTTACACTTTAGTTTTTATGTTTCCTCCACCATAACTTTATAGTTCTTTTTAGATGTCATGTGCCTTTCTAAAGTTAACAATACAATCTTTCCTTAATAAGATCTTTCAAATTTTTATAAAGAGGGGAACATTCACTGGAAAGGGGCATGCATTTCCCAACATTTGTATTGTTGAATTCTCTTTGCATTGCTGAACATGGATCTTTCTTGAACAGTAGTAAAGTATCGCTAGTCATAACTAGTGATGAGCAGCAGGGGCAATATTCGAATTCGCGATATTTTGCGAATATTCGTTAGAATATTCGTCATATATTCGCGATTATTCTATTGTGAAAAATCGGCAATGAAATATTCGCGCAATGCAAATATTCTAAAACCCGAATATATAGCACTATGGAATATAGTGCTATATATTCTTTTTTTAGAATATTCGTCAATTTTTCCCATCTGAAGTCATGATTCCCCCCTACATAAGTTGCTTTTGGGCCAATGACTGTTCAAATTAAATTGGAAAAAATGACAAATATTCTAAAAACGAATATATAGAACTATATGCTATAGTGCCATATATTCGCATTTTAGAATATTCGCATTAAGCGAATATTACATTGCCTATTTTTCGCATAAGAATTTTTTTTTAATAATGAAGAATATTCTAATTCACTACAGACTACAATATTGCAGCCTTCTCACATTGGCCCACAAGCAAGAAGCAGGTAGGTATACTAGGTAATGGGGTCAGATGAAAAAAAAAAATATATTCGTTTTTACGCATATATATCACTATATTCGAAATATTCTCGAATTTTCGAAGTGCCGATATTCGCGATAAAAATTCGAACATTTGCGCTTAACACTAGTCATAATATTTACAATTAAAGGGGGTCTGTCACCAGTTTTATGCTTCTATCTGAGGGCAAGATAAACTGATGACAGATTCCCTAACCAAAAGGCTGTCACTTACTTGAATTGACCCAGTTGCTTTGCTCAAATCTGACTGGGTAGCAGCAGTGTAAACACTGGAATCCACGCAATACAGCATGTATACTATGGGGTCCTCATATTTTTGAGGTCCCAGTTCTCCCCATCTCTCTGCCGCTTATTGACAGCTCTCTTACTACAGAAATCAGTGGCAGGAGAGGAGAACTGAGAGCTCATGAGCGTGAGGAACACCTAGCTCATGCTCTGTATTGAGTCGACCCCAGTGCTCGGTCATGCTCAAGCTGTCCAATACATACTTTAACAAAATGACTGGGTGAATTCAAGAAAGTGACCCAATTTATGCTACCCTCATATAGGAGCATAAGGCTACATGCACACGACCGTTGCCTGCCTCCGCGTCCGCTCCTCCTTGAAATTTTTCGTCCGTCAAAAAAAACGGATGACGGACCGTTTTCTTTGACGGATCCGATTTTTATGGCAGATCCATTGTAAAAATGCCTATCCTTGTCCGCAAACGTGAAAAAAATAGGACATGCACTATTTTTTTGACGGAATGAAAACACGGATCACGGATGCGGAACAAAAACGGTTGACCATCCGCATTTTTTGACGGACCCATTGAAATTAATGGGGAAGCATCCTATCCGTGAAAAAAAACGGAACGGACACGGAAACAAACAACGGTCGTGTGCATGGGGCCTAAAACTGCTGACAGATTCTCTTTTATATTGTATTTTGAAGCATAAACATTCGACGGATGGAGCAGATTTCCATCAATCATAACTAATATTTTTAATCATGAGACCTCCTAACTGCAGAGGTCGGGCGGAGAGTAATAGTGAAGACATGCAGTGGATGAGGTCTATCCCGTCTGTGATGGATGTGTCCTGCAGAGGAAGGTTCGTGCTTGTCCTGTTTCCTTATCACGTACACATTCTGCTGAGGAGGATTTCAGAATAAACTTGATTCACTGGACCTTGAACATGATACAGTGATTTTAAATATGACAGATTGCCATAAACTTGGGGGAATATTTTTCCTCCAAATGTATAGTTCTTTAACAATTTCATTTTCTTTTCTTTTACATGTTTGGATTTCACAACCTAAAAGGAAATTAAGAAACATCAGAGAAGTCATTGATGTAATTAGCCATTCTGTATCTGTCATCGGTAAACACCCAGCATGCCCTGACAGCTTATTGGTGTGGAGGAGGTAATGTCAAAGACAAAGAGGAAATAAATATATTTTCTTAAAAGTTCTTTCTGTCCTATTGGTTGTTTTATTTCCATGGTTCATTGGAACAAACACAATGTTATGGTTATATTGGCCATATTCACCTGTGCTAGAGCAAGACACGCTTCAGAAATTCCAATGATTGGAAATGGCTTCACTACTGTGTTTCTGGTAAATCCTTCCATGTCACACATAAAACAGTCATAGTGTAAAATCTGTTAGGGTCCATTCACACGTCCATTGTTTTTCTATAATCTGAAAATAGGACCGTTTTTTGCAGATCCTATTTTCCAAGAATTCTTTCCGTTTGTCATCCGTTTTTTGCGGATCCGCAAAAAACGGATAGAAGAATAAAATTGCATTGCACAACGGACCGCTGAGAAAATTATGCGGACAGCACTCTTTGTTCTGAAAATCAATGGGTCCGAATTCTGTCCGCAACTATTCCGTGACTAGTCCGAAAAATCGGGATCAGATGCGGAACTAAACAACAGACGTGTGAATGGACCCTTACAGTCAGTAATCCATACCTGTACAATTCTCTAGAAAGTATAGTAAGATTGCAGCAGATGCCAGGAGTAGAATGGCAGGGAACTTATCAACCTCTGTGCAGTGCAAAAGGGGCATCAAAACATCAGACATTTTTGTAAAAGTACCATTTTCCCAAATAACTGTGACTTTTTTTTTTTTTTTATCACGCTTGACACTTCTCTGAAAAGTGGCCTTTGCATGGGAGGGCTTGGCTACAGCAGGGGCGCGCTAAATTTTACCCTAACCATCTGTTTCTTAAAGATACAATTTATTAGTCCAAGACTACTTTGATTTTGTGTTTTTTTTTTTTTTGGTGGGGAAGTTCTAATGCGAAGAACGACCAACTACAAATAAGGCTACTTTCACAATAGCGTTTTTGCAGATCCGTCATGGATCTGCAAAAACGCTTCCATTACAATAATACAACCGCATGCATCCTTCATGACCGGATCTGGTTGTATTATGTCTTCTATAGCCATGACGGATCAGTCTTAAACACCATTGAAAGTCAGTGGGGGATGGATCAGTTTTCTGTTGTGCCAGAGAAAACGCATCTGTTTGGCTCCGCTTCGTCAGGTGGACAGCAAATCACTGCAGACAGCGCTTTGGTGTCCGCCTCCAGAGCGAAATGGTGACTGAACGGAGGCAAACTGATGCATTCTGCGCGGATCCCTCTCCATTCAGAATGCATTAGGGCAAAACTGATCCGTTTTGGACCGCTTCTGAGAGCCCTGAGTGGATCTCACAAACGGAAAGCCAAAACGCTAGTGTGAAAGTAGCCTAAAATAGACATGGTTGAGAATAATTTAAGTACGTTATTTAAGCCCAAAGACAACTCTTGTAAGTGAAGAATGAAATACTGTACATTTGTACACATTGCAGGAACCTATAACCAGTACTGTGGCTTATTTAACCATTAAACCATCTGGTCAGATACACCCTCATCATCTTTTGCTGAAGCTGAAGTAATCCCAGAAGGCTAAATCCAGCAGTACGGATAATGGCTGTTTAAAATGATCATGCATTACGTGCCAATGCCTTGTGCAGATGCTTGCTCTAGCCATCTTGGTAAAAGACGCAACTAGTAAATGGCGGTATAATACTTGGTTCTGCTGTAGCTATATACCTTGTACCTCACATAGCTGAGCATTATGCACTCTGTCCTTTCACAAAGTTTAAAAATGTTGTACAAGAGTTTAAAACATGAACGCCGCAGCCAATCACAGTATGGTACACCTGGATGAACTACCCGAGTATTGGTGCCAGTGTGGCAAGTTATTCTTATTCTCAGACAATACTTTAAAGCTTGTCAATAAAGGGAATGTGTCACCTATAAAAAAAAAATTCTGTCAGTTAAAAACCAAATAGTGCCACATATCCGTTTTTGTAATCTCTTGTTATTTTCTCATTGTACAGAGTGTCCACGAAAAATTTGCCTGCCTCCAGCGATAGTATGACAAGAACGAACAAGTGGATTGCTGTTTTTAATGACCCACAAGTCAGAAGAGATGCTAAAAGTGGTCCCCGTTGACGTCTATCCATCTTTGGGCACGTCGCATTATATTGGCTCGTACGGCTTGTGATGCTTCGGATAGTGTTTGTGAGGTTTTCCTGCTGTTCATCCAGGGGATGTGGATTGTTAGCAGACATGTCTGGGGAACGTGGGGGCCATAACCCCTTGCTCACAGTCAGTGTCAGACTGGCGTGCCTAGGACCCACCAGTTTAATTCATTGTGGGGGCCCACCACACAGATACATGCCAATGTTACCTGCTCACACATCGGCAAAACTTTACAAGATGACTGATTATGGGGGTCCCTGCAGCGACTTCAAGAAGGCGGGTTCATTTATAATAATAAACTGTTAAATAACCTACCCAGTTTTTAATATGAAAATAGGCTGGTTGAGGGGCTGTATGCTGCCTATCTATATGTATTGCCGTCACTCCACTGTGCCATGTGGCAGGTGTGTGAGGGTGGTGGACTAGGAGCCCACCTTGCTTGGGGCCCACTGGGGATTCACCTGTATCCCCTGTGGGCCAATCTTCACCTGGTCCTCTCCTCTCATACTTCCTCCCTGAATTGTCCTCCGATATCCCATAGTAATGGCCTGGACATGCTGGGAGTTGTAGTTCTTTCTTTCACTTTGCAGGCTCCGTTCTAAAGAGAAGGGCTGGCCCCAGAGGTGGGAACCGCACATATCAGACATTGGGGGCCTATTCGAGCGAAATCTCTGATGTGAGACAACCCCTTTAACATCTACAGACAGAGTAGGGGGGGGGGGAAGAGGAAGGCTATCACAGAGGATAACACCTATGGGTCAGTATTGCTGGGATTTCTTGGAGGACCATGGCTGCCAGTTATGGAGACAGCAGATTTAATTTATGGGGGCATTGACTGGCACTTATATGGCATTGTCGGTCACTATCTCTAATAGGCACATTGTGGATAGCATAAGGGGCCCGGAATTCTAGGATCTGTAGGGGTAGTGTGGCTGTTATGAGGGCAATCATAGACACTTGAGTAAATGTATGAGGGCTCAGTCTGGCACTTATGGTAAAGGGGCACAATAAGGGCACTAGGACTGCGACTTGAGGTGTTATTGTTGTACTGTGATGATACAGACATGTGAAAAAATCTGTTCCAACATACATCTTAAGGCCTCATTTGCCAAGGCTGTCCTTGTTGCCCCCAGCAACCAATCAGAGCTCAGCTTTCATTTCTTTAACTGCTCTGGAAAAATGAAAGCTGCTCTCTGAATGGTTGCTATGGGCAATAAAGACAGTCTTACTGGTAGATAGCATTGATGAATAAGAACCCATTCCTCAACGGGGAGGTGCGACTATGTTATTATTTATTGTATGTAATCCCAAAATATTACATATATAACATGCATTTATATATTCAGGCCAGGCTGTGTTCCAATGTAGACACAAAATGGGACATGTGTCTACATTTTCTACTTTCGGACACCATAAAACTGGTGTAGAAGATTGATCCATTCGCCCCACAGCATTCACCTAAACAGTCGTTGACCCTTCGCGTTACCAGCGACTGTAGTGAATGAATTTCATTTTAAGAGATATTCCTATCTTGGACATTTATGGCATATCCATAGGATGGGGCCCCCGAAGTCTACAGACAGCAAGTTGCGTATGCGTGGCCACCCTTCATGCAGTGCTATGGAACTTCAGAAAATAGCTGAGTCCCATAGTGGTGAATGGAGAGGTGGCCACGCTTCTGCTGCTTGTTCTCCATTCACTGCTATAGGAACTCCAACAACATCCGAGCGTGCTCGCTATTTTTGGAAATGCTCCCATAGCAATGATTGGAGAGGACACTGCGCATGCGCAATGTGCTCTCCGTTTGCTCCGGACTCTTGTTCTGGAGATATGAGCAGGTCCCAGAGGTGGGATGCCCACCTATAGGACATTTATGGCACATCCTATCGATATATGCCGTATATATGTCCCAGAAGGGAATACCCCTTTAACTTTCTCCCCAAGAAAATCATGCATACACCCCTAAAACCAAAGAACACAGATTAAAGAAACAGAATAAAGACACAGAACATGTTAATTTTGGGATAAATGGCCAAATTGTTTATTTAAAAAATAAAATATTGGCAAGCCCCCAACTCACGGAGAGTCACGCTCCAGCACTCAGGAGAGGAAAACCCCCTGTGGAGGAAACCTCTAGGGAACCATGGCTGGAGGGCTGCCCTTCCCTTGGGCTTAGAGGGTAATGTCACTATGTGGCTGCCACGTAAATAATATCCGGTGGGGTGCAGCAGCCGGGCTGATCTCTTTGGCTTGGCGGATGTCCCTTTTCTCCCATTGGGTGATGGGCTTCCTGCTAGAACCTCCAAATTTCGTCAAGGTGCAGTGGGTGGGGATAGTCAAGCTCAAGCACGGAACCAAATATGGCCACTCACTCACTTTTTACAAGGGTTTTTCTCTTATGACACACATGCTTGTGATGTCACAGGTGTCTATGACTAATGTTGGTGGCAGTGTTCTGAAGGGTTAACCCTTTAGTGACTGTCAATGTGCCTTACTGCAGGGACCATTAACACCTTCCTGACAGCACTTTGTCAATGTACTCCAGTTTGGATAAACACCATATATTTATGGTCCCCTGACGATCCCAGGGTTTCCTCCTTCGGGGGAGAATGTTTGTTTTGTAACCTCACAGCCACTGGTCCAGGTGCCAACACCGAGTACCCGGACCATTGGCTCATATTTAACCCCTTCCAGACCGCACCATGTAAATGAACAGACTCACAGCATGTTTTATATGTTTTTTATATGTGACCCTTGACCCTATCCTTGGACCCCACTTGAGGATGGCGCAGCCATGAGACAGACACTTGCATCTTGACTTTACTCAAGCAGGAGGCGCAGCGTTTAGCAACTGAACAGTCTATCAGGTAAACATCTTGATTGTGTTAGTCTTTCAGTGAGGCACACGGCCCTATAGTTACAAATCTCGGTTTCAGTTTCTGACAATTCACGCTACCAAGATGTGGTGGGGCACGTGGATCAGGGCTGTCTTGTCAGGGCCACGCTACGGAGGCAATTAGATACTCTCTTCCCTCCTCACAACTGTCATCTTCCCCTCAACTGCCTCTTGCTGTCTTCTCTCCTTGACTGAGCCTAGACAAGAAGACAGGTAACAGAGGGCAGACATCATATATGACTGGTGGGCTTCCTCTGCACATCAGGGACACCGTCTCTACACTCGAAGCATGATATTTTAAAGGGGCAGCACCACCCCTATGCAAGTTACTGCACAGTGGATGGAGCCTTTTGCTTCCGGCTCCGTCCAATGTTTTGAATTCAGGCTGCCGAAAACAGCATATTGATGGGGTGACAGGTCCCCACTAGGGTTGCCACCTGCCTGGTAAACCACTGGTCTAGCTGGTATTACTGGTAATCTGCTGGGAAAAGTGGCAACCTACATGTAGTGCATACATTATATAATAGGTTTGGGTGACCACTTTCATATTCCCCCCAAAATAGGACACAATGCCCAGGACAGTGGGTGATGATACAAGACACAGAATGGAAGGCATAATCTATATACCCGCATCAGGGGACATTACAGAGAGGAGCTATCAAAGAGGTCTACAACTCCCAGCATACCAAGGTCATTATTATGGGATATCAGAGAATGTTTCAGGGAGGTGGTCTATGATCAGAAGACTACAACTGTAAGCATGTGCCAGCTGATATAATGTGACAGCAGAACACATTACAGGAAGGAGGTAAAATATGAGAGGACTACAACTCCCAGCATGTCCAGGCAAATATTATAGAACATCAAAGGATATTTCAGAGAAGAGGTGTAAGAGTAGACGACTACAACTCCCAGCATGTCCAGGCTGTTAGTATGCGATACCAGAGGCCATATATGAGGTCTGTCCTCTATTACCTGTCTTCTTGTGTCCTATGTGTAAAGGGGTTTGAACAGAGCTCAGCACCAATCAGATGTCCAGGCTCAGTCAAGGAGAGAAGACAGCAAGTTGAGGGGAAGATGACAGTTGGGAGGAGGGAAGAGAGTGTCTAATGGCCTCCATAGCGTGGCCCGGACAAGAAAGCCCAGATCCACATGCCCTGCCACATCTTGGCAGCATGAGTTGTCAGAAACTGCAACCGAGATTTGTAGCTATAGGGCCGTGTGCCTCAGTGAATGATTGACACCATCAAGTTGTTTACCTGGTGGACTGTTTAGTTGCCCATAGTAACCTCCAAGCTTATAATAACAATGTAACCATCAAGCTTTGTTCCCATTGGTGACTGTAACCGCTAAACACTGCATCTCCTGCTTGAGTAAAGTCAAGATCCAATTGTCTGTCTCATGGCGGTGCTGTCCTCAAGTGGGGTCCCAGGATAGGGTAAAGGGTCACCAGTGGCGGATTGGGAACTTTGGGAACTTAAAGTGGCCTCGGAAAAAAAACTAAAAGTGACCCCATATTGTAGGTTGGTCCAAACTGACAAAAGTACGTGGGCTAGTAATACTGTAGTGCTGAACAAAATACTGCCCCTGCAGCACCAAATACCACAGTGCAGCACAAAATACTGATGCCTGCACCACAGTATAAAACTGTATCATCATCCCGGAGAGGGCAATAAAGTTGAATTCAGGAGGGACCTGCTGCTGCTGGCCAGGTGCATAAGTGCCTAATGCTCCTACATTAAGTAATGCGGAGAGCATCAGATCTTTATATACCTTGCTTGCAGTCATGAGGAAGGCTTGGGCAGCCCCCTGGGCATTGGCCCACTGGGAAATTTCCCTGTGAGGTCTATGGACAATCCGCCCCTGAGAGTCACATATAAAACTGAACGGACCATGCATTTAGTCTGGTGCAGTCTGGAAGGGGTTAAATATAAGCCAATGGTCCGGGTACTCGGTGTTGGCACCTGGACCAGTGGCTGTGAGTTACAGAACAAACATTCTCCCCCGAAGGAGGAAACCCTGGGATCGTCAGGGGACCATTTGACAAAGTGTGGTCAGGAAGGGGTTAATGGCCCCTGCAGCAAAGCACATTGGCAGTCACTAAAGGGTTAACCCTTCAGAACACTGCCACTAACATTAGTCATAGACACCATAAGAGAAAAACCCTGGTAAAAAGCGAGTGAGCGGCCATATTTGGTGCCGTACTTGATGGCCTGAGGACCTTGAGCTTGACTATTGCCGCCCACCACTCCTTGACAAAATTTGGAGATTCTAGCAGGAAGCCCATCGCCCAATGGGAGTAAAGTGACATCCGCTTAGCCAACGAGATCAACCCGGCTGCTGCAGCCCCACCCCCCTTCCCCCCCGCATATTATTTATGTGGCAGTCACATAGTGGCACTACCCTCTAAGCCCAAGGGAAGGGCAGCCCTCCAGCCATGGTTCCCTAGAGGTTTCCTCCACAGGGGGTTTTCCTTTCCTGAGTGCTGGAGGGTGACTCTCTGTGAGTCGGGTTTTGTCATTTTTTTAATATTTTAAATAAACAAGTTATCCTCAAATTAAATGTACTGTGTCTTTATTCTGTTTCTTTCATTTGGGTGTGTGCATGATTTTCTCAGGGAGGAGGTTAAAGGGGTATTCCCATCTGAGGCATATACGGCATATATTGATAGGATGTGCCATAAATGTCCTATAGGTGGGGGTCCAACCTCTGGGACTCACTCATATCTCCAGAACAGGAGTCCAAATTAAACAGAGAGCACATTGCACATGCGCAGCATCCTTTTCATTATTTGCTAATGAAATTCTAAAAACAGCAAGCAAACTCGTCTATTTTCGGAAGTCTCATAGCAGCAAATGGAGAACAAGCAGCAGAAGCGTGGCCACCTCTCTATTCACCACTATGGGACTCAGCTATTTTCTCAAGTTCCATAGCAGTGAATGAAGGGTGGCCACGCATGTGCAACTTGCTGTCTGTAGACTTCGGGGACCCTTCCTATGGATATGTCATAAATGTCCAAGGTGGGAATATCTCTTAAAATTAAATTCATTATGAAATAACCAAGTTAGTAGAGCATTGCCATAGTCACTGGTAACGCCGAGGGTCAACGACTGTTCAGCTGCATGCTGTGGGGCGAATGGATCAATCTTCTACACCAGTTTTATGGTGTCCGAAAGTAGCAAATTTAGACACATGTCCCATTTTGTGTCTACATTGGAACACAGCCTGGCCTGAATATATAAATGCATGTTATATATGTAATATTTGGGATTACATACAATAAATAATAAGTAATAATAATAATATAGTCGCACCTCCCCGTTGAGGAATGGGTTCTTATTCATCAACGCTATCTACCAGTAAGACTGTCTTTATTGCCCATAGCAACCATTCAGAGAGCAGCTTTCATTTTTCCAGAGCAGTTAAAGAAATGAAAGCTGAGCTGTAATTGGTTGCTGGGGGCAACAAGGACAGCCTTGGTAAACGAGGCCTTAAGATGTATGTTGGAACAGATTTTTTCACATGTCTGTATCATCACAGTACAACAATAACACCTCAAGTCGCAGTCCCAGTGCCCTTATTGTGCCCCTTTACCATAAGTGCCAGTCTGAGCACTGATACATTTACTCAAGAGTCTATGATTGCCCTCATAACAGCCACACTACCCCTACAGATCCTAGAATTCTGAGCTTCTTGTGCTATCCACAGTGTCCCCATTAGAGATAGTGACCGACAATGCCATATAAGTGCCAGTCAATGCCCCCATGAGTTTCATCTGCTGTCTCTGTAACTGGTAGCCATAGTCCCCCAAGGACAGTCCTTGGGAAATGAGGCCGTAAGATGTATGTTGAAATAAATTTTTCACATGTCTGTATCATCACAATACAACAATAACACCACAAGTCGCAGTCCCAGTGCCCTCATTGTGCCCCTTTTTCATAAGTGCCATTCAATGCCCCCATAAGTTTTCAAACTGGCCCCTTTTTTTACTATAATAAACTACATTGATCCAGAAGCCTCCAGTTTGGGCTGCCATCAATCATTACCATCAGATACGCGATCCTGGCGAGGGGGGCAGTTAGCCACAGGTGTCTTGAGCTTTATCCTGTGACTACCCCCCTGTGAAGTGAGTACAGACACCTCACACATCTATCTCAATAATAGAATCTGAAACATCTCTCCAGTACACCTATACACGGTGAATTCTGGGCCCCTTGTGCTATCCACAGTGTCCCCATTAGAGATAGTTACCGACAATGCCATATAAGTGCCAGTCAATTCCCCCATGAGTTTCATCTGCTGTCTCCGTAACTGGTAGCCATAGTCCCCCAAGGACAGTCCTTGGTAAATGAGGCCGTAAGATGTATGTTAAAATACATTTTTCACATGTCTGTATGATCACAATACAACAATAACACCACAAGTCGCCCATCTATCTCAATAATAGAATCTGAAACATCTCTCCAGTACACCTGGTGTAGACATCACACTCTGTGTAAAGATCATCCTCCGGTTAGGGGAGTTATACCTTCTAGTAAATCTGACAACTCTATCCACAGAGATGCCAGGGGTGATAGCCCCAGTGCCCCCACAATGGCCAGCCACTGAGTCTGCATAAGTGAAATCCACACTGCTCCTACAACTTCCAGCAATATTGGTAACATAGGAGCTATTCACACTGATGTTAAAGGTGACAACCATGGTGCTCCTACAAATGCCACCCATGGTGCTACTATGCCCTTCTAACTAGGCAACCACAGTGCTAACATAAGAGACAGCCATTGACAGCGCCATATTAGTACCAGTCAAAGCCCCAAAACATTTCTACCACTGCCTCCATAATTTGCTGGGGGGTGCCAGCCACCCCTCCCTACAGATGCCAGTCACAGTTCCCCATAACGGATAAATGTCCTATAAAACTCAGCCAAAGCCCTCTATAAGTTTCCACTATATCCATAGTTGTGCCATAAGTGACAGCCACAGTGCCCCACAAGTGCCATAGCCTCCTCTTTAGAAACCTTGGAAGTTGTAGCCCTCTCCTCCTATACTCCTCTTATTTCTCCTCCTCTGATATCCCATAATAACAGAATGGACATGCTGGGAGTTGTAGTCCTCTGTCACAGTTCGCTCCTTCATAAACAGTCCATGAACCCATACCAGTGAGTTCTGTGGTGTGGCATGTTGCCCCATCTTGCTGGAAAAAGCAGGAACTTTTTTATATGGGGCTGCCGTTTTGCCTGAGTTTTTAGCGATCTGCCTTACAGCAGCCACCATAGGCTATAGACGTAATAATCTGGAAGGGGAGAGTTTTCTAGGCACACTCTGTGACCTTTGCCGAGGTAATTGTAGAAGGAAAGAATAGATAAGCTTTCACAATTACCTATTGTGAATGGAGGCTTCTGTGTTACCTATATATAGATTATATTTTTCATTGTTATCCTGTCAGTGATGATAATGAGATGACTCCTGAAAAGTGACCTGTACGGATCAAGAAGATTGTCAAAGTTGATTGTCAACAGATTAAGAAACTGACAGACTCCATGGACAGAAGGCTTACGACTGTTACTGAAAAGAAGGGGGGCTACATTGATGACTGATTTTTTGGGAAATGTCAGAAATGTTTATTTGTAAATTCTGAGTTGTTTGTTTATTATTATCATCATTTTAACAGATGAAAATAAAGAAGTGAGATGGAAAATGTCCCTTTTTCATTTAGTTACATAATACCGTAATTCTACACACTAATAGTTGCCCAATAATTATGCACACATAGATATTCTCCTAAGAAAGCCAAAACCTCACTTTTACTTTCTTAAATATTCAGGTTTGAGGTTTATTAACACTTTGGATTGGCCAACAGCACTATACTTATTCAATAATTAAATGAATCTTCAAAAATACAACGTGGCTAATAATTGTGCACACAGTGTAGAGAGATTGGAAATGCAGTGTGTGGAAAATCAGAGTGCCAGGCAGAAAGTGCCCCCCTTCCATAGTGCCAGTCTGAGAATGCCACCTTTTAGTACAGAAAGTACCCCCATATGCAACGCTAGCTGGGGAGAATCCCCATTAACAGTATCAGAGTGCCTCATTACCAGTACAACCAGCTCCTCTGCTCCTGCGCCTCTGCATGCTGAAGGACCTCCATTTCTTCAGAGATCTACACAGGGCTTTTTTTCTGGCGGAACGCACCGGAACGGCGTTCCGCCACCTTTCATGCCGACATTTTCACATCGCAGCCTGCGATGCTCCAGCATCGCAGGCTGCGATGTATCGGCAGGGAGGGACTGGGAGGAGGAGCTGGAGGCCGGCGGCAGGTGACAGGAGATGAACACTTCCACTGTGGAAGCGTTCATCTCCATATTGATCTGTATCGCCGTCCTCTGGACAGCGATACAGATCGCTATGCTGTGCTGTGCGGCAGGGGAGGGAGGCGTCTCCCTTCCCTGCTCCTCTGATAGGCTGCGGGCCTTGTGCCGGTGTACCATGAAAAAGCATTAACTTATGAAGAAACATTAAGCAGCTGATTTCAGGGGGCGTGTCGCTCTGCTCTCGGCTCAGATTGGCTCACATTCAGGGGGTGTGTTCTATGCAGCGCTCGGCTCAGCTCAGTAGCAGAAGCAGGTCTGAAGCCCGCGCGGCACGGGGGGGTTTATGAGGAGGCACGGGGGTTTAGGAGGCAGGGATGTATGAATAAACCTGTGAGCCCCCATGTTGCGCAGAAAACCGCAGGTCAATTCAGACCTGCGGTTTTCTTCGTGACAGTCTCTGATCCCCAGTGCCACTGCGCGGGGTTGGCACGGGTGTATGAATAAACCTGTGAGCACCCCCCCCCCTTCATGTTGCGCAGAAAACCGCAGGTAAATTCAGACCTGCGGTTTTCTGTGCAACATTGGGGGGGGGGCTCACAGGTTTATTCATACATCCCTGCCTCCTAAACCCCCGTGCCTCCTCATAAACCCCCCCGTGCCGCGCTGGCTTCAGACCTGCTTCTGCTACTGAGCTGAGCCGAGCGCCGCATAGAACACACCCCCTGAATGTGAGCCAATCTGAGCCGAGAGCAGAGCGACACGGCCCCTGAAATCAGCTGCTTAATGTTTCTTCATAAGTTAATGCTTTTTCATGGTACACCGGCAGCCTATCAGAGCGATGCAGCAGGCGGCGCGATGACGTCATCGCGCCGCCTGAGCAGTACTGAGCGGGACACAGGCCGGAAGAGGCCTGCATCACAGCGCTTCCAAGAAGGTAAGTATGGGTGGGTGAGGGGAGCCTACACATGAATTTGGGGGAAGAAAATGAGCCTGCACATGAATGGGAAGGGGGGAAGGGCCTGCTCATGAATGAGGGGGAGAAAAGGAGCCTGCACATGATGGGGGTGGCAGAGAGGAGACTGCACATGATGGGGGTGGCAGAGAGGAGACTGCACATGATGGGGGTGGCAGAGCGGAGACTGGCACATGATGGGGGTGGCAGAGCGGAGACTGGCACATGATGGGGGTGGCAGAGCGGAGACTGGCACATGATGGGGGTGGCAGAGCGGAGACTGGCACATGATGGGGGTGGCAGAGCGGAGACTGGCACATGATGGGGGTGGCAGAGCGGAGACTGGCACATGATGGGGGTGGCAGAGCGGAGACTGGCACATGTTGGGGGAAATGGCACTTATTACTGGCACATCAGGGGGAGATTGGAGAGGCACTTTTCACTAGCACATGATTGGGGGCACTATGGGGACATTACTGAGGTATTTTATATGGGGGCTCTGGGTGGTACTAGTATTATCGGGGGTTTATCGGTTTCTGCAGTGTAGTATTGGGCAGCACAGCGGCACAGTATTGGAGGTAGTAGGATAATATGTCCAGAAAATGGGAGGATGATGGAAAAGTAGTAAACTAAGATTTATTTTGTTGTCAAACTGCAGAGACGAAAACTGTTGGTCTGGTCTGAAGGTCTGAAAGGAGAAGATGAGGACAGAGAACATCTACATCACAGGAGACGTCACTGGATGTAAGCGGTAAGTGGGGCTGTATTTCTGTAGTGATCAGAGCAGGGCGTATCGATCGCCGGATGTGCCCCTCCCGAGACCAGGCTCTGGACCCGCCACTGCGCCGGACTGGCCTGTGCCCAGTGGCGGGCCCAGTTGACATTAGGCAAGTCATCAAGATTAGACTAAGTGAGCGGGGCCCTAGAAATTCTTCTGCATGGGGCCCCGCTCACTTAGACTAATCCTGCCTAACCTGAATGTAGGCATAATAAAAATTATTTTTCATGCAGCCTGCTGGGATGGACTTTCATAGCCCCCCCAAATTTTACTTGCATCCCTGTTCTCTAAAGGGGCGGTTTTAGGGGGCGGTCCTAGGGGTGGGTAGGGGCGGTCCTAGGGGTGGGTAGGGGCGTGGCCAAGGGAGGGGGGTGAGTTCCACCACCTTTTCTCTGAGAAAAAAAGCCCTGGATCTACATCATTCCATTCAGTCTTCCAGAATTTTGATTTGCAGGAAGCATCCCTGTCCTGACAAAAGTCTATAGGAGCTGAATCAAATGGCATTTTGCAAAGTCAAGATTAGCCATGTATTCAGTGACAAAAGCGTGATTTTTCAGTTTGAATGCTGCGTAATACCCGCCTGCGGACATGTCCAGTCACAACTATATACCTCTGCCTCATTAAGTGCGGCACAGCCTCCCCCCAGCGAGGCAGATTCCGTGCTTTTTGGCATGGATTCCAGCAGTCACATTTTTTCTATAGACTATTAAAAGTGAGTTGTAGCAGTTCTTTCTTTCTCATCATGTTTCACTTCTGGCATTCTTTAGATGCTGATTTTTGAACCTAGCATGAGTACATGTAGGCATGTTAACCCACTGTGTTTACACAATGCATCTTTTACAAAACCACTGAGATCGTCCTTATTTTTTAGGTCACGTATAGACTGACACTACACACATTCCTGCTACATCAGCAATAAGACAATTAGGCAGCTGTCACTGATGTATTGTCTGTGTGGTGAGCAGGTGACCTTAGTGAAGGGTGCACACTACAAATATGCGCAGTGCCTTAGACTTCCTAAATCTGTTCTAGTTAGTATCTTCTGTAAAAAAAACTTTGTTTGCACTGATCCTTGCTCTGTAAGGCCCCTTTCACACGAGCAAGAATTTCGCGCGGGTGCAATGCGTGATTCGAACGCATTGCGCCCGCACGGAATCCGGACCAATTCATTTAAATGGGTCTTTGTACATGAGGGGTGGTTTCCAGTCATCACTTTTGCATTGAGTGAAATTCGCTGCATATTCTATATTCTGCGATTTTCACACAACGCTGGCCCCATAGAAGTGATTTGGGCTGCGTTAAAATCGCATTGCATCGCATCCGCAAGCAAGTGCGAATGCGATGCGATTTTCACGGACGGTTGCTAAGAAATGTTGTTTGTACACATTCAGTTTTGTATCACGCGCGTGCAAAACGCAGTAAATCGCATTGAACCCGCGCAATAAAAACTGAACGTGATCACAAACAAAACTTAATGACTTTGCGAAATCTCGCAGTTTTCACTGAACGCATCCGCAATGCATCCAGACATAATCCGCACACGCTCGTCTGCAAGGGGCCTAACTGACCTGCACACTGACACGTCCAGCAGTGACAGTTCGCCTTTGGACGTTTTCTGACATGTTATAGCAGAAGATGTCATCTGACTGGGCCCATGAGGTTCACTAGAGAATAGATATTTTGGGCACATATCATGAAGAGCATAAACAGCAAGCTACTTTGTGTCCAATTCATGGGGCCAAACTACCTCTTCATATAGTCTCCACCTGTATGCATCTACTAGCTGCGTAGCTTTACAGGCAGAAGCATAACTTACAGATCCTCGACCCCAGTGCAAAATCTACAACAGGGACCCCCACCTAGCATGTGCTTTCTATAATACTGGTGTCTTCTCATGTGCCAGACGGGCCTTTGAGCCCCCTTGGGCTCCTGGGCCCAGTAGTGACTGCTACCGCTGCACTATAGCTGAGTACAAAGCCTAAGGTACTTCATTCTACTGATGTACAATAAACATCTAAAGTGGGAAACCCCTTTAAGGGGCATGTACATAAAGGCACTGGCGTAACTATAGGGATCGCAGCGGTTGCAGTTGCAAACAGACCACTAATTTAGAGGGGCCCAGAGGCCCCCCTTGCCAGTGGTACTGTACTTTTCCCTTCATAAGATGCACTTATCTTATAAAGGGAATACTAGGAAGCGCTCACTAGTATATAGGAGGTGTGTATGGGGGGGGGGGGGGGTGAAGCACTGTGAGCACTGTACTTAGGAGGTCAGGTGACTGCAGCGTGGGCCCTGAGAAGAGAAGAGAGCATGGAGGCCGCTGGACTGGGAAAGTTGTGGCAGGAGAAGTAAGTTACCTTATTATTTTACAGTCTGATCTGGGGGTCTAATGGAGAGACTGGGGGTCTGGAGAGGTCTAATGGGAGGTCAGGAGGTCTGTCTGGGGGTCTGGGGAGGTCTATTGGGGGGTCTGGAGAGGTTGAATGGGGGGTCTGGAGGTCTGACTGGGGGTCTGGAGAGGTCTTATGGGGGGTCAGGAGGTCTGACGGGGTCTGGGGAGGTCTAATGGGGGGTCAGGAGATGTCTAATGGGGAGATCTGGAGGTCTGACTGGGGGCCTGGAGAGGTCTAATGGGGGGTCTGGAGGTCTGACTGGGGGTCTGGAGAGATTTATTGGGTGGTCTGGAGATCTGACTAGGGGTCTGAGGAGGTCTAATGGGGGTCTGGAGAGGTCTAATGGGGGGGGGGGGGGGTCTGGAGGTCTGACTGGGGATCTGAAGAGGTCTAATGTGGGGTCTGTAGGTCTGACTGGGGGTCTGGAGAGGTCTAATGGGGGTCTGACGAGGTCTGATGGGGATATGGAGGTCTGATTGGGGGTCTGGAGGTTTAATAGGGGTCTGATTGGGGTCTGGAGGTCTAATGGGAGCTGATTGGGGGTCTAGAGGTCTAATGGGGGTCAGATATGGGGGTCTGGAGGTCTAATTGGGGGAAGATATGGGGGTTTGGAGGTCTAGTGGGAGTCTGAGGTCTGATATGGGGGTCTGGAGGTCTGATATGGGGGTTTGGAGGTCCAATGGGGTCTTATCTGAGGTCTAAAACTGGGGTCTTACAGTATATGGGGTCTGACATAGAGGTCTAAAAGGGGTCTGGTCTGAGATGGGGTTCTCATTTAGGGTTTTATATGGGGGTCTGATCTGAAAGGAAAGGGGTATTTTTTTGCACTCGCGCACAATATAAAGGGGTGTGGTACCAATATTTTCAGGGGGACTGTTTCTGCAAGATAGTATTAGGGTGCACAGCAGACACAGTATTGGCGGTGGCAGGATAGGGTGTTGAGAAGGTGAGGATGATGATCCAAAAGTAGGAAAGTAAAATGTCTGTTTGTTAACGTCACTGGATGTAAGAGGTACATATGTGGGGCTGTATGACCCTGTATGTTCTGTAGCGCTGTATGTAATGGTTTTCCAAGTATGTCTTTAAAGGGGTTGTCAGTTTTTTTTTTTCAGTACGAGTGCTGCCTTCTCTGCTGTGCTTACCTGCTCATCACTGCAAATGCTGTGGTAAGCAGGTGAACAGAGCAGAGAAAGCAGCTCTCATATGAGCTCTGCCTTCTCTTCAAACAGCTGATCGGCGGGGGTGCCAGGGAATCCCCGCCGATCAGTTATTGATTACCTATCCTGAGGGCTGCAGAAAAGCTAAGTGCACCAGTGCTGAGGGTAGCGGGGGGAGGGGGTATCCCAAGCTGAACTCTTGCGACAAGGCCCATGAGCCTTTAGCTATCCCCCTTTACATAGGCCAACAAGTGGAGCAATTATCAAGATTTCCAGGAACACTTGTTTTCAATAATTGCCCTGTATACCGGTGCTGCAGTTCACTCGATCAATGGAAAAACACTCATTCGTTGGGGGGGAAAGCATTGTTGATGTGGACACCAAAATAATCGTTTCTAGAAATCTACTGTCCAGAAGCAATGACTCTGCGACACGACAGTCGCAAAAAATCCATCCAAGATGGATGCATGTAGCATTGTAGTTGTGCCCTATGTGTCGTGCAGTCCTAGCCTAAAGCTGACCTACAGCAGTGAAGAAAAATGGCTGGGTTGTTATGGAAACCTGGAGAAAAACTCTGTGTGGAGACTAAGGTCCTGCGAGCTTCTATTGGATGATAAGGGACATGTGACCATGTGTATAGCAGTTGGGATATGACGAGAAAGAGAAAGCAGGTTTGTATTGGCTAATGCAGGTAATTTTCTAAAAATTTTTAGGAATGGTACGTCCTAGAAAGCTGTGACCCACACAAGAATTCTTTCCAGGTTGCAAGGGATGTGTATACCAAGTTGCGTTGAAATCGATGGTTTTGTTTTTGAGTGATTGCTGAACATACACACACAAATATATACGTCCTTCTTAGAGATATATATATATATATATATATATATATAGAGAGAGAGAGAGAGAGATATAGATATAACAAACAAAGAGATCCAGCAGCCCTCAAGGTTAAAAACGGGTGCAATCCTTCACTGACGACCGACCGCGTCGTCACAGTCATACAAATCCAAAGAATTGAAGCAGCACTCCAGATATGGTGAAGCAAATGGTGGACCGACTTTATTCCCCTTATATAGATATAATCCAAATAAATATAACGTAGCACCTGGACCCCAGGGGATAACGCTGGCACCTGAACTACTTGAAGCTAGGAGTGCTGCCTTGTGATTTTCTGTATATATATATATATATATATATATATATATATACATATACATATACACTGGTGGCACAATAGAGAGCAAAAACTGTATATATACTGGGGCATTATTTATACTGGGGGCACTGTTGGGACGTTATTCATACTGGGGCATTAAAGGTGTATTCCCATCTCAGACAATCGGGGTTCCCGGCCGCACCTATATCGAGAACAAAAAAAAAGGCAAAGAAATTAATTTGTGTGAGCCCCGTGCCCATGCTGCGGACTGCAAATTGCGGCCTGCAATGCACGGGCACTGACCGTGGGGCAGCCGCAGCGGATCGCAGACCCATTCATTTGAATGGGTCCGTGATCTGCCCATTCCGCAAAAAGATAGGACATGTTCTATCTTTTTGTGGGACGGAAGTACGGAATGGAACCCCACGGAAGCACTCCGTAGAATGGCCACGGAACAGTGCCCGTGTATTGCAGATCCGCAAATGCGGTCCGCAATACGGGAATGGGGCGCACGCGGGGCATTCGTGTGCAAGAGGCCTAAATGGCTGTTAAAAACAGACAAACGGACAGAAAACGGATGCACACACTGATGCAAAAATGGTCGTGAAAAACTGACAGTGTATTCATTTTTAACAGCTGTCGTGTGAATGAACCCTAAGTTTTTGGTCTCCTATGAGATGTCACATACAGTAAATGGAGATGCACCCCATGGTCAGACTATTGAATTGTCATGATCCTATGCATATACAAAAATGACAGATTCTGGAGCAGAAGGGCATTTTCATTTCTCAGAGGAGATAACCAGCAGTCATCATTACCGAGACAGGTCACTAGGTAATTTATTATTTTAGTTTAGCAGAGGGAGGGGGGGGGATATCTCCTATGCTACCTTAAATGATGGCAGTTGTGAATATATTTGAGTCCTGAGTTTTTTAACTACATTGTTATTTTCCTATTTAATAAATAATGATTAACTAATAGTAAATCATACCATAATGCAGCAACAATTATGCAGTAAATAATGATGAGATACACAGACTGAACTGCTTCCCCTTGTCTGTGATTACATAGAGGTTATGCCATAAAACGGAGTGTGGTTGGCTTTACATATTCATTTTAGAGTCACTGTGGGGGAATTGTAGTTTTAACATGTCAGCCTTTCAAAGGTTGGTTAGGGGTCTTGCAGCTGGGTCCTCCAGTGGTCTCAAGAGTGAGGTGATCCAATCTTCTATTCCTAGTATAGAGATGGTTATGACTGCGGGCTACATCTACATGGAAGTTATGGAAACTACTCCACCTTCTCTCATCCAATAGGCCCCCTTAATGTGACCTAATGACATGTCTAATTGACATATGTAGAACCAAGATATTATTTTCTATTGAATGATTTGTCCACAATAAAATACAACATTGTAAGAAGATATCAAAATGCTAAATACCTCATGAAAGTGACATCCACATTTTCCTTGCAGGAATTCTTTGTAGCGTCCCATAGTAATACTAAGTGTGTCGACTACTTCATAGCCATATAGTTTAGCTGTCTTCAGGATCAGACTGTTTTCATCAGATAAATGGCTCACCTGGACCTGGGTGCAAAAAGTCCAAAAGAATAAAATATGTTGTATTTTACTGTTAGTCATTATATAATTGGAATGTGGGAGAGAATACTCCTCATTCCTTATAATATGAAATATCCATAAGCTAAGAGACAACGTTTGGGTATGTGCAAGTGATAGTGGAAACAAAGATATTCATATTGAAGTTAAAGAAGAACTTCCATTGCTTTTTTCTCCCTCTAAACCTAAAGATATGTCTACAAGTATGTCAAAACAGCTCTTACTGTTTCTTCATCCCTGCTACAAGTCTCCTTTCTGTTTTTTCCTAAGGGTGAGAGTGTAAATGAGGGTGGGCTACTCCTGCCAGTCTATCTTATCATCGTCCTGACAGGACTTTATGATGTCACTCGGTCATGTGACTCCTGTTTTCAGACGTCCGAACATCAAAATACTTAGGCCCCTTTCAGACGAGCGAGTTGTATACTCCGGACTCACTGTGTGAGTATAACAGAGCACCCGTTCTGAACTCCCAGCACTGCTGGGGTCACATAGCATTATATTGATTTATGATGCTTACAGTTCTGGAATGTATTGGATAACACTGCCATAATGCTGTCAGTGTGATCCAATACATTCCAGACCTCTAAGAGTTACCTAGCATTATAAATCAATATAATGCTATGCGACCCCGGCAATGCTGGGAGTTCAGGACGGGAGCTGTCTTATACTCACCCTCCGAGTCCGAAGTATACAACTCGCTCGTCTGAAAACAGCCTTATTTGATTCAATTATTGTTTAATTTCCTAATATAAAGGGGCTTATAGGATATCTAACATAGATCTATGCATCTATGACTTTATCTGGTCACGTGACCATGTGATGTCAAAAGGTCCTTGGGGCTTAGTGGTTCTAATCATTCTATGCTGATGTGGAGGAGGAGGAGGTGGGGGCTGTACTGGGAGGAATAAAGAGCTGCTGAGGGGCAGAGATACAGAAAATGACGACCTTCCTTCAGTCTCTGCTTGTAGTTTCCATCTGCACAGGAAGGGCAGAAACTGGCTTCCTGGGGAACACATACATATATGGACAGAATGTTCCTGTCTAAGTCACACGATGCAGTCACTGAAAATGAAGATGTGAATTTTTGTATAAACTAAGCATCTAAAAAATGTATTTTTATAAGTGAAGAAGGTTTAACATCTATTTGAAGGGGACAGGAGAGATGGTGTGATGTTATTTACATGGGACTGTATGGTGGAGGGAGGAATATAACTACAGGGGGCAATGCAAATCCAGGGGACATTATAGGCATTTTTATTACTACTGGGGGCTCTATAGGAGGGACTTGTAGATCCACCTTATTTCTACTAAGAGCACTATGGGGGCCTTATTACTACTGAGGGGTCTGTAGATAGCTTTATTACCACTGGGAGAACAATAGAGGGGCCTTATTTCTACTGGGGGCTCTGTGAGGGTATTATTAATATTGGATGGCTCTTCTACTAATTGGGTCACTCTTGGGGAGCATTATCACTGTTGGGGGCACTGTAAGGGGCTGTATTACTAATAGGGGCATTCTAGAAGGGAATTACTATTGTTGGGACTATAAGGAGCACTATTACTATGGGGGCTCTTATTTTCCTTCAGGGTAGCATTTGGGGTATTGGGGAGCACAGCGAGCATCAGGATAACACTGTGGGGACTCCAGGTTGGGAGATGATGATAGAAAAGTGAGGAACCTAAGATGTCTTTTTGTTCACACTCTGCAGAGATGAGGCACGACTAAAAGAAGTTGTCCAGACCGAATGGAGAAGATGATGACAGAGAAGATTTACATCGGAGGAGACGTCCCCTGGAGGCTCCGGATGTGACAGGCATGTGCTGCTGTATAGCAAGTACAGCAAAGGGGGGGGGGGCGACTTAGAAATCAGGATGTAGTGCAGGGGCATTGCTAGGGTCTCAAAAGAATATGGCCCAATGAATATGGCCCAGTTCTCTAACAGTGATATCTTCCCATGTAATGAAGATAATGCTGTGTTTCTGGTATTGTTTGAAAGCTTGGAATGCCAGCTTTCAAGCAATATAAAGCTGCTACCAATCCAGAGATATGAGCAGTCTGGAGAAGGGGACGGGGGGGCAGTTGGAGAGCTGACAGTCTACATAAGGAAAGGAAAATGAATCATTGTAGTAACCAACATAATAAAGTTATGTTATTTATATCACACAGTGAACACCATAAATAAATTCCACAAAATGTTAAAAATTAAAAAAATTAAAGTTATTTAATGCACTATATATACCCTAAAATGTTTCCTGAAAAACCTATAACTAATCCTGCAAAATAAAATAAAAATTTTAAAAGTTATGACTGCTGGAATACGAAGGGGGAAAACATTACTGGTCCTTAAGGATAAAATTAATTATGTTCCAAAGGGGTTACAAATGTAATTGTGTCCCCTGAGTTGTGTGCCAACAAGATTTACTGCAGATGCATATTAGAAATCTACAATAAAAAAGTAACATTTTTGAGAGAGATTTTTCCCATTTAATGTGACTGTTAAGAGGTTAAACGGTATCTGTCAGCAAATTTGTGACTATGAAACTACCTGACCTGTGCTGATCAGTTGAAGATGTCTGTGTTGTTCCCGTGTTCATATGTGCCCGCATTGCTAAGTGATGTTTTAATAATAAGCCTCTAGAGGCGTTGCTGTTACACCTAGAGGCTCTGCTCTCTCTGCAACTGCTGCACCCTTGGGACTTTGATTGACAGAACCAGGCAGTGAAAACATCATTATGCACAGGATGATCTGATGCCCAGAAACAATGATTTTGGGTGCAGCATACACAATGCTTCCAACCAATGCACAAGCATTTTGCCATTTATCGGGTGACCAATTAATGAATTTAGTCATAAACGAAGCCACAAGCCAGTCAACATCAGAACCAGCACAAGCTAGGTTTCTTGTTCTATTGTCTACAATAGGTTTTGGGATATGGATGGACAAGTGAAGATGACGAAACATAATCTATAGTACAACAAAAAAACATTATATAGCCAAGGTCATACATTTAGGCCGCATTAGCTTAAAGACAGAAAATGCTACAGGATATACCTTAATAGTTAGTGTCTTTTTCATGGGCAGATGTTTACCTGGTAACATGTGCCGATCTGCGATTGATTGGCATTTTAGTATAAGGATGAACGATTGGCAATACGATCGTTCATTTCCATACGGTTTTCACTAGGCCTCAACACATACACCCTTACATAAGATGATGTGCTGCTGACAAATGATTTTTAGTTCTGCTTAACTGATGCAGTCATTGGGGGGATCAGTTTTATGTTTACAAGGGTCTATGATCGGGATCATGCGTTGTTTGTTCACGATCATTGGCCAGTGTGAGAGGTCCATTACAGTGATCATTTTTCATTAAGAGTGGGGAAGATTGATCAGTGTCTCTACACCACAATAGTGACAAAAAAGTCACAGATTATGGTGCATGCCATATTTACACAGTAATCTGCGATTTTTTGAGCTTCTCCCCACATAAAATGTGCGTGGCTTAGGGTACTTTCACACCAGCATAGGAAGAATCCGGCAGGCAGTTCAGCATGCTGTGGTATTTTCTCCGGCCAGATACCGTAAAAAGGACGGAACGGAAGACATCCTGATGCATACTGAATGGATTGCTTTCTATTCAGAATGCATTAGGAAAAACTGATGCGTTTTTTTTCCGGTATTGAGCCCCTAGGATGGAACTGAATACCTGAAAATGTTAATGCTAGTGTGAAAGTAGCCTTAGTGGGAGTAGTGAGGTCTTCTGTCACCTGCCGAATTTACTATAAATTATGCTGGCATAAAATGTAGCTGAAATCTACACCAGGTTCTAGTTGATGTAAATTTCAGTTTATGGCACACGGAAAGCCAGAAGATGCACCACATTTAGTAGGGTGCCTGTGCCTCTTCAACTTTAGCACATTACGCCAGTGCACTTTTTACTAAGACTGTGTATTCTGCTGAAGAAGACATTTTGGAGACTGAGGAATCAATAACATGAAGAAGAAGAATATTTGTATAATCAAATGTACAATCAATGCCCAAAAGTAGCAACATTGTGAAATGTATCATGATTGGCAGTAAACAAATTCTGAGCGAGTGGAGATGTCAGTGAATCAGACAACCAGTGCTGTCTCCAGGCCTGTGTACAGGAAGAAGCGGATGACCTTCAAGGGATTCATGGATTTAAATCTGTCGGAGTTTGTGATGCTGTTTTCACATTTAGCAATAAATAAAACCATCCTAGATGTTACAATCACCTCAGACATAAAAAGAAAGATTCTACCTGTCAAGGGGTATGACGTGGCTAGAACAGATACCAGATGAGAACCCTTAATGAATGCTTGGCCAGTTGTTTCTTATAAAGAGTCTGTTAGCAAGATGTCAGAGTTTGGTCTACTATCTGTATCTTTCTTCAAGGCTTGTAACAGTTGCTCTTTTCCTGATCTTGGATTAACTTCTAATTATGGATCATACCAATGGTTACTGGGTAAGAAGAACCAGTGTCCTGTTTTTTTATTTTATTATTTTGTTCCCTTGCGGTTAGATGATTGCTGAGAAAGAAGTTGTGTCATCTCAAATATCTGTTTCTTGTGACGAGGCCTCCTATTTTGCTAATCAGTTTGACATTTCATTTCTGAAGACCACAGAAGCTCTTTCCCAATGGATAGCAATGTTTACCAGTAGAATTTGATCTTGATGTGATGCCCTACTGTCATATGATATGCAACGGGTCCCTCTAGTTACAATATTCATTTAAGGACAACCATTATAAGTTGAAACCACTGTAACTTGAGACCATAACTCTATAACTAATAATTGGTTCCAAACTAAAATGTCCTCCCCTCAAAAATAATAATAATAAAAAAAAATAGGATAAAAGAAAAATAATAACTACTAATAAAGATCAAGCAAGTACTTACATGTACCAGTCAGGAATAGCCGCTGGAAACTGTAAATCACATTATGTTTAGAGGACAGGAGCTTCTTCAGAATCTGTACAGTACACACAGTGTACCAGAAAATAACACGGAGCTGCCTCACCTGGTGTCCAAATGTCCAAAGGAGCAGCTCATTCTAGTACAGTTAAAGAGCAGTTCAGAACATGTAGTACAGAATTGTTCTGTAGAAAGGTGCAGTGTCCCACTCTAAGTATTAATGTCACTGTGTTTTGTGCACGGTGTGTCCCGTTGGCTGTATATGGAGAGAGCAGGGGGTTCCTAGCTACTGTTACTAGACAGGGCTGCCGCCATCCTTTCCTTTCTAGCAAGAAGTGGGTCAATTTAGTGTGAGCTGTGGATGTGTGTGCAGCAAAAGACCAGAGTTTACCAGGGAATACTCCAGCCTGTGGATTATAAGCAGCAAAGTGAAAACATATTTTCCAGCACTCAGAAAAAAACTATTAGATTCAGCAGAACATTGAGCGGTCACATAAGGGAAAGTGCAAAGAATTTTCCAGAGAAAGGTAATGAATCTAAATTTTGGCTACAGTTTTTTTTGCATACTGATGGGAGTAAGAAGCTTCAGGATTCCCATCATATCGAAAGGACAGAAGGGCCCTCTGTTCAGAGACTATATCCCACAGAGCTTATATATAGTGAGAGAGGTCAGTTGCATCCCTTACCCTTAGGACAGACAAAGACAGGTTGTACAGTCTGTTTGAAAGGAGAGAACGAGAGAGACCGGCCTCATATGCACAACCTTGGGTAAGGCATATGCTAACTGAAAGACTGTGCTTAACGTGTACAGTGCCTGTATGAACCATTTACTGAACTGCAGACGGCACACGAGGTTCTTGTAATTTAACATACCTGTCTATTTAATTCAGCCATGTTAAGTGCATCTATCTAACAGCCCCAGTAAAGTACAGTGGACCCGGTCTTCTCATTGCATGCACCAACACCTGCATTGCTTTCACACCATTCAGAGATCTTGCCTTGCACCTCGAAAATCATTAATTCCACCTAACATCAGACAAGAGCCCCAAAACCATAGTGTGCCCCAAAGGAAAGAAAGTTTGCCTCCTTCCTGTCGCTGCACAGTCCACGCAGTAACATAGTGAGGACTGCAACCATGAGTACAACTGCTCCCATTGTCTCCGCCTCCCCTGCGGCTCGCTGCAGAGTCGCTACTCGACGGCCAACATCTGTGTTTTACCAGTGAAATGCCTATGCGGATTCTTGTTTTAGCCTGCCAAAACAGCACTCTCTAATAAACCAAAATCAGCTAAACATGTGGTTTACAGCTAGTTAAATTATTGTTATGCAGAAAGCTAATAACATGCTGCAGATAAGTAGACTTATCTCTGTTGTCTATCGTCACCCTTGAAGTTAAGGTCAGGCGGCATCAAAGCAAGATACAGTCATAACACATGTAATACTTATTTAGTATAGACCCGTGGAGCCTTGTGATAATCTCTTTGCTGCATATAGACTGTATTATAGTTATACATAAGCTACCCCCCCCCTCCAATGTATATATAGAAACTAACCAAGAAGTTAACATGTGGCTTGTGTAATGTTCTTTGTGTTTAACTTGGTATCACATAAGGCGGCAGCATGCAGTACTTAAAGTGATGTAATTCCCTTCAATGGAGACATTCTTGGTGTGTTTACTGTGTGGTTGTTTGGTCATACCGAGCAGATAGCGTCGGGAATGTGTCTACTAGTCACCTTAGATGCGTTATGTGACCGCTGTTCTGTACACATGGAGTGCAGCCAGTGTTATTCATATGGACAGAGTTATGTTGCAATGTTATAAAATATAAGCCGCGCTCCATTTGGTAATAATTTTAGTTAAGTTTTTATTTTTTGATTTGATGGCCGTACTGTCAGCTCTTAACCATTTCATATCTATTTGAATTGACATGATTATATAAATGCTAGATAGCCTGTCTAGCATTGGGATACGGAGCGCAAATTTCAAATTTCAAACATGTGGTTTAGATTACTACTGACTTGTAACACAGACATAGATTTAATATTAAAGAATACAACATATGAAAACGATTTTGCTATATACCACATGGATTTAGTCCGCCTCATGGCTTGCGTTATGCGGTAAAAAGATCTGCAGCAAAATTTCAATAATGGAGATGTTTGGGTAAAGCGTTGGTGGTCTGATTAAGGCATTAGGGATTTTAGTGGGGTTATATTAAAAGGTTAATTTTTAACTGCAGACTTAATAATAAGATATTAAAGACATCTTTTTTCATACCAGTGTAAATTACCAATAGTCCAACAGGATTTGAAAATGATAGTGGAGACCCTGAACTCAGGGATGTTGCATTTCCTACAAGTAAAGTCCTCATCCAGACAGAATTATTTGCATGAAGTGTGCAATCTTAAAGGGGTATTCTGGTAATTTGATGTTATTCCCTATCCAGAGGATAGGGGCTAACTGATAGATAGTAGAGGGTCCTACTACTGGGACACCGATGATCACAAGAATGTGGACTCCATACCCCGCATGGACACCCGAAGGGAATGAAGATGCAAATCAAGCATGCACTCTGCCGCTCCATTCAGCACTGTACTCAGCTATCTCCAGCACTCTCATAGAGATGAATGGAGCAACATTGTGCATTCTCAACCTGCCTCGTTCATTTCAGGGGTTTCTGTGGATAGGGGATAACATCAAATTACCAGACTATACCTTTAAAGTAAGCTTTCCCATAACATCAACAAATAAACTAATATATAGCACAGATGCAAAAAGAAGAATACATTTGTCATGCAAAAAAATGACGCGATTTCTCTAAAATATTTAGTAAATGGTTTTTAGATTCACTGTGGTTTACAACTTTATATAACCGTGTAAAGTGGGACTAAGAATTGACTCAAATACTATATGGGAAAACACATATATCCTGACAGACTGACACATGGGTATATAGCCATAGGCTAGAAACAAACAATGCAGCAGCACTTTGCAAACGCGAATAATAATGTAAATACAATAGTGCCATACTCGCTATAGAAAATGTTCTAATGCTACATTATAAATGTGAGATTCTTGGCAAATACATTTTGTACAAAATAATTTGTGCCTATCCGCCTCCGTCAAGGCGATCTCTTTAGGATCGGAACCTATACAAAATACTACATTCGCTGGTGCCATAATGGCCTCCATTAAATTCAGGGAATGCGGGTTCCACATGCATGCTGAGCCCACACAATTTTTTACCTCTTTCGGTGCCACAATGGCATCCATTAAATTCAGGGAATGCGGGTTCCACATGCAAGCTAAGCCCGCATTATATTATACCTCTTTTGGTGCCACAATGGCCTCCATTAACCACTTACCGACCACCCATTGACTATAAACGTCCTTGGGTGGTCAGTTTATCTCTTAATGGACATTCTCGATTGTCCTTTCAGAGATAGCAGCTGCACGCTAATCGTGAGCGGGGGGCCTGCTGTTAGTGACAGTAGGGCACCCCAGAGAGAAGGCAGGGACTGTTCCTGTATGTCCCTGCCTTCTAGATCGCTGTGTACACAGCTGAGGACGCAATCAGCTGTTTCCTGACATTGCGCCAAAACAGATTTTTTTGTGAGCTAACCTCCCAAAACACATAATGTTAATCAATCATAAAGTTGTAAATATCCCAAAATGGTAGCAATAAAAACATCACCTCGTCCTGCAAAAAATGAGCCCCCACACAAGACCATAGCCAGAAAAAAATATATATGTCTCTGAAAATTGCAAAAACATAATTTTTCTAAAAATGCTCTTATAGTGTGAAATGTAAAAACATTAATGAAAAATAGACATATTTGGTATTGCCACGTCTATAACAATTGGCTCTACAAAAATATCACATGATATACACCATCAAGTGAACGGTGTAAAAAAGAACAAATAAAATTTATGCCAAAACAGCTTTTTTTAGTCACCTCACAAAAACCATGATATCAATTAATCAAAAAGTCGCATTTATGTCAAAATCGTAGCAATAAAAACATCACTTCATCCCACAAAAAAAAGCCTTCAAACAAGACTATAGCCAGAAAAATTAAAAAAATATGGCTCTAAGAAAATGGCAAAACAAAAACATGATTTTTTTTCTAAGAATGTTTGAATGTTTTTATTTTGTAAAACGTAAAAGAAAATTGGACATATTTGGTATTGTTGCATCAGTAAAGACCGGATCTATAAAAATATCACATGATTTACCCCATCAAGTGAATGGTGTAAAAAAAAAATAGAAAAATGACACCAAACAGATTTTTTGTGACTCTACCTCCCAAAAAATTAGATAAAAAGCAGCCAGAAAGCCAAATGTACCCCAAAATGGTTACAATAAAAACTAAAGCTTGTCTCGCACAAAATAAGCCCTCAGACAGCTCATTCAACAAAAACCAAAAATAAGTTATCACTCTTAAAAACCATGACAGAAAATTCCATGTTAGAAAATCCAAATGCCGCTCCTTCCCTTCTGAGCCCTGGCGTATCCCCAAATAACAGTTTACGACCACAGTTGGGGTCTTATTGTATTCAGGAGAAAGTGGGTAGCGAATTGTGGAGGGATATTCTCCTGTTATCTTTTGTGAAAAAGAAAGTTTGGGCCTAAAGCACCATTTTCTTGAAGAAATTTTTTTTTTCATTTTCACACCCAAGTTTTAAAAATTCTATGAAACACCTGTTGAATGAAGTGTTCGCCACACCCCTTAACAATTCCTTGGGTGGTGTAGTTTGCCAAATGGAGTCACTTTTTGGGGGTTTTCACTGTGGGGATACCTCAGGGCCTCTTCAAATGCAACATGGTCCCCAAAGACCATTCCAGCAAACTCTGCCCTCCAGAAACCATATGGAGCTCCTTGCCTTCTGTGCCCTGCCGTGTGCCCATACAGCTGTATACAACCACATATGGGGTGTTTCTGTAAACTGCAGAATCAGGGTAATAAATATTGAGGTTTGTTTTGTTGTTAACCCTTGATGTGTTACAGGAAAACATTTCTAAAACAAGTTTTGAATAGTTTAAGGGGTGTCGTTTCTAAAATGGAGTCATTTATAGGTTGGTTCTATTAAGTAAGCCCCACAAAGTGACTTCAGAACTGAACTGGTCATTAAAAAAGCTGACTTTGGAAATTTTCTTAAAATTTCAAAAATTGCTTCTAAAATTCTAAACCTTCTAACGTTCTTAAAAAATAAAATTACATTACCAAAATTATGCCAACATAAAGTAGACATATGGGGAATGTCTTAAAAGCAGAGAGATTCAAATTTAGAAAACAGTGAATTATTTCAAAGTTTCATTAACTTATGGATTTTTTTTATAAATAAAGGTAAAACATATTGACTCAAATTTATTCAAATTTACCATTAACATGAAGTACAATGTGTCTCTGAATGGCCTGGATAAGTAAAAGCGTTCCAAAGTTATTACCACATAAAGTGACATATGTCAGATTTGCAAAATTAGGCCTGGTCGGGAAGTGGGTAAATGGCCCGGTCCGGAAGTGGTTAAATTTAGGGAATGCAGGTCCCACATGCATGCTGAGCCCACACTATTTTAAGGTTAGTGTGGCTTCCTGTGCCTTAGGCTACATGCACATGACCGTTGGTGTTTTGCGGTCCGCAAATCGCGGATCCGCAAAACACGGAAGCTGATCCGCGTTCCGTTCCGCATTTTGCGGAACGGAACGCAGCCCATTATAGAAATGCCTATTCTTGTCCGCAAAACGGACAAGAATAGGACATGCTATATTTTTTTTGCGGGGGCACGGAACGGAGCAACGGATGCGGACAGCACACGGAGTGCTGTCCGCATCTTTTGCGGCCCCATTGAAATGAATGGGTCCGCGGCCGAGCCGCGAAATATGCAGCTCGGACGCGGACCCGAACAACGGCCGTGTGCATGAGGCCTTAGGTGTAATTAGGTGTAATTGCAGCTCCTCCATCTAATTCACTTCAATGGGACGGCTCCGTCCTCCGTTACTACTGAAGTGAATGGGACGGAGGAGTTGTAACTGTCGATGAGCATTAAGTTCTCTTCATACATCTGATTGGCGGGGTGTCGGCAGTCAGACCACCGCTAATCTGATATTGATGACCTATCTTGGAGTATAGGTCATCAATATAGGGTAAGCGGAGAACCCCTTTATTATAATGATCATTTTGTGACCAGTTTGGTCGGTTAAGATCAGTAATACTGCAGAGTGAATACAGAAACATACAGAGCGTAGAACCAATGCACAGCTCAATGTGAGAGGCTGATTCCATCATGCATGTTTCACTCTATGTTTATGCTGTAAGTTGTACCAGTAAAGTGTGTTCTTTAATGTTGCGCTGTAGCCATATAAATGAATTACATCAGCTGACATTGCATCTGATAAGAAGGTCTGTGACCGAAACCGGAACCAGTCCAGGAGACTGTGTACAGTATGAGAATTGGGAACAGGCATGGCATGTACTCCTTTTTACCTCCAGATGTGGAGTCAGTCTGTAAACATGTCAGTGTGGAATTATTCTTCTGTGGCTATTGGCGTTAGTTTTATGTTGGTACTTTCTAGAGATGAGTGAATTTTTCAAAATTTCGATTCGGCTGATTAGCCGAATTTTACAAAAAGAAAATTGCTTTGTGAAGAATTACTTTGTCATGAAGAGCATTTTTTTGTAAGTAGTGGGTGCAATGTGAGGGAGCTGCAATAGCGCTGCCCCCCGTCCTTGTACCCCTCAGATGCTGCGTTCATACATGATCGTGGCATCGGAGTGTAAAAACAGTGTGAAATTAACATAAAATTATTTTTTTAATCAAACTTGCCACGTCCATTTGCTCGTGACGGGCCGGCTGCCGCCATCTTGTTTGAAGATCTGGCAAAAAATCTTGCAGGGCGCGAGATTACGTCATCACGCTGGCCGACATGGTGATGTCATACGTTACCACGCACAGGATTTTGGCCAAGATCTTCAATCAATATGGCGGTTGACGGCCCATAGCGAGCAAATGGAGGAGGTAAGAATGAATTTTTTTGTTTTTTATACTATTTCAGGTTAAATCGAATCGCTTACACGAAGCACGAGGAAATTCGGCTTCGAGGCAAATCGAATTTATCTTGAAATGTCTCGTGGGATTTGATTTGCACGTCTCTAGTACCTCCATTTAAGTTTAGGGCTTATACTGGATTTCTCCTTTCATTAATATTAATATCTTCTACTCCCTTTCTTATGAGACATTTTTTATTCAAACTATACAGACATCTCCATTCTGAACCCTTGTGATGTCTAATATAACTCAACAACACAGGCTAAAGTTTCTGTATACTTTTTCAGAGTTAAAGAGGTTGTGCAGCTGTTAATATTGATGACCTATTTTCAGGATAGGTAATCAATATCTGATTGGCAGGGGTCCGACACCTGGCACCCCGCTGATCAGCTATGAGATGAGGAGGCGGCGCTCCATGCGAGCGCCGCTCTTGTCGTTACACTGTGCATCATCTACTGTGGAGTGGTGGCGTAGTGTGATTACAAGCACTCGCTCAATTCACTTGAATGGAGCGGGTACTTGTATTACACTGCACTTCTAAGATGAAGGGCAGGGTAATGAAGAGGAAGTGTCACAACCGTGGAACACTGCCTCCTCTTCAGCTGATCAGCTGATCAGCAGGGTTTCTGGGTGTTAGACCACCTGCCAATCAGATATTAATGACCTATTTTAAACATAGGTCATCAATATTAATTTCTGTACAACCCCTTTAAGAGAGTTTTCTGGGAGTTTAATATTGACTTCCTATCATCAGGATAGGTCACCAATATCTCATCATTGGGGATCCGACACTCAGCACCCTGCCGATCAGCTGTTTGAAGAGGCCATACCTCTTTCTAAGGCCTCTTTCACACTTGCGTTCTGAGGATCCGGCAGGCACTTCCGTCCCGCCGCATCCGTCAGAACGCAAGTCGCCTGAAAGCATGCGATCACGTGATCCATGCATGTAGGGCGCCCTGACGTCACTCTGGAGCGCCCCGGGAGACGCACGGATGGTAAGTATACTGCTACCCCAATCCCTACTACACTTTACCATGGCAACCAGGACTTTAGCGTCCTGGCTGCCATGGTAACCATTGAGAAAAAGCTAAACGTCGGATCCGGCGATGCGCCCAAACGACGTTTAGCTTAAGGCCGGATCCGGATTAATGCCTTTCAGTGGGCATTAATTCCGGATCCGGCCTTGCGGCAAGCGTTCAGGATTTTTGGCCGGAGCAAGAAGCGCAGCATGCTGCGGTATTTTCTCCGGCCAAACAACGTTTCGGTCCTGAACTGAAGACATCCTGATGCATCCTGAACGGATTTCTCTCCATTCAGAATGCATGGGGATAAAACTGATCAGGATTTTTCCGGCATAGAGACCCGACGACGGATCTCTATCCCGGAAAACAAAAACGCTAGTGTGAAAGAGCCCTAGGCCAGTACCTTTTCAAACAGCTAATCAGAGAGGGTGTGCAGAGTCAGACCCCCTCCAATCAGATATCAATGACCTATCCTGAGGATAGGTCATCAATACTGGACTCCCAGAAAACCCCTTTAAGCAAAGCAAACACATGAGATGATTATTGTCTGACAGCTCTCTCTCCCGATCCTCCCATACATACAGTGCCTTGCAAAAGTATTTAACCCCCCCCCCCTTGACTTTTTTCATGTTTTGGTCTGGAATTAACATGGATTGTTTGAGGATTTGTATAATTTAATTTACAAAACATGCCCACAACTTTGAAGACGTTTTTGTTTTTATTTTATTGTGAAACAAACAACAAATAGAACAAAGTAACAGAAAAAGTCAATGTGCAAAACTATTCACCCCCCTAAAGTCAATACTTTGTAGAGCCACCTTTTGCGGCAATCAAAGCTCCAAGTCGCTTTGGATAAGTCTCTATGATCTTGCCACATCTTAACACTGGGATTCTTCAAGTTGGATGGTTTGTGCTTGTGAACAGCAATCTTTAAGTCTGACCACAGATTTTCTATTGGATTGAGATCTGGGCTTTGACTAGGCCATTCCAACACATTTACATGTTTCCCCTTAAACCACTCAAGTGTTCCTTTAGCAGTGTGTTTGGGGTCATTGTCCTGCTGGAAGGTGAACCTCCATCCTAGCCTCAAATCACACACAGAGTGGTACAGTTTTTGCTCACAAATATCACTATATTTAGCACATCCATCTTTCCCCCAACTTTGACCAGTTTCCCAGTCCCATCCCCCCCATGATGCTGCCACCACCATGTTTCACTGTGGGCATGATGTTCTTTGGGTGATGGGATGTGTTGGGTTTGCGCCAGACATGGTGTTTTCTTTGATGGACGAAAAGTTCAATTTTAGTCTCATCAGACCAGAGCTCCTTCCTCCATACATTTTGGGAGTCTCCCACATGCCTTTTCCGAAACTCACAACGTGCCATTTTGTTTTTGCCTGAAAGTAATAACTTTCCTCTGGCCACTCTGTCATGAAGCCCGACTCTATGGAGCGTACGGCTTATTGTCATCCTATGTACAGATATTCCAGTTTGAGCTGTGGGACTCTGCAGCTCTTCCAGGGTTACCTAAGGTCTGTGTGCTGCCTCTCTGATTAATGCCCTTCTTGCCCGGTCCGTGAGTTTTGGTGGGCGTCCGTCTCTTGGCAAGTTTGCTGTTGTGCCATGTTCTTTCTATTTGGTTATGATAGATTTGATGGTGCTCCTGGGGATAATCAAAGATTCGGATATTTTTTTAGAACCTAACCCTGACTTGTACTTCTCAACAACATTGTCCCTTACTTGTTTGGAGAGTTCCTTGGTCTTCATGGCAGTGTTTGGTTAGTGATGCCTCTTGCTTAGGTGTTGCAGCCTTTTGGGGCCTTTCAAAAAAGGTGTGTATATGTAATGACAGATCATGTGACACTTAGATTGCACATAGGTGGACATCATTTCACTAATTCTGTGACTTCTGAAGGTAATTGGTTGCACCAGAGCTTTTTATGGGCTTCCTAACAAAGGGGGTGAATACATACGCACATGACAATTTTCTGTTTTCTATCTCTGTACAATAGTTTTATTTTTATATTTTTGATATTTCACTTCACCAACTTAGACTATTGTGTCTGATCCATCACATAAAATTCAGATTAACAAAACATTGAACTTATAGCTGTAATGTAACAAAACACGGAAAAACTCAAGGGGCTTGAATACTTTTGCAAGGCACTGTATGCATGCTTAGCTCAGCAGAACATTCCTATGTAGTGAAAGGGGATAAAGTAGAAAGCCACTACAGACACCTCTGGCAGCGGCTTATCTCCTGAGAACAAAGGAGGTATCTCAGGAGGCCTCATACATTTTATATGGACATAAATATGATGTGTATGACCAACTTTGTAAGTAAATCTACCCCTTTAAGCAAATGTGTCACTGATTTTTTTCTTCTAGTTAAAACTAGATAGCAACACACATTCTTTTTTGAACTTAAGGCTGTAATGTAACAAAACACGAAAAAAGTCAAGGGGCGTGAATACTTTTGCAAGACACTGTATGCATGCTTAGCTCAGCAGAGCATTCCTATGTATTGAAAGGGGATAAAGTAGAAAGCCACTACAGACACCTCTGGCAACGGCTTATCTCCTGAGAATAACCGATTTTTTTTTCTAGTTAAAACTAGAAAGCAACACTCATTCTTTTTTGTAATCTGTTTTTATTTCCCGATTACAGATTTTTTTCATTCTATTTCCTGAATAGGATCATGGGGGCGTCCATCTTGCCTGAGCATTTAAAAAGCGTTAAGAAAATTGCTTTACAGCAGCCACATGGTCCATAGACAGAATGGTCTGAAAGAGAAAGAGATTGTGAACGGTGGATCCTGTCTTATCTGTTATTCTAATCCTGCCTATAATGATATCCCTTTTGTGTATAGATAAGCAGATAAAGCCTATATAAAGTCTTTATTAGGCTACTTTAACACTCGCGTTTTGCTCGATCCGTCATTACAATAATACAACCGCATGCATCCATCATGAATGGATCTGTTTCTATTATCTGTAACATAGCCAAGACGGATCCATCATGAACCCCATTGAAGGTCAATAGGAGACAGATCCGTTTTCTATTGTGCCAGATTGTGTCAGAGAAAACTGATCCGTCCCCATTGATTTACATTGTGCGCCAGGACGGATCCGTTTAGCTCAGTTTCGTCAGGCGGACAGAAAAACGCTGCGGGCAGTGTTTTGGTGTCCGCCTCCAAAGCAGAATGGAGACTGATTTGAGGCAAACTGATGCATTCTGAGCAGATCCTTTTCCATTCAGAATGTATTAGGGCAAAACTGATCCGTTTTGGACCGCTTGTGAGAGCCTTGAACGTATCTCACAAATGGAAAGCCAAAATGCTAGTGTGAAAGTAGCCCTAGCCAGCCCGATTCTGCAGGCTATTGTCATGAAGAAAGCATTCCCTCCGGGCAATCGCTTGCTAGATAGCGGAGGAGACCGCTGCTATTACATGCAGCGATCTCCTCTGCAGCATGGGGAGGAGCAATCGTTATGCCATCGCTCGTCCCCATACTGTCTAGTGGTTTGCCGGCGGGAGATCGCTATTAGACAGCATGATCTGCCACCAGCAAGCGATGATTTTTAAGCATGCTTAAAAATCTGAATTGCCTGATGATCGAGTTTTTGTTCATCGGGCAATCTGCAGCAGTATTACACTGCAAGATGATCGCTAACAAGCATTCATGTGAACGTTTGTTAGCGATTATGTGGCGAAGTATTGGCCAGTGTAATGCAGCTATTAGACTGGCCAATTGTCAGACAGTTCATCATTAACAAGCGTTCACAGAAATGCTCGTTAGCAATGATCTTGCAATCAGGGGCGGATTAAGTGCATGATAGGCCCAGGGTTGTCTACCCAACTCGGGCCCCCCCTTTTAGTTTAAAAAAAATCAGTATGAAGAGGCTGCGGTGCATTGTGAGCGTCACAGTCTCTTCCTCAGCCATATGACATCACATTCATCGTTCACCTGGTCTAAGTGCAGCTCTGTCCCATCTGAGTGATTGGGGCTGAGCTGCAATACCAAGCACAGTGCTATCAAATGGACAGCAAAGAGTCTGCAGCGCTCACTGGAACATCGCGGTCTCCTCCAACAGCTGATTGGCGGGGTGCCAGGAGTCTGACCCCGACCATCTCATGACTCTCTGAGTACAGATGTCATAGATGTTACCTGCAGTCCTATGTAACACCCCACATAACACAGTGAACTATTGTGTTATGTGGGGTGCTACATAGGACTGCAGGGAACATCTACTACGTCATCTGTACACAGAAAGTTATCACTGTTTTCTGGGCTGTTACAAATTTGCCAAATTTAAAATACATATGATTATAATAAAAAAGATTTGGAGGAGAATACAGTACCACATACCCCTTACATCCAGGGACATCTCCTGTCATGTAGACCTTCTCTTTCCTCTTCTCCTATGTCTGACCCAGACCGCCATGACAAATTCTTTCAGCTGCATCTCGTCTCTACAGAGTTGGTTACAGACAAGTTAGGTTTCTCAATTTTTCCATCAACCTCCCCATCCTGGTGTCCCAACAATGTCATCCTGCTGCCACTCCCAATACTGTGCCCACTGTGCTCCACAATGTCCCAGGTACTATACTGCTGAAAAAATAGTGACCCTAGTAGACATAATGGGGTCATTTATCAAACTAGTGTAAAATAGAGCTGGCTTAGTTACCCATAGCAGCCAGATTCCACCTTTCATTTTCCAAAGGAGCTGTCAAAAATGAAAGGTGCAGTCTGATTGGTTGCTATGGGCAACTAAGCCAGTTCTATTTTACACCAGTTTGATAAACTATCCCAAAGATCCCTATAATGTCCCCTAGAGCGCCCCCAGTAATAATAACATCCTATATTGTGCTCCAGGTAATAATGCCTGAATAGTGTCCCCAAAAATAATGTCCCCTAATATGTCCTGTAATAGAAAGGCCCCTACAGTGCCTCCCCAATAGCAACGTCCCCCACACCACATAGTAATTTTCTCCACACTGCCCCCATATAGTAATTACCCTTACACTGACCCCCATGTAGTAGTTTGCTGCCACACTGCGCCCACAAAGCAATTTGCCCCCACACTGCCCCATCAAGTAATTTGCCCCCATACTGCTCCTATTAAGTAATTCCCCCCCCCACTTGCCCATGAAGTAATTTGCCCCCACACTGCCCCATTAAGTAATTTGCCCCCCCACTGTCCCCATTAAGAAATTTGACCCCACACTGTCCCCATTAAGTAATTTGCCCCCACACTGTCCCCATTAAGTGATTTGCCTGCACACTGCCCCATTAAGTAATTTGCCCCCACACTGCCCCATTAAGTAATTTTCCCCCACACTGCCCCCCATTAAGTAATTTCCCCCACACTGTACCCATTAAGTAATTTGCCCCCACACTGTCCCGATTAAGTAATTTGCCCCCACAATGTCCCCATTAAGTGATTTGCCCGCACACTGCCCCCATTAAGTAATTTGCCCCCACACTGCCACATTAAGTATTTTGCCCCCACACTGCCCCCCATTAAGTCATTTGCCCCACACTGCCCCCATTAAGTCATTTGCCCCATGTAATCATTTGCCCCCACTGTCCCTGCAGTAATATGACCTCCTCTGCCCCCCAAAGTTGGCGCACACACACACAAAAAAAAACCAAAAAAAAAACCTAAATGCTAATACTTACCTGTGTCTGTGATGGTGAGGCAGGCACGTGTACATTAAAGCCCTGCGCCCCGGTACAGGCACGGGGTGACGTCATCACGCACACCTGTGCTGGGCTTTTACTACCACATAGGCCTTAGGCAGGGCAGGGAAGTATGTGCCCCGCCATAGTATGTAGGCGTTCTGGTCGACGTTGGGCCCCCAGCGATGCCAGGCCGGGGCTGCCGGCCGAACGTCCCTATTATAATCCGCCACTGTTGGCAATGTAAGGCCTCATGCACACGGCCGTTGGGCGGCCGTTCCGTGCATTGGGGACAGCAATTTACAGTCCCCAATGCACAGGCAACATCCGTGCGGCGCCGGGACGTATCGAGACCCATTCAACTATTTTTTTGCGGTGCGGAGGCACTCCTTAGTAAATATATCCGCATCCGTGATGCGGGGTGCACACGGGCCGGTGCCTGTATATTGTGGACCCTCCTTATGCGGGCTGCAATACTGTCACGGCCAGTCAACGGCTGTGTGCATGAGGCCTAATACTGCCGCAGATTGCCCGCTAAACAAGCAAATGCTCGTTCATGGGGCAATCCCGATTTTTAAGCATGCTTAAAAATCATAGTTTGCAGGATAAGTGATCTGCACAGACCAGGAAGTGGCGCCCATTATTAGGGTTAGTGGCCAGTGCGAAAACTGCAGAATTTTATGGTTTTTGTTTAAATATAGATATTGACATGGAAAATTAAGAATAACAACACCAAAAACTCTTTAAAAACATTTTAAACATAAAAATGTGATTTAAACAATAGGCCATTTTCTGATTACACATTCCCTTTAATTTTGGATAAAGTAGACACGTCATCGCATTTTCCTTTTTGCCTTATCATTTGTTCCCTTTTTGCATCACATTCTAGAGACATTCCTATCATGTAAACTGTCGTTTTAGCACTTCACATGCTTAAGAAGGGGGTGTTTCCCCAAAATATGCTTCAAAATAAACAACTTGGAAGAAAGTGATGTTTGTAATGAAAACTGGGATTTGTTTGACAGTTTTTCAATGGCCGTGTACGTTTCCATTTTGCTTCATTATGTATGTGTATTTGGTGATGCTAAATACTCACCCATATGTCCCATTGACAGCTATTATATGTGTATGGCCAGATTTATTTTTGTGCCTTTACTCAGAATTTGTTTAAGTTTTATAAAAGGCCATGTGAGCATTTAAAACTGTTAATAACTTATTATATGCCTTGTTCATTTCATTTGCCTAATGAATAGATCCATGAGAGCATGTATTTCAGTGATATATAAATATAACAAGGGCATAGTACAAGTACCGGGGTCACAGCCATAACAGCTGCTACAGGGCCCACGGAGGAAGGGGGGTGTTCACTGTTAGTGATTTCTCTGTGTGCAACCAGCAAGACCCGAGTCGTAATGGATGTCTATCTGTCACCGGCTGGAGAGAGTGGGATGTGCTTCGTTTCCTCAGGGGAATGGGGCTAGGTGAGTATATAATAATAATATAATGGGCATTCTATTGTGAAGAGAGCACTATGGGGGCATAACTACTGCATGGGGAAACTAAGGGGGCATAATTACTGTGTGGGGAGACTTAGAGGCTATAACTACTGCTTGGGGGGACTAAGTGGGCATAACTACTGAGTAAGTGGAGGAGGTTCTATGGCAAGCATGGACACTGGGCAGACTTGACTAGCCGCACGAGGGAGGGGGGGGGGGGTTGGTTAAAAACTTGCAATGTGGTCTAGACTTTAGACCCCTGCTACTACTTTCCATAATTTTCAATTGAAACAACTTAAGCTGGAAGACAGTCAGTAAGCCAATGAGGCTTGGACTCTATTTCACGTAGAAAAAAATCATGCATATCTACAAGAAGTGGTAAATGGTGTATACATAAAATTCAACATTACACCACAGTAGTCTGTCAGCTGCCTTACTAATAGATCGGGCAGATTAATCAGAACTGGTATAAAAGGGTTATCCAGGCAAAGATATTTATGACTTATGCTCAGAATAGGTAATCCGTATCAGATCTGCCGGGGTGCAACACCCGGGATCCCTGCCAATCAGCTGTTGTAGAAGGCCCTGAGCGTCGCAGCCTCTTCCTAGGCCAGTGACATCACTGTATATTGGTCACATGGCCTATTTGCAGCTCAGCCCCATTCAAGTCAATACCAAGCACTACCACTATACAATGTACGGCGCTGTCCTTGGAAAGCTGATGGGATCCTGCATCGCTCAACAGAAATCCAGTGAGCAAGCGGCTTCCCGAAACAGCTGATCAGCGGGGATGCTGGGACTTGGATCCCCACTGCTGTGATTATGATGACCTATCTTGAAGATAAAGTCCTCATTTTCTTTTCTAGTATAACTCCTTTAAAGAAAAGCTCTCCTAACTTTCTGATACTCACCTACCTTTGTAAGAACTATGTAAATTTCATGCACTTCTTGAAAGACAATTGAAATATAAAAATTACGATGTTCCTCATCATCATAAATCTTTTTTTATAGCTTAAAAGACATTAAATAGCAAATGAGATTGTGCTGAAAATTCCTACGGAGAAGAAGAAAATGAATTGCCTCAGCAATAGTCTGGACACAGAGCTTTTCACATGTTTGCTGTTGATCCCACACAAAGTAGATTTCTTCTTCTTTATAATCATTCAGTTGTGGATCTGCGGATCGGATGGACCAATGTTGATGACATGCCCGTGTGTGGGTTAAGTGTCTCAGACTACCGCAGCACACGGTGCATATTGTAAGCTCTAAAATGAGGGCAACAAATACTTCAACTATAGATTTTCTCTGTTAAAGGGGGTGTGCCACAAAACAAATTCTACATTTTTCAAACCAGCAGCTGGATATGAATACTTTTGTAATTCCATGTAATTAAAGACTTAGTATAGCCGCTGAACTAGTTAATAATCTATATCTGTATAGCGCCACCTGCTGTTTGTTCTGGTCCACCTCACTGAGGTAGGCACACGTGATCAATTTAAACCTGCTCCAGCCATATCTTCTGTTAAAAGCCGAGTTACAGGGTAAGAACATGCCCCCTGAGATCCCAGCCTGAAGAGAATCTGCCAGAACAATTGGAGCAATGAACATGGAGATCTCTGGATCCATTTGAGGTACAGGTCTGGTTCTAGCTTTGTTAGGCCTCATGCACACGGCCGTTGGTGGCCGTATTGCACCGTGCATCACGGATGCGGACCTATTCACTTGAATGGGTCCGCAAACCCGGAGATGCGGTGCGGAAGCACGGATCGGAACCCCATGGAAGCACTACAGAGTGCTTCCATGTTGTTTCTGGCCGTGCCTCCGCACCGCAAAAAAGTAGTGCATGCAGTTGGATGTGGATAGCGAGCCGTTGGATGTGGATAGCGGACCACCTTCAAGTGAATGGGATTGTGATCCGCATGCGGCTGCCCTACAGTCGGTGCCCGTGCATTGCGGACCGCAATTTGCCGTCTACAGCACTGGCCTGAGCCCTTAGGAAGAGAATGTCATGCGCTATATGATGTCTAATGTTCCTTTTATACATCAATCATGGCATTACCCCTTTATGTAAAATATTTATCCAGATTCAGAAGGTTGCTTTAACTAAACCCTGACACTGAAGGTGCTGTCACGCCTCTAGCTTTGATATAAAATAACATACGGTTGGGTATGGAGGCATAATGGTTTCAAATGGTGTCCTGTGTAGCACATCTACCACTGATGTTGTAGCTGGGCCTGTAGATCCTGCATTGCCAAAGCTGGCCAGCTGGTCCCAAAAATGTTCGATTGACGAGAAATCTGGCCAGGGAAGTGCAATCGGGGCAAAACATTCCTGGGAAACCCTTGTGGTGTCTAGCTGGGGAGGGAAGCATAGGACTGGGCAGGTGCTGGATACTGAGAAGAGGCGTCTGAGACAGGATTATAAGCAGCGCACAGCAACACAGAAGACAGATAAGCAGTGCACAGCAACACAGAAGGCAGGCTGTCAGGGAGAAGGAATCCAATAGCTGTGCAACATCTGCTGTGGTGCCCCCTTCACAGGTGGCAAACTCCTGACAGCTAGCACCCGAGGCGGACCACCCCCACGCCCCCAAATCCACCCCCCGGGCATGCCACTGGGAGCGCTTAATTTATAACAAGGCCTGTTCTGAAAGTATCGTTCTTAATAGATCTTCCCCTTAGTGCCTAAAAATACATTGTTGAGATTTGGGGGTGATTCTTGCCAAATTCTTTGTTCCACAGTAGGGACTGACTTGGTTAAATATACTACTTGAAAAAGACCAGCGTTAACTAAGGTTAAAAAAATTATCATTTGTATATAATTTTTGGACAAATAAAGAGAAAGCACTGATTGCGGATGCTGTGTCTACATCCGTTTCCTCTGTTAAAGGGGGATTCCGGTAGGTATAAGTTATCCCCTATTCACAGGATAGGGGATAACTGATCAGGGGCAGTCCTACCACTGGGACACCCACCAATCACTAGAACAGGGGTCCCGTACCCCTTACAGGCCCCTTGCTGCTCCCCTAAAATGACCGGAGCAGCTGGTCACACATGTGCGTGGCCGCTCCATTTATTTCTATGAGTTCCGGAGATAAGCCACGATATTTCATAAATGATAGGTTATGGTTTTACTTCAAAATTGTTGGAGTTTAAAAATGGTTGAGCGTCATGCAATATATTTCATACTTACTGGTGACAGTGAACGGATTCCATGCACTGGAAGATGAAAACCCATCCCAATAGACTTTATAATTACCAATATATCCAACAGATTTTCTCTAGAAAAACAGAAAACATGACAGGAATAGATGAGTACATGGCATAGCTGTGTGCAGGAGGCTATATGGAGTCCCCCACAGCAGTTTTTGGTGCAGTTTTTAATGTAGTGCATTAAAAAGCAAATGGTAAATATAAAAACAGGAGAAGTGACTAAAGACTAATGCAAACCACAAGAGAAAAGAAATATAGGGGGTAATTTATTAACCTGAAATGTGCCTATATTAGGAGTTTTTCAGGCGCAGATTGCGGCACAACGGTTAGTTCTGCTGCAATCTGCAACTTTTTCTTGATCACGCCCGTTCTAAAAAAGTCGGCGTGGCGTGGGTGGGAAAGGACACACCTCATTTATAGTTTTCTACACCTGGTTCAGGAGTAGAAAATTGTCTAAATTTAATCCAGCTATGGAAGCTATCTTACATTTAGAAGTGGCACTGGATGCGCAGGTTATGTAGAGCACTTCTTCATAACTTTGGTGATCCACCGCCAGTGCAGGGGTTTCATTAAGACTGGCGACTAAAACTCCAGTCTTAATAAATGACCCCCATAATATCCACTCTGTAGATTTTGTCTCTCCGGCTTAAAACTGGAGTAAAGTTGGATTTAGACAAGCAGATTTTCGGGAACAAGCGTTCCTGTGAATGCTCGCTCATCGGGTGAAACTGTCGTTCATGCAAGCACCTAAATTATAGTTTTTGAGCAAACAGTGATCTGCTGCCCAGAAACAATGCAGCTCTTTGAAGATGAGCGATTAAAATAGCGACCACTTTTCCTGATACTGTGGAGGTGATTGCTACGTGTAAATTCTTTACCCCCACTAAGTGAGCAGCTGATTGTCAGGAAGGAAAGCTTACTACCCGACAATCTGCTGCTCTTGGTCCCATGTAAATCCTTAAAAGTGTCCTATAAAATGTCTTTGTATGTATATTTATCAGCACACTGGGATGATAGGTAATGTAATTTGCATGGATGATCACACTTAAAGGGGCTGTCCATGACTAGATAAAAGAATCTGTTGTATGTAGGATAGTGGATAACCATTTAATTGCTAGGGGTCCAACCACTGGGACTCTTACCGATCAAGAGAACAGAGACCCCATATCTCTCAGACCCCCCTAAATGAATAGAGTGGCAGGTTGGACATCCATCAATGTAATAGTTACCTCCTGTGGTAGATAGAGACTCACTTGTTACTACCAGAATACCCCTTTAAAAATGATTATGTGACTAAGATCACATGTATGTGGCACCCAGAGTGCCCTAGGATCCCTATTATGTGCGCAGTGCTTGGCTAGCTATAGGGGCCGTATTAAGGATTCATGTAATACAGATTCCAAATACAGCCCTGTACATGAGAGCTTACACAAGAGAAATCTATTAGCATACATTGCGTTAATCATTTCATAGGGACAATCTTCTCGCTAATACTAGTAATATGGCAACTATTAAACCCATAGCTGATTGGCACTATTTTTGCTTGATCTCTACTGATTAGAGTTTCTTTTTCCAATCAGTACTTCCACTCTAGCGTATTACTATGTGACACATTCCAGCCTCAGCAGCTTGACTGACGTTTCCGTAGATTGCTTATTAGCATGGCCAGACTCTGTAATTACAGTGTTTCTAGCCCTACAAAAATATAACCGTGTAATGGACTTCGGAAATCAGGCTTAGGCCTCATCCGCAAAACACGGATCAAGGCTGCGTGCATGCTGCAATTTTTTTTTTTTTTTTACCCCTGCAGAAATGTCTTATCCTTGTCCACAAAACGGATAAGAATAGGACCTTTTCTATCCTTTTTTTGCGGACCAGCGGAAAGGACAAATGGATCCAGACAGCACACGGTGCCCCATTGAAATGAATGGGTCTACATGTGATCTGCAAAATATGCGGATCAAATGCGGACCAAATTTCGGAACCGCAAAACATAGATACTGGCCGTGTGCATTCCGCATTTTGCATGTCCATCTATAGAACAGTCAGGACATGTTCTATTTTTTGCAGGTATTGCAGAATGGACATAAGGATGCGGACAGAACACAATGTGCTGTCCACATTTTTTGTGGCCCCATTGCAGTGAATGGGTTCACATCTGTTCCACAAAAAATGCGGATCGTATGCGGCCCAAAAACACGTAGGCTTTATGTACATCCCCGCGTCCATACTGTAGTTGCAAATCACGGATCTGCAAAATACTGATACCTTCCATGTGCAATTCACATTTTTCTCACTCCCATCACATTAAATAACTATTTTTAAACAAGAATAGGAAATGTTCTATAACTTGCAGAACGGACATACAGATGCGGACAGTACAAAGATGACATTCGAGTACTGTCCTTTTTTTGTGGACCCATGGAAATGATCGGGTCCTTGTGCGATCTGCAAAAAATGTGGATTGGACACGGATCCAAAATATGGTCATGTGCATGAGCATAAATTATATTGAAGCATAGTCTACTGAAGTTTTCTATATAGTGGTATACAACAATGATGTATGATTCCTAGCAGTCTAGGGCGGATGTAGATAAAAAATGTGACTGCTGTTACCTCTTCAGTACTCTCTGAATAACCTGCAGATGATCCGGGTTGAGCCATTGCACTCCACCTACAACAAGTATGGTCTGAATTGTGTTCTGGAGAGGACGTGATCTATAGATATATAGAATAAGATCAGTTACCTTTCAGCACAGTATGCCAGATATGTTGATGTGTGTTTTCCACACTAGTGGATACATTGTTGTATTGAATATTGCTGGCCAGGACGGCTGTGACAATTCTAGCTATGTATTTCAGTATCATGGAGATAGGTGGTAAATGTCCATGATGGGAAAACCCCTTTAATATATATTATATGTTCATAAATATATTCTTAGAGTTCCAGTTCCTCACCAGTTTACATTTTGACTTTGTAGTAGTTCTTGAACCTGTACACATGTAGAAAACGGTAACTTGACTATTAGTATATTAAATACACAGTTGGGGGGTCAGAGGTGTTTTTTGGTAATGTTTTCTTTCTCTGGAATTAAAGGGGTTATCCAACCCCTATAATAACCCCCCATGACTGGGCAACTCATATAGGTTAAACTTAACCTGCTAGATGGTGGTGGTGGGTGGTCTTGGTTCTAGCCAATAGCAAGCTGCAACGGGGGTGAGCCACCCTAGCGTTACCTACAGTGCTAGGGAGGCTCGTCCCCGTCACAGCCTGCTGTTGGCTGATACAGCAGAGGGCAAGGGAGAGCATCATAGCATGAAATTCGCAGATGCTTATATCAGGGAGGCTACCTGGGTGAAAATGCGGATATGTCTGGGTTCAGAGTTATCCAATTTCAAGAAGCCCCCACATGTGCCGGGCACCTCACCGGTAATATGCTTACCCCGCTCCTGGTGCCACTCCTGTTACCTGCACCGCCGCTGCTGATTCTCCTTGCAAACAGATGAAAACATCCGGGGTTGTGGGGAGGGGGCAGCAAATGGCAGGCGAGGTCGAGCCTCGCTAGCATCACGGGTGACGCTAGGGTGGCTCGTCCCCGTCCCCCATTGGCTGCCCCCCCCCACCAGATGTTTTCATCCATGTGCACGGAGAAGCAGCAGCGGCGGTGCAGGTACCAGGAGCGGCACCAGGAGCGGGGTAAGTATAATACTGGTGAGGGGCCTGGCACATGTGGGGGGGAGGTTTCTTGAATCCCCTTTAGGATTAGAAGAAAAACACAGCAAACATCCAATTTTGCATAGAAAGCCATGTTGCCTTATTCATCAAATCATGAAACGTTTCAAGCCTCTGTTATAGTAGAGTTTGGTCTCTCCAGGTTTACGAGGGTAAATAAGGTACCCTAGTTTCCCATTCTTCATACTGACTGGTTAATTTGCTTCCTATGAAAATGGACCTAGTACGTGTATATATCTGAGATATGAAATATAAATGAACATGAATATCAGCAATGAAAATCTCGGAAGGGTGAATAAATTATACTCATTACAAAAATGAGATGCTAATAAACTTCTACCTTTCAATGAGTCGTATCAGTGCTTCTTCAAAAGTTGGTCGTTTTCTGATGTCGATCCAGAACTGTGGATAGTAGGAGTAACTTATACTTGTCCTTCCACCATTTATATTATCAAAGAGCTTCAAGTCATGAGTCTTCTGCCACTCTTGTAGGCTTCCATTTACCCTTTCCATCAGATAATACATCATCCCTCTGTTTGTGGAATCTCCAATGAAAATAATCTGGTCATTAGAAAACAGCAGGTTAATACCATGTTAGATAGAACATGACACAATTTTTGGACAATAGTGCTCCATATCACTAGGAGGTTGTACAGAGCCTTAATATGGCCACATACACGAGACCCAAGGATAATTTATCATGCTGCTTATTTGGTGTGTTGGTTTATGTGCAGATTTCATTGCATTCTGCTGCCGACTCTTGACCCTCAAATTTTTGTAAAATTCCTATTTACACAGGGGGTTGAAAACGGCAAGTTCCTAGAGATGCTGTATATATTTTGGAAAACTGCAGTATGTGGTACGAGTTGTATTTTGTGGCTTTAGCTTATGTTAGCCACATCAGAGACTCTTCCAATAGGAGAAGTGACCTACAGATGGATCACTCATCCTTTTGAAGGAGTCTCTGATGTGGTGGACCTGAGCTAATTTGCATATTTCCCCTGTTGAACTTTGTCTCTGTACACCCACTATGTCTCTTCAATGGAAACTGGTTTTCCCTTCCACATTTTCTTTTGTTAAATCTTTATTATTAAGTGAATAATATTCATTTTTTCCTCATTAATCTACACATAATATCCCATAGTTACAAAGCAAAACAAGATTTGTAGAAATTTGTAATGTATTAATATTTTTTGTATTTAAAATTGCTGCAGCACTGAAGGTCCTGAAGAACATAATGGCCTTCCTCCTTTTCTAATTAGTAGAAGTTCACAACCACCAGGTCTCTTTCTAGAACTGGCTGCCTTGTCAAACTCAACCATCAGGTTGAGGACCTTGGTCATGGAGTTGACCAAGAACCCAACAGCCACTCCGAAAGAACTCCAGATTTCCACTATAGAAGTGGAAAAAAAAATCCAGAAAGAACATCTCTGCAACAATCCTTCAATTAGGCTTTCATGGTAGCGTTATCAAACACTTCTTAGTAAAAGGCACATGACAGCACACCTAGAGGACTATTAATCCAAGAGAAATAGCATTCTCAGTGCCAATGCCATCCCTATGATGAAGCATGGTGGTGGCAGCATCAGGCTGTGGGGATGTTTCTCAGCTACAGTGTCTGGGACACCAGGTTAGGACTGAGACAAAGCAAAGTACCGAGAGGCCAAAAATGTGCTCCAGAGTGCTCTGAACTTCAAACTGGGGAAAATATTCCCCTTCCAATAGGACAATGACCCCAAGCACAGATCACAAGATTGGCTATGGGACACGTCTATAAATATTGTTGAGTAACTGACCCAGAGTAAGGGCTCATGCACAAGACCGTATGTATTTTGCGGTCCCCAAAAAACGGATCTGCAAAAAATATGGATGACAGCTGGCCTCTAATAGAACTGTACTATCTTGTCTGTAATGCAGAAAATAATAGCACATGTTCTATTTTTTGGTGGAATGGAAATACGTACATACGGAAATGGAATGCACTCGGAGTAACTTCCATTTTTTTTGAGGACCTATTGATGTGAATGTTTCCGCATACAGTCCGCAAAAAAAAACCGGAACGGACACAGAAAGAAAATAATTTTGTGTGCATAAGCCCTTAATCGAACACTATCATTTTAAAGAGCGGAATACATGTGTAAATGAGATATTTCTGTTTTTATTTTATTTTTATATGTGTACAAATGATTAAAAACTTAATTTCTCTTTAATGGTTTGCTGGTGTCAGTGTTATTTTTTTCAGAAAAATGTAACTTTTTTGCAGTGTTTTTTCAAGATGTTTTCATGGCATTTTTTTCCAACCAGATAATGTGATTTGGTGGTTAGTTCACCAATTAATGTGATTAGTGACATTTTTTGGGTTGGTGTTTTTTCTGCAGCTTCTTTCAAGGAGTTGTCTCAGTTTAGCAAATGGCATTAATCATGTAGAGAAAGTTAATACAAGGCACTTACTAATGTATTGTTGTTATCCATATTGCCTCCTTTGCTGGATGGATTCATTTTTCCATCACATTATACATGTTTATTTCCATAGTTACGACACTATACGACATAGTGTTGGCCTCTCTGGTGGCCAGGACCGTGGGATTGCACATACATGTAGGCACGCATGCGCAGCAGCTCCTCTCCCGGCCACCTCATATCTGTGCTGCAGCGGCGGCCATAACCCCTGGAAACAAGTATAATGGGATGAAAAAATGTTCAAGCCAGTAAAGGAGGCAATATGGACAATCAGAGTACATTAGTAAGTGCCTTGTATTAAATTCTCTACTTGATAAATGCCATTTGCTGAAGAGAGACAACACTTTTAAGGGACTTAAAGAAAAACACTTAAACACTTTAAAAAAGGCACCAAAAACTCAATAAAAAATGTAAAAAAAAGTCATTTTAAAACGTGCTTTTTCATGCATTTTAAAACACCAGAAGAAATCACTGTGTGAACAGGTCCTTTGTGTAGTATGTGAGTATGATAAGAAAAATTATTAATATCAGTCTTATAATAAGATAGTGTCAGCAAGAAGTAGAACTGAAGATAAATCAATAGTCTGAAGGGATGAACTACTTTCTACTCGCAGACCTTACATTTTCCCGGGGCCATGATGTCCAAATCAAAGGAAAAAAATAATGGGCTTGTACGGAAGTGCAAGTAATAAAGCGGCGGTTCCTCCGAAGCATTGTTATTTACCAGTAAGTGTTATCTGATCTGCCCCGTGCGCTCTCTGCATGAACGCACTTTAGGTTGTAGGTTCCATTGATTCATTTTTCCATCTTGATTTTGAGGTTCTTTGATAACCACAAGCACATGTGCTTCATTAACCAGCTTCTACAGAGTGGAATCTATTTGCATAATAAAACGACCCTGCCTCTGAGCATCGTGAAAGAGTTAACCGTGCAACTAATTCAATTTATTTAACCCTATAGTTTCCAGACAGTGCAGGTTATATTACATTTTAAATCAAAATTGCTGTGGGATCTGCTTTGGACCTGTTAAGGATTTCAACTATCATTAATAACCCCTGGGGTCCTCCCCTGTCCCCCGAAACATAAAAAAACCCACTCACCTGTCCATGGTTCCTCGGCTCCCGGCTTCTTCCAGTCGCCGCAGGAGTAGGAAGCTCAGTTCCGTAAATGCTGCAACCAATCACAGGCCTCAGCGGCTTCATCGGTATCACCTATAAATGGTACCTAACGTATTTCAGCATGAAAAACAAGTTACATTTGTAAAGTACTTTCTGTTACAAACATGCTCCAGTTGTTAGATATTATCTTTAATTCATTATAGTGATGCCCCCTGGTATAGACTGTATAGTAACATGCACGTCCACGAACAAAGGTGGTAGCATACGCTACGTTTCATCCGTCAACTGCCTACAGCCCTATTACTGTTAGAAGCTATGACAGTTACAGAAGAAAAGGAAATACTTTGTCAGAAAGGACATGCCCCCTGAGCTGTGACAGTTACATGGCGAGAGCTGCAGCAGAAAGCACATGCCCCCTGAGCTGTAGCAGTTACAGAGAGAGAGCAGTATCAGAAAGGGTATGGCCCCTGAGCTGTAACAGTTACAAAGAGAGATCTGCAGCAGACACCCCCCTAACTTCCGGTAGTTATAGACAGAGAGAGCTGTAGCAGAAAGGACTCACCCCTTGAGAAAGGACATGCCCCCTGAGCTGCAGCAGAAATAATACACCACCTGAGCTGTGACAGTTACATGGAAAGAGCTGCAGGGGAAGGGCATTCACCTTGAGCTGCGATGGTTACAGAAAGATAGCTGTAGTAGAAAGAATGTGCCCCCTGAGCTGCAATAGGGATGCATATGCAGCAGAAAGGATATCCCCCCGATCTGCTAGCTTGAAATAAACCTAGCAGAGCAATTAGAACAATGAATGATGAGATTTATGGATCCACATAAGGTACAGGGCTGGTTCTAGCTTTGTTAGCTTGTTATTTACTATTTGATGTCTGATCTGCATATTTGCATCATTCATGGCATAACCCCTTTAATTAAATCAAACTAATTGAACATAAAAATTGCCTTAAGGCCCCTTTACACGGGAAGGCCTAGCAGGCAATTGGCGACACCTTTACACCGCAAATAATCGCAAACGTGCATTCCTATGAACACATTGTTAGCGATAATCTGGCCGAGAATCAGCCCGTGTAAAGGGCCCTTTAGAGTATTTTCACTTGTTTCCTCCACTGGGGTGCACATACATGTTGCTGCCCTGCTGCGGGATCTGCATGTGGATTTCGCCCTCAGCTCCTCCGATCATTTTATTGCACGTACAGGTGCAACCTGGCAACTAGTAGTACTCCAAATGCTGATCCCACGACTGGGTCCCAATGTGTACGGGAGCCCTTTTTGAACGCGGCATATCATTTATCTGTGATGCTTTACTCTATAAATCAGATATAGTCGGTTTTACAGTTTGACTTTTAAAAAGCAAATACAATAAGTGTGAGTTGTAACTGTATAAGTTATTTAGGAGGAATGGCACAAATGTTAGTATTTTACTGGAACTTCAATTTTTAAATACATGGTCGTAACAACTCAGTGGCTTTTAACAGATAAATGCAACTGATGTCACAATTACCAAGTTGTGTTCCTAAAACAAACACCCAATGTCTCTGTGGCTTTGTCCTTCCTGCTAGTGGTAGTGCACAAAGATTAAAGGGGTTGTCTGGGTTCAGAGCTGAATCCGGACACAACCCGATCTGCACATATTCACCATGAATGAGTGAATCATTGGAGCTTTTTACTCTCTGATGCTCCCCCGTGCCCTGCGCTGAATTGCAAGGGCTGTTGTTTACATTTGGACACTGCTAGGCGGAGGTTTCTGCCTAGCAGTGAGCCTAGTGACATCACCGGCACCAATGGGTGGTATTTAACGCTGCCCTAGTCTGTTTTTACAAGCTAGGGCGGCGCTAAAGAACGCCCATTTGAGCATCAAAGAGTAGAAAGCTCATGGTGAATGAGTGCAGAACCCAGACAACTCCTTTAACTGACAGCAACTTGTGCTGCAATTGGGTGATTACTGCAAACAACTTTATATGTTGGAATTATTTTATTTTTATTTGATCATTTTTTATTAAATCTCATCAATATACATTATAAACAACCAGACATTACACAACATTTAACTTATGCCCTTCAACCCTATCTCCATCCTATTCCCTGGTAAAGAAAAAACAACAACTTCTACAAGGTCACAACCAACCGTTCCAGCTTAGTGCAGGTTTCTTTTTGAACCCATCACTTTGACTATAGAAGACTCTTTAATATCATATTCCCCGTTTCGCCAGATTTAGTCATTCAGTCTTTGTTTTTAATACTGTGCTCGGTGTTCACCCAGTGCGCTATGTTGAAAATACACAAAATCCCTTAAAGGAGATCCCTGAGACCTGGAACTCTTGTTAAAGAGGACCTTTCATCAGGGTAAAAAATGTGTACTAAGTGTGTTGACATGTAGAGCGGCGCCCAGGGATGTCCCTGCACTTAGTATTATCCCTGGGCGCCGCTCCGTTCGTCTGGTATAGGCTCCGGTATCTTCTGGGACTTGGTTATACTAGGAGGAGCCTAGTACACTTGCTTATAGTAGGCGTATCCCAGGCTGTAGCACTGGTCGCAGCGCACAGCTCATATCCTGGGAGTTTTTTCTCCCAGGATATGAGCTGTGCGCTGCGATTGGCCAGCGCTACAGCCTGGGATACGCCTACTATAACCAAGAGTACTAGGCTCCTCCTAGTATAACCAAGTCCCAGAAGATACCGGAGCCTATACCAGGCGAACTGAGCGGCGTCCGGGGATAATAGTAAGTGCAGGGAGATCCCTGGGCGCTGCTCTACATGTCAGCATACTTAGTACACATTTTTTACCCCGATGAAAGGTCCTCTTTAAGATGGTGAGCTCTGATTCCAGCACTGGGCTCCCATCCCCTCTGCTTCTGGTCTCCACTGGACCAAAAGTGTGATGTGCCATCTACATGCACAATACTGCTGCCAGCCTACCAATGGCCTCAGTGGTGACGTCTTCAGGTAAAGCACATGACTGTTGCCACTGCTGAGGCCATTGATTGGCCAGTAGAGGTGACATGCAAGCAGACAGCACATCACACTTCTGGTCCAGCAGAGACTGAACGTGAACGAGAAGAGATCTGGACTAGTGTTGAGCGAACTTGTGTTTTAAGTTCTGCGTCCAAAGTTCGGGTTATCGAAGAATCTTGTTATGGATTTCGCTATGACAGACCATAACGGAATTTGAAATCCATAACGGGATTCTTTGATAACCCGAACCTGAATTTTGGACGCAGAACTTAAAAAACACTAATCTGGACCCAGGGTACATGTAACAGGTGACTTATTACTTTTAACTTTTGCACCCTGCTTAGCCATCTCAACATGGGTTTCTGAACCCCTTTAATGTACTTTTTTCATCTGATCCAATTTTGTCTCATACAGCAAACTGAAATATATAAAAAACGTGTATGTTTTCTTCCTCATCCTCCTTTTTAAAATTATGCATCTGGCTGTAAGGTAAATTACTGTTGAAGGGCTTTCTGCTGATACTCTCTCTGCAACAGGAGGCAAGGAATGTAAATGTCTTCCCATCTTTTGAAAGCAGCTACATGGGCCATAGACAGACACAATGGACAGGAGCTGACCCATAAATGTATATGGGAGAATTTTCTAGCTATGCTCTGTGACCTGTGCATCAGGAGGGAGTAGATAATATGTGATATCACCTATTGTGAATGGTGGGCCCTGTCTTATCTATACAGAGGTGTTACTTGTAGGGTTGAGCGAACCTGTATTTTAAGTTCGGCGTCTAAAGTTCGGGTTGGGGTTATCTTAGAATCCCGTTATAGATTCCGCTACCATGGACCATAACGGAATTTCGAATCTATTAGGGGATTCTTCGATGAACCCGAACCTTAGACGCCGAACTTAAATAACAACTTAAACACTAAGGACCTGGAGTGACGTCACTGTCATGTGATCAGTGCAGGGGGCATGGCTCATTACTGGATTGGATAAGAGGTAGTAAAGGGCCTGGTATAATGATCATGTGACATGAGGGGCGAAGCTCCTGTGCTCTGTGTGGAGGAGAAGAAGGAAGTAGAGCAGTTTGTTGCGCGAACTTGTTTATTAAGTTCGTCATTCGGGTTCATTGAAGAATCCCCTTATGGATTCCAAATTCCGTTATGGTCTGTGGTAGCGGAATCCATAACTGATTCTAAGATAACCCGAACCCAAACTTTAGACGCCGAACTTAAAATATAAGTACGCTTAACCCTAGTTACTTGTCATTGTAATTCTGCTTGTGATAATAATGAGAGGTTTTATATATTAGAAACTTTTCAGTAGCTATTATTAGATCTGGTGGCCAGTGTGAAAATTACTGGGTTTTATACAGTTTTATTAAATATAGTGACAAGGAAAAATTTTAAGAAATTCTCTCCCAAAATTCTAAAAAATATTTTTAACAGAAAAACGTCATTTAAACAATGGGTCATTTCCTGATGACTCATTCTCTTTAACTTGTATAATTTATTGTAGTCCAGTCCTTGCTGTTTAACAGCTCTCAGAAAGAGGCTTAATAAAACAGTCCACATTTGTTTTTAGTATCAAGCGATGACTAATAATATGAAATAAAATATACATATTTGACTGTACAGTAGATGACATCTCAAAGCTGAATAGTGTATTATCTCTGGAGATGTCCGTACCTCTAAATGTCTATACTCCTTCCTTTTGTTACCACCTCATCTGCACTGTGCGCTTCTCCTACACTCTGGAACTCGCTACCCCAACATATCAGACTCTTACCTACAGTGGAATCCTTCAAAAGAAACTTAAAAACCCACCTCTTCAGACAAGCCTTCAGACAAGGATAGTACTCTTCTATCAGGGGCCAGCTGCTCTGTTCCGCAAAATACGGAATGCCCACGGACGTCATCCGTATTTTTAGCGGATCCATTTTTTGCAGATCGCAAAATACTTATGGTCATGTGCATAAGGCTTTCATTTGTATTCATAAATAATTACACACATATGGAAAACCAGTATCATTTGTCTTGTTCAGTGTAATTTAATCTTAACAATATTGAATTTAATAATAAAATTTCTAATTACTATTACTAAAAATCTGCCATAAAAATGCCATACATAATACCTTTCTATCTGCCAGACACTGCTGTAGCTCATGATTCTGTAAGACTGGATGGTGACATTGATACGGCTGCCATGATATTGCCGTCCAGTCACATGTCCGATTGTCCGAGCAGCTCAAACAAGGAACCAACCAATAACCTACACAAAATACAACATTCATTCAAGTAATGATTATTCTTATTATGAACACAAATGTATTAAACTATTACAGATTGTAAAGTGACAAGAAATATACAATATAACATCTGGCTTGAATGAGGTTATCTGTTCTACAGACTGAACATTTCTATAAAAGTCCATGAATACTTAATACTATGACCTTTTGAATTAAAAGGTGTTTTCATCTTGCCAACATACCTACACAATAACTAGACTTTTGGTCTCATTTTACATATTTGGAGCACACTTCCTTATTTCCACAGACTGTGCATAAAACAATAGTACAAGTAAATTGAACAAGCTTTGTAATATATTGCATCTGATTCCTCGTTTTCTTCCTCCCCTTTTCATAGACATATAGACAGTACGTGTCTGTGTCTTGTCCCGCCTTCTCTTCACAGATTTCTAGGGTCTGCATTTAAAACTGAAGCTACAGTGAGATCCAGTCATATTTTTTCTCAAGATGGATTCAGTGGAGAATATTAGTGTAAGAGGGAAGGATGGGGAAAGAGATGTTTCTCTGCTGAGATATATTACAAAGTTTCTTATATTCACCTGTACTGAAGATTTATGCACAGTTTCTTGAAAAGACAGTGACTATTTAAAGAGACAATGAATTGTGAAAATACATTTCACAGGGGTAAAAATATTCTATGGGTATTCAGATACCCAAAATACATTTGGTGTCATTCAAGGCAGACAGATGTGCCAGGTACAGGACTTTGGATTTAATAGATTATACTTTTATATTGCACATTGTATCGGTCATATCATATTCTCCTAGTTTGTATAGTCTTTATCTTTATATAAACATACACATCATGAGTGGTTGGTTAATTGTTTTCTACTTTGAATAGACAGTCACATTTTCTGTCAATGGATTATGAAAACTGGCTGTGTTTGATCATTTTACAAGGGGATAATTATACACTTCATGAACAGTTCCCATATCAAGTAGCCTTCAAATTGCTCCACAGTAATGCTGTTTCTGGTTTAAGTCGTGATTCGTGAATGCTTATGCCACTCTTCAGCCTGCATCATTATATCAGTGTGATTAATTTTACATTTAGGCTTTTTAAATATCTTCCTTTTAGGCAGTGTGCTGGGTCTTCTTAAAAAGAACAGCCCTGTATGGAGAAATATAGGCAATGCCCTATTTTGCGACTTTTTTGAAGCCAGAATTTTGGAATGAAGAAATGATAAATCAGGGCCACAGTGTTTGTATTAGCTATGTGGCAGTAGGCAAAATGGGATCAAATGCAGTGACAGGCAGTGACACAGAGATCCAGTGTAAACAGGGCTTTGCCTGTTTTTTATTCTGTTGCACATAATAAATGAATAGCCCAATGTATTTAGGCCCAAAACATATCAACCACTGATCGACTGAGGGCTAACTAAGCATATGTTTCCCTGACTGTACAAGTGGGTTACTACCAACTACTCAAACAAAATTACATTAACGTATTAACTCACATCCACTCTATGAATACCTCAGTGTTTCCTCAAATGTGACATGGCGCCTGAAAACCATTGCAACAAAATCTGTCCTTCAAAAACCTTATGGCGCTCCTTCTCTTCTGATCCTTGCCATGTACCCAAACAGCAGTTTACGACCAGATATGAAATGTTTCTGTGTTAAGGAGAAAATGCTTAACAAAATTTGGGGTTCTTTTTTCTCTTTTTATCCTGAAAAATGGGGGCTTCTGGAACATTTTATTGGAACAAATCAAATGTTTCATTTTCACAGCCAAGTGTCTCTAAATTATTTGAAACACCTGTGGGGTCAAAGCAGTCACCAAACCCCTCAATAAATTCCTTGAGGGGTTTTGTTTCCAAACTAGGGTCATTTATAATGGGTTTCTACTGACATGGCATGGCACCCAAAAAACATTTTAGCAAAATCTGCTTTCCAAAAACCATATGGATATTTTTCCCCTCTGAGCTCTATGATATGCCAATACAGCACTTTATGACCATATATGGGGTGTTTTTGTAAACTGAAGAATTAGGGTAATACATCTTGAAGTTGCTGCTTTACCGGAAAAAAATAAATTCAAATGGAAAATCTGAAAAGAGAAGTGAAATTTTTAAATTTCACCCCCATTTTCCTTTAATTCTTGTGGAACACCTTAAGGTTTAACAAAGTTTCAAATCAGTTTTGAATAATTTAAGGAGTAGGTTTAAATTGAATTGGTCCTTAAAAAAGTGGATTTGGAAATTTTAAAACATTTCCAAACTGCTTTTAAAATTCTAAGCCTAAAAATAAAATGACTTTAAAAAATTATACCACACATATGGTGAATAATGACTGATAACTATTTTATGAGGTATCACTTTCCGTCTCAAAAGCAGAGAAATTCAAATTTCAAATTTAGTGCATTTTTCCAAATTTTCCATAAATTTGTTTTTTGTTTTCTTTAGAAATAAATATAAACATATTGACTCAAATTTACCCCCGAAAAGAAGTACAATATATTATGAGAAAACATTCTCAGAATGACTTGGATAAGTAAAAGCGCTCCAAAGTTATTACTACATAAAGTGAAACATGTCAGATATGCAAAATGTGGCTTGGTCCTTACGGTGAAAACTTGCTCGGTCTTGAAGGGGTTAAGGGCATGATCCTAAGTGCTGCATGTCCTAAATTTTATTAAGAGTAAAGGTAACTCAATGTCATTAAGTATTGCTAATTGTAGATCAGGATCACATTAATGAGCCAAGAATTAAGAATAATTAATTCTTAGAACTCCAAACCCCAAGACCACTCGAAAAAATTGTGAAGTGCTTTCACAAGATAGATAGTTACTAAATGGGGTCATCTGTGTTTAATGAACTGATCATTAGTGTCTCTTATTAGCACCTAGATTTCTTTCTCATGGGGTATGCATATTTCCACAAAGAAAATTGCCATAAAGACTCCCTAGCAGCTTGATTTCCACAAGGAGAATCAATACCTTCTGGGAGCATATAGGATGTGTATTTGGTACTCATCCTATCACATATGCATTTAGAGAAAGCGTGAGGGTGACATACTAGCAGAGAGAGAGAGAAGATGCAGGCAGGAGGCAGGCTTAAGCCTGCGTTTTCTGGACAGTGCAGTTCTACTTCCACAGCTGAGCCACGGAGCAAAGGGCAGAGGAGCAAAGAGAGCCAGGTGAGCGCTCCTCCCAGCAGGAGGTGGCAGTGGGCATGGGCTATTAGAATAACAGTACTCATCCTATCACATGTGTTTTTAGTACTCGTCCTATGTGAATTTACTACTCATCCTATTACATGAGTATTTATTACTCATCCTATTACATATGTATTTAGTACTCATCCTGTCAAATCTTTATTTAGTACCCATCCTATCATGTGTATTTACTACTCATTCTATCAAATGTGTATTTAGTACTAATCCTATCGTGTGTATTTAGAAGTTATTGTATCCAATCTGTATTTAGTACTCATCCTATCACATGTGTACTTAATACTCATCCTGTCACGTGTATTTATGAGTCAACCTATCGCATGTGTGTTTAGTACTCATCCTATCACTTATGTATTTGTTGCCCATCCTTTCACGAGTGTATTTAATACTCATCCTATCACATGTATATTTAGTATTATTATTCATTTGTAAATGCCATTAATTCCATGGCACTGTACATCTAAGAAGGAGTATATTTACTCAAAATAAAACAGAACAAGCACAATAAGCAAAAGCTTGATAACAGACTGCTGATGACCTGACTTCGTGGTGGCAACATAATTCTTACAGGTGGTAGGCTTTCCTGAAAAGGTGGGTTTTTAAGTTGCTTTTGAAGATTTTCATATTGGGGGAGTCAGATGTGCTGGGGTAGTGATTTCCAGAGTAAGGGTCCAGTCACACGTCCGTAACTGTTTTGCGGTCCACAACACACGGACACCGGTCTATAATAGAAATGCCTTTTTTTGTCCGTGACTATGGACAAGAATAGGACATGTTCTATCTTTTTGTGGGGCCGCTGAACGGAAGTGCGGATGCGGAAAGAACACTGTGTGCTGTCCGCATATTTTTCGGCACCATTGAAAATGAATGGGTCTGCACCCGTTCCGCAAGATTGCGGAATGGATGCGGACCCATTTTGCGGACATGTGAATGGACCCTGGGAGCTGCACATGTGAAATACTGTAGACTATTGTGCGAGGAACACAGAAGAGGAGAAGAAAGAAGGTGGTCCTGTGAGAATCAGAGATTATGTCAGAACTGTATATCTGGAAAGCAGGTCATAGGTGTAAGGAGCAGACAGATGGTGGAGGGCCTTATATGTAGTTATTAGTATTTTTAATGGCATTCACTGGCCAATTGGGAGCCTTTGAAGGCATTGGCAGAAGGGAGAGGGAGAGGAGAAATGAGAGTCTGGCAGCGGAGTTGAGAATAGATTGGTACGGTGTGAGGATTCTAGAAGGGAGGCCACAGAGGAGGATGTTGCAGTAGTCCAGGCGGGAGGTGACAAGCATGTGCACATTTTAGCTCATTCCGGGGTGAGGAAGGAGCAAATACAAGAATTGTTCTAAAGTTGAAAATAGCAGGTGGTGGCAAGGGGCAGAATCAAATGTTATCTCCAGATGGCAGACCTGTGAGACTAGAGAAAGCATGGTATATTTTGTACTCATTCTATTACATGTATATTTAATACTCATCTTATATGTATACTTCTCATCCTATCAAATCTGTATTTGGTACTCATTCTATCACTTGTGTATTTAGTGCTCATCCTATGTCCTGTATTTATTACTCATCCTATCACATGTGTATGTATTGCTCATGCTATCACATGTGTATTTAGTACTCATCCTATCAAATCTGTATTTATTACTCATCCTGTCAAATTTGTATTTATTACTCATCCTATCACATGTGTATTTAGTAGTCATCCTATCAAATCTGTATTTACTACTCATCCTATCACATGTGTATTTAGTACTCATCCTATCAAATCTGTATTTATTACTCATCCTATCACATGTGTATTTAGTAGTCATCCTATCAAATGTGTGTTTACAACTCATCCTATTACATGTATATTTAATACTTATCTTATATGTATACTTAGTACTCATCCTCTCAAATTTGTATTTAGTACTCATTCTATCACGTGTGTATTTATTTAGTGTTCATCCTAATATATCTGTATTTATTACTCATCCTATCATATGTGTATTTAGTACTCTTCCTTTGAAATCTGCATTTATTACTCTTCCTATCAAGTGTATTTAGTACTCATCCTATTACATGTATATTTAATACTCATATGAATACTTAGTCTTCATCCTATCTAATCTGTATTTAGCACTCATTCTACCACATGTGTATTTAGTAATCCTATCAGGTGCATTTAGTACTCATCCTATCACATATGTATGTATGAGGCCTTAATTTAAGAATTACTTATTGGAAATAGACATACACGCATGAAGAAGACTGAAGTTTCACAGCATGCAGTTGTAAATACCTTTAGCATCTCCAGTCTCACACTTTCTTTGAGACGTATAAGAAAGCCCAGAAATTGTTTCATTTGGAATGGCCTGTAACCCACATGGCTCATCCGCATAAATAATCAAACCACAGTCCTATAAAAATGAGAGGAGATAAACAACATATTTGTGAAACTCATCTACAGAAACTCAAATTATGGTATCTATCCAAACAAAGTGATTATACACAGGATAAGTATCCGATCAGTGGGGGTCCCAGCAGTTGAAACAGGGATCCCATGTCTCTGACACTCCAGCCACTCATAATTGGACCTGCTGGATATAGCCGAGCAGTGTATGGCCTTGTTCACAAGTCAGTTATTTGATTAGTTACATAGTCTAGTGCTTTTTTAGTTACATAGTCTTTGTGCAAGTACTACCACCACTGATGGATTGCAGGGTGGTCGTAACCATGGAAACAAGTGATGGAAAAATAAATCCAGCCAGCAAAGGAAGCAATATGGACAATCACAATACATTAGTAAGTGGCTTGTATTAACTTTCTCTACATGATAAATGCCATTTGCTGAAGTGAGACAACCCCAGTAAGGTACCTGGGATACCATAAGTAATTAAACAAGTAAATGAGTAACCATTGCGGGAAAAAAAAATACCCAATATACACAAAACAAAGCTATACACACCCAGAATACCACAAAAAAAGTATGATATTTTGATTGCAATTATACAAAACAAAGAGCAGAGTTAAAAATCTGAGCAGACTCCAAAGCAGGCATCCTCAAACTGCGGCCCTCCAGCTGTTGTAAAACTACAACTCCCAGCATGCTCAAACAGCCTACAGGTATCAGCCTACAGCAGGGCATTGTGGGAGTTGTAGTTTTACAACAGCTGGAGGGCCGCAGTTTGAGGATGCCTGCTCCAAAGCATCATCTTGCATGCAATCATAGACACTGCTGGCAGATGTTGACTGTGAGGCTGTCTGATGTAAAGTCACTTTGAGGGGCTTACATAATAGAAATCACCGATGAATGACCACTACTACCACCCCTCAGATTATTGCAAACTTATTTCACAGATTTTGTTAACCCTTTAGGTGTTCTACAAGAATTAAAGGAAAATGGTGAGAAAAGTTCACTTAATTTTCCATTCTAATCAATTTTTTTATGTAACACAGCAGGTTAACAGCAAAACAAACCTAAATATTTATTACTCTTATTTGGCAGTTTACAGAAACACCCTACATGTGGTTGTAAACTGCTGAATGGTCACACTGTGGGGCTCAGGAGGGAAGGAGCACCATATGGCTTTTGGAAGGCAGATGATGAAATGGTTTTTGGGTGCCATGTCATATTAAAAAAGACCCTGAGGTACCCCTACAGTTGAAACCCCCAAAAGTGACCCCATTTTGGAAACTACACTCCTCAAGGAATTTATTTAGCCATGTAGTGAGTGCCTTGACCCAACAGGTGTTTCATAGAATTTATAAACACTTCACTGTGAAAATAAAAAAAAATGACATTTAAAAAAAAAAGTGATTTAACCCCATACTTTTCAATTTCACAAGGAGTAATAAAAGAAAAAGGACTCAATAGTTTGTTACGCATTTTCCCCTGAATATAACAGCACCCCATATGTGGTCCTTAACTGCTGCTTGGGCACACTTCAGGGTTCAGAGGAGAAAGAGCACCATGAGCATTTGAGGCCTAGTTTGATGATTTATACAGCACTGACCACCAACTGCAGAGGCTCTAAAGGTAAAATAACAAAAAGAAACCCCCAAGAAGTCACCCCATTTTAGAAAACACACCCCTCATAAAAATTACTGAGGGGTGTAGTGAGCATTTTGACCACACAGGTGTTTTGCAACAATTAATTCAATGTAGACAGTGCAAAGTGAAAATTGAAATTTTTTCACAGATATGCCATTTCAATGCCTAATATATTGTGCCCAGCATGTGCCAGTGTGAAAAGACAGTCTTCTTATTATTAAACTGTGCTTACTAGTTTTATAAACACCCTACTTGTGGCTCTAATCTTTTGCCTGGACATATAACAGGGCTCAGGAGTAAAAGAGCATCATGCACATTTGAGGACCAATATGGTGATTTACAAATCTTATGCTGACAACTGTAGAGGATCTGGGGTGAAATAATAAATCCAACCCCCCGAGAAGTGACCCAATTTTGCAAACTCCGCCCAGTAATGTATTAAAGGGTGCAGTGAGCATTTTGGCCTCACAGGTATTTTGCTGAAATGAATGCGCAGCGGACTGTGCAAAGTGAAAATTGCAAATTTTCCACAGATATGGCATTTCATTGCCCAATATGTTGTGCCCAGCTGGTGCCATCTGAGATTCACACCCAACTACTTGAATTGCAATTGCAAAGGTGGGTTCTACTGAGTGCGGGGATGCCATAAATGTGGCTGTAAACTGCTGTACAGCACATGGAATGGCACAGAAGGGAAGGAGCGTCATTTGGCTTTTGGAGCACAGATTTTGCTGTAATGGTTTTTGGGCAACATGTCACAACTGCGTAGACCCTGAAGTACCTGTACAGTGGAAACCACCAATAAGTGACCCTATTTTGGAACTACAACCCTCAGGTTATTTATCTAGGAGTGAAGAAATATGGAATTTCAGTACTCAATATATTGTGCCCATCTGGTGCCATCTGAGACTCATACCACACCCTTAAATTGTTAGTTGGGTTCTACTGGGTACTGAAATGCCATAAATGTGTAAACTGCTGTCTGGGTATATTGCAGGGTTCAGAAAAAGACCAGATTTTGATGGATTAGTTTACGACCAATAATCTGAGAACCATATGTTTTTTTCTCTTGATGGAGCTGTATGTAAATTTCATGTCATCTTTATTCCGCTGGTCAGTATAATTACCGATTTTTTTTTTAATGTTTTTTATGTTTTACCACTCTTACACAAAGCATTTAAAAAAAAATAATGTTTGTGCATCCCATTTTCTGAAATCCATATATTTTTTTATTTTTTTTGGCTATGGTCTTGTGTGAGGGCTCATTTTTTGCAGGATGAGGAGATGTTCGGGGTACATATAACTTTGGGAGGCTAGGTGAGTAAAGAATGGCTGTTCTGCTATACTTTTCATTTATTTTATTTAATGGCATTCACCTGGCAGGGTAGATCATGTGATATTTTTATAGAACAGGTTGTTATAGATGAGGTGATACAAAATACATCTATTTGTTATATTTGTTCAGTTTTTCACAATAAAAGCATTTTTTTTAATCGTTTTTGCGTCGCTGTTTGCTGAAAGACATTTTTTTATATTTTGTGGTGATGGTCTTGTGTAGGGTCTAATGTTTTTGCAGGATGAGGTCAAGTTTAAATTCATCTCATTTTAGAGTACATAATACTTTTTGATCTCTATATATTATGATTTTTGTAAAGCTTTTTCTTGACCAAAAAAATGGCTCTTCTGACGCTGTTTTTATTTTTATTTTTTTACGCCATTCACCTGATGGTGTAGATCATATGATATTTTTATAGAGCCGGTCATTACAGATGCAGCGATACCTAATATGTATTTTTTTCAGGGGAAGGGGCAATTTTTTACACTTGAATCGATTGTTTAAAAAATTGAAGGACAGAGGGATGAGGCAGAGACGTGGTCAGACAGACAATAGGTCAGGGCAGGTTGCACAAGTACAGGTCAGGTAATCCGGATTGGCAACAGTAGAGTCAAAGCAAGCAGGCAGGGATCAGACAATAAGCAGAGTCCAGGAACTAAGTACAAGTCAGGAACTCAAGTGGTAATCAGGCTGTATAGCAAAAGACAAGGACCTTGACACTGAGGCATCTGGGAAGGGGGCTGAACCACTTAAGTACATGCAGGAGAGCCAGGGTTGGTCAGCAAGGTCAGCGAGGTCAGCCAGCCAAGGGAGTGATGCGTGCTGCCCCTAGAGCAGGGTAGCATGAAGGGGAGAACCCAGGAATTTTGTCTACGCGGGGTCCGAAAAGAAAAAAATTGTTGGTCCCGCCCATTGTTATAAGCCCCTCCTACATATAATGAGCCACTCCCAACAAACAATGCACAGCTGAAATTATATTGTTGAGGTTGAAGGTAAGAGTCTTACCCTCATCCTACATAGATGCACTGTACTCAATACTCAGGGGGCTGACATAATGCTCCTGTACTCACACTGTCCCCCACGTAGCTCAGTGGCAGGAGCTGTTGCCGTTTCACTTTCTCCCTCCTAGTCCTGAAGGCATCAAAAAAGGAATAGAGTAGGAGGAAGGTTTGTAGGTCCGGGTGGGGGCCCGGCTCTACACATCTTACAGAGAGGGGAGGGCCTGTCCTGGCTGTACTGCTTCCTTCACATTTTACAATAGACAACAGTAGGCTACAGCCAGGAAGCTCCTCCGCTCTCCTCCCTCCCCAGATCCTGCTCAAGTCCTGTGGTTCCCCCCACCATCTGCCACCCGTCATCTCCCAGCTCTGAATCCTCGTTCTGCAAATGGCAGGGGGAGCAGCCATAGCATCTCCTCTCCTACATATCGCCACATACCTCTTACATCCAGTGATGTCACCTTTGATGTAGACGTTCTCTTTCCTCATCTTCTCTATTCAGACCAGACCGCCATGATGATTTTTCAGCCATCTCCAGTCTCTGCAGTGATTGACAAACAGACATTAGCTTTCCACTTTTCCATCATCTTCACATCTTCTGAACACACCATCCTGCCACCCCCAAACCCCCAATCCTATGCACGCTGTGTTCCCCAATACTACACTGCAGAAACTGTCCCCTGAAAAATATATGTATTACACAGATAGTGGCCCCTTCAGCAATTATTGCCACACAGTGGTCTAAAAAAATAGCTATGCCCAGTACATGGTATCCTGGACACTAGTAGTATAAACATAATGTCCCCAAAAGTAATTGTGCTAAGCTGATACTGTGCCAGGGTGCCCACTAAAATAGCAGTGCTCCCCAAAATGCCACAATAGAAATAATTCTCTGCAAGCGCACACTTAGTAGTAATAATGCCCCCATAGTGCCCATACTAGTAACCATGCTCCCTATTGCCCCCCAGTAGTAGTAGTAAAGCTTACCATAATGCCCCCTTGTAGTAATACTTTTCCTTATAATATGCCAATAAAAGAAATACCTCCACTTAGTGCCCACAGTTCAGCTAATGTCCCCATAATGTATGCCACTATAAAATACACCTATATAGTGTCCCAGTAAATGCTCCCATATTGCTCCTTTCCCCCTTCCCCATATTGCCCCCATGATGTGCCAGTATAAAATACCCCATCTTAGTGCCCCCAGCACATGCCTCCATTGTGCTCCTCTCCCCATTCCCCAAAGTGCCCCCCATTATTTGCCAGTAACAAAATTCCCCTTTTTAGTGCCCCCAGAAGATGCCCCTATAGTACTCCTCTTAGGAGACCTTATGGGGTCTCCTCTACCCCATAATGTGCCAGTAAAAAAATGACCCTTCTTAGTGCCCGCCAAAATGTACCAGTAAAAAATCCCCCTGTTTAGTGCTACCAGATGCCCCCAAAATGTGCCACTAAAAATTCCCCTTCTTAATGCCACAAGATGCCCCTATAGTTCTCTCTCCCCTATAGTGCCCCCATAATGTGCTAGTTAAAAATGCCTCTTCTTAATGCCACCAGATGCCCCATAGCTCTGCTCTCCCCTATAGTGTCTCCCATGTGCCAGTTAAAAAAAAATGCTTCCTTAGTGCCCCCTATAATGTGCCAGTAAAAAATAGAGCCCCAAAATGCCCCCATAGTGCTTCACTCTCCCATAGTGCCCCCAAATAATGCTCCTATAGTGTTACTCTCCCCTATAGTGCCTCTAATAATGTGCCAGTAAAAAATGCCATAGTGCCCCCCATAATATGCATTTAAAAAAGTCCCCTTTAGAGCCACCAAATGCCCCCATAGTGCTCCACTGCCCCATAGTGCCCCCAAATAATGCTTCTATAGTGCCCCCATAATATGCCATTAAAAAAGTCCTTTTTAGAGCCTCCAAATAATGCTCCTATGGTGCCAGTGCCACTAGGTGCCCCATATTAATTAATTTGGCCCCACACTGCCATCCATTTATTTGCCCCCATATTAATTAATTTACCGGCCTTACGGCCATCCATTTATTTTCCCCCAAACAAATTTACCCCCCATTTGTCCCCACTGTCCCATTAATTTGCCACCAAATTGCCATCTTCCCCCTCCCCCAGATAAACACACAAAAAAACAGGCCAACACTTACCTGTGTCCTGGATGGTGAGGCAGACACGCGACTCAGATGCGCGATGACTTCATCGCGCACGTCACACGATGATGTCATTGCGCGGTGCCGGGCTTCTACAACCACTTAGGCTTTAGGCCTACTCGGCCCGAGGCCTATAGTGGTGATAGGCAGCGGGGCAGGGAACTATGTGCTCCTGTGCCCTGCCGCAGTGCAATTAGAACCAGGGCCGTGCCGCCTGTGCGATCGGTGGTGTGGTGGCCCTGGTGGATAAAAATAAAATAAAAAATGAATGGTTCTAGGGAGGGTCCAGACCCGTTGGACCACCCCCCTGGGTGCGCCACTGGTAACATGAAACCAGCCGTAATCATGCTGTGATTAGGCTGCGTGGAAGCTGTGAAGCAGAACCCTCAGGAGCACAGCACACATACCGACAGAGCCCAGGACTTCAGCGGAAAGCGGGGGAACAGCGGTGCCCCGCAGCCGCTGTTACAAAGACCCATTACCCACTGTATAAGTGCGACAGATGACAAAAAGGCATAAATGGCAAGTAGGATAGACATGCCTTTTTTATAATCTTTCAACAGGATACAAAAAACATGGTGTGAACAGGCCCTTATTTAATGCACATTGTCCTCGAATATTCCTATTCTTACCGGCCCAATAATTTCTGGGAAGGCCATTTGGAGTACAAAGTCTTTTTGTGCCATATTTAACATATCTTAACTTTTTAAATTGGGTATTTCAACATATCACAATTTTGATTTATACTATAACATTACCCAGCACCTTTTCTTTAAAAACTCCAAACTGAAGATATCTATTAGATTTAGGCCTTATGCACATGAACGTGTCCGTTTTGTGGTTCACAAACCTTGGATCCTCAAAATACGGATACCTTCCAACCTTCTATGTGCAATCTGCATTTTTCTCACTCCCTATGACATTTAAAACGTTTTTTGAAAGGTTAGTGACCCTTTAAATGATCTTGTTAAGTATGGACTACTGAATGCAAATTGCACAATACTCATTCAAAAACCGATGTAGACCTGTAGCCTTTTTATCTTCTTATTGAGCTTCATGGTTCAGATCTTAATATTTAATTTATGATACTACTGAGCAAATCCCTCACTTATTTCTTGAGCATGAACCATCAATTCTGTTTATTAACTTTTCTATTTGTGATTCTACACTCCATCTGCTTGCACATTTCTAGAACCCGGACTACAAATACACAGTACATTTGTTTTAGTTGTATTGTGGCTATGACGTTTTTATATTGAACGAACATTATGTAGGACCTTCTAAATGAGGTCTCTCCTGTCTAGCCATGTGTTAGTCAATTCCTTTTACAGCAAGTAAATGAAATTATGTGTACACTCTATTACTATGTTTGACTAACCCTAATAAATTGGAGATCTGTAAATGGTCCTGACATACTTCTCTGTCCTGTTCCATTGTTGATCTGAATGCACCATATGTGTCTACAATCTGAGTTTTGTTTAGATTGTTTAAGGCCTTTGATACTACATGGCATGTGCACCAGCGGGGAATATATGTCACATTGTGTTTTTTAACAGAAATAAACAAGAAACAATCCAAGAAATAAACCGCACATGGGGAAAAAGTTCATATCATTTACATTAAATGTTTAAACACCCTCAAAGTTAACCAGTAGTTCTGAGGCTGAGAAGCATTAAATTAAAATGATGACAAAATACTATTTTATTATGCAAATATAGGAAAAATACCATTTGGAGTCTTAACAATAGATAATCGAGTTAGGAGAGAAACAAAAAAACATGGATGGAGATATCTTATTTTGGTCCAGGTCAGAAAACATTCATAAATGACTCATGTCCATACTGAAATCGAAGCCTGCTTTCTTTGTCCGACACCTCATATGTATTAGAAAAAACACTGAAGATGCTTCATAAATACTGTATGGTGTTCGGCCCAAATATCTTAGGGGAGTGTATTAAGACTGCTGTCTCTGATGCCAGTCCTAGTAAGAAAGCTTGCTAGAGTACAAAGCGACACAGTCTCTTAATAGAGACGGCACTCAGAGCCCTCTCTGTGGGCATCTGCAACCTGGAAAAAGTCCATGGCGTACCAATATGCCTTAGACTTTACCTCCCATTCATCAGCACAGGGCACACTACCAACAGCACCGGCAGCGCATTGAATATAGGCAGGCTATTATAGCTAAATGATAAAGTACATGGAAGACATATTATATTGGTATTCAGCTTAAATTGCTGTGTTGGCACTTTGCCATAAATAAGTGGGTTTTGGGTTGCAGTTTGGGCATTCAGTCTCTAAAAGGTTCTCCATCACTGATCTAAGGGATCACAGTGATCAAAAATACATTGAAAGCCCACAGCCTCCTACCAAATAATCAACTACAATTTATACTTCATAATATTAGCATTAGTGTTTTACATCATAACGTTTCACCTTTGAAGGACAAGTTTAGGAGAGGAGCTCCGCTATAGAAACTCGATTCGCCTAAGTTATGCTAATTAATTGATGGGGCGCTTCGAATCCTAATTCAGCATTTAGCCAGCCTATTTAAAAATGTATATTTTTTGTAAATGTTTTATTGATGATCTGTTTTTTATTTGGACCAGTTCTTATGATGACGCGGTTTCTTTTGTAGACAATTTGAACACCAATCTTTGGGGTCTACATTTTACTCTTTGTTGAGGATTTTTATATTGATAAACGATCTTTGGCATAGGTCATCAATATCTGATTGGTGGGGGTCTGACATCTGGCACCCCCAATGATCAGCTGTTTGAAGAGGAGGAGCTGTTCCTCTTCATTACACCACAAGTTGTCTCCTGTGGAGCTGCGGCGTAGTGTAATTACAAGTACTCGCTCCTGTCAAGTGAATGGAGCGTGTACTTGTAATTATAGCAATTTTCATCTGGTCCTTGGACCACTAGCCGTCTGTATCAACCTGGACGATCCCCTGAAGACACCAGTTTGCCAGCGAAACATTTCGGGAGGCAGGGTATGTGTCTGTATGTGTTTTTAAAGCAGTAGGAAGCAGTCAGCCTGGTAAAAGAAATAGCGTTACAAAATATCTGAGATATTGAGAAATAAGATACAAACAGCCAGGGTGCGCACTGGCTGATCCTGATACAATGTTGCAGAGTGCTGCTGTGAAATATAACAGAAACACTTTATACACTTTCTGATGAAAAAACTTGAGCGGGCCATATCATATCTCCAAGGGCGGCATTAATCGTGCGCACGGGAGAGCACAGCATCATAGATTACAATGATGCTGTGCACGTCGGGCCGCCCGCAGGACTATTGTCCCGCACTCATATGATCATATGGTCGTGTGCAAGAGGCCTAATGAAGAGGAAGTAGCGATCGCATGGAGCACCGCGTCCTCTACAAACAGCTGGACACCGGGGGTGTCCGGTGACAGACTCTTACCAATCACATATAAGCCTCATGCACACGACTGTTGTTTGTTTCTGCGTCGGTTCTGTCCGCAAATTTTGCATCCGCCCAAAAGAACGGATAATGGACCGTTTTTTTGGCGGATCCGTTTATATAGCAGATCCATTGTAATAATGCCTATCCTTGTCCGCAAATGTGAAAAAATAGGACATGCTCTACTTTTTTGACGGAATGTAAACACGGACCACGGATGCGGAACAAAAACGGTTGACCATCCGCATTTTTTGACGGACCCATTGTAATGAATGGGGAAGCATCCTATCCGTGAAAAAAAAACAGAATGGACGCGGAAACAAACAACGGTCGTGTGCATGAGGCCATATTCTGATGATAGGTTATGAGTATAAAACCCCTGCACAACCCCTTTTATTTATCTACTTATGAAATCGAATTTTCTGGATTTAACCATTTTTAAAGACGCTGACAATAAGATTATATGATTAATAGTAAAACTTATTTCAAATCCATAGATGTTAACAGTTACCTGGAATTTAACAGTAACCATCTGCCGAAATGGTTAAAAGATATACCGTATGGTCATTAAAGGGTTCACAGTACTTGTATAATAAAAAGTAATTTCATTGAACAGTCCAAAATTTAATGTGACAGCTTCTTAGAAATGGGGTACCCAGAGGAGATGATAGCAGCTTATAATAAAATAAAGGTGCTCATGCAAATAGATTGTCTACTTAGGAGAGATTGGAGAATGGAGGAATGAGCCAAAGTATCAATATAATTTTGTGACTACCTTTAATTGTGACCACAATCGAATTTGGCAGATATTATGCAAACACTGGGAGATTGTCAAAAGGGACCCAGTCTTAAAGGGGTTGTCCCACTTAAAATATTCTACAGTTTTTAAACCAGCACCTGGATCTGCTTACTTTTGTAATTGCATGTAATAAAAAAAATTGTATAGTCACTAAGTAATTCTATAAAATATATCATTTTAGTACCACCTGCTCTTTGTTCTTTTTCTTAGGCCGCACATGCTCAGTTTCATTCTTCAACTGCCTCCTGAGCTGTGATAGGGAGAGTCTAGGTAGGAAGTCTAACATCGAAGTTGGTGGTCAAATTTGGAAGGGCTTGCATTCTAAGAAATTTAGAGACCCCAGTGTGTTATGCCCTCTAAAGTCCACTAACCTTTTATCTTCCTTTGCTAATTTGAAGGGATGTTTTAAGTGTGTAAGTCCACGCTGTCTGTGTTGTCACAGTATTGTACATGGGAGTACTTCTTTTCATGCCACCAATACAGGGGAGACATTCAAAATTAAAAGTTTTTTAAACAGTTCATCTACCTTTGTTATTTATTTGGTTCAGTGGATTCAGTGGAGGTACGGTCTCCAGTATGCGGTCAGAACAGTTCAGACTGTCAAATATTTGATTGTACCCATTTTAAGTTAATTCATTTGCAGTAGATTCCTAGAGATGTTAGGGATAGATTTCTTACCCTGGGGAATCAATAACCCTACTGGATATACAAACTGAACACATTGCATCGCGAGGGACTGAATTAAATAACTGAATGTATTAAACATTAAATCTGTTTCCTGTGTGTATTTTTCAATATGATTTACAGTTTCTTTCTAGTTTTACAGAATATTTGATGATTGGTTGATTGAACCTCTTTTGATTCAAAATTTCATTGAGCCGCTTCACGTAGTGTTGTATTTTTTCCGGAACTGATGTGATTTCTTCTGTACGTGCTTGAGAAAGGGAGCAGACTGCTCTTGAAATGTGCATCACATCTAGCACGGTTGCATTTTAGTTTTGTTTGTGTCATACTTTGATACATTTATTTCTGGTAGCAGCACGTTTTTAACTCTTTTTGTTTCCGACTCTTCCCTTCATTGGCTTCAAACCTTGTCCCCTTCAGTTTGTATGAGGTTCAGTGTGCACCATAACAAAAAAAAAGAGTAACGTCCCAAATATATACCCTCTAGTTGCATGGCGTACACTAAGACACCATTCAAAATAGTTAAAGATATTACACATATTATACCTAAACTAACTAATATATTTTTATTGCCTCTGCGCTTCATTTATATTTGTATGGATTTTAAGAAGTCAATGTACTTAACCTATGTTCATACTATCTTAGTATAATTCATTCTTCCAGGGGGCAGAGAAGCCGACTGTTACATTGTAAAGTGAAATACAGGAGCCAAGCACTGTCTACTATCCAACTGCGATGTCCGCTTGGAGCCACAGGGTCTGGGCACGCTGTGTAGATATTTAGCAGTGCTACTCCAACTAACATTAACATCAGACAGTTTTGCCCTCGCATAGAAACAATTTGCACAGGGCTTCACACAACTTCCTCAAATTCCTAAATGGCTTGTGACTGCTCTCAACAAAGTGCTACAGGACAACTTAACAGGGATTTTCTTGTTCATACTTGTGCACAGGTATATGCCTAAATCCTGATGTAATGATGAAGGCTGCCATTTCCAGAGCATTTTTAACAATGATTTTTTAAAATCTTTTCCAGAGACTGAAATACATTTTATATATTATAAAAGGACACATTTGTTAAGAGAAGTTCAGTCAGTATTAATCTTAATATTAGATAATACACAACATACAATGCTGTGAAAAAGTATTTGCCCCTCACCCAACTTGTTCCATTTTTGATCATTTGTCATATTTCAATGTTTTAGATCATCCAACCAATTTTCATACAGGTAAAGTCAACACAAGTAAACCCAAAATGCAGCTTTTTAATGATCATTCCATTACAATATTAACTGCAAACATTTATGGGTATTTTACATTGCGGCTGAGGAATTTAGGCCCACTCATCTTTGCAGAATTGTTTTAATTCAGTTTAGCATGAATATAAACAGCCCGTTTAATGTCTTGTGACAGTATTTCAGTGAGATCCAAGTTAGGACTTGGATGCGGCCATTGCAAAACCGTAATTTGGTTTGTCTTGAGCCATTCAGAGGGGGACTTCATTGGGTGCTTTGAATCAATGTTCTGCTGCATAAGCAAAATTAACTTATGCTCTGACGCTCTGCTGTTTCAGTAGCTCTCATTGCCATGCATGAGAGCTACTGAAACAGTGTATTTCTGAGGGAAACAGCATAGCTTGTCAGTAGCTCTCATGCACAACAATGAGATATACTGAAACAGTAGAGCGCTATAGATGTTCCCTTGTCATGGTCACAGTGCTTGGTATAATTTGATCACAGGGCAGATCTCTGTATTGAACTTTCATAAATTTATATGTAGTTAAGATCTCTTCTCCGCCATCATTTTCCAAACTAAATAACAATTCTAATGTTTCTGGATACTGTAGTCTACCCATTCCATAAATTACTTTGAATTTCCATACATTACCTTTGAACCCAAGCTCTGCTATGTCTTTCTTGTGCCTAGGTGCCCAAAATTGTTCACAATACTTCATGTGTGTTATGACTAGTAATCTGTAAAGTGGTTGAACTATGTTCTTGTCATGTGCATCTATGCCATGTTCCAATTAACCTTAGCTGCAGCTGCCTGACACTGGTTGCAACTTGCTACAGATAAGTTCAGTGTCAACTAAAAGTCCTTTTCGATGTAAATTTAACCCAATATTTATTAGGTGACATGTATTTTCTCTTTCCATATTACAGCTGATAACATTCATGTGACACAGCTACTGTGTATGACTGCGACTTCCAAGATCTCGGGACTGCATATCTAGTGAAACTGCAGGACTAGTGATGCTTCAGATCAAAGTTATGCCTAAAACTGGTCATGTTCATTTTTGTGGCTTTCTGATTTAATGCATATGGGGGCAGCATGCATGTGGAACCTGCATTTCCTGTATTTTATGGCCAGTCTGGAATCATGACAGGTAGTATTTAGTGTTAGGTTCCTATCTTACAGAGATTGCCTTGACGCCGGCGGACAGGCACAAATAATTTTGTACAAAATGGATTTGCCAAGAATCTCAAATTCATAAAATGAGCGTAGCATTAGCACCATAGCATTACCACCAGAATATTTTCTATGTTTATGGCATTATTTTACTTTGTGTTTGCAGAGTGCTGTTGCATTGTTTTTTGTCTTTCTGCTTTCAGCCATGGCAATGTGCACCTGCGCATTGGGATGTGCTGACTGACACCCTTTTTCTTTGCAATATGGTGGCTGCACCTCAATGTCTGTTCTTGTGGGAAAAGAAGGATTGGATGTTGAATTTCCATTCTTATTCGAGAATTCAAGCAATGCTAGAGGTGGCTGGCAGAGAAGTACGCACCTTACTGTACTGGAAGATACAATGGGAAAAGGGTCTTTCTGCAGTTATCTCATATATCCATATTAAGTCAATGTTGGTATGTATTTGTTTTATTTGACCCAACTGTAAAAACTTAAAGGGGTTATCCAATCCCTATAATGACCCCCAGAATGTCCGGGCCCCTCCTCTAGAGCATATTTAACCTGCTCCTAGGCAACCACATCCCTCCAGATCCCTGCCTGGCCGCTGCTATATCTCCCTGTCGTGCAGATCAAAACATCTGGCAATGGGGGGAGCAGCCAATAGCAGGCTGTGATGGTGACCAGCCTCCCTAGCGTCAACCGCGATACTAGGGAGGCTGGTCACCATCACGGCCTGCTATTGGCTGCTCCCCTCGCCATTGGATGTTTTGATCTGCGCAATGGGAAGATGCAGCAGCAACCATGCAGGGATCAGGAGGGACGTGGTTTCCTAGGAGCAGGTTAAGTATGTTCTAATAAGGGGGGTATGGCCAGCCACGGGAATGTACAGACGTGCTTGAGTGAGCTCCACTTCACACTACCTCAACTCTTAGCATGCTGAACTTTAACAGCCGTCACAATTCTTCAATCCAGAGGCAGGAGGTCAGGCAGACCCCGGGGACGCAGTATGGCAAGGAATTTTTGTAGTACAGAAGCCCAAGATGGCGCTTACTCACCCAAGAAGCCCAAGATGGCGCTTACTCACAATCCAGACCTTCCTCCCAGAAACTACAGATGCAGTGGCGGGAGAGACCGAGCCAGACGCGGAACCTACTTTGAAACAGGTCACCGACCAACTACTATATGCTATCTCAGCCTGCAGATCGTCATTGTCAAAATCTGCATGATAGGGTCAGAGAAGCTGAGACCCGCGTCTCTGAGCTGGAAGACCGTACTGCACCTATCCCTGCGCAACTTGCCTCTCTTGAGAAAAAAGTCGACTCTTGGCAGCAAAAATGTGACGATTATGAAAATCGCTTACAGAGAAATAACTTGAGAATTATTGGCCTGTCCGAATGGGCTCAAAGCTCTAACCCCTGTGAATTTATGATTCAGTGGCTTAAGGCCATGTTTCCAGAAGCAACGTTTTCCACTGCATTCGCCATTGAGAGGGCGCATTGTGTCCCAGCTAAGCCTCCTCCCCCAGGTGCTCCTCCTCGACCTATGCTTTCTCGCTTACTTAACTCCACTGATTGAGACCACATCCTACAACTAGCCAGAGGGAAACAAGAGATCAGATTTAAGAACACTTCCATTATGCTGTTCCCGGATTTCTCGGCTGAGTTACAGAAATGGAGAGCAACCTTCACAGTGGTCAAGAGACGACTTTTTGTAGCGGCATTCATCAACTGTACATTGTATGTTATAATGGGTATTTATGTTCCCCCCTCCTGCAACCATGGTTGTGGTGACTCAGGCTGTGGCCTTCACTGCTGTCTTTCCACAAGCCTTGATTATATGCATTGGTGACTACAATATGCTTTTAGACCCCTGAATAGATAAACTTAATCCAACAAACACTGCAGAACCCATCTCCCATACCTCCCCCCCGCTATCTAACCTAATACAGGGGGTGGTATGGGTAGACATATTGAGACTCAGAAACCCTAATAACGCTACCTACTCTTGTCATTCCTCTAGTCATCAAGCTCTTTCGTGTATAGACTATGCTTTGGGCAACCCTCTGCTATACGGCAAAGTTTCAGATGTAAATTATGGGTTACGAGGAATATCTGATCACTCACCCATACAATTAACCATATCTACTTCAATAGATCGACCAACTGTCTCCATGAGAATACATCAATTTTGTCTGACACTACTAACACTGAATGACCGGATACCTGATCAGCTATCCATATTGTTAACTGACCATGAGTCCTTTGAAAATCCATCAGTACTATGGAAAACCCTGAAAGCTTACCTTAGGGTTTGACTGAAGTCATCCATAGCATATGTTAAACGAGCTTCAGCCCATCAGGAGAGGGAATTGGCAGAGGAATGTACCAGACTAGAGGCGGCTAATGTAGCTGACTCCACTGATCCCAATAGACAGGAATGGTTATTTAAGGGCCACTAATACCTTACTCTATTGAAGGAAAAAAGCACAATGCTAATTGTTATTTACTAAACAAACATATTTTGAATTAGGTAACTGGTCCAGTAAATTACTGGCACACTAGGTGCATCAAAACCAGAGGTCTCCAGCAGTTTTGCGCATTCAATCAGTAGATGGTGCCCCGTTTCTTGAGGTGACGGCAATAGTCCACCGCTTCCAGGAGTTCTCTCATGACTTGTACCAATCCCAAGTTCACACTCTGAGGAAATAGATTCCTACCTTTTTAAATTACAATTCTCTCAACTTTCCCTTACTGACTCGGCTATAATGGATTCCCCCGTCACTAGGGAGGAGATCGCCTCAGAGGTGTCCTCTCTAGCTAATGGGAAGTCTCCAGGTATTCCATTAGAAGTATATGCTATGTATTTAGATCTCCTTTTAGATCCTTTAGAGAAAATGTATACAGCGGTCTTCTCAACAGGCACGTTACCACCATCCCTATATGATGCCACAATAGTGGTTATTCTTACACCTGATAAGCTTCCATTGGACAGATCTCAATAGCGGAATTGAAAACACTAATGTGAAAGTAGCCTTAGCTTGTCAATCTGAGTTGAGACATATTTATCAACTGAGACTTTTTAAAAAGTAGCAAAAAATTGTCACAATCTTGCTCCAGTAAAGGAGTGGAGTAGAAAGTGGAGTAACATCTTTAGACAAAAAGGTTAGACTTGTTAGATGCACCAAATATTGAAAACATTGTGCAACATTCCATAAATTTGGGGCAAATTACAGCGACATAGAGGGAGATTTATCAAAACTAGTGTAAAAGGAAAGTGGCTTAGTTGCCCATAGCAACCAATCAGATTACACTTTTCATGTTCCAAAGGAGCTCTGAAAAATGAAAGGAGGAAAGTTATTGGTTGCTATGGGCAACTAAGCTACTTTTACGTTACACCAGTTTTGATAAATCTGCTTCATAGACTCTTTCAAAACTAAAAAATTCCCTTCATGATAAACCTCCCCAAGGAGTGCACCCATCTCTTCAACCTATTATTGCACAGGAAGAAAATGTCTGCTGTTCCTCCTTGACCTCCTCATCTTTAACAACATACTCAACATACTTAAGGGATTCTGTCACCTGGAAAATCAACATTAAGCCAAACATAGGTTCTTATAGCTCTTCATACCTTCTTTCCATAGGTGTTCTTTACACTTGGATCCGGCTTTCTACCTTCAGGAAAATCCTCTTTTATCTTTATGCTAATGACACCTGAAGGTGCCAAGAGGGGCGTTATTTTCATTCAAAAAGGGCCCAGAAACGCCCTCCATCCAGTGCCCAGGCCCGCCCCTCTCTCTTCTCATAGTATATGTCCCTGGCATTGTGACTGCCGTTAAGCTCCGCCCCCACTGGCTACGTCACTAGTAGCCGATAACCCCACCCACTCCTTCCCTCCAGCTTCACTAACATCCACCGAGCCGGCTCCTGCACTCTTCCTGTTTAACTGAGCACATGCCCAGTGAAACACTTGAGGCTGATGCGCTCAGTTAAACAGGAAGAGCGCAGGAGCCGGCTCAGTGGATGTTAGTGAAGCTGGAGGGAAGGAGTGGGTGGGGTTATCGGCTATTAGTGACGTAGCCAGTGGGGGCGGAGCTTGACGGCAGTCGCAATGCCAGGGACATATGGTATGAGCAGAGAGAGGGGCGGGCCTGGGCACTGGATGGAAGGCGTTCCTGGGCACTTTTTGAATGAAAATAACGACCCTCTGGGCACCTTCAGGTGTCATTAGCATAAAGATAAAAGAGGATTTTCATAAAGGCAGAAAGCCAGGTCCAAGTGTAAAGAACACCTATGGAAAGAAGGTATGAAGAGCTATAAGAACCTATGTTTAGCTTAATATTGATTTTCCAGGTGACAGAATCCCTTTAACTATACACTCAATATAAAGCCATACAGAGCTATTTTTTCTCTCATTATGAGGGACACCTTGGTGAGACCTAATGACCCCACCAATATAAGGGAATGGAAATAGGATCCTTCAGTGGTCACTGGTGTTCGTCATCTGACAGATCGGGCACTGTGTTCTTTTGTCTGTTCCTGTGCCTTTTAGATATTAAATTTCGAGCAATTTATGATTTTCCACTAACACAATTATTTATATAACAATATTCTAGAATTCTCTAGGAGTGGTGTTAAATATTATATTTTTCAAAGAATGCATAAAACATATGTGTAGCTTTAAGATTTAGAATGTGTATTTTTCTATAGTAGTAGTTGTAGAGTCAAACAGTGTAACAATTGCAGCAAACACGCATGTTTTTTTTTTTAACACAGACATTGATTTTACGGCACATTGCAAAAATCCAATAAAGCAGAAAAACATATCCCACCCATTAATCAAAAATATTGTTAACATGGAGATCTTCCTTCAAAATGGTCTTTAGATCAGTATCATATGAGGAGCATGAAACCTACAACATCTACAGCCAACATGCAGTTAACATTTTATGTAACTGCGAAGTCACCAAATAGAGTGTAATACCATCAACAACTCTGTAACTTTTCCAAAAGATGAAAGACTGGCTGACCCTGAACATATTTACAAACTGTCAATCAAAGCAAAGATGAGAAGGATGTAAGGGGACATAAGTGATTAGACAGTTCTTCACAATGTCTGTTTCTAGAAAGCCTGGAGCCTCATATTTTAACACCAATTCTAATGTGTCTGGGCCAAAATGAAGTCACATCACATGTTACCCCATTAGAACAAAAAACCTGTGTCTATTATTACCTAGTGGTTTGATAGAATAGAAAGGAACTTAGTGATTACAGTACATTACTGAAAAGAGTAAATATAGAAAACATGTATAGACATAAAAGAACACAATTATAGACATTTATTGCTATAGTTTCAGAGCTGATTAATATTTTTAACTTTATACATTCGGACACAATAGTAATAATGTGACTTGGTGGTGTTTATTATTTATTTATTATATATATTTTTTGTATTTTTTTTTTAATATTATTATATTATAGTTTTTTTTTTATATTATAATTAGAGTTGAGCGAACACCTGGAAGTTCGGGTTCGCCGGGTTCACAGCAAAGTTCGAGTTCGGGACCCGAACTTGACCCCGAACCCCATTGAAGTCAACGGGGACCCAAATTTTGGGGCACTAAAATGGCTCTAAAAAAGTCCTGGAAAGGGTTAGGGGGCTGTAAATTGAAGCAAAATGGGGGTAAGAGTAGGACAAGTACCATGCAAACAAATTTGGATAGTGAAATAATTTAAAATAACATAAAATACATAAGGCCTCTTTCACACTTGCGTTGTCCGGATCCGTCGTGTACTCCATTTGCCGGAAATGCCTGCCGGATCCATAACAACGCAAGTCACCTGCTTTCAGTGTTACTATGGCAGCTAGGATGCTATTAAAGTCCTGGTTGCCATAGTAGTAGTGGGGAGCGGGGAGCAGATACTACAGTCCGTGCGCTCCGGGCGCTCAGAATGACGTCAGAGCGCCCCATGCGCATGGATCACGTGATCCATGCGCATGGGGCGCCCTGACATCACTCTGGAGCGCACCAGGAGCCGCACGGACTGTAAGTATACTGCTCCCACGCTCCCCACTACACTTTACCATGGCACCCCGGACTTTAGCGTCTTGGCTGCCATGGTAACCATTGAGAAAAAGCTAAACGTCGGATCCGGCGATGTGCCGAATCGACGTTTAGCTTAAGGCCGGATCCGGATTAATGCCTTTCAATGGGCATTGATTCCGGATCCGGCCTTGCGGCAAGTGTTCAGGATTTTTGGCCGGAGCAAAAAGCGCAGCATGCTGCGGTATTTTCTCCGGCCAAAAACGCTCCGGTCCTGAACTGAAGACATCCTGATGCATCCTGAACGGATTTCTCTCCATTCAGAATGCATGGGGATAAAACTAATCAGGATTTTTCCGGCATAGAGCCCTGACGATGGAACTTTATGCCGGAAAACAAAAACACAAGTGTGAAAGAGCCCTAAAAATAAACGTTCTAAACCTGAGCACAAGTGAGTGACATTGGCACCTGCCACCCCACAAAGAGAGGATGTGGCAGCAACGCCACCACATCTTTCACCGTCACCAAGCATCTCCACACTATCCCATGGAAGCGTTCAGCTGTCCATCTCCCAATTAGAAAAAGAAATAGAAAGAGGAAATACCCCCCAACCCACCTGCGATCCCTGGCCCTGAATGCCAGGATTTCAAAATTCCTGGTCCTTTAAAATGCTGTCATTCTGTCTGGTGAGATGGATGGAGACTTTTAAAAAAACTTATGGCGGTGGCTATCCCACAATATGTGGTTCCCAGCCGCCACTACTTTTCCAGGTGAGCCATCCCTTTCCTGCACAACGAAGTGGCGGACAAAATCAGGTGTGCACTGCGCAACGCCATCTGTGGCAAGGTCCACATATACATGGACCGGTAAGCACGGGCATGGAAGTTATATCTCCCTAACAGCACACTGGGTAAATGTAGTTGCGGCTGGGCCAGAGGCGGATAGCAGTTTGGCGCATGTCCTTCCGCCCCCGAGGATTGCAGGGCATTTCTATTTGCCTCCTGTTGCCTCCTATTCCGCATTCTCCTCTATCACCTCCTCATCCTTTCAGCATAACACCTTCACCACCAACTTCAGCACAGCCAGGGGGAAACGACAGCAGGCTGTTCTGATACTCATCTGTTTTGGGGACAAACCCCACACCGTGCAGACGCTGTGGATGGGCATGGAACAACAGACCGATGAGTGGTTGGTGTCACTGAGCCTCAAGCCCGGCCTGGTGGTAGTGTGCGATAATGGGCTAAATCTCGTAGCAGGTCTGGGCCTAGCCGGTTTGACACACATCCCTTGCCTGGCGCATGTGCTGAATTTGGTGGTGCAGAGGTTCCTGAACACCTGACAGTGAAAATCAATTCAGTTAATCCAGCTCTTAGATTCTGGTGGGACAAATTCACTTTTATTGGTGCTCAAGAACCCCTGCGGCCTGAGCCGCAGATGTGACAGGCAAATAATTTTATTAAATTTGTCGGTTAGATTGTTGGGTAACATTTCCACGGTTTTTATTGGAAAACTTTTTATTATAAATCGTAACAAAAACTATACAAGGAACATTTTAAAAAGAGAAAATTACCCGACCACCCCCCCTTCACTCAAACCACTCATTAATGCCCATTCACAAACTATTTACAAATTTACTTATAAACATATTTAAATAACTATAAGTCAGATAAACAAAATGAACAAACAAAACTATATACATACCTTAACTTGGAAGGCCAGTCATATACAAGTGGCTCGGAGGGTGGGTTCCTGCACCAACATAGACCAGGTACACAATTGTCCAGCCAGGGCACAGTTCTGGAGGAGGAGAAGAAATCGTGTTCACAGCAGGGTGGCACCCAAAGCAGCTCACGGCCATCACTTGAGCGTGGCTGGGGGGGATACGAAGGACACAGATGATACACCTCCCATAGAAGTCGCCAACACAGCTGGGTCACCACCCGCACCTCAGAAGGCAGGGTTAGCATGGCCAAAATGTGGAAAAGCTTTGTTGCCACGCCACAACAACCAGCACCACCAGCAGATATGGAACGTCTTAGCAAGAGGCAGCATTTCCGCAAAATGGTGGAATAGTATATGTGCACACGCCTACGCGTACTGACTGATGGGCCTGCCCAGGGTCATAGCTACAGGAGAATCAGCGAAAGCGGCTGCTTTGGGGCCCTGACCAAGAAGGGGCCCATCCAGGAGGAGGAGGACTAAAAGACTTTGTCAGGGCCCCCTCAACAGTATTATACAATGAAATGATATACAGTGGCAGTATAGACAGTGTTGAAAACGTATGGAACAGCTGCCGGGCCTGGTCTGAGAGAGCGATCTTTGTAGCCACAGGAATGGGTGCAGCATAAAAGGAAGGGGTTACGAAAAAATTACTGGGGAAGGGGGCCCATTCAAAAATTTGCTGTTGGGCCCAGTCATTTCTAGCTACACCACTGGGTCTGCCGCATTCAAATTCTGGGTTTTCAAATTGGGGACATGGCCTCAGCTTCACCTTTACGCCTTGGAGGTGCTGACCTGCCCTGCAACCAGTGTATTGTCTGAACATGTGTTTAGCATGGCAGGGAAAGTTATCACAGACAAGCGCAGCCGGCTGTACACTTGGACAATCTCACGTTCATTAAAAATAACCAGGCATGGATCCCACAGGACTTGTTCGTACCTTATGCAGAATAGACATGTATACCGGCCTCACCCAACCATTGATATACTTAGGGCTGGCCTTAGGTCTTCAGGCGCCATGTGCGAGCCGACTCCCGCCCCGGTTAACCTAAGTACAGTAGTGAAGGTATAGATCAACTATAGATCAGCTTCAATGTCACTGTCTGTTGGGGGTCTTTGCAAATTTGGAAAATTCCCAGACAGTGACAGTGCCACTTTAATAGTATAATCTACAAAGTCAGTTTATGTATTGTAGAAACAAGAGCAATGTTGTCAGCACACTATATTTAACCATTTTACAACACTAAGCATCTCCCTCATTTCTTCAACCGGCCTCTGATAGGCTGCTGGCCTAGTGCTGGCAGCCTATCAGAGGAACAGGGAGGAGACATGCCTCTCCCTCCTCTGCCGCAGCACAGACATCTGTATACAGATGACTATGGTGATGAGCGCAATGGAAGCGCTCATTTCCTGCTGTGCCCTGCCGCCAGCCACCCCCACTTGTCACCAGGTTCGCGGCAGGCCAGTCCGGCCCTGATAGCCTGTAGCGTCTGCGAGCTGCGTCGGCCGTTGGGCAGGGCACCCCTGTGCGCCCTGTACGGCCGCACAGCTTGCACACCCCAAAGGCCGGCGCTGGTTATACTACAGCGCACTTACTCTTTGTTTTCTTTTTTTATATTTCCCAGTGTTTTGGGGTCTACCCCAATTTATAAAAAGAAAAAAGAAAACAAAACACATTGTTGTTGGCGATTACCTTTGGCTTCACAGCCAAAAAAGGCTTTATGTCAGGCAACAATGTAACCGCCAATTGTAATGAACTAAGTTCCCTGTCTGTTGTGCAGTGCAGGGGTACTTTAAAAGAAAGAAGAGTACAGATCATCCAACAATCTGAACGCCACCTAATTTACAGCATATATTTCCCAGTCAGGTATGCAGGGCAGGGGTAGTTTAAAAGAAAAAAGGGGTCATGGAACGTCCCCGTCATTAGGCATCTATTTGCCCCGCTAAAGGATTATTTTAAAAGTGTATAGAAGCCACAAGGGGCCCCCACGCTGCAGATTTATCATGGAGACATCGTGGGGATTTTACAGCATATAACTACAGCACCCAACAATGTAAACGCCGCCGAATTTACAGGTATGCAGTGCAGGGGTACTTTATGGCCCAAGAATGTAACATACGATTTTTAGAAATTTACCTCCCTGTCACCTATGCAGAGCAGGGGTTTGTATATGGCAAAACTGGCAAAATGTCACCCATCAATGTAACAGATGATTTTTTGAAATTTACCGCCCTGTCACTTATGCAGAGCAGGGGTTTGTATATGGCAAAAACTGGCAAAATGTCACCCACCAATGTAACAGATGATTTTTTTGAAAGTTACCTCCCTTTTACCTATGCAGAGCAGGGGTTTGTATACGGCAAAACTGGCAAAAAACTGTTTTTTCAGCATTGTATGCATTGTACGTTTGTGCTCTGTGGTACGACAGTACGGAGTTATTCCCCCAACTACAGAAATGCACTATGTCACCCCAAAATTATAAAATAGGTAATGTAGGGGGACTTGACCTGCCAGAAAAAAGGAAGTTTTCCTCCACTGAGCTACCAGAAAATAATTAGACTGATGTACCTGGCAGGCTGGCACACATGCAGGTCAGATGCAGTTCCAAGGACACTGCAGTTGCTAAAATGGCCGCCGACCCCCACCTCAGTGACAGATGGATTAAAAATTATTTTGCAGTATCACTGGGCTCAGAGCTGGGTAAAAATATGTAGCATAGCACCCTCAATAATTGCTGTAGTTTGAAGATTTAACACCACCAAGTTCAACAGATTTCTTCCCTAATCTCTCCCTCACAGCAGCTGTAACCTGTCCCTACACTAAGAGCAGCAGAGTGACATGCAGCGCTACGTGACTCCAGCTTATATAGAGGCTGGGTCACATGCTGCACTTAGCCAATCACAGCCATGCCAATAGTAGGCATGTTTGTGATGGCTTCATAGGGCAAAGTAGTGAAACGCTTGTTCATTGACTGCCCTGCAGCCTTTCAAAAAGCGTGAAGAAATCGCCAAACAACGAACCCGAACTTTTACGGAAATGTTCGGGTCCGGGTGCGGGAAACCGTAAAGTTCGGTATGAACCCGAACTATACAGTTCGGGTTCGCTCAACTCTAATTATAATATACTTATTGTACATATATATGTTAAAAGTTATTGAATACTAGCTTCTAGATTAACCACCTATACCAGGGATGGCCAACCTGCGGCTCTCCAGCTGTTGTAAAACTACAACTCCCAACATGCCCTGCTGTAAGCTGATAGCTGTACGCAGTGTGGGCATGCTGGGAGTTGTAGTTTTGCAACAGCTGGAGAACCTCAGGTTGGCCATCCCTGGCCTATACAATGCAATCTTCATTAGTTAAATATTAGGCAGCTGCAGTCTTGGCTGCGCGGTTCTAATCTTGACCACAGCTGGCGGCAACCCAAACGGATCACGACCACACTGTGTGGTCGTAATCTTATTATGTGTCTCTATTTAATACTTTTGATAAATATGTGCTGTACTATAAATGGGCTATTGATTTAGTTGACTTTCTACCAAATGAATATTTGTTGACATTTTACTAAGGGCCAGCAGCCTGCCCCACCAAGCTAAGGATTCATACTTACCTGCTCCCTACTGCTTCGGGCCTCCACCCTGCCTCCAGTGACTCCATGTTCCAGTCCTCAGATTGCATACTTCTGGTGCAACATGGGCATGGTCACATGTTCGGTTGTAGCCAATGACTAGCCACAGTAGCCACAACACAAAGCGGTTATCCCACAATGGATGTAAGAAATGAAAATCAGATATCATAGAGTGTATACCAATCTCTTTCTAACAAAGCTAGAACCAGTCCTGTACCTCACATGGTTCCAGATATCCCCATTGACTGCTACAATTGTCTTGCTAGATTTTATTTTAAGCTGGCAGCTCAGGGGCCATGTCCTTTGTCAGGGGGCATGTCCTTGCTGATACAGCTTTCTCCATGTGACCATCACAGCTTCTAACAGTAGTTATGGCTAATAATTGGAGGATGGATCTGAACATGTGTGACTGGCTCAGAAAGATAGACAGAAAAGTAAGGAAAAGAACAAACAGGTGGTGCCATACAGATCCAATTTATTGAATAGCTCCGTGGCTATACTAAATATTTAATTACATGCAATTATATAAGTATTTAGATCCAGGAGCTGGTCTAAAAATGTAGAATATTTTTCGTAGGACAACACCTTTTAAGTTATGTCCATATAAAATGATTAGATATGAGCGAATCGAATCCCATGAAGTGGAATTCGATCCAAATTTTAAGAATTATTTGATTCGCCTAGAAGCCAAATTTCCTTGTGCTTCGTGTTAGCGAATCGATTAATCCTAAAATTCAAACATACTGCCTTTATTTGCGTACGAAGGGCCGCCAGCCCTTCGTCTTGCTTGAAGATCTCGTCTGAAATCCAGTGTGGCACGAGATTACATCATCAGGCCCGTAATCTTTTGCTGCACGTGATTTCGGCTAAGATCTTCAAGCAAGATGGCGGCGGCCAGCCCGTCTCGAGCAAATGGACAAGGTAAGTTTGATGTAATTTTTCTTTATGTTAATTTCACACTGTTTGTTCACTCAGATACCGCGATCATGTATAAATGCGGCATCTGAGGGGTACAATGATGGGGGGCGGCGCTATTGCAGCTCCCTGTCATTGCACCCGCTACTTACAAAAAAATGTGCTTCGTGGCAAAGTAAGTCGTCACAAAGCAAATTTTTTTGTCAAATTCGGCGAATGAGGCGAATCGAATTTTCAACAAATTTGCTAATCTCTAAAAATGATCATTGTTTCATACGAGAGGTAAAACACAGGCAGGTAGCTTATTGGAGCAATCCCGACTGCACTCCACACCTCACATCAGATGAGGTCACCTTTCCATCTATGAATGAGCATTCCTTCCAGACTGAATATGTTGTGTAAGTGGCTGGTTTCCCATTCATCAGTCTTGATCAACAAAGAAATCCTAATGTCACCGCTTAGTTATCACTGATCATTCTTCCAAGGGAAGATTACAGCATGCAGTTAGAAGATGGTTCACTTCTTAAGATGAAAGTGCTTTTATGTGGTTTACTCATTTTTATCCACTGTAATAAATCATAGTAGAAAGCATTGTGTGGTTTATTAACTATTAACAGAACATCACAAGTGTTTTATAAGTGGTTGTACCTAAGGCATTACCGCAGCTACTGAACTACTCCCTTTACCTGTTAGCAGTTTCATACTACCTAGACATGATAATTATTACTACCATCTGCTGTATGCTTTCATAACAGAGAAAATGATCTATCTCTCTAGCTCATATCTATCTGTCTATCAAATCAAATCAAATAAGCTTTATTGGCAGGACTAAATACATATTAGCATTGGCACAGCAAGTGGGAAATAATCGGGTAGGGTTGGGGGATGGGGACATATCCAGGGTGGGGATATAGGAGTCCATGTTACATCAGGCTCCTCTATCTCAGTCTATGGCAGGCAGTAATATATTGTGCTGCTATGGCCGCAGTGTTCTCCTCTTCCCCCAGCAGTATGAAAAGTCTCTCTTCCTCCTCCATGGAGGGGAAGTCTGGGCAGAGATCAGACAGTCTCCTGAAGTGAGAGTCCCTCACTGCTGAGTATTTGGGGCACAGCAGCAGGAAATGAGCCTCATCCTCCACAATCTCCTGGTCGCACTGCTAGCACAGTCTGCTCTCCCTGGGTTGGTACCTCTGTCGGTGACCCCGGATTCAATGAGCAGGCTGTGGGCGCTCAGTCTGTAGCGGCTCAGGATCTGTCGGTCTCTTGGATTGGAGAGTTTCTCCAGATATGAGGCCAGTTTGTACTCCCTCTGCAGGTTCTGGTATACTGTCAGCTTCTGTGATGTCCATATGTCGTTCCTCCAGACGCTAATATACTCCTCTTTGCCCTTGTGTATCATCCTGTGGAGTTCCCCGTTTTCCAGGCTGTACTGGTTGGTGGCTTGGGCGGGCTGGGTTTGGGTGACTTGTTGCAGGGTGCTTTGTCTTTCTGGGGCCTCTTGATGTAGCAGGGCTTTATGATGGTAGGAGCTGGGACTGCTGCTATTCAGATGGGCTCTAAATGATAGCGCCCTCTTCTGGACAGCAAAGTAAAGTGTGAATCTATCTATTCTATCTATTTATCTCTCTATCTCATATATATCTCTCTATCTCATATCTCTCTATCTATCTATCTATCTATCTATCTATCTATCTATCTATCTATCATATCTATCTATCTATCTATCTATCTATCTATCTATCTATCTATCTATCTATCTATCTCATATCTATCTCTCTATCTCATATATATCTCTCTATCTATCTCATATCTCTCTATCTCATATCTCTCTTTCTATCTCTCTATCTCTCTATCTATCTATCTATCTATCTATCTATCTATCTATCTATCTATCCATCCATCTATCAATCTTTGATTCTGTATTGTTTGCAGAAATTTGACACTGAGCACTCAACTGCTTACTTTGTATTATAGTGCATAAATGTAATATACACAAAAATAATAAAAATCCCTGCATAAGATATGCTCATCAACCACTGGCATAAACAAAGCCCACAATAAAACAGTTTCCTCTTTCACCCATAAACGACTAGAGTTAATTAAAGCCCTTACACACCACTTAATGCAGATCACTCTCTTCTGGCTACAGTTCTGAAAACTTCACATGAAGAACATTGTAAAGAATTCAGAAGCCCCAGACTTGGGACACAGTGTAGTATATGCTGAGTCAGTTAGGGTATCAGATGTTAGCACAACGCACATAAAAAGCATTCCAACATTGGCATAGCACTATCACACACAGTGCTTTGCATGTAAAGGGAATAGTCATTTAAACTCCCCAGGGTAATTTGTGGTAGGGAGAAGGCAAACACCAAAACCTTCACTGGAACTGACACAATATGTATAAACCCTCCACGACTTGTACTTGTATTCCGCTTTGCGAAGCCTCCTCCTAATTTCTAAAATTGTTTATGATGCATTTCTGTACTTGACTTACATGTGTGCTTTATTATAATTGTGGCTATTATTATTATTATTATTACTACTGTTATGCAGCAGTGTACATTATATAATACCGGAAATACAGAATTACAGATAGGGATTTTATAATCTAGATGTGTCTACACATATTGTATCTTGAATTTCTGCACAATGTATATCCCATTACATATGTGTCCTCTGCTCAAATAGAAAAAATAAGTCCCAGAACAATGTTTTTGACAAATTACAACCTGTTCCCACATTCCCTAATAGCTCAGTGTGTTTTTAGGTTGATTCCCAAGCGAAAAACTGCACCAGAACTGATAGACCTTGTGATTCGTTAGTGTATAATTTTTTGTGATTATTTTTTTCCATGACTATGTACTGCCATCACAAGTATCATATTAAGAACCCACTGTAATGTTTTCCAAGTAGTTGCAGCCAACAGACTATGATTCAAAGCTCTCTTACAGAGGGATTTACATGTGAAGTATGAAAATATGACCCTGCTTGGGTACTAGGGTTGGCACACTGTGTTCTACTCATTACTCAAAAGACTCCATAATGCTATGTGCATTGAAGGGAATGTGTCATCAAAAAAATGACCAATTGCTTAAATCACATTTTTATGTTAAACATATTTTTAAAGAATCGTTGATGATTTTTTGATACATTTTCAATATTAATATGTATATTTAAACAAAAACCATAAAATCCTGCAGTTTTTGCACTGGACACTAAGTCTACTAATAGGCGCCACTATACAGTGCCTTGCAAAATTATTCACCCCCTTGACTTTTTTCATATTTTGTTACATTACAGCCTTAAGTTCAATGTTTTGTTAATCGGAATTTTATATGATGGATCAGAACACAATAGTCTAAGTTGGTGAAGTGAAATGAGAAAAATATATAAATAAAACTATTATTCAGAAATAGAAAACAGAAAATTGGCATGTGCATATGTATTCACCCCCTTTGTTAGGAAGCCCATAAAAAGCTCTGGTGCAACCAATTACCTTTAGAAGTCACATAATTAGTGAAATGATGTCCACCTATGTGCAATCTGTGTCACATGATCTGTCATTACATATACACACCTTTATTGAAAGGCCCCAGAGGCTGCAACACCTAAGCAAGAGGCATCACTAACCAAACACTGCCATGAAGACCAAGGAACTCTCCAAACAAGTAAGGGACAATGTTATTGAGAAGTACAAGTCAGGGTTAGGTTATAAAAAAATATCCAAATCTTTGATGATCCCCAGGAGCACCATCAAATCTATCATAACCAAATGTAAAGAACATGGCACAATAGTAAATCTTCCAAGAGACGGCCGCCCACTAAAACTCACGGACCGGGCAATGAGGGCATTAATCATAGAGGCAGCACAAAGACCTAAGGTAACCCTGGAGGAGCTGCAGAGTTTCACAGCAGAGACTGTACATAGGACGACAATAAGCCGTACGCTCCATAGAGTTGGGCTTTATGACAGAGTGGCCAAAAGAAAGCCATTACTTTCCGCCAAAAACAAAAAGGCACGTTGTGAGTTTGAAAAAGGCATGTGGGAGACTCCCAAAATGTATGGAGGAAGGTGCTCTGGTCTGATGAGACTAAAATTTAACTTTTCGGCCATCAAAGAAAACGCTATGTCTGGCGCAAACCCAACACATCCCATCACCCAAAGAACACCATCGCCACAGTGAAACATGGTGGTGGCAGCATCATGGGGGGTTGGGACTGGGAAACTGGTCAGAGTTGGGGGAAAGATGAACTTTGCTAAATACAGGTATATTCTCGAGCAAAACCTGTACCACTCTGTGCGTGATTTGAGGCTAGGAAGGAGGTTCACCTTCCAGCAGGACAATGACCCCAAACACACTGCTAAAGCAACACTTGAGTGGTTTAAGGGGAAACATGTAAATGTGTTGGAATGGCCTAGTCAAAGCCCAGATCTCAATCCAATAGAAAATCTGTGGTCAGACTTAAAGATTGATGTTCACAAGCACAAACCATCCAACTTGAAGGAGCTGGAGCAGTTTTAGGCCTCATGCACACGACCGTTGCTTGTTTCCGAGTCCGTTCCGTTTTTTTTTTCACGGATAGGATGCTTCCCCATTCATTTCAATGGGTCCGTCAAAAAATGCGGATGGTTAACCATTTTTGTTCCGCATCCGTGGTCCGTGTTTACCTTCCGTCAAAAAAATAGAGCATGTCCTATTTTTTCAGGTTTGCGGACAAGGATAGGCATTATTACAATGGATCTTCCAAAAAAACGGATTCGTCAAAAAAAACGGTCCGTCATCCGTTTTTATTGACGGACGCAAAATTTGCGGACGGAGCGGACACGGAGGCAGGCAAAGGTCGTGTGCATGTAGCCTTACAAAAAGGAATGGGCAAAAATCCCAGTGGTAAGATGTGTCAAGATTATAGAGACTTATCCAAAGCGACTTGGAGCTGTGATTGCCGCAGAAGGTGGCTCTACAAAGTATTGACTTTAGGGGGTGAATAGTTATGCACATTGACTTTTTCTGTTATTTTGTCCTATTTGTTGTTTGCTTCACAATAAAATAAAATAAAAACATCTTCAAAGTTGTGGGCATGTTCTGTAAATTAAATGATGCAAATCCTCAAACAATCCATGTTAATGGCAGGTTGTGAGGCACCAAAATATGAAAAAAGTAAAGGGGGGGGGGGTGAATACTTTTGCAAGGCACTGTAGATCACTTTACTGCAGTTACCTGCTTATCTATACACAGAGGTGATATCATTATAAGGAGGATTAGAATGACAGATCCACCATTCACAATAGTTAAATGTTAGAGCTTATCCATTCTTTCCTTGTACAATGAGCTCTGCACAGGGCACAGGGCACGCCCAGAAGACTCTCCCATAGAAGTCAATGAGGTCCCCTCCTGACCATTGTGTCTATGGCTCAGGGTCTGCCGTAAAGCAATCAGAAAACAAAAACTGATTAGGAAAAAAGGACGTGTTACTATCTGGTTTTAACTGGCAGATAACATTTCTTGGGACACATTTCTTTTAAGGCTATTGTTTTTAATATCTGGCAATATCAGGTTTGTGCGATAGGTCTGAGAATAGAAACTTTTTATAGGCACGGAAACCTTTACTTTTTTTGTGAAATCTTAATGCACTCTGTAAATCAAGTGTTCTGACATACCTTTCACATGTTCACTTGTTTGCTAAGTATTCAGAAGCCGCAGGGTAACATGTGCGTTGCAGCTGATGTCAAGAGGCAATCAGATTCTTTTAGAGCAAATTTGCATGTTTGTTTTACAGCAGATGTTTTACTCTTTCTGTCTTTTTACACCAGTTATCTTAATAAGAAAAAAACAACTGCAGCTGCAGCCTTACCCATTACATGAGTAGTAATGTGGTACGTGTAATCATCTGGCGGTTTTCTATGACCGACTTATCTCAATGGATGCTATTACACGGGTAGCTGAGACAAGGCAACCGCACTGTGGTTACTGTTAATTGCCAGGCTTCACCTGTACTCTACAAATGGAAAACAAGGCAGGGACAGATGCGGCCCAGCAGTCAGGGGTATCTGCGGCTGAGATGCACGTATGTAATAAGGTTATGTCACATACACGTTATGCAAAAAGAGAACATGGATGAATGGGCTTATGCATTTTGATCAAAAAGTATACCAAGTGCCTCGTATACAGTTTATAAAGGATGCTGAGAAGCAATAGATCAATACATAAGTCCCTAGTGGATATTTTCCAGTCCAATTCACTTCCGGCTTTGGCTCAAAAAACTGCATCAAAAACAGCCACGAAAAGCCGTGACAACAACCTAGAATGGCATAGACAAAATAATGTTAAAGCTCCACAAGGCAAAGACTTCCGCTTAGCAGTGAGCCTGGCGACATCACCGGCACAGATGAGTGGTGAGTAGCACTGCCCTAGGCTGCTGTGGAGGTGGGTACTATGAAAGTAGCAGAGTACCCACCTCCAAAACAGCCTCCGGCATTGCTACAGACCACTCGTCTGTGCTGGTGACGGCAGAAGTCTCCGCCTGATGTGAAGCCCAGTACGTCAACAGCAGTAAACAATTAGAACTTGCACGATGCAGTGTAAGCCAAGGGCAAGCATGAGATCAAGGAAATGCTCAGATTCTCCACTCAGATATAGTAAAAGAATAAACAAGAGCCTATATCTGGATTCAGTCATGAACCAGGAGAACGCCTGGCCTAGATAAAGGGTACTTTCTGCTCTGCACTGATGAGGGAAGAACACCCTAAAACAGCTGTCTGCAGATGAGATGCTGACTTATTTAATATCCGAGTCACGTCTCATGGCCTATTGAAAGGGTTGAATATTGACTGATAGAATACTTGCTCACAAAAAGTGTTGGTGAAAGAGGGGTAGAAAAGCAACTTATTGAGCAAAATAACCTTCTAAAATATAACTTTTAATCACATATATTAAAAGAAATGGTAGGAACAAATGAACCCCAAACAAACAAAATATAAATGCCCACAAAAAAGTGTGACTCTATGTTATAATTAGGATACTAGAGCCTTCCCTGGGTAAGTATACATATACAATACTATGCATAAAAAAGAGTAGGCAATGTATGTTCCATTTACTCACGATTCCTGTAGTTTCTTGGAAAAGATACCCACGGGCTTGACACCGTAAGGTATGATGTCGGAAGACTTTCCCTGGGTGTCCCTTTTGGCTATCCCTGCCTAAAAGAAGAGCACCCGCCTCGAAAGGAGCGACCCCACTTATCAGTGGCTAAACCCTGAGTAAACTCTGGAAGGCCCTCAGATATTTTCCAAAAGCTTGTAATTGTAAGGCCCGACGCGTTTCCCCATTGAAGATGGTCAGTGGTTCATCAGGGGACAAAAAAGGAGATATGTGAAGATGATGGCGACCATGATGGTGTGGGCACAATATTGTATCAAAAGGTGCCGATACTTATACGCTTAAAGTGGTCCTACCATTTCTTTTAAAATATGTGATTTAAAGTTATATTTTAGAGGGTTCCTATTGACTAATAGGATAGCTGCCTCACATGTGGTGGCATCAGAGGCAGAGCCTGTTAAGAGCTCTTCTGTATCCGCTCTTCCCAGAATTCCAGAGGAGCATTGCCTGGTCTAAAAGACGCCCTTTTAGGTCTATAAGACGCCATTTAGGCACTCTCCATAAGGAGACCTAGTATGCACATTCTCTCTAAGATTTAAACTTGAGGAGAAATGTCTACAGCATGTTGAAGGTATACCAAGTTGTAAGGATTCATGTTAATCTGATGTACTACGTTATAAAATATTAATGTTTTTTTTGTTATCATTGAGATCAATAGGCGATTGAGTTGGAGAAAAATATGTAAATTTATCTTATTTTTTTCATATGTATAAGCTTTGATTTGTCACTGAAAACACTCCATGACTATACAATAAAGCTTGTTGTTGGTGCTTTACATTTTGATGCCCAGCTTCCAACCATTCATATATTGGATAGAAATACTTAATAATTATATCCAACACTGTATTGATGTATTTACGCCAGGTCTGAAAGCAGAGTGCAAACAGCACATCAAAGTTCTATGGGTCATATCACTCAACTGCTTGTAAAGTTAGCATGCTGCAGTCTGCCAGAGTTCTTCATGAAACACATGTGCGGCATACTTGCATGGATGTATTCATGCTATATCCTTGTTAATGCGGCAGTGGTTAAAAATACGATACTTTGAAGTTCAAGACATTAGAAATACCTCCTAACAGCAAGTCACTTAAAAGAACATCCATATCATTCCAATACACATGACACGTTAATCTGAGACTTAACTTCTAAGTAGAAACACCTGAACATATTACTACTGCATTTCCTAGGAATTAATAGAGTACAATATAAAGCTTCGCTTAAAATAAACTCAAATAAATGACACAACCTGCAGAAAATTCCTATGTGAGGATTTTGTGTGACAACTGAATTATCGCTGCTGGAACATATCTATTTTCAAGCCTAATTTACAAAACTTTAATATAATTTTCCAGCAAGCATTTGCAGCATTTTAAGGGTCCAAGCATACAGTACGGTCATGAGGTGTTTGGAATGCTGCGATCACGAACCTCGTTGCCGGATGGGACTTCACCATTTAGCCGTTCTGCATTGTTTAATGACCATTAACAATACAGACTGGCTAAAAATGCAGTTTATACCTGGCCCTGTCACTCGGTCGTGGGGATGTGGCATGAAGGCCATTGAGCGGAGCCTCTGGGAGCAACCAGGTGCAATGGCACTGCCCTCATTGCGCCAAGTGCTTATTTGCATATAATTAAACTATTTTTTTCAAGAATGCGGACACCTAGGAAGATGGGCAAGACCATGATGTTCAACAGTCAAGCGTGCATGTCTCAGATGAGACGGTTTTATTGCAAAATATCTAATGACAGAACCCCTTTTACACGTCAGTGTTTGGTCAGTGATTTACATCTGTGATTTTGAGCCAAAACCAAGTGCAACTCTATACACAGAACAGGAGCAGATCTTTCTCTTATTCCTTATGTCTGTGGAGGCTCCAATCCTGGTTTTGGCTACAATCACTGATGGAAATCACTGACCAAATCATTCACCAAACATTGACTGCGTGCAAGCAGTCTAAGGGCTCATGCACACGAACGTATTTTCTTTCCGTGTCCTTTTACGGAACCATTCATTTCCATGGGTCCGCTAAAAAAACGGAAGTTACTCCGAGTGCATTCTGTTTCCGTATGTCTGTATTTCCGTTCCACAAAAAAAAGAACATGTCCTTTTATTTTCCGCATTACAGACAAGGATAGTATTGTTCTATAAGAGGCCAGCTGTTCCGTTCCACAAAATACAGAATGCACACGGACGTCATCTGTATTTTTCGCAGATCTGTTTTTTGCTGAAAAAAAAATACAGTCGGTCATGTACATGAGGCCTAAGGCCTCTTGCACACGAACGTTTTTTTTGCAGGTGTCCGGGCCGTTTTTATGAGTTCTGTATACGGTCCGTATACGGACCCATTGAAATGAAAGTTTTTCCGTATGCATTCTGTTTCTGTGTTTCCGTTTTTCCGTTCTGTGGAAAGATAGAACATGTCCTATTATTGGCTGCAAATCACGGTCCGTGGCTCCATTCAAGTCAATGGGTCTGCAAAAAAAACAGAACGCATACGGAAATGCATCCGTATGTCTTCCGTATCCGTTCCGTTTTTGCGGAACCATCTATTGAAAATTTTAAGCCCAGCCCAATTTTTTCTATGTAATTACTGTATACTGTATATGCCATACGGAAAAACGGAACGAAAAACGAAACGGAAACGGAAACACAACGGATAACAAAAACGGAACAACGGATCCGTAAAAAACGGACCGCAAAACCATACGGTCGTGTGCAATAAGCCTAAGGCTGCACTCACACTTCAGTTATTTGGTCAGTTGTTTCGATTAGTTATTGTGAGCCGAAACCAGTAGTGAAGCCTATACAGAGATCAGTAGTATAATGATTTGATTTGCACCTATTCTGTGTTTTTGACACGTACCTGGTTTTGGCTCACAATAAGGGCTCATGCGCATGGCCTCATATGGCGGGTCCGCAATACACGGGGCACTGGCCATGTGCACCCCGCATCACTCGAATGTGTCCGCAAACTCGGAGATGCGGTGTGAAAGCACGGATCGGAACCCCACGGAAGCACTACAGAGTGCTTCCGTGGTGTTTCTGGCCGTGCCTCCACACCACAAAAAAATAGTGCAAGCACTACTTTTTTGCAGTGCGGAGCGTCGGATGCAGATCGCGGACCCCATTAAAGTTAATGAGTCCGTGTTTTGCATCTGGCTGCCCCATGGTTGATGCCCATGCATTGTGGTCCGCTGCACGGGCCCAGCCAGCACACAGTCTTGTGCATGAGCCCTAACTGATAGAAATAACTGAAGCAATAACTGAAGTTTGAATGCAGCCTAAGGCCTCATGCACACGGCCGTTGTGCGGCTGTTTTGTGCATTGAGGACCGCAGTTTGTGGTCCCCAATGCACGTGCAACAGCCGGCAGCCGGGACGGATCAAGACCCATTTAACTTGAATGGGTCCGTGATCCGTCTGCACCGTAAAAAATAGAACATGTTCTATTTTTTTGCGGTGGGAGGCATGGACAGAAACACCACGGAATTACCTGTAGTGCTTCTGTGTGGTTGCATGCCTTTGTTCCGCTAAGCAGCTCCGGATTGCCGTTCCAGTCAAGTTAATGGGTCCGCATCCGTGATGCGGGGAGCACACGGCCGGTGCCGGCATATTGCAGACCCGCTGTTTGCGGGCCGAGCAACGGCCGTGTGCATGAGGCCTTAGGCCCTATTCACATGACCATATTTTTGGTCTGCATCTGATCCGCAATTCTATGGCTCCAAAATGTAAAAAAACGTATGTCAATTTCACAGTCCAGCAAAAAAAGATAGAACATGTCCTATTCTCGTTCGTTTTGCAGAATAGGCATTGTTACAATGCCTGATGCAAAAAAAAAAACTGATGCGATACGGAAATCACCCGTATTATTTGCAGACCACAAAATACATACGATCATGTAGTCCGCAAATCGCGGATCCGCAAAAACACGGATCCTGGCCGAGTGAATTCCGCCATTTGTTTTAAACTCGTGCAGAAATGTCCTATTCTTCTCTGCAAAATGCTGGACTTTAGAACATACTTATGGATGTGGGCAGCACGCGTGTGTGCTGAGTGAGATTTGCAGATTGGATGCTGACCAAAACTATGGCCTTATGCATGAGGCCTTATTCACACATCAATGGTTTTTCACTGACAGTAGGTAGAAAAACAACAAAGAGACAGGCTCTACTTTGATGTGGACCAAACACGCCCATTGAAGTCTATGATATCCATGTTCTATCAGTCTTTACTGTCCATTACTAGGAGATGCTCTGGAAATCAACTTGCTGCCAAGAGTGTCTGCAGTGGAAATTGAACATGCGGTGTGGATTTTAAATCTGAAGCATGTCAAGTTATGTGTGCAGATACCTGCCTCAGATTTCAGATTTCAACGTATGAAATCCACAAGAAATCTACAGTGTTTCTGCTCCTAAAATCTGCAGCAAACTTGCTGTGTGTGTGCAAACCAAACAAATGAAACAGAAGAGCAGCAAATATGTAAACCTATTAGCAACATATGAAACAAGTATAACAAGCATAGGCCAATACTAATAGACCTGGGAGATGCTTTTAGGCCTCTTTCACACGAGCGTGTCCGGATTAGGTCCGGATGCGTTGCGGATGCGTTCAGTGAAAACTGTGCGATTTCACAGACAAAGCCATTCAGTTTTGCCTGCGATTGCGTTCAGTTGTTCAGTTTTTTCCGCGCGGGTGCAATGCGTTTTGATGCGTTTTTCACGCTCGTGATAAAAAACTGAAGGTTTACAAACAACATCTCCTAGCAACCATCAGTGAAAAACGCAACGCACCCGCACTTGCTTGCGGATGCAATGCGTTTTTCACGCAGCCCCATTCACTTCTATGGGGCTAGGGCTGCGTGAAAAACGCAGAATATAGAACATGCTGCGATTATCACGCAATGCAGAAGTGATGCGTGAAAAAAAGCGCTCATGTACACAGACCCATTGAAATGAATGGGTCAGGATTCAGTGCGGGTGCAATGCGTCCTCCTCACGCATTGCACCCGCGCGGAAAACTCGCCCGTGTGAAAGGGACCTTAGGGTACCTGAACTCATGCAGTTTTTGGTGCGGATTTGGTTTGGAAACACTCAGAAATTCGTGCACTTATGTACAGTAAGGCCTCATGCACACGGCCGTTGAGTCCGCAATCTGGAGCTACGGTGCGGAACGGAAGCACGGAACGCCAGAGAGCCACTACGGAGTGCTTCCTTTGTTCTGCCCTGCAGAGTTAGAGAATCATTCTAGTTCATTCTGCTAGAGTTTGGGTATTTCTATAGTGATTAGTATGGTTATAGCACCATCTAGCAGTGTTAAATTGTATCACACTTTGTTTTTCTTGTTACAAAGACTGCTGCATTGTGGGAGTGCAAAGCATCCTGGGAAAGAGAAGCCTCCAGTCTCCAGGACACATCAGCAGAGCTGTCCTTCATATCTCCTTCTTAAACTCTACCATCTTTGTAAAACCATATCTGGTGAGAGATCTATCTTTTTTTCAGGAACATCATGTTATGCAGAGCTGTTCAGCTTGTTGTAATTGTTATTCAGGGAGTTATAACTGTTAGATGTTAGACATGCAATCCTATGTATAGGCAGCCATTTTACCATGTGCTTTCACTGATGACTGTTAATGTTATAGTACATACAATTCTATGCTTAATACTTATACATGCTATTTGTATTCTTGTAGATTTACTGCACACTTGCACAATCTCTCACTCACGCGCACCGCACAGAGAGTACAACCTGTTGACCAATAAACAAGTTAGACTACAAAGAATAGTCCTCTTATTTGGAAGACAGGAATGGTTTATGCTGAATGTCAGACTGCACACTGTGTGAACGTTTATGAAGACAGAACAGTAAAACAGATGCTAGTCACCAGTGATAATGGATCCGACTATACGGAGCCGCCATCAGCCACGCAGTCCTGCGTACACGATTGCAGCGGCTGCCATACGGTCACAAGAAGTGAGAGTGCAGCTCCAGCAAGCGCAGCACGATCGAGACCACGCTGAAGTCCGTCTCTACATAGACTGAGTCCGCACAGAGACATTAAGCAGCCAGCAAAAGGCACACTGTCCGCTAGCCAGTCATCATCATACAGGACCAGGTCATAAGCAAGCTGCCCTAGCAAGTCCTCAATAAAAGAAATGGCTGCACCCACCTGTGCAAAAGCTGAGGCTGCAAAAGTAAGGTCTTCCTTTGCTGCACAAGAGATGCAACTAAAGAAAGAGACAACATGCCTGCAAGAGTCACTGGAAAAGGAGAGAGCATGTCTGCAAGCGACACTGCAAGCGTCACTAGAAAAGGAGAGAGCATGCCTGCAAGCGGAAAAACTTGCAACAGAGAAAGAAGCGGCAGCCACAATAGCCAAAGCAGAGTTTCTAGAAGCCATGGAGTTCCCGGATCTGAGAAACACAGCAAAGTACTTGGGCCAGACCTTGATCAACAAGATCCAGCACAGCGCGTCTCAGAATATGTCCATCAGCATCCCAAAACAGACAACTATGATTCATTATATCAGCCAGCTTATACAGAGTGTCAAAGATCCTACTTTGAACCACAGTACCTCCAGACAGACGGTATGTGACAATACGATGCTGACCACAACTACTGCAACGGACGGGTTCCACGTCTGGGGTATCCCTTACCCTTTAAGAGGTTTTTACGATTATATGTCCCTCTGTGATAGTAAGTAGTCGTGATGCCAGTTGCCTTCCAGCAACAAAAGCACAAAGCTTTAAGTGAAGTGGTGGTACCCAGGTGTAGGATTGCCAGAGTGGTGTAGAAGTGGCCACAATATCCCTGAAGATGTTGTGTTGCACGTGTCATGGTGCTCCTTACCTGGATACGGTTGGATCCCAGACGTGGCCGTCCGAAGCAGTGCAAAAGGGTTAACTTGGATAGTGTAGAAATAAAGTTGAGTCCAAATTTCCTTTCTGCTTGTTGCTGTTGTTCTAAGTCTGTCTGTCACTGTGATCCTAGGAACTTCTTGTCCTGGCTGGCTTTTATGGAGAGCTCAGTCCCGCAGAGACCAACGTCTGCTTTTCTCTCCACAGCATGGAGTACAGGAACCAACTGGTCCTTACAAAATCCTACTTTCTCCTCGAAGGAGAGTGTCTAAGAGAGCTGGAAATCCAGGTTCCACCCTCTGTAAAGTAGCACTGCTAAGTCTGCTGCCACCTGCTGGGGAACCAGGTTATTACTTGAACAATACAAATGCATAAGAAGAAATGCACACTACATGGAGGACCTGAAATAAAGGCATAAGATAAAATGGTTATTGCATATTGTGATGAAAGCACCTTTGTCACTGGGAGTTGGAGAGACCTGCTTGCCAGCTTCTTGCCCGTGACTATGGCCCCTGGGACACTATTTGTGCAGATTGGATTTTAAAGGCACTGTTTTTGCCTCTTAGACTTTTAACTGGAGCTATTTTGGACATAGGACCATGTGCACGGTGGGGCAAAAATAAGACTTTCAGGAAATTCCTGAACCCCTGTTCACCCAGATCGAGGCTATCAGGGTATGTGACTTTTATGGGGATATGTTGTGTTTTGGGGTGTTTTGGGGTGTTTTCTGTGTTTTTGGGGAAAATGTGTGTTTGCTGCCTGTGAGTGATTAAGTTAGTCCATTGTGTGTTAAAATATATCACAGGTAGAGTCCATTGTGTGTGTTAAATATATCACAGGCAATGCCATTGTGTTGTTGATTGGGTAAAATTGCTGGGAGTGTTTCAATACTGTAAATGTATGTGATTGGCTATTGTAAAACATGTCTCAGTCTTCAACAAGGTCCCCAGGGGGAGTGTCCCTTACTGGAAGACCTGAATAAAAGGCTGACATGTAGCCCAAATAAAAAGTTCTGCTTTACCCCTTCATGAAGTCTTGGCTCATGGTTGGGGGATGGGATAACTACACTCTTGGGGATTGCTATATCACAATACTCCTCTGAGAATAAGCTCTTGTAAGAGCTTGTTCCTGGTTCCTGCTCTCTGGATTTAGGAGAGGTTCACCCACTGGAAGCTGAAGCCCGGGCTTGGGTCCATTGTGGGTGGAGGACGGCGAGACCCCAACCAAGCTGCGGTGGTTGGTGGGGTCTGTGGTGGTCATAGTGTCTGGTGGAGTGCTTGGAGCCCTCGGGAAGCGCTAGGTACATTCGTCAGCGGAAGTCGGGGTGTCAGGCATTCAGTTACACATATACAGACATAAGTAGGGTGTAGGAGTGTTAATACCACACTACCGCCCTGCAAAATGAAAGATACAATCTTCGCTTTGACTTAAAGGGACAACCTTCGTGTCAGAATGGTATTGTACAGACCTTACTAAGCCAGAAACCCCTAAAAGGTATGGTGATACACCACACATGCAACATAGCAACAACAGACCGGGTAGTAATGGCGCTAACCAGGCCGCCATGGACTTCGCTAAGTTCTTTGGTAAACGGGAGCTGGTTACCAAAGGACTTATAAAGTTCACAGATCGCCCCGAGAACTACAGGGCATGAAGAGCCTCCTTCCAAAACGCCATAAGGGACTTAGATCTTTCCTGTAGTGAGGAGATAGATCTCTTGGTAAAGTAGCTTGGAAGCGAGTCTGCTGAACATGCCAAAAGAATAAGAGACATTAACCTAAACTATCCAGGCAAAGGTTTAAATATGGTGTGGGAAAGACTTGATGAGTGTTATGGGTCAATAGAAGCAATAGAAAATGCTTTATATAAAGAATTGATAATTTTCCCAGAATAGTGGGTAGGGGTTACCAGAAGTTCAGAGAACCCAGCGACTTGTTGATAGAGGTACAGGTTGCTCAGGCAGAAGGAGATCTGCCGGGGCTAGCATTCCTGGACACCACCAGAGGTGTCAATCCGATTGTCCGAAAACTCCCTTATAATCTACAGGAGAGGTGGATCACGCATGGTTCTCATTATAAACAGTTTCATAATGTACCATTCCCCTCCTTCGTGGTGTTTGTAGATTTTGTTGCTCAACAGGCAAGGATCAGAAACTATTCCAGTTTTGACCTTATATTGTCATGTTCCACTACCCCTGGTGTCAAATCTCATAAAATACCAGTGGCAGTCCACAAAACTAACGTTGGCTCCACAGGTTCTCCTTACAGGCAGTTTAAGTGTTCTCAAGAAGAGAACATACTCAAAGATCTTACCAAATAATGCCCCCTGCACAAGAAACCACATTCTCTCTACTAAAATGCAGAGCCTTCAGGGAGAAGTCTTTGACGACCGTAAAAATTCAGGTTCTGCACTACAACATCACACTTTGCCAGGAACTGTAAGGTCAGTGTGACATGCACAGAATGTGGTAGCACAGAACACAACACGGCTTTACACCCTGGACCACCCTCTCAGGTATTACCCCAAGCAGAGGAGCATGACGCAAAGTAGATAGACACTGACATAGACACTGCTGTAGTCACTTCTTACTGTACAGAGATCTGTAAAGGACTTGCAGGAGGGAAGTCCTACTCAAAAATCTGCCTTGTCAGAGTTTAACCGGTCGGCCACCGAGATAAGGTGATCAAAGTATATGCAATCTTAGATGATCAAAGAAACAGGTCTTTAGCTAAATCCGCTTTCTTTGATGCCTTCAACATCGTAGGGCCCGGTTCTCCCTACTCCTTAAGGACATGTGCAGGTACCGTTGAGACAGCGGGGAGGAAAGCAACTGGGTACAAGGTAGAGTCATCAGTGGATGATCAGACCTGCTTTTCCCTACCATACTGGAGTGCAATCACATCCCTGACAACTGGTCTGAGGTACCTACACCAGAGGTAGCAGCACACCAGGACGTATAACTCACCTGATACCAGAACTGGACCCAGAAGCCCCGATAGTCTTACTCCTTGGAAGAGACATACTACGAGTTCATAAGACTAGAGGACAGATTAATGGTCCCCAAAACACTCCATACGCCCAGAGAGTTGACCTAGGATGGGTCATTATAGAAAATGTCTGTCTAGGAGGAGCACACAAGCTGACCTCAGTCAACAGTATGCTCACCAACACACTTGAAAATGGACGTCCTTCCCTATTCCAGCCATGTCACAGCAGTTTCCTGATAAAAGAATTGCCACACAGCGCTCCTGTGCTTTGTCCTTTCGCAGATCCCTCCTGTGAAGACCATGCCTGCGAAAGTGAGCAAGATCACTTAGGGTGCACAGTCTTCCACAGGACAAGAGAAGACAACAGGGTCGCAATGTCCATCGAAGACAGGCTGTTCTTGGATATCATGGATCAAGGAATAGTAAAAGACAAGTCAGAAAACAATGGGTTGCACCTTTACCATTTAAACCCCGGAGACAACACTTACCTAACAACAAAGAACTTGTCTACAGTCGATTTATCTCCCTCAAAAATAAACTTTAGAGGACACCAGAGACGAGAGAACATTTCTTTACCTTCATGGAAAGAATATTCCAGAACAACCATGCAGAAATGGCACCACGCTCCAAGCCTCCAAGAAGTGTTGGTACTTACCCATGTTCGGCGTATATCATCCTAAAAACCAGAAGAGTACGTGCCAGAGCGAGGCGACGTGTATACCAGAACCGTTGGGGTGGCTCCCACGTAAGGTGACCAAATCCGGCAGCACCATCTGGTCCCCCTTAGCTCCTCTAGCCCGGTTGCATTCACCTTCCTCCTCCCACCTACAAAACTTTGAGAGGAACAGCACAAGGTGAGCACAACTAAAATACAAGCTAAACAAACAAATTCTAAACACACTCACCCTATGAGCGCCTTTCTTCTTCTCTTCATGCCATATATCATCCTAAAAAAACAGGGCATATACGAGTAGTATTCGACTCGAGCGTCAGGTGCAAAGGCATCTCGCTAAATGATGTCTTACAGTCTGGTCCAGACCTCAACAACAGACTTCTAGAGGTACTTCTCCGCTTCCGCAGAGATTCTGTAGTATTTATGGCCAACATACAACAGATGTTCCACTGTTTCCTCATCAAGGAAGAACATAGAAACTACTTGAGGTTCTTCTGGTACCGCAACAACGACCCCAATGAAGACATTGGTAAAAGTACCGAATTAGAGTTCACATCTTTGGAAACAGTCCTTCGCTTGTAGTCACTATCTATGGTCTCACACATTCAGCCCGAGAGGGTGAAGCAAAGTATGGGTTAAGATTTCAGATCCTTTGTGGAAAAAGATTTCTACGTGGACGACTGCTTGAAATCCACACCCACGAAAAAGATCGCAATCAGTCTCCTGAAAAGGGCTCAAGAAATGCTTGCTCTATCTAATTTGAGGTTGCACAAAATCACCTCCAACAGTCGTGAGTTAATAGAGGCCTTCTCACCCCAAGAACATTCAAGTGATCTAAAGGACTTGGATCTTAGCACCGACTCCCTTCCCATGTAGTGGAGCCTCGATTTGCTCTGGGATACATTCATCTTCCAAATCAGCATAGGAGTCCTGTCCAGCAGAGGAGTCCTGTCCACCATAAACAGCTTATATGATCCTCTGGGATTCGTAGCGCCTGGTACCATCCAAGGTAAAATGATGTTAAGAGACTTCACCACAGAGACGTTTGATTGGGATGATCCGCTTCCCACAGAAAAAACAGACCTGTGGATAGGTTGGAGAAAGTCTCTTGAAGCTTTGATCAGCCTTCATGTGGCACGACCGTAAGCTTCCACGCCATCAACTGAAGTCAAGATGCAAAGACTGCATATCTTCTATGATGCTTCAGTCAAGGCGATTGCAGCCGTAGCATACCAAAGAACTTTCCATTCCATTCTAACCTCCTGCAGGAAGGTTGGGGACCAGTTTCTAGTTAGTCTAGCTGACCCCCTGCTAGGGGACAGGTGTGCCGGGGCATATGTCTACTAGACGTGCCCACGCCAGCCAGAGCACCTTAGGCTCTGCTGGCCATGAGCCCAAAGCTTAAAGCCTCAGGAGCCAGGAAGAAAGTTCTGGGGCATAACTTAGAGTCGGACTACAGAGAAAAAGTGCAGCTTACAGAGGAAGCCAAGTTACCTATTCAGCTTATCAGTACAGCACAGAGAGAGAAAGCAAGCAAGCAGAGTTATTGAAGAAGCCTGCCAGTTTAATGCCAAAGCCTGCTGGAACCAAGACAAAGACTGAAACTGTTTGGAGAAACATTTATTCAAGTAAAGCTGCTGTTCAACTACATACAAGGTCTCAACTCGAGTTATTCTATTATCCCTCAATTATTCCCCCTATTTATTGCTTCGGAGCCAAAGCCTGGGGTCCAGCGGTATCCAGGTAGGAGCACCGTGACACACATAAAGAGACATTTGGGCCACACCATTACAGCACTCGGCATTTCCTACACTTGGGACGCAATATATTTAGAGGGCCCTGGGGGGAGGCGTCCGTTGCACATCCAACCCATAAAAAATGCAGATTGGATGCGGACAAAGAAATACGTTTGTGTGCATGCACCCTTAAGGGTACGGCCACATGGTCAGGTTTCTGCAGGCAGTTTTGGAAGCCAAAATCTGGAGTGAATTCAAAAAAACAAGAGAAGTTGTATCTGTCCTTTATACTTTCTATCCTTTTATGCTCCAAGCCTGATTTTGCCTTCTAAAACTGTATCAGGAAACCTGACCGTGTGACATAACCGTCAGACTGCAGTACATCTTCAAGAAGACTTAGAAGATATTCCAACAAACAAGCCTGAAGTGTAACATACAGTACATCAATACCAACAATCAGTGTTACATACTGTGTAATACCCCCACTCATGTCCATATATTAGTCACTAATATGTCAGGCACCCCCACACAACCCTGCCGCTCTCTGCTCCATTGAATCTCTCCTCGCCACAACACCTGTTTCATTTTAAAAGGAGCAACTGCATCCATTATTTTCCAGCAGTCCATTACATTACACCTACATACTGCTGTTACACATTTAAAACAATTCCATCAGACATTGACTGGTCACAGCGTGAAAAAATCCATATTCCACATATGACTCAATTTTTTGTTCATGGCATCATATACAATGTGAACATATTGACCGTTAACGTGAACCTAAAAAGCAGTTGTTAGAAATGATGTATACCACATTCACAAACATAAGGGGGCATTTATCATTTGTTTTTGTGTCATTTTTAAGTCTGGCTTTGCTTTGTGTGCCAGCGCTGAATTTTAGAAAAGGTTGACCTTTAGTAATATATTTGGGGTGATTGCAGTGCGGTTTACATCTATATGCCTGGCGTGCAGTTGTGACTTTTCCAAAAGTCACACATAATAAATGTGCCATAATCCAGGTCTCATCTCACGTTTATCTCTTAAACATAGACCACTTCGAAAAAGAGGCGAGGAACAGAAAACACCACAGAAAACTCTGCAAAAAACACCACAATCGGCATTACGTGCTAAATTTTTAAGCCGACAAACTGACGCATGTAATTTGATAAACGTCCGCCATAGTATTTTATCTATGGTTGAAATCAGCTACTTTCAAAATGCTAGAATTGTACTTTACATAATAAGCACGCAGGGTGGTCGTAACCATGGAAACAGGCGGTGTATAATGTGATGGAAAAATGAATCCAGCCAACAAAGGAAGCAATATGGAGAATCACAATACATCAGTAAGTGCCTTGTATTAACTTTCTCTACACGATAAATGCCACTTGCTGAAGTGACACAACCCCTTTAATGAGTTCAAAGGTTAGGCCACGTTCACATAACCGTTTTGTTTTTCGTTTTCTGATCCGTCAGAAGAACTGAAAAATAAACAAAACACCGGATGCTTTATTTTGAGCATCCGCTCATTTTGCATCAACTTGTTTCTGTTTTTGTCAGTTTTCTCAGAAATTCATTATTTTAGACGGGAGAAAAAGTCCTGCATGAATGGGTCCGCATCCAACGCACAAAAAAGTGAGGACCAAAACTAGAGCTGTGTGCAAGGCATTATGGAGAATGACTAGGTGGGCATGTGACACAGTAATAGGTGCCGTATGAAAACTTCTTTTGAAAAATGGAATTGGACCCAAAAGGTAACAGTGGAATTTCTTCGCTGTTTGAATCCTGATTTTTGCAAGAAAAAAATCTATATTGTTGAGAGCACCCCTGCTGCACAGCAACTTTTTGTTGCATTAAAAAAAAAAAGGTAAAAGCTTTAAAAACTGTTTCTTTGCCATACTTTGAATTACACTAAATACACCTTTCATTACAATATCAACAGTTTTATGGACACAGTTACAGGTCTCACCAGTTCTTAAGGCTTCCATACATTGCCATACAAGATCCATCAGACTCCATGAACATGGAGAAATTCTCCCTAGAAGCAGTAGCTGAGTCAGTGGAGCAATCCATTATTTTTCCATATTGAGGCACAGCAGAATGCTCATGTACCTCTGTGGCAGCCCAATTATAGCTTCACAAAAGTAACATATATGACAAAAAGCCTTCATCTTTTTGTAGGACTATTTTCTCACCTAATAACACCCTTTTTCTGCAATTTTTACACCTGTAAAAATACCAATTGTTTTTAATCGCATTTTTTAGGCCCCTTTCACACAGGCGAGTTTTCCGCGCGGGTGCAATGCGTGAGGTGGACGCATTGCACCCGCACTGAATCCGGACCCATTTATTTCTATGGGGCTGTGCACATGAGCGGTGATTTTCACGCATCACTTTTGCGTTGCGTGAAAATCGCAGCATGCTCTATATTGTGCGTTTTTTACGCAACGCAGGCCCTATAGTAGTGAATGGGGCTGCGGGAAAATCGCAAGCATCCGCAAGCAAGTGCGGATGCAGTGCGATTTTCCCGCATGGTTGCTTAGCAACGGGACCAGATCTTTATTATTTCCCCTTATAACATGGTTATAAGGGAAAATAATAGCATTCTTAATAAAGAATGCTTAGTAAAATGAAGATGAAGGGGTTAAAAATAATAAAGTTAACTTACCTTAGCCACTTGATCGCGTAGTTGCGATCTGTCCTCTCTTTCTCTGCATCAGCTAAGAACTAAAGTGACCTGTGATGATGTCACATCACATGGTCCAATCACATGGTCCATCTTACCATGGTGATGGACCATGTGATTGGACCATGTGATGTGACTTCATCACAGGTCCTTTAGTTCTTAGCTGTAGCTTGAAGACAGAAGGCAGATCGCAACTACGCGATCAAGTGGCTAAGGTAAGTTACGTTTTATTATTTTTAACCCCTTCATCTTCATTTTACTAAGCATTCTTTATTAAGAATGCTATTATTTTCCCTTATAACCATGTTTTAAGGGAAAATAATAAATTCTCCAGAAGACCCGAAACCGGACTTCAGTGATGAAGTCTGGCTTCGGGTCTGGGTACCAAACATGGCGAATTTTCACACGCACGTGCAAAACGCATTACAAACGTTTGCACCCGCACGGAAAAATCGCGCATATTCCTGCAACGCACCCGCCTCTTATCTGGGCGTCAAACATGACGCCCGTGTGAAAGAGGCCTTACAGTAATTTTTATGCATTTTTTCTGCCATTTTTCAAGTCCCATAGAGAAAACTCTGAGAAATACTAAAGAAAAAAAAACAACGCACCTTCAGCGTGCTGCATTTTGAAGAATGCCACCAAAACGTCATAAATCAAAAATCATAGTGTTTGGTGCTTTTGCACTGCACTGCAAACTTTATTGTAACTTCTGGCTGCACTTAAAAAAAAACTAGAAAAAAAGCAGCCAATAATATTTTGGGCTCCTGTTTCATCATAATTTTTCAGGCTAAAACGGCAGAAATCCCATGAAAATAAATCTTTTTTTTCTAATATGTTCTATTTGCACTTGATGATAAAATGAAACATGCACCAACATATGGCAGAGTTTAAAAAAAACTGAACTAGGAAGGTCTACACACAGTGCAGATATGGTGCATTTTTACATGCGTCCCTTGTTAGGAAATGTGTCATCAGAAAATGACCTATTGTTTAAGGCTACATGCACACAAACGTATTTTGTTTCCGTGTCTGTTCTGTTTTTTTTTGCGTATAGGATGCAGACCCATTAATTTCAATGGGTCCACAAAAAATGCGGACAGCACAGCATGTGCTATCCGCATTCGTATGTCCGTTCCGTAGCCCTGCCAAAAAAATAGAGCATGTCCTATTCTTGTCCGTTTTGCGGACAAGGATAGGAATTATTACAATGGATCCGCAAAAAAAAAAAAACATGCCATATGGACGTTGTCCGTTTTTTTTTCCGGATCCGCAATTTGCGGACCGGAAAGCACATAGGGTCGTGTGCATGTAGCCTAAATTACGTTTTTATGTTTAACATTTTTTAAAAAGTTTTGTTATTTTAAATTTTCCATGTCAATATTTATATTTAAACAAAAACCCTAAAATCCTTCAGTTTTCGTGCTGGCCTCTAATAATAATATTAGGCGCCACATCTTGGTCTGTGCAGATCCCTTTACTGCAGTTACCTGCTTATCTATACACAGAAGAGATATCATTACAGGCAGGATCAGAATCATAGATAAGACAGGATCCAACATTCACAACAGGTGATTATCAAAGCTTTCCTTGTACAATGACCTCTGCACAGGTCAAAGAGCATGCCTAGAGGTCCCCTCCTGACCACTGTATATATGGCTGCCATAAAGCAATTTTCTTAATGCTTTCTAAATGCTGTTAAGAACAGCTCAGGCAAGATGGCCGCCCCTATAATCATGTTTAGGAACAGAATAAAAAAAATCTGTAACCAGAAAATAAAAGAAGATTAGAAAAAAGAGGCTATGTTACTATCTGGTTTTAACTGGTAGGAAAAAAATGATGGTTCATTTCTTTTAAATGCCAAAAAAATAAAGTAAAGACTTCTTTTTTTGGATTCACTCCCAGTTTTGGCTTCGGTTTTAGGTCTACTCCCGTTTTTGATGAACTACTTAAGAAATTCACCAACTTTTCACTGCATGAACAAAGCCATGCATATGGCCATAATTAGAATGTTTCTCACATGTTTCCTGGACGTTCTGCCCTTAGAAACCAATGGGTTTTCCCTCACAAAGACACTATATTGTCTATGTGAAGTCACCATAAAGTGCATTAGGTCTAATTCACACTTCAGTGATTTCCATCAGTTATTGTGAACAAAAATCAGATGAAGTTCAAAAACACAGAACAGGTGCAAATCTTTCCCTTATACCTGATCTCTGTGCAGCCTCCAATCCTGGTTTTGGCTCACAATCGCTGATGGAAATCCCTGACCAAATCACTGAAGTGTGAACTAGGCCTTACTAGCAAGTATGGACAACTGCAGAACTGATTTATCTATAACTCCCTCTCGCTCTACTGTCCAAGCCCAACACGTTATCCCAGCGATGTAAGTATAATCTTCATATCCCACCGGACTGCTCTGAAGGCAATCATTTTTTAGGATCCTACAAGGGAATAGTATATCTAGATCCATAATTAGGTCCAGGCAGTATGACATACTTCATTGTGTTTCATTCTTAGGAGTGGCTAGTAGTTGAAATGCAATTCAAAATGAATGTGTCCAATAATGAAATCTATGACAGATTTGGGTCAAGTTTCAGAAAACAGCATACCACAGAATAGTTCTTGTTTGTGTGCCAAGCCATATTTTGCTGACAAGGCAAACTGTGACCTGCACGGGTCTTGTACTTCTGAACCTCTCTATATAGTGCTAGAGTGGCATTCACTAGTATCTAGGTGGGCTACTTAAAAATCAAGGGCAAAAAAATACTTGAAAAAATATGACAGGCGCAGCTCAGAGCTTTACACTCTTGTGAGTTCATAGTAACAGTGTCAGGCAGGGGCGTAGCTAACGGCTCATGGGCCCTGGTGCAAGAGTTCAGCTTGGGCCCTCTTTCCTCAGTGCTTTGTGTGTCTTCTTATGCAGCACAAAGGTCTTTGGGCCCCCTCAGGCTCCTGGGCCCGGTAGCGACTGCTACCTCTGCACCCCCTATAGCTACGCCCATGGTGTCAGGCTTAGGCTTCATTTACATCTCCATCAAGTAGATCAGGCAGGCTGTTCTGGCTTTGCATGTTTCTCGACTTCTCAACGGATCCCCATTGACTATAAGGTCTGGTGTAAATACCAGGTTTTGGCCAGATATCATCGTTGCATGCATTTGTGCCATATCAGGCTGCCAAATCTCTTGAAGGAGACGTGGACAAGGCCTTATCTCCCTGGAAAACAAAAAGATCAGGCGCTGAAATGTAATCTGTCACCTGTTTCATGGTGTCACCACTTAGGGCAGCATAAACTAGTGACAGATCACCTTGGCAAAATGCTTTAACCTGATAATTTCCAACTGCTCTACATGTATGGTGCTTGGTGCTGGGCTTTAATCCAGCTCCTGCGATCGATGACCAGGGACTATGAGGAGGAGTCAGAAGTGGTTTATTATCACTTCTGCCTTATCCTTTCTTCTGTGCATAGCGCTCAGTGAGTCCAGTCAATAGAGGAAGTGTCTACGCTGCTTCTATTGGACCAAGCAATCATGTGATCGCTGTTTATCTCGGATATAGCAGACATGCAGGTTCTTAGAAGACCCTGATCAGCTCTGATTATGTGCACTGCCCCAAAAGGGGACTGTTTTCCCCTTTAACTGTGGCTCCGTTGGATGCCACAGTTACAGTAAAAAGGGCGCAAAAAAAGTGTTTCTCAGGTCTTTTAATTACTTCTTGGGGGTGATATTATGTGCTAAAAATATATTTACAAAATGAGCAAAAAAACAAAATACAAATAAATGAAGGATAACCCCACAGAAATGACCACACCAACTTAAACCGTAACCATAGTGGCCCCCATTCACTCAAAACTATGCATATTATATATCAATACAACTGACACCAAATAGGGAACCCAGTTTAATAATTCAATAATTTATTTTGATGTCAGTTTATATATTAAAAAAATAAGGAGATATGGTTTAAAAAAAATTACTTTTTAAAAATGCCATGAAGTAATTGTCCTTTTCTGTTACTATACAGAGTTTAGCTGTACCATAGAGGATCTGCTAGGTAAGTACTGCTCAATTATTTTAAGCTATTCCCAAATGTTGCCCAGTTTCTTGCTGAAATCAGACAACCTCTTTAAGATATGATGTTTCCCTGACAACTACAATGCTTCCAGTTCTCTTCTGTCAGTTCAGGAGATGAGGACAACACTGGGGCCCCGATCGGAACTGCTGCTGCGCATGCGCAGAGCTAAACGTCGGATCCGGCGACGCGCCGAAACGACGTTTAGCTTAATTCCGGATCCGGATTAATGCACTTCAATGGGCATTAATTCCGGATCCGGCGTTACGGCATGTCTTCTGGATTTTTGGACGGAGACAAATCCGCAGCATGCTGCGGTTTTGTTAGCGTCCAAAAAACGTTCACATACTGAACGGAAGACATCCTGATGCATCCTGAACGGATTTCTCTCCATTCAGAATGCATTGGGATAATCCTGATCAGTATCTTTCCGTCCTAGAGCCCCGAGGACGGAACTCTAGGACGGAAAGGAAAAACGCAGATGTGAAAGGGGCCTAAGTCTGCATAGTGAGAGAGCGCTGCATATACCTGTCATTAACTCCTTAATCACAGATCATTTTTATCCTATTGATATGAAATGCTGTTTAAAATTAGGTGAGTTACCATGAATAACTGTGTGATCCTGCTGATTTTTCAAAACATGTCTCATACATTATATATCAGGCTCGATTATCACTCAACTTTATCTGGTTTGTGTTACTCTTAAATATTTGTTCAGTCCTTAAAAGCTAAACTTGGACAATTCCACATCAGATAAGCATTGTCATATGTGTTTGTGAAATTAGAGCACATTTATAAAGGACAAAAATAATTAAGACACAATGCTAATGCAGAGTAATGTGGAATTCATTAAGGCTACGTTCACACGACGACATTTGTCGCGCGACCAAAAGTCGCACTATTGTCGCGCGACAATTTTTATAATGGGAGTCTATGGTGTCGCATTGCGACATGTGACATGCTGTGACTGCAACGCGATAGTCGCAAAAAATTCATCCAAGATCGATTTTCTGTGACTGTCACGTCGCAGTCGCAGCATGTCGCATGTCGCAATGCGACACCATAGACTCCCATTATAAAAATTGTCACGCGACATTGTGTGCGACAAAATGTCACGCGACAAATGTTGCAGTGAAGTTGTGACATATTTGTCGCGCGACAAATGTCGTGTGAACATAGCCTTAGGGCTCATGCACACGAATGTATTTTCTTTCCGTGTCTGCTCTGTCTTTTTTTTGCGGAAGTTAGGCCTCATGCACACGACCGTGTTTTGCGAATCCGCAAAACACGGAATCCGCTCCGTGTGCCTTCTGCAATTTGCGGAACGTAACGGGCGGGCCATTATAGAGATGCCTATTCTTGTCCGCAAAACGGACAAGAATAGGACATGCTCAATTTTTTTGCAGGGCCACGGAACGGAGCAACGGATGCAGACAGCACACGGAGTGCTGTCCGCATCTTTTGCGGCCCCATTGAAGTGAATGGATCCGTGGACCAAACATACAGTCAGGTGCATGAGGCTTTACTCAGTGTGCATTCCGTTTCCGTATGTCTGTATTTCTGTTCCGAAAAAAAATAGAACATGTCCTATTATTGTCCACATTACGGACAAATATAAGACTGTTCTAGTAGGGGCCAGCTGTTCTGTTCTGCAAAATATGGAATGCACACGGACATCATCCGTATTTTTGGCAGATCCGTTTTCTGCGGACCACAAAATACATACCATTGTGTGCATGAGGAGTTAAGTAAAGCTTAAAGGATCCTGTCAGCAATTTTGACCATGTTAAACTGCTGACTGCACTAGGGAGGGGCTGGGGAGAGCAGTATAAACATATCTTTTGTGGAGCTTGTATTATCAGGAATAATGTGAATATATAGTTTTATTCTTCCAGGTTTTGCTCTTGCAAGTGCCCAGGAGGTGGAGCTTAAGTGTGAAGTTGCCTCTCAGCTGCTCCCCTCTGCTCGGTGTGACAACTATGGCTTTCTACAGCAGTCTCTCAGAATATTACTTCATATTCACATTTCTCTGGGAAATTAAATCTTCACACAAAAGGCATCCTTGAACTGTTCTCCATAGCTCCAAACTAGGTTCCCTTTAATTATTGAATAATGAAAAGTGATGACACTTTTTAATATGCTACAAATTTCAAATTCCCATCATTTTCATTAACCCCTTCAGGAGCCTGCCATTTTTCACCTTAAGGACCAGGCCATTTTTTGGAAATTTGATATGAGTCACTTTATGTGGTAATAACTTTGGAAAGCTTTTACTTATCCAAGCAATTCTGAGACTGTTTTCTCGTGACACATTGTACTTCATGATAGTGGTAAATTTCAGTCAATATTTTTAATTTGTATTTTTTTAGGAAATATTTTCAACTTTCCAAATTTCAATTTCTCTGCTTTTAAAACAGATAGTGATACCTCATATAATAGTTATTACTTTAAATTTCCCATATTTCTACTTTATGCTTGGATCATTTTGTGAATGTCATTTTATTTTTTGGGGAAATTAGAAGGTTTAGAAGTTTAAAAGCAAATCTTGAAATTTTTCTGAAAATGTTCAAAACCCACTTTTTTTAAGGAACAGTTCAGGTCTGAAGTCACTTTATTGTGCTTACATAATAGAAACCACCAAAAAAGACCCCATTTTAGAAACTACACACCTCAAGGTATTCAAAACTGATTTTACAAACTTTGTTAACCCTTTAGGTGTTCCACAAGAATTAAAGAATTTCAGAATTTCACTTGTTTGGCAAATTTTCCATTTTAATCCATTTTGTCCGGTAACAAAGCAAGGGTTAACAGCCAAACAAATTTTTATTTCCCTGATTCTGTAGTTTACAGAAACACCCCATTTGTGATCAGAAACTGCTGTACGGGCACATAGCAGGGCACAGAGGGAAAGGAACGCCATCTGGTTTTTGGAAGGCAGATTTCACTGGGATAATTTTAAGTTGCCATGTCACATTTGAAGACCCCCTGATGCACCCCTAGAGTAGAAAATCCAAAAAAGTGACCCCATTTTGGAAACTACACACCTCAAGGTATTCAAAACTGATTTTCTAAACTTTGTTAACCCTTTAGGTGTTCTACAAGAATTCAAGGAAAATGTAGATGAAATTCCTGAATTTCACTTTTGTGGCAGATTTTCCATTGTAATCCATTTTTTTTCTGGTAACAAAGCAAAGGTTAACAGCCAAACAAAACTCAAAATGTATTACCTGGATTCTGTAGTTTACAGAAATACCCCTTATGTGGTCGTAACCTGCTGTACGGGCACACGGCAGGGTGCAGGAGGAAAGGAGCGCCATGTGGTTTTTGGAGAGCAGATTTCACTGGGATAATTTTAAGTTAAGTTAATGTTAAGATGTCACATTTGAAGACCCCACCTGATGCACCCCTTGAGTAGAAACTCCAAAAATGTGACCCCATTTTGGAAACTATGGGATAAGGTGGCAGTTTTGTTGGTACTATTTTATGGTACATATGATTTTTTTGGCATCGTTTTTATTTTTTGTTATTTACAATGTTCATCTGACAGGTTAGATCAAGTGGTATTTTTATAGAGCAGGTTGGTATGGACGTGACAATACCAAATATGACTACTTTGGTTGTTTATTTCAGATTTAGATAAAGCATTTTTGAAAAAAAAAGATTTTTTAGTGTCTCCATATTCTTAAAGCCATAATTTATTTTTATTTTTTAGGCGACTGTTGTATGTAGGGGCTCATTTTTTTCAGGATGAGATGACGGTTTGATTGGTACCATTTTAGGGTGCATATGACTTTTTGATTGCTTGGAATTACACTTTTTTTGAAGTAAGGCGAAAAAATAAATGGCTTTTTTGACACTGTTTTTATACAGCAGGTCGTTACAGATGTTGCGATACCTAAGATGTATACTTTTTTTATTTAAGTTTTACACAATAAAAGCATTTTTGAAACAAAACAAATCATGTTTTAGTGTCTCCATATTCTGAGAGCCAAATTTTTTATATTTTTTTGCCCATATGTCTTAGGTAGGGTCTCTTTTTTTGCGAGATGAGATGACGGTTTGATTGGTACCATTTTGGGGTGCAGTTTGTGAAGTAAGGTGACAAAAAAAATCGCTTTTTGATACCGTTTTTATTTTAATTTTTTTACGGTGTTCACCTGAGGGGTTAAGTCATGTGATATTTTAATAGACCTGGTTGTTATGGACAGAGAAATACCTAATATGTCTACTTTTTTATTTTTTTCACTTTTAACACAATAAAAGCATTTTTGAAACCAAAAAAATCATGTTTTAGTGTCTCCATATTCTGAGAGCCATAGTCTTTTTATTTTTTGCCCGATTGTTTTATGTAGGGGCTCATTTTTGTGGGATGAGGTGACGGTTTGATTGGTACTATTTTGGGGGGCATACGCCTTTTTGATCGCTTGCTGTTGCACTTTTTGTGATGTAAGGTGACAAAAAAATTATTGTTTTAGATTTTTTTGTTTTAGCACAGTTTTTACTGTATTTTTTCTACGGCGTTCAGGTGAGGGGATGGATCATGTGATATTTTTATAGAGCGGTCGCTACGGCCGCGGCAATACCCAATATGTCTGGTTTTCTTTTCTTTTCTTCTATTTTTGTTACAATTTTAGGTGTTTTATTTTGGAAAATTTTATAGAATTTCTTTTACTTGAAATGTTATTTTTCTTTATAACTTTTTTTAAAAACTTTTGTTTTGTCCCACTCTGGGTCTTCAACTTCTGGGGTATGATTCCCTCTGCAATGCATTACAATACAACCTGTATTGTAATGCATTGGCTATCAGCTTTTATGCTGACAGCCTGCCTGTGAGACCCAGCCTAATCTGGATCTTACAAGCTTCCGCAGAAGGCAAGCCCCGATGCCTATGGAAGGCATCGAGCTGCCTTCTCTGCCATTGGGTCCCCGCTACTGCAGTGCAGGGACGCGATAGGGAAGCAGAGGGCACCCGTAAGCCTCTGCAAACCCTCTGCATGTCGCGGTCAGCTTTGACCGCGAGATACAAGGAGTTAATATGCCGGCATCGGTGTTTTCACCGATGTCAGCATATGCAGCAGGGGTCCGGCTGTCAGTGACTGCCGGGTCCGGGCCACTGATCGGGCGGGCGCAGCACCTTTACCTGCCCAATCAGCCTAACGTGCATGTACGGCACTGGTCCTAAAGTTACGTCCACCAGCGCCATTTATGTGCGGCGAGGGTCCTCTATGGGTTAAAGGGGTTGGCAGCCAGTGCATATTGATGACCTATTCTCAGCAACAACTAACTCCCAACACCCCCATTGATCAGCTGTCTGAAGAGCAAGGTGGCACTTGTACGAGCACTGCTTTCTCTTTAAGATTACACTGAGCATCTTCTCACTTGCAGCGGCAGCACAGGTGTAATTACAAGTTCAGTACTTGTTCCATTCAAGTGAATTGAAATACATTGTGCCATTAGGACTTCTAAGATGATGGGCAGTGTGATCTTGAAGAGGAAGCAATGCTCGTATAAGAGCTGCCTTTTTTTCTGCTGATTGGCAGGGGTACCAGGAGTTGGACCCCCGACGATCAAATATTGATGACCTATTCTGAGGATAGGTCATCAATATGTATTGGCTGCACAACCCCTTTAATTCTTCTTGCTCTCAATGATGGAAACACCTTTTTGCTTACATTACACAGTATATATGAACTGAAAATACATGACCATAGGAGGATAATGGTGCAGCAAACGCTGCTGAAAAACAGCATAAATAGGGCAGACTGTAGTTTTAGTGGGATTAACTGGCAGTGTATATGGGTCTCTCGACTCTTCTCCCCTCTGAGAGTGTCCATGTTTTTGACTGAGTTGAAAGAAATAGCTGTTGACAACTATGTGATGTTTATGGCCAACTTTAAGCAAGTGTCATAAACCCAAATCTGGTCCTGCATCTTTATTCAAAACATATGAAGTGCATAAAGCCATAATAAAATCCTCATATTTTTCTATGTAATTTACGAATCATGCTAATTTTTGTATCGTCTACAAGAGGATTGGATATATGAATCATCTATATATTTGACTTGGAATCATGATGTAAACCAACATAAGAGAATAAAAACTTTCAACAAGCTAATTATCAAATTCCACTCTTTTGATATATGTCCTCTGCTAACTTATATGTTTCCTATAATGATAAAATGTTTGAAAATGTTTTCTAGGGGAAAAAAAGTTATTTTCTATGATATTTCATAACATCTTGATCAAATTCCAAGAACATATACTGTATTTCTCTCTGGTAAACTTCTCCTAGGGGACACACACACACATTGGCTTCTTCAACTGAATTTTGGCTCAGTCAGCCATGCCACAATTCTACTGAAAACCCGCCGGAGGCCACTTTCTGCCTCCCATACATCTCAATAGAAACGAGCATTGAGGATTGCAGAGCCGTGGCTTAAAGGCCGAAAACTGACATATCTCTTCTTGGCGCGGCTATAAGCTGCCACTCTGCAATCCTCAGCAGTGTCTCCCATTTAGATGTATAGGAGACAAAAAGGATGTGGCTGCTGGCAGATTTTCGGCAAAAATTACGCTGAGAAAGCAGTTGCCTGCACATACCCTTCAGCACATACACTTTTTTGCCTTACGTTTAACATATACTTTTGGAAAAAAGGATACAAAAGGATAGTACACCACACATTTCTATCCCATATAGTCCAGTAAAAAGACATATGCGTTAACTTATACATTTTTTTCTTTACAATAGAACTCTACGGTGATGGATGTCACTGTATGGCATCAGTCTGAGGCATCTGTTTAATGTATACGTTTTTTGTAAATGTTAAATGTAAGACAAACACGTGATGTGAACCCAGCCTTAGTATTATCTATAACAAAATGAATTCTCACTTATAGGGCTTGTGTACAAGCATGAGTACATTAAACCTCTAAAAGCTATAATAAAGTGCCTATAGATTTTTATGGGATGCTTCTGTAATTCCATGTGCTACTGATTTCATACAGATTTCAGAGGGGTTTTATGTGGGATTCTGTATAAATCTGACAGAACACAAAGTGTCACATGCTACATCCGATGCCTTGTTATATAGGGATTTTCCTTAGAAGCATTCCTTGTAGAAAAGAATAACTTTGTAATACCACATCATACAGCATATATAGCACACAGAGTTGCTGGGACTCCATGTGGGAGATATATTCAGACTCATGTTACAAACAATGAGTCTGCAAAAAATGTCTGCAAAAAATCTGCCTCGTGAATTAATTGCGACTAGAAATGAACGAATCGCTCAAAATCTGTCAACTGATTGAATTAATGACTGAATCAATCAAGTGTATTCCAATTGGCCTGAAAATTTGTGTATGACACTTGGAGGACATATATTTTTTACTCTCTGGTCTCCCACTTTAAAAAATTTTCTTTAATTCATCTCATCGTTAATTTTACTAACACCTGCTAACAAAATGACAGTCACCTGTTAAAAATAAAATGTCTTTTGAGACGTCTCATAAATTAAAATATGTTCCAACAGATCATTGCTTATGGCTAATGTGCTGACCCAGGGCAGTGATTTACTTCTGAACTGATGGTTTGATCTGTGTATTCATATCTGATATGCAGTGGTATGTAAATGGATTTCTAACTAGATTAAAAGGTCAAGTGATCCTTCTCAGAATAAATGACCCTACCCCCACTAGTGCTTACATATCCACTCATACATTCCTGAGCTTCTAGTTAATCGATCCCATATTTCCCAGTATGCAGTCTAGATTTAACCAGTATGCGTTCCCATACATGCCACATCTTTCCCAACACGAAGGTGTAAGGCTATGTTATAGCACTTTAGCGAGGCTCTTGAAATGCGCTGAGCAATAAATAACTTGCACATGTCTTTATCAGACACTCAACATCTAGAAAACTGACAGCAAAAAATCTAGAAAAACAAGAGGATTATGATTAAAGTGACTGAGGAAACTCAATCCTGGTAATCCTCCAAAAGGACTGGAGATAAGGTCACACGTCTAAAATGTTTTTTTTATTGTTTCTTTACCCTTGATGCATGGCTATGCAAATGTAATATGACTATGTAACTATGGTTATACACAGACATACTGTAGTCCGACAGCATCGCTCTTAATTGTCGCACAACACGCCGCAAGTACATGTCACTTACATAATATTTTAATAAAGTGCTAAATTAAATAATAAATATTTAATAGTTTAATAAAATGTTAATAAATAATATTTTCATGCAACTGTTGAGTGACAAATGTATTAACCCCTTCAACACCAGTGCAATTTTCTTTTTTTGTTCTTTCCTATCTGCCTTCCAAGGGCCATAACTTTTTTTAAATTTTCCTTTCACTAGAGATGAGAGAATTTCTCAAAAATTCGATTTGGTCGGTTCACCGAATTTTCCGAAAAGATTCTATTCGATCTGAATTTATTTGTGGCATATCGCGTTAAAAAACAGCTATTTCCTGGCTGAAGAGACCCTGTAAAGTAGTGTAGAACACTGCGTCTTGCAGTAACACGCATAGGGTGTCTGCTGGGGTAGTGAAACAATACTGTGAGTCAGTATGACACGCAGATGACAGGCGACGCTCTTAGAATCACTTCACACTTCACACATTTGGTCAATTATGGGGCCAAAACTGACCAAATAACTCAAGTGTGAACTCAGCCTTACAGGTCTATGTTAGCCCCAGGTATAAAGAACCATGCAGAGGCCCAAGATCCTACTATAGTGTGAAAGAGCACACTCCTTTTACACTGTCGTCAGCTGGTTCCACATAGATGTCTATGTGCATACGGAGTCATGGAGTGGGGAGGGTGGGAACAGCTTGAGAAGTCCAGAGAGTGGCCCAGTGACAGAGTGGTGAGGTAGCAGCAGCATGAAGAGACCACAGAGTGGGTGGCCCAATGACAGAGTGGTAAGGTGGCAGCAGCATGTGGAGACCACAGAGTGATTATGTGGTAGCAGCATGAGGATACCACAAAGTGGCTCAGTGACATAGTGGGGAGGTGGGGGACAATACCGGTACCAGCTAAAGATGGTGGGATGGCTTTAGGAAACCCTCTGGCAGCAGGTAAGGCATTAGGCGGGTGGCAGCATCAGAATAGTAGCTGAAGCAGGTAGCCAGAAGAAACAGGTCTCTTTTGTCAAAGTGTAGGTGTGGCACAATGGTTGAAACAGTCTGATGCTTTAGGCACTGGTGTTTGAAAATCCTGGTTGATCCACGCATGATTCATCTTCACAAAGGTCAGTTTCTCCACATTTTGGGTGGACAACTGAGTTCTCCTTGGGGTGACTATGGTGCCTGCCACACTAAACACCAGCTCTGATGCCACACTGCTGGCTGGGCAGGAAAGCTTGTCCAGGGCAAACTCGGCCAGTTGCAGCCACAAATCGAGTTTGGCTGCCCAGTAGTCAGGGGGATCTGCAATGTGGGGTGGCAGGGTGCACTCCAAGTATGCCACAACCTGCTGGTTCAGGTTCTGCTCCCGTCTAGCTGCTGCTGCTGGTGAGTATTTTCTTCAGTAGGCGGGTGAACAAAACTGCTCATTAGCAGCTCTAGACTTAAGTTGCTGCTGATGTAGCTGCTACTGCTCCTATCCCCCCAACCTGCCCCAGCAGCCATGGCAGGGGAACGTGAGCACAGAGGGACCCCCGGTCAGACCTGCGCGAGGATAGGCGATGGCGCACATAGGCATCGGCAAACTGACTACATAGGATGTCTTGATAGTAGTTCAGTTTGTCCTCCCTCTCAGCGGGTGTAAAAAAGGCCCCCATTTTGGACCAATAGCAGGGGTCTAACATGGTAGAGAGCCAGAAGTCATCCCTCTGCCGAATGGTGACAATTTGGTTGTCACTGCACAAGCAACTGAGCATGCATCAAGCCATTTGGGCAAGTGACTCAGAGGGACTCCCTGCCTCCATCTCCACTGCATACTGCCACGGTGTGTCTGGGTCATCTGCCTCGTCTTATTCATCACCCTGTAACTCCTCCAGCTGCTCCTGCTCCTCCTCTCCTGTCATTGCTTGTGTTTGGGACTGCTGCACCAGTAACTTGGCCAGGGGCACATTCAGCTTCTGCGCAGTTGGATGAGTGCACGCATACTGTTGCTCTTGGCAATTGCTTCAGTATGACAGTATGACTGACAAGGAGTAGGAGCAGGACTAGCAGACGATGGGAAGGACAGACAGCTCCCTTCGGCTGAGGTGGTGGAGCCTTGACTGCATGAAATTGGGTGCGTGCCACTAGGAGATGCAGCGGTTGCTGCGACAGGCTGGACCACCACATCGGAGCCACAGTACTACCAGGCCACTTTATAGCATTGCTGCATGTGTTGACGCAAGGCCGTGGTGCCAACATTGACACCCTGGCCACGCTTCACCTTCTGCCCACAAATTTGGCAAATGGCCATGTTCACCTCCTCTGGCAGCCTAACAAAAAATTGCCACACTGCCTAGAATGGCATGTTCCCAAAACTTTGCGCTGACTGCCTTCTACCGCTGCTTCCATGAACCCCTGCACCACCATTTTATGGTCCGGTAGGCTCCTGCGAAGCGGGTGGACTACCTCGGGCACGTTTGGCTCCCAACCTCCCACTGCTGCCACCCTGCTAACTCACAACGACACTGCCACCCTGATGGCTCAGGCGCTGCATCACACACAAGCTGCCACCCCCTTCTCCTGATGATGATGATGAAGCCCCTTCTTCACCCGGCTACAATTGGCTACATCATCATCATCAACTACTTTCTGCATGTCACTGATGTTCCCCTCAATAGTCTCAGGGTCAGGAGCCTGACCACTCGTAACACCTGCTCACATTCGACTTTCATGATCACTACTTGCCCGCCTAACGGAGAAAGTGGCGGATGTCTCCTCCTGATCTTGCCTGGGCAGTAGCTGCTTACTGTCCTCTAGTAGCTCGTCCTCGCTAAAAAGTGCAGCCTATGGCATATAATACTTCTAGTGTTGAGGGAATTGAAAATGACAGAGGAAGATTCAGGACAGATAGGGGCACAGGGCCTTCTCCCAGGCCATGCCAACTAAGCGCCTTGTCAGAGGAACCCACCAACTCTTGGCTGGGAGTGTCTGATGTCACTTGCGACGAAGTTGAAGCTGAGTCAACCATTCAAGCACAGCTGGGTTGCTGGTCAAGACACGACCGCTATATAACACCGGGAGCTCAGGCCTCTCGCTGCGACTCCTACTGCCAACCCCCCTTCTTCTGCTGCCTGCAACAGAAACGTTTTAGCCACTGCCCGTTCCCTTTGAAGGGCCTGTAACCTGTCTGGCTGGCCCTAAATTAAAATAATACTCCCCAAAAAAGGCTGTAGTACAATGTTACTTCACTGCTGGACGGCAATTAAGATATATATATATATATATATATATATTATTTATTTTTTTAAATAAATGAACTCCCCACCAAAAAAAGAATAACAATCACAATTCACCGCAGAAGGTCAATTAAGACATATTCTTTTTCCTTTTACTATACACCAAAAAAAGAAACCTAACAATCACAATTCACAGCAGGACGGCTAATGGGACATACGTATATTTCCTTTTTATACACCACGTAAATGGCTCTAGTACAATGTTACTCCCCGCTAAACAGCAATTTAGACATATTTTTTGTTTTTATGATTAATAAACTCCCCCCCGTCAAAAAATATAACAATCACAATTTACCACAGAACAGATAATAGGAAGTAGATTTATTTCCCTTTAATACACCCCATAAATGGCTGTAGTACAATGTAACTTGACCGCTGAACGCCAATTATGACTACAGATGAGCGAATCGAAGTTGACAAAGTGGAATTCGATCTGAATCTCAGGAAAAATTCGATTCGCACCGAATTTCCTCACACTTCGTGGTAATGACATACACAAAACAACTGAAAAGTGGCATGAAGCAGGATGTGCTCAACCCAAAAATGCAGTTGTGCATATATATATAGGGGAGCAGATCCTGCACTTGTGGCCCGTTGCTAATGGCGATCCCCAGCAAAAATGCATACGGTGGAGGATGCCCGCAGCGGACCACAAGTACCACAGTAGACATCCTAAACAAGATGGCAATTGTGTAGATGTAATAAATAATATGACAATATAGCAATAACAAATGACAAGACAGGTGCACTCTGCGGTCTTACTAAGCCCTCGAACTGATGTTAAGATTGAGAGATTAGTCAACATGTCCTGCTGTGGAGGACATGTCTAAGCCCGAGCACCACGCCAAGGTTTCTCAAGTAGCTCGGGACCTAACACTCACTTACCTGTGCCGTATAGGCAATACCAGGGGACAGTGGGCAAAATTATAGGAATGTATAGGCTGACTCAAAGCAAACTCCTTAGTTACCTCCAGCATGTAACCATGCCTGCAATGGGAGGAAGGAGAGGGCTGTGAGCCCCACCCAAAAATGGCTGATATGGCCCAGGCCTTACAGGTGCACCTAAATGTAGCCTGTGGATGGAAAACAGGCTACATTTACATAGTAGTTTATATACCTCCAAAAAATTATATATACAAAACTATTGAAAAGTGGCATGAAGCAGGATGTGCTCAACCCAAAAATGCAGTTGTGCATATATATACAGGGGAGCAGATCCTGCACTTGTGGCCCGTTGCTAATGGCGATCCCCAGCAAAACTGCATATGTGGAGAATGCCCGCAGCGGACCACAAGTACCACAGTAGACATCCTACACAAGATGGCAATTGTGTGGATGTAATAAATAATATAACAATATAGCAATAACAAATGACAAGACAGGTGCACTCTGCGGTCTTACCAAAGCCCTCAAACTAATGTTAAAATTGAGAGATTAGCCAACATATCCTGCTGTGGAGGACATGTTTAAGCCCGAGCACCACGCCAAGGTTTCTCAAGTAGCTCGGGACCTAACACTCACCTACCTGTGCCGTATGGGCAATACCAGGGGCCAGTGGGCAAAATTATAGGAATGTATAGGCTGACACACAGCAAACTCCTCAGTTACCTCCAGCATGTAACCATGCCTGCAATGGTGCTGGAGGTACATGTAAGTGAGGAGTTTTTTTGGCATGTATTAGTGGCAAAAAAGAAAAAGGGCTTATTAGCCGTCGTGTGTTGAAGTGAGAAAATGATAGCCCTTTTTGGTGTGTATTAGTGGCAAAAAAAAATATTTGCCATTCAGTGGTGAAGTTCAATTGTACCAGCAGACTACAGGGACAGTGTAGGGAGATCATAGGGATATTTTTTACACACTGTAGGGAAAGCATAGGGAGAGCATAGGGACAGTGCAGGCTCTGTAATCAGAAGATGAAAGGAGGATCCATAGGAGACAGCTCAGTTTGCATCAATCCCTGCACAGAGCTATCTAATTGAACAGTGTCCACCTTGTTTAATAGATGAGCAGTTCTATTACTCCTTGCTTCTTAAATTGGGATAAAAAAAGCTGTCAAACTATTATTGTCCCCCTTTTTTAACCCCTTAGTGACCACTGATACGTGCTTTTACAGCGGGCACTAAGTGGCCTTAGGCTGGGCCGCGTCTTTTTTATGGGTCCCATGTGCAGCGAGGAGCGGGGACCTGGCTCTCACAGGAGTGCCGATCTGGGCAGTTTAACACTTTACATGCTGCGGGCAATGGGGCCCGCCACATGTAAAGCGGTGACAGAGGGAGCAGACTCCCTCTGTCTCCCATCGGTACCTCGAAAATGCGATCGTGAGGTGTCGATGTGTGTAAAGCCTACCTGGCTTCCGATGTAGGCCCCGGCTGTACTAATTTCCAGCAGGCTGTGCCTCTCTGGTGCAGCCTGCTGGACAATGTTATTATAGCATTGCTATTAAAATGCAAAACATAATAGGGATAATGCATTGCATTTTAAAAGCAATCAAAATACTGTCTGTTATAGTCCCCTTGTGGGACGATTAAGTGGTAAAAAAAAAAAAACATTTATTAAATAAGAAAAATCCCATCCAAAAAATTACACTTTTTTTCCATTGAAAATACGCTTTTCAATGAAAAAAATTGCAAAAAAAATCTCCCCCAAATATTTGGTATTGCTGCGTCCATAACGACCCGGACTGCATAAATATCACATAAATTATCCCCTACGATGAATGACGTAAAAAAAGAATAAAAAAAAAAAGACAGAATTGCTAAATTATTCTTTGTTGCCACCAAAAAAACATAATAACAAGTGATCAAAAAGCATCATTTACTCCAAAATGATACCATTGAAAAATACAAATCATCCCGCAAAAATCAAGCCCTAACACAACTCCATAGAAAGAAAAATAAAAAGTTATGGGTCTTGGGAAGCGGCAATGTAAAAACATTTTTTTCTTTTAAAAAAAGGGGTTTTATTACAAAAACGTAGTAAAACCTAAATAAAACTATATGTATTTGGTATCACTATAATCATACTGACCCAGAGAATAAAGATATTATGTTATGTATACCGAAAAATGAATGCCGTAAAATTTATAACGTAAAAACACAGTGGCAGTATTGCTGTTTTTCCCATCTCCCTCCCAGAAAGAGTTAATAAAAGTTATTCAGAAAGTTATGTGTACCCCAAAATAGCGCCAGTAAAAACTACAACTTGTCCCTCAAAAAACAATCACTTATAAAGCTATATAGACGGAAAAATAAAAAAGTTATAGCTTTTGGAACGCGACGATAAAAAAAAGGAAGAAAAACGCTTGGTCAGTAAGGCTCAAAACAGGCTGGTCACTAAGGGGTTAGTAGATACTCAATTCTATTATGCATTGATTCTCAAATTGGGGTGAATAAGTAATGTTATTTAACTGTTATTGGGGTGTTCCCCTTGTTAAATAGATAAGCAATTCTATTACACCTTAATTCTCAAATTGGGGTGAATAAGTAATGTAATTTACCTGTTATTGTAGTTTCCACATTGTTTTATAGGTAATTAATGCCATTACGCCTTTATTCTCAAATTGAGGTGAATAAGTAGTGTAATTTAACTGTTATTGTAGCTTCCACCTTGTTTTTATAGATAATTAATTCCATTAGGCCTTGCTTCTCAAATTGGGGTGAATAAGCTGTCTATTTTTACTGTTATTGGGGTGTCCACCTGGTTTAATAGATAAGCAGATCTATTAGGCCTTGATTATCAATTTGGGGTGAATAAGTAGTGTAATTTAGCTGTCATGGGGGTGTCCCCTTGTTTTATAGAAAAGTATTTCCATTAGGCCTTAATTCTTGAATTGGGGTGAATAAACTTGAATGGTCGACTTAATCTTTAACATAATCTCAACTGACATCAGACACCTACAGCCAGGACTCGGTGGGTTCCTCTGATACCTGGCATGGCCTAGGAAAAATCGTTGTGCCCTCACATGTCCTGAACCTGCCTCTTTCTTTTTCTCATCCTTTTGCTCGGGAAGTATTCTATGCTGCCAGTTCTGCTCTTCAGTGTGAACGAGCTTATTTAGGACAGTCAGCAATTACTGCCAAACCCAGATTTGGAGGAGAGGTCCACCTTTTCCTCCTGTAGCTGTGCAAGTACCGACAATGAGAGTCACGTGGGAGCAGGTGTTGTGAGCAGTCAGGGATGCTAACATGAGACTGGTGAGGACGGAGCAGACAGTAGTGGATGATGATGTAAAGAAAACTCACCTTTCATCACAAAATGTTAAGAGACTCAGAATCAGGCGTGGATCAGCCAGTAATTCCACACACCAGTGTCTGATGCATCAGACTAGATGATTCTGGCAGTAATGTTCGGACTGCAGTGTGCTGCCACACCAGAACATTGTGAAAATGGCCTGTTACTTCTGGCCATGTGATTCAGACACTATTCTTATGCTGCCACCTGCCTCGTGCCACACACCTACTACCTCTGCTGCCATCTTCTCCTACTTGTACTGTTACTGCCACTGCCCCCTACCTTGCCACTCAGTGACTGAGCACTTTGTTGGCTCCTCATGCTGTTGCCACCCTCACCACTCTGTGACTGGGCAACTGTGGTTGACTCCTCATGCTGTTGCCACCCTCCCCACTATGTGACTGGGCCACTGTGTTGACTCCTCATGCTGCTGCCTCCCTCGCCAGTCTGTTCTGGGGACACTACTGTCCCTGTTTGGCCTTGTTGACATCACAGTTTATTTTACCACTTTCCTTATCTGTCAGAAGAACTAGAAAATAATAAACACAATGGATCCTGTCTTTGGAGCATCTATAAGGCCTCTATCACAGTCAGTATTTTGCATCAAGATTTTATCATGATTTGGAAGCCAAAAGCAGGAGTGGGTCCAAAACACAGAAAACTTGCAAATATTTCCTTCACTTGTCAACTCTGTTTTGGACCCACTCCTGTTTATGCCTTACCAGTACTGAGGAACTACTGACCAAATACTGACCATGCGAAAAGATGAAAAGACAGGATCCATTTTTTTTGGGTTGTTCTTCTGCCGGATCAGAAAAAGGGAAATACATTGACGTCAACACAAATTTACTTCTGACACCCTCCCCACCCTGTCATGGCGCCACTACTTGCATTAGTAGGTAACAGAACAGGTTCTCTAGCAATCTATGTGGAAACAACAGACTGTGTAAAATGAGACAGCTCTATCAATTTATAATGAAATGAATGGGTACCACAATACCTTATCAATCAATGTGGATGCCCCACAAACCGTGAAATTAGGCGCTCTTTCACAATTTAGTAAAATCTGTAGTTAACAGGTTAACTAGCAATCTATGTGCAAACATCAAACGGTAATAGCTGCACAAAATCTGGGCCGTATACAGATTTCAAATACGCTTGTGTGAAAGAGGCTTTTAGGGGACTGGAACATGCAGTCTTTACTAAAAATTACTGTATTTCTGTTGAGTTCTGCCACAGGCAGGGCTCAATAGCAACTTTGCTATGGCAGGCCTGTGAACCTACAACCAAACAGCTCACCCAATCTCAGTGCAGGGGAGCCGTTCAGTCACTGGGGGCAGCTTGCTCCAAGTATATCATCCCCCATATAATGACCATAATATATGAGGGGTTAAATGTATGTTATTAAAGTTATATCCGGTCATGGACACTGTCGGCTGGTGTATGCTGTATAACACAGCATCCTGTTTTCCACCATATATTTATGGTAGATCTAACAAAAGGGTTTATGGGGTAAAAAAAAATGTTGAGGGCAGATTTCATATAAGTGACACATATGCAGCCCCTACCTGTGGAACTCACTCCCACAATCAGTGCGAGAGGCCCCTTCTGTGGACAGCTTTAAGATAAGGCTAAAAACCCACCTCTTCTCCCAAGCCTTTGAGACTGCAGAACGCATTGTCACAGCACTTTGAATCCCAAGGGAGAAAAGCTCTATAAAAATATTATTATTATTATATTATTATATTTCTAGTATATTCATGAGCATAGCAATATTTTATTGGTACACATGCAACACTTGAGAATATAGTTATTTACCCCTGAACTAATGGTGATCTTCCATACACATGTCTGTCCAAATAGATACAGTACTTTAAAGGGGTTCTCTGCGAATTAAGTAAATGAAAATATTAAAATATTTCTTTATTATAAATATATTCTCAAATACCTTTCATTATTTATAATGGCTCATTTTGTCTGGGGAGCAATCATCAGGGAAAACAAAATGGCTGCTGTCCCATTAGTTCACACGAAACCTGTCCTGATCACACATGAGGACAAGTTACTTTACAACACTGAGCTAAAGAGCTGCCTCATCCTCCTTCTGCTCTCCACTTGTCAGGGATTATGATCCTGAATACAGATAAGAACTAGCTAAATTTCTGGGGAATTTAGTTCATGAGGAGACATGAAGTTCAGAGAAGACGGACAAGACAGACTGTGGTAATGTGTTGCTGTTGTAATGGAGACTGTAAACAAGTGCTGCTGCTCATTACCACACCTCACCCTCCTTGCATGTCTCCTCATCATCTTAATTCCCACAGAGATTCACCTGTATTCAGGATCATGATTCCTGACAAGCAGAGCAGAGAAGAGGATGAATCAGCACTATTGCTCATTGTCGTGAAGTCACGTGTCCTCCTGTGTGATTAGGACAGGTTTTGTGTGTACTCAAAGGACGGCGGCAATTTTATTTCTCCTAATGATTGCTCCCTAGACAAAACAAGCCATTCTAAGTAATGAAAGGTATTTGTGAATATATTTATTATAAAATAATATTTAAGTATTTTCATTTTTTTAATTCCTGGAGAACCCCTTTAATGTAAAATATGTCTTTCATTTTTCAGTGGGTTGAATCTGTTAACGGGTTATCACCATTGACTACTTCAGGTGTTGATCTATTTTACAAGGCAGATACACAGTTAAAACTACCAATATTTAATTTGCATTATGTGGGAGATGTAACTGTAAAAAGCCATAAAAGTGGGTTCAAAAGTAGCAGATTATGGTGCATGCAACTTTTAATGATTCTCAATGCTTTTCTAAAATGACAAGTAAAGGGGGTTGTGTTATCAGAAGGGACAGGGCCCACTGTAAATTATATCTCAGGTCTACGTCAGTCACTAGCTGGAATAGGTTTGAGATTCTGGCAGGGGCGTAGCTGTATGGGATGCAAATACCCTTGTGCCACATAAGAACACAACGGTATTATAGAAAGTGCATGCTGGTCAAGTTACACCTCTGGCTGGAGGGAAGGGGTTAGGTCAAGAATTTGGCATGGGGGGGGGGTATTAGTGCCATTTCAATTTTTGCCTCTGGCAGCATAAAGGCTATGTGTTTCCCTGCCTCTGGCCACAAAGCACTGCCCAATATGAACTCTTGCACCAGGGCCCATGACCCTTTGCTACGCCCCTGGATTCTGGAATATGGAGGGCAAGTATTTTGCCTGATTTATTAAGCGGCATCTGCCTCTTAATAAGGCATATCTCATTTCCAGTGCACAGGGAATCAAGACTTGTGCAGGGAATGTCAGTCTTGGTAAATCTCCTTTCACTCTATCTGTGGTATATGTGCATTGTGAAGGCTGGGTAAATTCACCCATGCACATGTCTCCATGTCAATAGACTTTAATAAACAAAGGTATAGCAAATGCCCTCCTGGCATATGTTTCGGTATGTTGGGATACTGCAGGATCAGTCGACTATGCTTTTATACTAATATAACCATACGCAATTTGTTTTTAATTGGGGTCAATGGAAGATATACGCAAATAAATGGATGCAATCATTCATTAGCTTTCATCTTCCCCATAGACATTTTGGATGTTACAGTATATGTGTATCTTTTTTGTATTGTCTACACAAAATTTAACTGAGCATAACTGATGTTTTAGTCAGAGGCCATCATTTTCAAGCGATTACGTAATATTTCCATCTAGCCCATGGTCTATGTGGATGAAGATCAGCCTTGCACAAGCACTGGGAGCAATGGTGTTCTGCTTGCTATGATCATAAAGGTTTGCTTATACCAAGGTCCTAATAGACTTCTCAGACTAAAATTATTCCTCCTAATCATTACTAAGCCGTGACAGCCTCCATTCCTTTTCCTTGGAGCGCTGGGTCTGAGTTAAGAGCTAATGTAAAGAGCCGGTGCCACATTTTCTCACAGGTCTCTGTACAACAAACATAATCGCTTTACTGTATTCCCCTCATTAATCATTCTGATAATTACATTTCTGGAAAAGCATTCAATTAGTCCACAAATCTCTGTTCAAGTAACCTGCTCAAGTAATTTATAAGGAACAAAAGCATTGTTGAAGTCTTCCTCGATCCTACAGTGTTTACAGAATTTAACTCTTTATGCACTGTTGAACAGTAGATAGTTTGGAACAGTGTCAGACTGGGGTTCCTGGGGCCCATCAGAGGAATTATTCTTGAGGCCCAACACCTAAATCAACAACAAAGTTTAATAGGTTTTGAATACAATAAACAGACCTGAGAGGAAAATGCTTTTTATTTTCCCTCTGGGGTCTTTGGCGACCATTATGGTTTCAGATCCTGGGCCCACTGTTGGATCCTTTGGTACTCTGGGGTGCCAGTCCAACCCTGGCTGGGAAGGAGCTTGGAAATGAGAAAAGAACAGACTCAGCTTATCACATCAGATAATCCTGTGATAATATCATATCAATCTATATCTATAATAACTGCACTAATACAGTAAACTGCAATGTGCAATGGATCACACAATTGTTTTAAGTATCTGTTAAGTTATGTTTAGTCCTAGTCGGACCCAGTAGAAATTACACAGGTTGTTTATGTTGTATATTAATACTGTATGTAACCTTTGATGGTCTATTATGTCTACAGTAGCTGTTCAAATAATTAAAAAATAAAATAAAAAAACAGACAGAAAATTTCCTGAAGACCTATAGGCTAATGTTCTAGCAACCATGGAATTGGAGGCTTGGAACTGTGCAAATAGGTTGGTAGTAAATATAAGTTTACATATGGAATTACTTGGAGGTCCAAATGGACAATATCTAGCTATCTTTTGTGGCCTGGTGTAATTGGTCTAGTGGAAAATAATAGGTCAGTTTTTTCAGCTAGTAAATCCCTTAATAAATAGTCTGGAAAAAGTCTTAAAAGCTAGACATTGGTAATTTTCTATATGTGGGAGTGTAATGGTGCTAACATTTTTACTTGCTGGGCTACTGAAATAATTTATGCAATAAAATAAAAAAACATTTTTTTCCTGTCAAGTTGACAGCAAAATAATGTATTAAAATAGATTCCCTAATTTGTGTCGGACATTTTGATATTTAATTATTTTTTCCAGGGCTTGGATGTTGATGATAAATTCTCAGGTTAGGTTATCAATATCATATTAGAGGGTTCTGACACCTGGCACTCCCACCAATCAGCTTTTCCAGGCACCCACGGTGCCGTAAACTATACAGTATAAGGAGCTGGAAGCAGATAGCTCTGTACAATGTGTAGTGGCTTTGTCAAGGTCCTTCAGCTCAGATCCATAATAAGAATCCATAAGATTCCAAGGTGCATGGAAAAACATCCCCTTTGGTGACATCAGTCACTGGCATATCTGTTCTGGGTCTGCTAAGACTAAAAGATGAGCAAAGTTTTGAAACATTCGATTCGGACACTTTGCAGAATTAATTAGTCATGAAGCATGTTAAATCAGCTATATCCTGGCCTGCATTGCAGCAACATGCATAGCTAGTCCTTTCTGGTAGTAAAACAGTTAGGGTCCATTCACATGTCCGCAATTCTGTTCCGCATTTTGCCCTGCCCGCATCCCCAATTTGAGAATCTAGGCGTAATAGAAGTTTTTATCTATTAAACAAGGGGGACACCCCTCTAACAGTAGAACAAGATAGGTTATTCACCCCAATTTGAGAACCAAGGCCTAATAGAATTGTTTATCCAATGTAAACACACTATTAACAGTAGAAGTAGACAGGTTATTCACCCCATTTAAAGAATCAAGGCTTAATGGAATTGCTTATGCAATAAACAAGTAGACCAAGACAGGTTATTCACCCCAATTTGAGAATCAAAACCTAAAAGAATTGCTTATCTAGTAAACAAGGCGGACACCCCAATGACACTAGAACAAGACAGGTTATTCACCCCCATTTGAAAATGAAGGCTCAATAGAATTGCTTATCTATTAAACAAGGTGGACACCTCAATAACAGTTAAATTACACAGCCTACTAACTCCAATTTGAGAATCAAGGCCTAATGGAATTGTTTATCTATTAAACAAGGGGGAAACTGTTCAATTAGATAGCGCTGTTCTCTACACAGAGTCTTTTATGGATCCCTTCAGCTTCAGATTACATTCCCTGCACTGTCCTTGCAGTCTCCCTATGCTCTCCCTACAGTATGTAAAAACTCTCTACGATCTAACTACAGTGTCCCTGGACTGTCCCTGCAGTCTCCCTATCCAATAGTCCATAATTGAAAGCTTTTAGCAACACTATCCCTAACGATTGTCACATCTCTCTCTATGCTCAGCTCACAGTGAAATGGCGGAGACCACACGGGATGAGGCTTTCAAAGGGCTGTGACATCACAGGGGCTGGCTACCTGCTGATTGGCTATCTGTTTGGCATTACGGGTGATCTTACCAGTTTAATCTTATCAGTTTGATAAGAATTTAGCTATAATGAGTGTTTATAAGCTGTCAGGAGTTCAGAGGTTAGGGCTACAAATACAAATACAAAAGCTAACAGAGCAGCTCCCTAACAGATTCACTGTAAAACAGAATGCAACAGTCTGCAAATGCAATGAAAAGGAATCTGTAAAGGGGAAACTGTAGAATTTTTTAAAATAAAGACCAATTGAAAAAGTGATTTTGAGCCCAAAATTAGTATAATGCAATGATAAAAAAAAATTCCCCTAAAGGTGTCCACAGCCTTTAACGTGTTTAAGTGTCAAGTTAAAGAATACTTCCCAAATGATACCACCCTATGTATACTGTATACCGGCAAGTTAATATCTTGGTTCTTCTCTGCTTAGCTAAAATAAAAAAAGATGAAAACCTTTCCTCAAGCTTTACATCTGCTTTAATGATTTCCAAATTAATGACCTCTGGGTTAATCCGTCTATCACTCTTATTAGTCAATTTAAGCAAGCAGACATCAAACACACTGCAATAGGTCACAAGGTTTATTGGGAATATAGATAATCATCTGAATTACATTTTTGGGTGTGATGGTCGGACAGCTTCAATAACAAAAACTCTTCTGGATTTCATAGCAAATTAATACCAAGTATGCATCCCGTATGTCAGTCTTTTTCAAACACAGGCATTTCAAAATGGAATCAGTATGAGAAATGAATGCAGACTACGACCTGAAGTTGTTCTTCTTCACAGTATTGCAAAGACTATAGCCCAACACTGAAACTTTTCACTATGAATTCTCGTAAACTAATACTCTAAAACTAGTGATTTTAAAGGGGTATTTCCATCTTACATATTTAGGGCATATTTGCTACAAATGCTTGATATCTGATGAACCAACAATGGGGACCTCACCTTGGGTTCCTATCACCTCCTGCTTCTCAATTCATGTAAGTCACTCCCCAAAAGAGTCAATTTGTCTTTTTTGTAATGCCAATAGATGGTGACAGTCACATACTATTACATGCAAGACATTAGGTTAGGTGCACCTTTTATCTAAGCTAATGTTAAAACATGGAAAACCATGCCCTATGAGCATTTTGTGTGATCAGGCAGACTAAGTAGATCACACTTGGTAGCCCGAATGCTGGATCTCTATGGATATTTAATTGATTGCATAACTATGGGTCAATATGGACCATGGTGTTTTTGGTACACTGGACATGACCCCACTTCCCCCCAGGCAGTGTAGGCTAGACCATCTAAAGATGCACTAAATTTAATAATGCTGCCAACATTATACCACATGATGGGCTTACATTGGGCTAATATTTTATGCCACAAACCTTTACACTAAGCCACAACCCTTGTAAACCGAGGCACAAGTCTCCAAAACACATTATAAATGTGGCATTAAGTATGTACTCCAGTTATTGTTCCACAAATTAAGCCACAATTTTGGCACGTTACTTGTATACATAGATGCGTGCAAATGCATTATGTATATCAATTTGTGATAACGGATTAAATCATCCAATATAAATAAACTAGGTAACCTGTGGAAAAAACAATAGACAGGAAAAAACTAACACAAAATGTCCTCTTCAGCCGAAGGCAGTACTATAGGGATATTTGGTCCTCCAGACTTTAACCTAGGACCGCCCTCCTAGCAAAATAAATTAGAAAATTAACAAAGTAGTAAACATAATTAATTGCTGGAGCAGTGGAGCTACATGAAACCTTTCCCACAACTTGCAGGTGGATTTTTTTTTTTGCCCTCACCTGCACAGCCCACGTTGGCTTGTTTCGTTTTGTATGTGTTATTCTGGATTTAGAACTTATATTTTGCCATGGACATATTCCATGGCTTAAACTGCGCACCAAGTGACCAAGTGTTCCTGGTAGCAGGTACACACCATGTAATATGGGATTGTTTCTGGCATCAAGTACAGACCATATACAACATACAGAATGCCCCTTCAAGGTTCGTTGACATCATTTGAAATTGCAAGCCATGGGGGTTGTCCCTGGGATCAAATTCATATACACTATGAGGGTTATCGTGGCTTCTGATATGTTATACGCCAAGCTGGCTTCAAGATAAATATTGTATATATGGCTTCATATTAATCACAGCCCATGGGGACAGTTGTATGATACTCTGTATACCAAGATGGTATCAGGTATGTTACTAACTATGGTCCTTCCAAACCATCACTTTGCATGCATTCTAACACCAGTTATGGCATGTGATCCAAGAAGTGCCTGCAACCTAATTACACCAGGGAGCGCAGTACTGGCCGAAAGGAATGTTTTCAACATTATTACTGAATCACATGAATGGGGGGACCATTAAAAAATCTAAAAAAAAATGCAGATAAACTCTTTAAGGTTTAGCTGAATACTTTGTGTTAGTATGCATGCGGATAAACCATTTAAAGCCCATGAATTCTATGTCCTGGGAGTTCCTCTCTCTTATGGTGTTCCCTGGTGATCTTATGTCTTATCAGAAGGTTTTCTCTGGCTGTTTCAGTTGCCATTATTGAGGGAGCAGGTATGTGCTGCCCTGTCTGACCACCAGGCTGTTCTTACTGCACTTTGCAGAGGGAGTGGCATTCTTGTGCAAGCATAAAGGATCCATCTACTGTTCTGGCTTCTATTATATATTAATGTGTATTTATATCGGCACCTGCTCAGTTATTCATTTATATGCTGCTTTATAGGATTATTGTCGTATTGAGCTCTGATATCGGTCATTACATTGCTACTGCAGCACAGAAATATGAGCTATTCTCTCTGATCACTTATTAAAGAAATTGGTACTGAGGTCCAGCTATAGGGAAATTCAGTGGTTCTCCCTATTTTCCTATAAACTGCATGTTCCATGTATTTCCAGAGCTAGATTCTGCAGTTATTCAAATCTTTATGCACGTATGAAATCTCATATTTCTCTAATAACATATCTTCTATCTCTACTATCTCTTCCTTCTCCTAGCTGCCAGATACCTTTACCTGTTATGCGGCACCCCTTGCACTTGTATTTTACTCTTTTGCTTCTGTGGTCTGCATATTATAAGTTTATGGTCTGATAATTCTTAAGTTTTTGTGCAGATGGCGAAGGCTTCCAGTAGTAACATAAGGCCAGTGCAGGTTTGGCAACCTCTTTCCAATATGGCTCTGAATGTTTGACATTTTTGTTATTTTTAATATGTTTTCCCTAAAAATACTCACTCTTCCTCCCTTACATTTTATTACTATAACAAATATGTTTGTCTTTGTAGAAATCTCGGTTCGTGTTACTGTCACCTACTCCACTTTAGCAAACTTTGTCAAGAATGTATCTCCCAGTAATGAACTTTAATTCAACTTTGTACATGTACTGAAAAGTCAGTTGAAGTGAAGAAGAATGGATAGATATAGTTAGTGGACAGAAGTGTCTGTGTTACGAGCTAGACATGTTAATAGGCTCTTCGTAGTATACCTGTCAGCAAGGCAGAATTTGCAATTTACACTAAGTACTATATGACTAAGTGTTAGTATGTACTGATGATATTTGTAATCAAATAGACATCTTAGTCATCATTCTCTAGACGACTATGTCCTGTATTCTCCCATGGGGGTGTACTTGTCTACAAGTGGCAAGACATAGCTCTGAATTATCTAGGCTAGTGAGCTGGGGTTCTGCATTGTATTGAATGGATACAAAGATGAGCTAATACTTTTTAGTGTTCTTTAACACAGTTATGGGAAACTTGTCATAAAATATTTAAATAAGACATGCTATAAAAGTCAGATAAATCAGGCTTTGACAGCTAGGACCCCCATGAATCCCAAGACAAGTTAAGAGTAGATGAGGCTGTTCCTGTTCTCATCCTAAACAGGATCATACAGTCCCGCCAGAGTAGCAGAGGATCTTCCGGTGGCCCAAGCTGTCGCAATAAAAAAAAAACTATGAAAACAGGTCCCCTAAAGTCTAGGATCAGATTATTTTATCTAGTGCTAATCTTGGAATAATATCAGAGATAGACATAACATATGTGCAGACTGGGCAGCTGTACAGGGGCTTAATAGGAAAAAAAGAGTCACCACCATCCAGAAAAGACCAGCGCATCCGAATGTCTACTCCATTGCATGGAAAGAACTGACTTACTATTGTCAGAGTGGTTACTGGTGGATTAAAATCTGCAAGAGAAGCTGGTATATTAAAGAATTTGCCACACTTCTTGCAGTGGGCCCATTGCAGTCTATGAGGGATGGGCCCTCAGAGTAATTTCCTTTGGTGGGCCCAGGGACCTTCAGTCAAACGCAGACGCTAAGGATATGTCCACAGAAGCCAGATTTGTCTGAATAGGGCTTGCAAAAAATCCATGTACATGTGGCAGAAACAAATCCATTAACATTTATGGAACAGATTTTCAGTCATTTTCTGGTCATTTAGTCATTTCCAGGTCTTTAGTCCTTCCACTAATTTTATGAAAGGGAAAAAATGATGACTTGATTTTTGTTTGGTTGCACGTAAACATTTATTTGCTTTGTAATCATTTTACATGATCAGAATGGCATTTAAAACGCGTATAGTATTTAGCAGCACCATTCTGAATCAATTGGGAAGTGTGACTGAAGCAAGGGCAATCTTTGGTACCCTTTATACTGACATTACTAGGAGCCACACACTTTTATATGAATAGCCTTGAACTTAATCCTGGATTACAGAAATGCATGAGAATTGTTAGAAGGCTGGAGTCAACATCCCTAGATCTGTCTTTGTATTGTAACCTTCAACACAGTATCAACTTGCACTGAAACTTGAAGATCGTAATGGGATTAAACATAAAAGAAAGGCAGAAAAAGTATTTGGATTAGAAATTTAACTAAAGCCTACTGTGAGAAAGGCCACACTGCTGTCACTGACCTTTTCCTCCATAAGCATGATACCAGTTGAGCCCATTAAAGTGTCAGCAGGGAACCCTCCCATTTATTTACCCTTTCACTGGTGCAACAGGTGTCACATTAAAAGAGTGATCTGTAAAAGGTATTGATACAATGTAACATGGCTTTATCGCTTGTAACCAATTTTAGAACAAACACAGAGCCCAAGACATATTCTGTCCATAAGTTTTGCATATACAACACATTCTAGTGATGACTGCTTAATAGTTAACCTGGGTATGTGACCACATACAGAAACAAGCTATAGGTCTATGGTGCTGCAAAATAAGTCAATGCACAATGGTATCTCCTTAAACTACAGCTTTACAGTCCTCATAATGACATTATTATGCCCAGTAATCTCAGTACAAATAGTGCTCATATAACCCACCATACACCAGGTTTAAGATATATGTTTTAGTAGATATTAGTGGAGCCTATTTTCGAATTTTACATTGTTGTGTTCCTCTGTTATTCCACCTGGGTGTTACCATTCCCCTTGCCAATATGATGTTTCCCTACACAGTCTGATTATATCTATATCTATCTATCTATCTATATATATATATATATATATATATATATATTTTTTTTATACACACACACACAAACACTATATGTAGCAGTACATTGATTCATGTGCACAGACACAGGCAAACTCTGGAGGTTTTTTGTTACCTTGCATTGTATTAAAGCCACACGTGTTATACATAAAAATTTGAAGCTGCTTGATCACATTCTTGATCAGAAATGTGTTGGGACCAATAGCAAGGTTACTTCTTAAGATAGCAACCTACACTATCAGACATGCCTCTCTTGGGCCTACAGTTGTGTTCAAAATTATTCAACCCCCAATGCTGTAAAGGGTTTTAGGGAATTTAGTGTACATTTGTAATTGTGTTCAGAATGAAATCTTACAAGGACTTTTTAAAGAACCAAATGCAACTAAAATGACATCAGTTGTTTTTGTAATACAGTATTAAATGCTTTTTTTTGTGATTTCTTCATTGACACAATTATTCAACCCCTTAAAGACTACCACTCTTAAGAACAGTGGTTCATTCAAGTGTTTTTGATCAGGTATTGAAAACGCCTGTGGATGTCAAGGAGCAGCAATCAAGCAGAATAAGCACCAATTAGGCAGATGTAAAATGACTGTGATACTCAGCTCCTTCTAGACATTTACTGGTGTGTTTACAGACATGGTGAAGTCAAGAGAATGGTCCAGGAAGACAAGAGAAGAGGTGATTTCTCTTCACAGGAAGGGCAATGGCTATAAGAAGATTGCAAAGATGTTAAACATACCAAGAGACACCATAGGAAGCATCATTCACAAATTCAAGGCAAAGGGCACTGTTGAAATGCTACCTGGTCGTGGCAGAAAGAAGATGCTGACTTTGACTGCTGTGCGCTACCTGAAGCGCAAAGTGGAGAAAAGTCCCCGTGTGACTGCTGAGGAACTGAAAAAAGATTTGTCAGATGCGGGCACTGAAGTTTCAGCTCAGACAATAAGGCGCACACTGCGTAATGAAGGCCTCCATGCCAGAACTCCCAGGCGCACCCCCTTGCTGTCTCCAAAGAATAAGAAGAGTCGACTGCAGTATGCCAAAAGTCATGTGGACAAACCACAAAAGTTTTGGGATAGTGTTCTGTGGACTGATGAAACAAAATTGGAACTGTTTGGGCCCATAGATCAACTCTATGTTTGGAGGAGGAAGAACAAGGCCTATGAAGAAAAGAACACCTTGCCTACTGTGAAGCATGGCGGGGGGGTCAATCATGCTTTGGGGCTGTTTTGCTTCTACAGGTACAGGGAAGCTTCAGCGTGTGCAAGGTACCATGAATCCTCTTCAGTACCAGGAGATATTGGATGAAAATGTGATACAGTCCGTCACAAACCTGAGGCTTGGGAGACGTTGGACCTTTCAACAGGACAATGATCCAAAGCATACCTCCAAGTCCACTAGAGCAGTGTTTCCCAACCAGTGTGCCTCCAGATGTTGCAAAACTACAACTCCCAGCATACCCGGACAGCCTTTGGCTGTTCAGGCATGCTGGGAGTTGTAGTTTTGCAACAGCTGGAGTCACACTGGTTGGGAAACACTGCACTAGAGCATGGTTGCAGATTAAAGGCTGGAACATTTTGAAGTGGCCATTGCAGTCACCAGACTTAAATCCGATTGAGAACCTCTGGTGGGACTTAAAGAAAGCAGTTGCAGCGCGCAAGCCTAAGAATGTGACTGAACTGGAGGCTTTTGCCCATGAAGAATGGGCGAAGATACCCATAGATCGCTGCAAGACACTTGTGTCAAGCTATGCTTCACGTTTAAAAGCTGTTATAACTGGAAAAGGATGTTGTACTAAGTACTAAGATTGAATGTCACTTGGGGGTTGAATAAAACTGATAATGATGTGAGCACAGAAAAGACATTTGTGGTTATTTCATTATAAATGTTATGTTATATTTGTCTGACTTACAAGTGCCTCTGATTTAATTGTAAACAAGATGACTGAAATGATCAAAATCAATGTCAAACTGGCCAAAGCACTCAATTTCAGTGGGGGTTGAATAATTTTGAACACAACTGTAAGTCTACAAAATTCAGGGCAATGTAGGATCCAACTATACTATGCTCTAATTATAAGCTAATTATAAGCCTTGGACAGACAGGTAGGAATGTGCAGTCCAAATGGATGTGGCCACATCCCAAATATGCATAACTCACAGAAAAAAGATGCACCACATGGATAAGCAACTGACAACACTGGCTAATCCCTCACTCTGGTGTTAAAAGCGGAGAGATTCGCCAATATTTCCAATCAGGAACATATCGGAGCCCCTTTAAGCACCACTTCACGGTATCTCAGCATGACATGGGGTCCTACCACTAGACTACCTATGGTGTGTGAACAAGGTCTGAACAGGTATTAGGCAGCCTACAGCCCCCTCCCACTCACCTGCATTGCAGGACCAACAATGCAATGGGGAACAAATGAGGCCGCAAGCTACACCTACAACAGACCATGTGACACTGGCTTCCAGGTGCAACAGAACATCCCAAATATGCAAAGCAAAAAACTAAGTTAGACCAGCACAATATGTAATAATTTGCCCTGAATTATGCAGGATTAGGCCAGGAAAGGCATGTCTGATAGTGTAGGTTGAATCTGAGGAAGTCAACTTGCTGTTGGTAGATAGGCCTGACACAATTTTGTATGGGTTCCGACGAGGCGAAGTGAGTTATCACCGAAGTCTCCCAGGACTTCAGTGAATAACTACAGGATTAGATTTTTTTAACTTTAAAACCATTTTAAAACAGGGATCCGCAGTCGGCTTTAGTACGGAGGTACCAGCCAGTACTGAAGCTGACTTCAAATTCCTGTTTTAAAATGGTTTTAAAGTTAAAAAATCGAATGCCGAAAAACTTCGGTGGTAACTAACTTGCCGGAGCCGATAAATTGTAATGCTGTACGGAGACAGGTCACTGTATAGAATTAAAATGAAGTTTTGAGCGAATCGACTTCAGATCTTGGATCCGAAGGCTGATTTGCTCATCCCTAAATGTGTCCATTCAGCAAATATAGTATTATTAATATCATCCTATAGTACCAATATATTTGATTGTGATAACATTTTAATACCAACACATTGCAGCACAGTTAAAATGAGACTTCCTATAGCTAGAGAACATGTTACATATGTGTACAACAAAATAAGAATGATCAGGAAGTAAACAACATACATCAATCTTTCATGCCGTGCGTCTTGATAAATGTGTTTAAACAAATGAAAGTAAACACTTCATGAATAAAATCATGGCGAACGTTCAGGTTTTCTGCAAACTCACACTAAATTCTAGTTTAGTCATCATTTTACATGTCAGATGATCAAAACTCAATGCTCTCATACTTTTGAAAGTACTAAAATGTGTGGTCCCTTAACCACTTGCCGCCACGCTAACGCCGATGGGCGTCAGCGCGGCGGCTCTCTCAGGTCTCACTGCCGCCTATCGGCGTCATCTCGTGAGACCCGAGATTTCACATGAACGCGCGCGCGTCGTGCGTGCGCGCTCATGTGATCGGAGCCGGGACAACTGAAACTACAGCCTGCCAGCGCTGATCATGCGCTGGCAGGCTGTAGATGCGAAAAACGCATTTAAATCGCATATCAGACGCTGTTTTTTAAACAGCGCCTGATATGCCTGCTGTCTGCTCGTCTGGTGGTCCCTTTGTTTGGGACCACCAGAGGAAACATAGGAAAAGTGCACCAATCACTACACACACACCCCTCCACCCCCATCACTGATTAACCCCTGATCACCCATGTCACCCCCTGATCACCCCCTGTCACCCCCTGTCACTAATCACCCCCTACAGGCTCATTCAGACGTCCGTATGTGCTTTATGGATCCATGGATCTGCGGATCCATGGATCTGCGGATCCGCAAAATACGGACACCGGCAATGCGCTTTCCGCATTTTGCAGATCCGCACAGAACTATATAGAAAATGCTTTTCTTGTCCGCAATTGCGGACAAGAATAGGACATGTTCTATATTTTTGCGAACGGAAGTGCAGACTCGGAAGCGCGGATCCGTAATTCCGGATCCGAGCGGGACAAAGTCTGTCCCCATAGAAATGAATAGGTCCGCAATTCCGTTCCGCAAACAGAATTTCGGATGTGTGAATGGGGCATAAGGGTCCCGTTATCACCGCCAGTTAGTTAGCTACTTGTTAGTTAGCTAGCGCCCACCGCACCGCACCGCAGTCACTAATTTTGGCAGAGATTTTTTCATCCACATTGACCGATGCGAATGAAAAAATCTGTGCCGTTCATTTATTTTTTTTTTTTCAGCGCAGCGGCTGAACGGAAAAAAATCTCATTACCCGTATGCTCAATATAAGGAGAATCGCAGAAACTCCTAATGCTGGCCATACGTGTAATGATTGCGGAGACCCTCAAAGGCCAGGGCAGTACAAAAACCCCACATGTGACCCCATTTTAGAAAGAAGACACCCCAAGGTATTCCGTGAGGGGTATGGTGAGTTCATGTAAAATTTTATTTTTTGTCACAAGTTAGTGGAATATGAGACTTTGTAAAAAAAAATATATATATATATATATATCAATTTCCGCTAACTTGTGTCAAAAATTTTTTTCTGTGAACTCGCCATACCCCTCACAGAATACCTTGGGGTGTCTTCTTTCCACAATGGGGTCACATGTGGGGTATTTATACTGCCCTGGCATTTTAGGGGTGCTAAAGTGTGAGAATCCAAATGCGTAAAAATGGCCTGTGAAATCCTAAAGGTACTCATGGGAATTTGGGCCCTTTGCGCATCTTGGCTGCAAAAAGTGTCACACATGTGGTATCGCCGTACTCAGGAGAAGTAGGGCAATGTGTTTTGGGGTGTATTTTTACATATACCCATACTGGGTGTGAGAAACATCTCTGTAAATGACAACTTTTTAAAAATTTTTATTCAAAGTTGGCAATTTACAGAGATATTTCTCTCACCCAGCATGGGTATATGTAAAAATACACCCTAAAACACATTGCCCTACCTCTCCTGAGTACGGCGATACCACATGAGTGACACTTTTTGCAGCCAAGATGCGCAAGAGGCCCAAATTCCAATGAGTACCTTTTAGGAGGGCATTTTTACGCATTTTTCTTCTCACGCTTTAGGGCCCCTAAAATGCCAGGGCAGTATAAATACCCCACATGTGACCCCATTTTGGAAAGAAGACACCCCAAGGTATTCGCTGAGGGGCATAATGAGTCCATGAAAATTAAACTTTTTGTCAAAAGTTAGCGGAAAGGGAGACTTTGTGAGAAAAAACAATAAAAATCAATTTCCACTAACTTGTGCCAAAAATTTTTTTCTATGAACTCGCCATGCCCCTCATGGAATACCTTGGGGTGTCTTCTTTCCAAAATGGGGTCACATGTGGGGTGTTTATACTGCCCTGGCATTTTAGGGGCCCTAAAGCATGAGAAGAAAAATGCGTAAAAATGCCCTTCCTAAAGGTACTCATTGAATTTGGGCCCTTTGCGCATCTTGGCTGCAAAAAGTGTCACTCATGTGGTATCGCCGTACTCAGGAGAAGTAGGCAATGTGTTTGGGGTGTATTTTTACATATACCCATGCTGGGTGAGAGAAATATCTCTGTAAACTGACAACTTTGAATAAAAATTTAAAAAGTTGTCAGTTTACAGCGATATTTCTCACACACAGTATGGGTATATGTAAAAATACACCCTAAAACACATTGCCCTACTTCTCCTGAGTACGGCGATACCACATGAGTGACACTTTTTGCAGCCTGGGTGCGCAAAGGGCCCTAAAACCAATGAGTACCTTTAGCTTTTACATGGCGGCTCACAATTTAGCCCCGCCTAAAATGCCAGAACAGTACAAACACCCCACAAATGACCCCATTTCGGAAAGTAGACACCCCAAGGTATTCACTGAGGGGCATAATGAGCCCGTATGAGATTTTTTTTTTTGCCAGAAGTTAGCAGAAATGGAAACTTTATTATTATTTTTTTCCTCAGAAAGTGTCATTTTCCGCTAACTTGTGAAAAAATGAAATGATACATGAACTCACCAAGCCCCTCCGCGAATACTTTGGGGTGTCTTCTTTCTAAAATGGTGTCATTTGGGGGTATTTATACTATCCTGGCATTCTAGCACCTGAAGAAACATGACAGGCGCTCAGAAAGTCAGAGCTGCTTCAAAATGCCGAAATTCACTTTTTTGCACCATAGTTTGTAAACGCTATAACTTTTACCCAAACCAATAAATATACACTTATTGGACTTTTTTATCAAAGACATGTAGAACAATACATTTAGAGAAAAATTTATATAGAAATGTAGTTTTTTAAAAAATTTTACAACAGAAAGTGAAAAATGTCATTTTTTTGCAAAAATGTCGTTAAATTTTTATTAATAGCAAAAAAAGTAAAAATGTCAGCAACAATGAAATACCACCAAATGAAAGCTCTATTAGTGAGAAGAAAAGGAGGTAAAATTCATTTGGGTGGTAAGTTGCATGACGGAGCAATAAACGGTGAAAGTAGTGTAGTGCGGATTTGTAAAAAAGGGCCTGGTCACTAGGGGGGTATAAACCTGTGGTCTTCAAGTGGTTAATGCATATTATTATTTGTTGCTATTGAATATCATGTTGCTGTGTAAATCAATAAGGAAATGTTGGAGGCTTGAGTGCTGTTACAGGCTGTCACAGGCAGAGGTGCTGGCCTCAACTACTTGGACCATGAAAGTATCTAATACAGATGAGAAATGACGCAGAGACAGGCAGGATGACAGACAGAAAAAACGTATTTATGGACAGATATTAAAGACAGGCAGAAATGGAGTGGGTATGATGTGGGCTCTTGAGGAAATTATCTTTAAAGAGGTTGTCCAGCCTTTTGGACTTTTTAAACTACCCCCAGCTTCATGTTGTACCTATTAAAAACATTATGTTCTCCTTCTTTATGCTGCTCTGTTCCGGTTTTCTCCACTCAGTAATTTTCCAGTCCCTGGCCTGTAAACAGGATCACAAACACTACTGTGGCCAATCATTGACATGTCCCCAAGAAGTACATGACCCAGTAGTGATGTGCCACTTGGGAAAAACATTACCACCAAGGAAAGTCAATGGCTGCAGGGAGACATGTGACCCCATGAATCAGGAATTTTAAAGTCTGGGAACATGATTACCAATTAAAGTTAGGGAGCTGGAACAGACATGCAGTGAGCAGGTGAGTCATTTTTCTCAATAGACACAACACACTGCTAATTAACAAATCCAAAAGGCTGGACAAACCATTCACAATATTTATTGCCCAAAAGTGGGGGTAAAATACTAATGAGTGCTTCCATTATGGAAGCGCTCATTAGTACATGAGGACCGGGACGTGGTGAGTGCAGCGCTCCCTGTGTGAGCTCAGTACTCACCGCTTCCTGGTCTCCTCCTGCAGGGCTCTGCACGCTGTGCTGTGACCTGCACACAGCGTGAGGAAGTCGGCTTGCTCTCTTGCATCACGCTTTGCAACATCAGGTCACAGCACAATGTGTCAGGAAGACCAGGAAGAGCGTTGGATCTCAGGAGCGGAGGCAGCATCCAGAGCAGGAGAAGCTGATTTATTTTTTCTTGTCTGCACTGCGGTCTAAGTAACATGGGGGTCTGATCTGAGGTCTGAATGAGGGTCATTCACATTGGAGGTCTGGTCTGAGGTCTAAATTGGGGGTCTTATTTACATTGGGGCTCTGAACTGAGGTCTGATTGGGGTCATTCACATTGGGGTGGGACCTGAGGTCTGACTAGGGGTCTTTTCACATTGGGGATCTGAGCTGAGGTCTGAATGGGGTCTTATTAACATTAGGGGTCTTATCTGAGGTCTGATTGGGGTCTTATTAACATTAACAACTGAGCTGAGGTCTGATTGAGGAGTTTACTAACACTGAAGGTCTGATTGGGGATCTGAGCTGAGGTCTGACTAACATTGGCGGTCTGATCTGAGGTCTGATTGGTGGACTTACTAACATTGAGGGAATGAGCTGTGGTCTAATCTGAGATCCAATGAAAAATATTTTTTTCTTATTTTTCTCCTCTAAAACCTAGGTGCGTCTTATGGGCAGGTGAGTCTTATAGGGGGAAAAAATATGGTAATCTGTCTCCTAAACATTACACACAAACATAGTTCCATTATTAGTTTCCTCATGAAAGATTGTATGTATTGAATATATCGGATCAATAAAAAGAATATGAAATTCCAGATTGATGAGAAGCAGTGAGTGTGGTTTCTTCTGTTCTACAAGGGAGTTATAGGTGAGTAGAGGTCTGCAGTGGAGCAGGATGAGGCTTTATCACAGACTTGCCACTATTGTGGCATTTATACACTCTTGTTGCCTTTTTGGTTAAGTGATCATCGGTGGGAGTACATCCGTGTCCATCTGTGAGCTGAAGTAATGTATTCTTACAGGTGTAAATATTTAGTGCAGTTCAAATTACAAAGACTTCTTCATCTTCATTTGCAGAAAAACCTATTACCTAATTTAACCACAAAGGGATCCAGCAAGATAATACAGGGAATCTCAGTTTATTGATGGGGCCATTGCTTTTGGAAGCATTGTCACTGTGCATAGACCCCCTTCAAATGACTCCAAATATCTCAGCTTGAGTATTTGACCATATTAGGGGCCCTTTACACGTGTAAAGAATCCATCAGATAAATGCTAATGAACGTTCATAGGAATGCTCATTAGCGATTATCTGACAGAGTAAAGGTGCCGCTGATTACGCGATAAATGAGTGAAATGCTTGTTTGCTGGGTAATTGGATTGTTTGTGTAGGCAGCTAAATTGTTGTTTGCCAGCAGCAGATTGTGCCGTCTAAACAAGCTCTGTTGCCGGCAAACAAAAAGTCTGTATGAGGACGAGTGATGGCATTACCGATCACTGCTCCCCATACTGTGGAGATGATCACTGAATGTAAATGCAGCAGTCTCCTCCACTGACGAGCCAATTGCCAGGAAAGAACGCTTCCTTCCTGAGAATCGCTTGCAAAATTGTCCCGTATAAAGGGACCTTAAGCATTTATGATGAGACATGAGGTAGGGATATCAGGAGTAAAAGGGGTTGTTTAGGCAAACTCTCCCACCCAATCTGATATCAGGCCTGAAGAGACTGAACTGTACATAGCGGGTTGGGTTGCTAAAGCAACTGTCTGATGTCAAGCAAGAATCAAGCATGGTTTCTATTCTAACTAATGCGACCAATTTGATATGGAAAAAAAACATTTTTAATACACTGAACTTTATGTCGGAACTTTATGAACTATATACATCATTATGTCCTTTTGACAGAGTAAAATCATAATGTAATTTATATCTGCAAAGAATAAATCAAGGCAACTGGACTTGCTGTAGGTTTCTTGAAAACGTTTCACTCGTTCTTCCAACGAGCTTTCTTAATTCTGAGTGACTTGTACAAGAATTCTCTGGGAATAAATATGTAACTGAATCAACATCTGGTAATTAGGTCATTATACCCAGCATGGGTCAAAGGTGTTGATTCCATAGTCCTAATTGGACTCCTAATAGTCCTAATTGGAATCAACACCTTTGACCCCATGCTGGGTATATTGACCTAATTACCAGATGTTGATTCAGTTAAATATTTATTCCCAAAGAATTCTTGTACAAGTCACTCAGAATTGAGAAAGCTCGTTGTAAGAACAAGTGAAACGTTTTCAAGAAATCTACAGCAAGTCCAGTTGCCTTGATTTATTCTTTACAGATATACCATGACCTGGATAAATGAGAACCTTCACAGACATAATGTAATTTAATACATGGATACATGATGAAGTTACGAACAAGCTGTACCTGTAGAAAGCCACACATTTTGTAGTGGTCATATAAAGGCAGACTTGGACGATCTTCCCGATAAATAGTAATTCTATAGCTTCTTAATAATACTGGTGTTTTTGAAGATCCATCTGTAACATGTAAAATGATCTGATTTGTTCCAAGTCCAAGTTGGTATTTTGCAACTCTAAAAAAAAAATGTTTTATTTAAGAATTATTAAAAAATATTAGATATTGTGACTGAGATAATCTCTATGGAGCAGATTTATCCAGTGGCGTATGCCAGGCTATTATAACAGGCGCGCTGTCGGATGATATGCCTGATTTATGATGAGGTGCATGCCTTCCAAACATTCTACAACATTTAACCGACATTAAGCCAGTACTGCCCCCAAAACATGTGCCTCTATTTTTCCAACTGTATATTTTTGTATTCATAACCCTTGCCAGAGTCTTTGACACACTTTATCCCTCACAGTTTACAAAAGCAACAATGAAATATTCCTGTCCCATGTAAGCTAACCAACACATGCAATGACATACAGATCAAGGCATTTCTAAAAATATTTGTTTAATTAAAAAATGCAATATGATTAGTGTTGATCAAGCATGCTCGGCTGAACACCAATTCGGCTCGAGCATCTCGATGATCGGCACATGGCGGTACTCGGCTGAGCACCGCATGTGCTCAAGCGCATGTTGGCTACTGGAATTACAGTGATTGGCTGGCTGGAACGTGTCATCAGGTGCTATATAGCACCCGATGACACGTGTTTGGCTCAGTATTAGTTAGGGAGAGCTGAGAATCAGAAGGGACAGACAGTATAGGGAGTGTTATTGGAAGATTTTTATTAGAAAAACTTTTCAGAGACCCAAAAGTCCTTTTAAGGACTATTGGGTGTGATAGCAGCAATATATGTTTGTAGCGCAACCTGCGCTAAATTGCTCAGTCTTAGGGAGAGCTGTACATAGGAAGGGATAGACAGTGTAGGGAGTGTATTTGAAAGACTTTTATTAGAAAAACTCTTCAGAGACCCAAAAGTCCTTTTAAGGACTATTGTGTGTGACAGCAGCAATATATATTTTTAGCGCATCCAGCGCTAAATAGCATCTAGGCCGCTGCAGACAGTTAAATTATCCGAACCACGTCTCCTGTGTAAAGTGTGCGCATCCCTAAAATATCGGTGACATCCAGTGTACTTTTTCCGTACACGGTGTCCGCTTCTGAGAGTGACATTACCAGGGCCACATCTAAAGTGTAACGTGTGCATTTAAAAAATTGAGCTGTGACATACAGTGTACTTTTTCAATAGATGCTGTGGATAGTGACCTGTGGTACCTGTCCTGTATAACGTTTCCTCATCCCAAATACCTGTGACATTCCCTGTAATTTTTTATTAGCCGCAGCATTGACATTATCTGCAGAATATCTCCTGTGTGACGTTTCCACATCCCAAATACCTTTTTAAAAAATTTTGCGCATACACTTCCAAATCCTACACTACTGTACGTGTGACATACTTTCAAGCATATAATAACATTTAAAATGAAGAAGACGAGCAGTAAGGGACGGGGAAGTGGCCGTAACGCAGAGGTTATGGCCCTGGGTGCGTTGAAACTGTGCCTGCTGCCAGATCCCAAGAAAAACAATCATCCACGATACCCAGCTTCATGTCCCAGTTTGCAGGGCGGCACAGGACACCACTCTTGAAGTCAGACCAATGCGACCAGGTGGTCGGTTGGATTGCAGCAGATAATGCTTCCAGTCGGTTAAGCACCACCCTGTCTTCCACCAAGTCCAGTCTCAGTAGGCAAGGCCCTCGCATATGTTTTACAGGGTCAGCTCACCTGCAGGCCCTCACCTACAATCTTTTACTGGGTCAGCTTACCTGCAGGCCCTCGAATATAATGTTTTACAGGGTGAGCTCACCTGCAGGCGCTCGCATATAATGTTTTACAGGGTCAGCTCACCAGCAGGCCCTCGCATATAATGTTTTACAGGGTCAGCTCACCTGCAGGCACTCGCATATAATTTTTTAGAGGGTCAGCTGAGAAGCAGGCCCTCAACCATAATTTTTTTGATGGTCAGCTCAGCAGCAGACCCTCACCCCTAATGTTTTAGAGGGTCAGCTCGGCAGGAGACCCTCGCCCCTAATGTTTTAGATGGTCAGATCAGCAGGCCCTTGATCCAAATGTTTTTGAGGGTCACCAGCAGGCCATCAATCAAAATGTTTTAAGGGTGTGTATCATGCCCTCCTTTATGTGTAACAAAGGGTGTATTGGAGTGACAGTTCCTTGTAATTTTGGGCAGCCCTTTCACTTAGTGCATAGGCTTTATGAGTGTAGGAGTCCCACTACATGAACAATTGTACCACAATTTGAATGAGTCCCTCCTTTATGTGATATACAGGTTGTATCGGAGTGCCTCTTGTTGGTAATTTTTTGCAGCACTTGCACTTTATATACAAGTAAATATACAGGAAAGAATATTTCCTAACAATTTTTCCTCTAAAATCGATTTTATCTTTGGTTTTGTGTGGATTATTGTCAGTCTGTAAAAGTGGCGTACTACTCGGACAACATCGTTCCCAGCAGCGACCTGGGAGTCCAATATCCATCCAGACATCCTCCCCATGCTGTTCCCGAACCATTTCAGTGGTGTTTCCATCAATTTCTGAACTTTTCCTATGAACCAGGCACCCTCCCCTCTTCAGAGCAGAGGGTGCCTGGTTTAATGCTCGGGTTCTCCCATTGACTTCCATTATATTTTACAGAGCACCCGAGCATCCTGATGTGTTCGGCCCGAGCACCCGAGCACTTGGGTGCTCGATCAACACTAAATATGATTCAAAATGCACACAAAAAGATAATAAATCAACATAAAAAAACAGAAAACTCATGGAAACGCAACAGTTCCAACAATCATTTATTGGTCTTTATTTTGCTTTAGTTTTTTGGTTAGCCAATGGTTGCCTTATGTACTGTAAGTCACATGTTGGGTTTTTATTATACTATATTATAACATTCAAGTAATTTCTAAGATGGGTTTTGAAGTACAAAGTTTTACATTTGTATTGCTTTTTTATACTCCCTGATAGTGTTGAGCGAACAGTTCGAGCATAGTTCGGGTCCGTACCGAATTTTGGGGTGTTCGTGACACGGACCCGAACCCGAACTTTTTTGTAAAAGTTCGGGTTCGGGTTCGTCGTTCGGCATGTATTTTGGCGCATTTTGAAAGGCTGCAAAGCAGCCAATCAACATGCATCATACTACTTGCCCTAAGATGCCATCGCAGCCATGCCTACTATTGGCAAGGCTGTGATTGGCCAAGTGCAGCATGTGACTCAGCCTCTTTATAAGCTTGTGCGCACGTCGGGACGTGCTCACTCCCGATGTGAATAGAACAGGGATAGACGCAGCTGATGCTAGGGCGAGAATAGGCAGGGATAATTGAATAACTGGAAGCAAATTTCTCTCCTCCACCTGTGATTCATCTGAACAACTGCAGCTGAGCTGCTTTTTTGATAGGGATTGGCTATTTTTAGAGTGGCCAGAGTGATTTTTCCATCCACATGTACCTAGGCTGACCGCCGGCCGCCATTTTGCGACTTGTAGTGCTGCAGCAGAAGCTGCCACAGTGTGCATTCCAAAGCTCCAAACAAGTCAGACATCTACACCTGGGATTCAGACCAATAGCGATTTAGCAGCACAGTCCAAGGCTATTTTTTTAAAGGTTGTGCAGACCATTTTGTGGCACATGTTACTGGGCTGATAGGCGGCGGCCATCTTGGGACTAGTGCTGCAGCACAATCTCTCCCAACGTCCATTAATCACTTGTAATAGTGGTCTGTGCCATAGAAATCCTACATCAGGGACTTGGGTGTGCTTGTGTCACCCCTACTAATACCAGTCCACCTGTAATCCATACAGTGAAAAGCCATAAAGTATTCCAGTGAGGGAATTTTTTTATTTAAAAAGGCCAAGTTAGTTTATCTGGCGTTCAATATACTAGATACAGTTAGGCCTGCGTTTCATACATCTGGAATTAGCAAACTAATGTGCTGGGGTTGGGAAAACATATATGTACCCATACTAGAATCTGTCAAAGAAAGCGGTACTCACATATAACAGTCATTCCATCTGTAATCCATACAGTCAAAAGACTGAAAGTATTCCAGTGAGGGAATTTTTTTTATTTAAAAAGGCCAAGTTAGTTTATCTGGCGCTCAATATACTAGATACAGTTAGGCTCATGCGTTTCATACATCTGGAATTAGCAAACTAATGTGCTGGGGTTGGGAAAACATATATGTACCCATACTAGAATCTGTCAAAGAAAGCGGTACTCACATATAACAGTCATTCCATCTGTAATCCATACAGTCAAAAGACTGAAAGTATTCCAGTGAGGGAATTTTTTTATTTAAAAAGGCCAAGTTAGTTTATCTGGCGTTCAATATACTAGATACAGTTAGGCCTCATGCTTCATACATCTGGAATTAGCAAACTAATGTGCTGGGGTTGGGAAAACATATATGTACCCATACTAGAATCTGTCAAAGAAAGCGGTACTCACATATAACAGTCATTCCATCTGTAATCCATACAGTCAAAAGACTGAAAGTATTCCAGTGAGGGAATTTTTTTATTTAAAAAAGGCCAAGTTAGTTTATCTGGCGTTCAATATACTAGATACAGTTAGGCTCATGCGTTTCATACATCTGGAATTAGCAAACTAATGTGCTGGGGTTGGGAAAACATATATGTACCCATACTAGAATCTGTCAAAGAAAGCGGTACTCACATATAACAGTCATTCCATCTGTAATCCATACAGTCAAAAGACTGAAAGTATTCCAGTGAGGGAATTTTTTTATTTAAAAAGGCCAAGTTAGTTTATCTGGCGTTCAATATACTAGATACAGTTAGGCCTCATGTTTCATACATCTGGAATTAGCAAACTAATGTGCTGGGGTTGGGAAAACATATATGTACCCATACTAGAATCTGTCAAAGAAAGCGGTACTCACATATAACAGTCATTCCATCTGTAATCCATACAGTCAAAAGACTGAAAGTATTCCAGTGAGGGAATTTTTTTATTTAAAAAGGCCAAGTTAGTTTATCTGGCGTTCAATATACTAGATACAGTTAGGCCTGCGTTTCATACATCTGGAATTAGCAAACTAATGTGCTGGGGTTGGGAAAACATATATGTACCCATACTAGAATCTGTCAAAGAAAGCGGTACTCACATATAACAGTCATTCCATCTGTAATCCATACAGTCAAAAGACTGAAAGTATTCCAGTGAGGGAATTTTTTTATTTAAAAAGGCCAAGTTAGTTTATCTGGCGTTCAATATACTAGATACAGTTAGGCCTGCGTTTCATACATCTGGAATTAGCAAACTAATGTGCTGGGGTTGGGAAAACATATATGTACCCATACTAGAATCTGTCAAAGAAAGCGGTACTCACATATAACAGTCATTCCATCTGTAATCCATACAGTCAAAAGACTGAAAGTATTCCAGTGAGGGAATTTTTTTATTTAAAAAGGCCAAGTTAGTTTATCTGGCGTTCAATATACTAGATACAGTTAGGCCTGCGTTTCATACATCTGGAATTAGCAAACTAATGTGCTGGGGTTGGGAAAACATATATGTACCCATACTAGAATCTGTCAAAGAAAGCGGTACTCACATATAACAGTCATTCCATCTGTAATCCATACAGTCAAAAGACTGAAAGTATTCCAGTGAGGGAATTTTTTTATTTAAAAAGGCCAAGTTAGTTTATCTGGCGTTCAATATACTAGATACAGTTAGGCCTGCGTTTCATACATCTGGAATTAGCAAACTAATGTGCTGGGGTTGGGAAAACATATATGTACCCATACTAGAATCTGTCAAAGAAAGCGGTACTCACATATAACAGTCATTCCATCTGTAATCCATACAGTCAAAAGACTGAAAGTATTCCAGTGAGGGATTTTGCTTATAAAAATAATATATTTCATTGTGGTGCGAGTTGAATCGCAACAATGAAGAAAAATACTATTAAGGGACGAGGACGCGGTCGTGGTGGTGTCCGTGGAGCCTCTGTTGCTGGTAGAGGACGTGGCCGTTCGGCCCCAGGCGCACACAGTAGGGAACGAACTCCCTCAACTAGCCGGCAGAATGTACCGCAATATCTCGTGGGGCCCAATGCCGCTCTTAGGATGGTAAGGCCTGAGCAGGTACAGGCATTAATCGATTGGGTGGCCGACAGTGCTTCCAGCACGTTCACCACATGGTCTTCCACCCAGTCTTCTGCGGAAAGCGCACAGGTGGCACCTGAAAACCAAGCCCATCAGTCTGTCACATCACCCCCAAGCATATCAGGGAAACGGTCTGAGCCACAAGTTATGCAGCAGTCTCTTCTTCTGTTTGAAGACTCTGCTTCCAGGGTTTCCCAGGGCGTCCACCTAGCCCTTCCCCAGTGGAGGAAGACATACCATGCACTGACGCACAACCACTTATGTCTCCAGATGAAGAGGACATGGGAATACCACCACAGCAGAGTCACCGACTCTCTGATGATGACGAAACACAGGTGCCCACTGCCGCGTCTTTTGCAGTGTGCAGACTGAACAGGAGGAGGTCAGGGAGGGAGACTGGGTGGAAGACGATGCAGAGGACGATGAGGTCTTAGACCCCACATGGACTGAAGGTCGTGGCGATGACTTTCACAGTTCAGAGGAAGAGGTAGTGGTGAGACCGAGACAACAGCGAAGCCAAAGAGGGAGCAGGGGGCCAAAGCAGACGAGCCGCCGCCCCAGAGTTCGCCTGCTACTGGACATCGCCAACAGGGACCCAGCCCCACAAAGGCAGCTTCAAAGAGTTCCCTGGCATGGCACTTCTTTAAACAATGTCCTACCGACAAGACCCGAGTGACTTGCACGCTCTGCCATCAGAGCCTGAGGCGAGGCATTAACGTTCTGAACCTCAGCACAACCTGCATGACCAGGCATCTACATGCAAAGCATGAACTGCAGTGGGGTACACACCTTAAAAACCAGGCACTCGCTGAGGCTCCCCCTGCTCCCTCTACCGCTGCTGCCTCGGCTTCCGCCTCGAGAGGAATGTTGCCACCTGCCGAGCAGCAAACAGAGGATGTGCCACCGACACCACCACCACCGCCACCGTCAACTAGCGTCTCCACTATATCACACAGCAGCGTTCAGCTCTCAATATCTCAAACCTTAGAGAGGAAGCGCAAATTCCCCGAGTCACCCTCGAGCCTCTTGGCCTGAACGCCAGCATTTCTAAACTGCTGGCCTTTGAAATGCTGTCATTCCGGCTGGTGGACACAGACAGCTTCAAACAGCTGATGGCCATGGCTGTCCCGCAGTATGTGGTTCCCAGCCGCCACTACTTCTCCAAGACAGCCGTGCCTTCCCTGCACATGCAAGTGTCCGATAAAATCAAGTGTGCACTGCGCAACGCCATTTGTGGCAAGGTCCACCTAACCACAGATACGTGGACCAGTAAGCACGGCCAGGGACGCTATATCTCACTAACTGCACACTGGATGAATGTAGTGGCGGCTGGGCCCCGGCGGACAGTTCCTTGGCGCACGTCCTTCCGCCCCTAGGATCGCAGGGCATCATTCTCTGCCTCCTGTAGCCTCCTCCTCCTACTCGGCTTCCTCCTCCACTGCTTCCACCAGCTCATCCGGTCAGCCACACACCTTCACCACCAACTTCAGCACAGCCCGGGGTAAACGTCAGCAGGCCATTCTGAAACTCATATGTTTGGGGGACAGGCCCCACAGCGCAAAGGAGTTGTGGCGGGGTATTGAACAACAGACCGACGAGTGGTTTCTGCCGGTGGGCCTCAAGCCAGGCCTGGTGGTATGCGATAATGGGCGAAATCTCGTGGCAGCTCTGGGACTAGCCGGTTTGACGCACATCCCTTGCCTGGCGCATGTGCTGAACTTGGTGGTGCAGAGGTTCATTCACCACTACCCCAACATGTCAGAGCTGCTGCATAAAGTGCGGGCCGTCTGTGCGCGCTCCGCCGCTCACATCCTGCCGCTGCTCGCCTGTCTGCGCTACAGCGGAACTTCGGCCTTCCCGCCACCGCCTCATATGCGACGTGCCCACCCGGTGGAACTCCACCTTGCACATGCTGGAGAGACTGTGCGAGCAGCAGCAGGCCATAGTGGAGTTTCAGCTGCAGCACGCTCGCGTCAGTCGTACTGCCGAACAGCACCACTTCACCACCAATGATTGGGCCTCCATGCGAGACCTGTGTGCCCTGCTGCGCTGTTTCGAGTACTCCACCAACATGGCCAGTGGCGATGACACTGTTATCAGCGTTACAATACCACTTCTATGTCTCCTTGAGAAAACACTTAGGGCAATGATGTTAGAGGAGGTGGCCCAGGTGGAGGAGGAGGAGGAGGATGAGGGCTCGTTTCTAACACTTTCGGGCCAGTCTGTTCGAAGTGGCTCAGAGGGAGGTTTGTTTAAGCAGCAGAGGACAGGTTCACAAGTCGCCAGCCAAGGCACTGTACTGGAGGACGAGGAGGATGAGGAGGAGGAGGTGGAGGGGGACGAGGATGACGCAAGTTCACAGCGGGGTGGCAGCCCAGGCCCATCACTGGTGCGTGGCTGGGGGATACGGTGGACGATGACGATACGCCTCCCACAGAGGACAGCTTGTCCTTACCCATGGGTAGCCTGGCCCACATGAGCGAATATATGCTCCAATGCCTGCGCAACGATTAGCAGAGTTGCCCACGTTTTAACGTGTGCAGACTACTGGGTGGCCACCCTGCTGGATCCCCGGTATAAAGACAATGTGCCCACTTTAATTCCTGAACTGGAGCGCGACCGTAAGATGCGCGAGTACAAGCGCACGCTGATAGAGGCGCTCTTGAGAGCATTCCCACATGTCACAGGGGAACAGGTGGAAGGTGAAGGCAGAGGAGTGGCAAGAGGTCGCCAACGCAGCTGTGTCACGGCCAGCTCATCTGAGGGCAGGGTTAGCATGGCAGAAATGTGGAAAAGTTTTGTCTCCACGCCACAGCTATCTGCACCGACACCTGATACGGAACGTGTTAGCAGGAGGCAGCATTTCACTAACATGGTTGAACAGTATGTCTGCACACTCCTCCACATCCTGACGGATGGTTCGGCCCCATTCAACTACTGGGTTTCGAAATTGTCCACGTGGCCAGAGTTAGCATGTTATGCCTTGAGGTGCTTTCCTGCCCGGCGGCCAGCGTTTTATCTGAACGCGTATTCAGCACGGCAGGGGCGTCATTACTGACAAGCGCAGCCGCCTGTCCACAGCCAACGTGGACAAGCTGACCTTCATAAAGATGAACCAGGCATGGATCCCACAGGACCTGTCCCTCCCTTGTGCAGAGTAGTCCTTATTAACTGCCTAAAACATGTCTTGTTGTGCTACGGGCCACTTCTTTATTTGATACAAATTTTATGAAACCCACAGTTGAATGAAACTCTTCTCTGTCTGGGCGCCGGGCCTAACCAGATGAAAGTGGCCGGTTAAACTAACGGGTGACATGAAGCCATAACCTCTGCCATGCTACCTCTGTCTTCTGTCTGGGTGCTGAGGCCTAAGTCAAATAAAGCGGTCTTCTGCTGTGCTGGGGGATATGAAGCTAATCTCTGACCTCTCCTCTGTCTGGGTCCAAAGGCCTAAATCACTGAAAGAGGCCTTCTCCTGTGGTGTGTGATATGATGCCAGAATATGTGCTGTGGGGCCTCTCTCCTCTTCCTGGGTGCAGGGGTCAAATAAACTAAATTGTGGCCTACTCCTGTGGTGGTTGATATGATGCCTGATTCTCTGATGTGGAACCTCTCTCCTCTGTTTGGGTGAAGGGGTCAAAGTAACTAAATGGTGGCTTCTCCTGTGGTGGCTGATATGATGCCAGAATATGTGCTGTGGGGCCTCTCTCCTCTTCCTGGGTGCAGGGGTCAAAGTAACTCAATGGTGGCTTCTCCTGTGGTGGCTGATATGATGCCAGAATATGTGCTGTGGTGCCTCTCTCCTCTTCCTGGGTGCGGGGTCAAAGTAACTCAATGGTGGCTTCTCCTGTGGTGGCTGATATGATGCCAGAATATGTGCTGTGGTGCCTCTCTCCTCTTCCTGGGTGCGGGGTCAAAGTAACTCAATGGTGGCTTCTCCTGTGGTGGCTGATATGATGCCAGAATATGTGCTGTGGTGCCTCTCTCCTCTTCCTGGGTGCGGGGTCAAAGTAACTCAATGGTGGCTTCTCCTGTTGTGGCTGATATGATGCCAGAATATGTGCTGTGGGGCCTCTCTCCTCTTCCTGGGTGCAGGGGTCAAAGTAACTCAATGGTGGCTTCTCCTGTGGTGGTTAGTATGATGCCAGAATATGTGCTGTGGGGCCTCTCTCCTCTTCCTGGGTGCAGGGGTCAAAGTAACTCAATGGTGGCTTCTCCTGTGGTGGCTGATATGATGCCAGAATATGTGCTGTGGTGCCTCTCTCCTCTTCCTGGGTGCGGGGTCAAAGTAACTCAATGGTGGCTTCTCCTGTGGTGGTTAGTATGATGCCAGAATATGTGCTGTGGGGCCTCTCTCCTCTTCCTGGGTGCAGGGGTCAAAGTAACTCAATGGTGGCTTCTCCTGTGGTGGCTGATATGATGCCAGAATATGTGCTGTGGTGCCTCTCTCCTCTTCCTGGGTGCGGGGTCAAAGTAACTCAATGGTGGCTTCTCCTGTGGTGGCTGATATGATGCCAGAATATGTGCTGTGGGGCCTCTCTCCTCTTCCTGGGTGCAGGGGTCAAAGTAACTCAATGGTGGCTTCTCCTGTGGTGGTTAGTATGATGCCAGAATATGTGCTGTGGGGCCTCTCTCCTCTTCCTGGGTGCAGGGGTCAAAGTAACTAAATGGTGGCTTCTCCTGTGGTGGCTGATATGATGCCAAAATATGTGCTGTGGGGCCTCTCTCCTCTTCCTGGGTGCAGGGGTCAAAGTAACTAAATGGTGGCTTCTCCTGTGGTGGTTGATATGATGCCTGATTCTCTGCTGTGAAACCTCTCTCCTCCATCTGGGTGTAGGGGTCAAAGTCTTTCAAAGTCGCCTTCTCCTGTGCTGATTGATATAAAGCTGATGGTTGTGCCATCTGACATGGTTGCCAGGGTCTGATTCAATGGGGGCCTACTCCTGTGGTGGGTGATCTAAATGCCTGATTCTCTGCTGTGAAACCTCTCTCCTACGTCTGGGTGTAGGGGTCAAAGTCTTTCAAAGTCGCCTTCTCCTGTGCTGATTGATATGAAGCTGATGGTTGTGCCATCTGACATGGTTGCCGGGGTCCCATTAAATTGGGGCCTACTCCTGTGGTGGGTGATCTAAATGCCTGATTCTCTGCTTTGAAACCTCTCTCCTCCGTCCGGGTGTAGGGGTCAAAGTCTGTCAAAGTCGCCTTCTCCTGTGCTGATTGATATAAAGCTTATGCTTGTGCCATCTGACATGGTTGCCGGGTATGATTCAATGGTGGCCTACTCCTGTGGTGGGTGATCTAAATGCCTGATTCTCTGCTGTGTAACCTCTCTCCTCCGTCTGGGTGTAGGGGTCAAAGTAACTAAATGGTGGCCTACTCCTGTGGTGGGTGATATGATGCCTGGTTCTCTGCTGTGGGACCTCTCTCCTTTGTCTGGGTGCTGTGGTCAAAATAATAGTAAGTGACCTTCTCCATTGGTGGGTGACTTGAAGCCTGATTCTGTGCTATGGGACCTCACTCCAATTAATATTGTTTAATTTTTATTTATTTTATGTTAACTCATCATTTCCCTATCTACATTTGTTTGCAGGGGATTTAACTACATTTTTCTGCCTTTTGCAGCCCTCTAGCCCTTTCCGGGTGTGTTTTACAGCCTTTTTAGTGCCCAAAAGTTCGGGTCCCCATTGACTTCTATGGGGTTCGGGTTCGGGATGAAGTTCGGGTCGAGTTCGGATCCCGAACCCGAACATTTTTCGAAAGTTCGGCCGAACTCGTCGAACCCGAACATCCAGGTGTTCGCTCAACTCTACTCCCTGAGTGTGTTATGCAACTATCACCACTAGTTTTAGAATGCATTTTGCCGTCTGGAAAATCCCTTAATAACATGGATTAGTTTTTCCTTTCACACTGGAAAGATGTACATAAAACCCCAATGCATAAACAACACAAACACAGTCCTACATTTACCGCTATATAACATGTGTTCATGTGCCTAGTCCCCCCACAACCTCCACCCACCCGAATCAATTCACATTGACCCAACTTTGCAATAGAGATTCAAACACACCTTATTAGAAACAGTCATGGGCATACAAATGTAATTCCAGTGACTTACAGGTGACGTCTCCTGAGTTGTTGAGTTCTTTACTTTCCTTTTCTTCTCTATTTGGTCTAAAGGGGTTCTCCGGCAAATAAAAAAATGAAAATACTTAAATATTACTTTGTTATAAATATACTCCCAAATACCTTTCATTAGTTATAATGCCTCATTTTGTCTAGGGAGCAATCATTAGGAGAAATAAAATGGCCGCCTCCTATTAGTACACATAAAACCTGTCCTAATCACACAGGAGGACAAATTACTTCACAACACTGAGCTAAAGAGCTGCCTCATCCTCCTCTCTGCTCTACTTGTCAGGAATTATGATCCTGAATACAGCTGATAAGATCTTTAGCTAAATCTCTGTGGGAATGGAGTTCATGAGGAGACATGAAGTACAGAGAGGACAGACAGGACAGACTGTGGTAATATGGGGTTGTGGTAATGGAGACTGCATACAAGTTCTGCTGCTCATTAGCTGTACCCCACCCTCCTCTCTGTACTTTATGTCTTATTATGAACTCTACTCCTACAGAGATTCAGCTGAAGATCTTATCAGCTGTATTCAGGATCATAATCCCTGACATGTAGAGCAGAGAGGAGGATTAGGCCGCTCTCAGTATTGTGAAGTAACATGCCCTACTGTCTGATTAGGACAGGTTTTGTGTGTATAAATAGGACGGCGGCCATTTTATTTTCCCTAATTATTCCTCCCCAGACAAAATGAGTCATTATAAATAATGACAGGTATTTGGGAATATATTTATAATAAAGTAATATTTAAGTATTTTCACTTTCTTAATTCCCAGAGAACCCCTTTAAGCAAAAAATCCCCTGTTCAGCTTCCCCTTTAACATGCCTATCCTTTAGCTTTCACCAATACTGTGTCCATTGCTCCCTCGTGTGCCCACATTACTGTACTGACTGTGCTGCCCAATGACCCCCACTTACTGTACTGTAAAATTAAAAGAGCCAAAAGGACACGACTACATAACTAGAAAATGATGGGGCCAAAAGCTAACTTTAAGCACCAAATCTGAGACCAGTCCCCAAAATTAAAACAAACCCCAGATTAGCTCCAAATTCACAAAAACCACAGATAAGACCCCAAATTTATACTGGCCACAAATTCATACAGACCAAAGGATCATGGGGCCCCCCTATAACCTCCTTTGTTTAAATGCAGACCCCAGATCAGACCCAGATTAATGTGGCACCCTATAATCCCCACCCCATCATCCTTTAATTGAGATCTTAGATCAGATCCCAAATTCATGTACCCCCTCCCACAGATGCCTTCAGACCTCTGGATCACACCCCAAAATTCATGTGCCACCCTCCCTTCCTTTAGATCCCTGCAGACCTCAGATCAGGCCACAAAATTCGGGCCCCCCTCCACAGATCCTTGCAGACCTCAGATCAGGCCACAAAATTCGTGCCCCTCTCCACAGATCCTTGCAGACGTCATATCGGACGACAAAATGTATTCCTCCCCCCACAATTCAAGTCCCCCACCTTACATCCCTGCAGACCTCATATCAAACCACAAAGTTCAGGAGCCCTCCTCCTCAGATCCCTGCAGACTCCTGTGACCGCCCTCATCCCCTACCTCAAATCCCTTGCTTGCAGACCTCACATCAGACAAAAAAAAAAAAAAACAACTCACCTCTCCAGCTCCGGACAGCTCCTCCACCCTGCAGCTCGGATCTTCTTGCTGCTCTGCACTGACTTGACGTTTGCACAGTGTCAGGTCAGAGGAAAACCTCTATGTCTGACCTGGCTCGCAGCTCCTGTGACTCCCCCCCCCTTCCCCGGTGGGTAGCAAGGTGGTGCCCTGGCCCTGCTTTCTAGTATGAGGTAATTTAAAACAAAAGGTTGTAATATTCTGTACTTGCCATCCCACAAATAAAAAGATATGTTTACTTCTTCTAAATACCATTTTGTACAAAATACTGTATTCATGATCTTCACTAAAGCTTCTTTCAAACAATAATGCTATTTTTATTGCATTTCCATGAACCCCCAGTGAGTGATTTTTGTTAAAGAAAAACTCCTCTGGCAGGCCTATAAATGCCCACATATTAGAGCCTAGATCTTCGTTATATAGCTGTGATTGCCAATTTCTCACCACAGAGTACGTTATTATTGCTATTAGAGTACATTATCTGCTCGGGTGGAAATATAAGTCTTGATGACATCAATTTAATATGTGTAACTTGTTCTTGTTTATTTCATTTTATTCCTATTTTATTGCTTTTTTTCTTTTTTTGCTCCTGACTTTCCAAGTTTATAGAGTATAAAAGTAATCAGTGAAGAATATTAGGACAGAGAATACATTTGAAATATTGTGTAGGCTGGTCTAATCAATCTTCCTCATCTAGAACCCATCAGGATACAAAAGAATGGATAAGCATGGGAATTGTGGGTTGGGTGATGAGACAAGGACAGAAATGTTAAGCTAAAATCAATTATTGACCCATTCTGCTTTAGAACGGGTTTTCTGAGAATTTTTAACTGATGACCTATTCCTTTCTGGCGTAGATTTAGATAATTTTCTACGCCAAAAACTGCAGTAGAAAATGATAAATGGGACAGCCCGCCCTATACCCCGCCCACACCATGTCTCCTTTTTTTGAACTGGTGTACATGGCATGGAAGGGGAAGAAGTTGCAGATTCGTCCGCAAATCCCTTTTGCGACGAATCTGCGACAGATATACGTCAAAAAGTGGTGTACATATATTCATACATGAACCCCCCTTGTTTATTTAGTCTAAAACTTCTATTTGTATTACTGCTTTCATTTATAGATTTGACATAAAACACTAATAACTAAGGGGGACATTTATCAAGACAAGAAGAGAGTGACAAGGGAGGGAGGTGGGGGGTGAGAAAGAAAGTGACAAGGGAGGAAGGTTGGCGAGAAAGAGAGTGACAAGGGAGAGAGGGGGGTAATGAGATTGACAAAGGAGGGAGGGAGGAATGAGAGTGACAAGGGAGGGGGAGAAGAAAGTGACAAGGGAGGGAGGGGGGAGAAGAAAGTGACAAGGGAGGGAGGGGGGAGAAGAAAGTGACAAGGGAGGGGGGAAAATAAAGTGACAAGGGAGAGAGGGGGGGAAATAAAGTGACAAGGGAGAGAGGGTGAAAAAGAAAGTGACAAGGGAGGGAGGGGAGGAGAAGAGAGTGACAAGGGAGGAAGGGGTGAGAAAGGGAGGGGGTGAGAAAGAGAGTGACAAGCGAGAGAGGGGGAATAAAAGTGAGAAGGGAGGGAGGAAGGAATGAGAGTGACAAGGGAGGGATGGGGGAATGAGAATGATAAGGGAGGGAGGGGGGAATGAGAGTGACAAGGGGGGGAGAGAGAGACAAGGGAGGGAGGGGGGAAAGAGTGAGAAGGGAGGGAGGGGAGAGAAGAGAGTGACAAGGGAGGGGGGGGAGAAGAGAGTGACAAGGGAGGGGGTGAGAAAGAGAGTGACAAGGGAGGGGGTGAGAAAGAGAGTGTCAAGGGAGGGAGGGGGGGGAAGAGTGACAAGAGAGAAGAAGGGGATGAGAGTGACAAAGGAGGGAGGGGGGAATGAGAGTGACAAGAGAGGAAGGGGGGAGAAGAGAGTGACAAGGGAGGGAGGAGAGAAGAGAGTGACAAGGGAGGGAGGGGGGAAAAGAGTGACAAAGGGGGGGGGGAAAGAAAAAGGGAGGGAGGGGGAAGAGAGTGAGAAAGGAGGGGGGAGAGATTGACATCCATCACACACACACATAATGCAACCCTTACACACAATGACAATGCACCCCTTTCACACAATGCATCCCTTACACACAATGCATCCCTTACACACACAGAAACACACAATGCATCACTTACACACACTGAAACACAATGCACCCCTTACTGCATCCCTTACACACACACACACACTGCATCCCTTACACATACTGCACCCCTTACAGACACACACACTGCATCCCTTACAAACACAGAAACACACCTTGCAGCCCTTACACATACGAACACAGATTCACACAATGCATTCCGTACACACATTCAGAAACACACAATACATACCTTATACACAAACACACACTGCTTTCTATCCCTTACACGAAAACACACTGCAATCTACTACACACACACCACACTGCATCACATACACACACTGGCATCCCTATATACTACATTCCATAAGCACACACATTAGATTCTCTACCACAACACATAATATATCCCCTACACACTTCACCCCCTGTGAGCAAACTGATGTGTGGAACATGTAGGTGGACTTATGGGTGGGCCTTATGGGCATACTCACCGTCAGGCCCTGGGGCCCAGACCTTGAGCTGTGTAAAGGGCCCCAAAAATGGAGCCGCATCCCGTATTCCCAGAACATCAATTTTTGTGACCACAGTTACAGACAGCCTCCATAGAGCCTGTTCTACACCAGACCAGTGAAGCCAGACTGCAGCTAGAGCCAATCATCATCCTCATCTGGTTGTAAGGAGGCAATCTAGTATATTATTCGTGGCACTAGTCTCTAATTTACTTCATATTATAGGGACACTACAATCCGCAGACCCACTGCAGCTTAATGTAGTGGCTCTGGTCTTTATAGCCAGTCCCTGCAGGCTTTTTAATGTAAACACGGCGGCACTGCAGCACTGGCGTTAGTTAATATGGCAGATCATATGGGTGGGGCATTTGCCTAGGGCGGCATTAAACCACCTCATTGATATAAATGCTCAGAAAACTGTCATTGCCTGATAAAAGCTCTCTGTAATGTTCTGCGCATTATTTTGGTTGCTGAATCCTTTTGTGTAGTGGAAATGACAGGACAGATTTATAAACCAATTACGGTAAACTCATCTGAATTTCCGTAACAATTGGTGTCATGGAAAATGTGAACAAACTTAGACAAACAGGAAAACTGATGTGAAAAGCATGTTAGTGAATCAGTCGCTGCACATCTGCTGATTTACATATCTGTACAACAGTAACATCAATGCAGTAACAAATACAAAAATGAACATTTTACTTGGGGAAAAAGTGATAGCTATAAGAAACCATTCAATCAAGCTCACTATTTATGTGAAAATATTAGTGACCGGAAACTTAGTGCAGTTTAGACCATAGAACTGCGTAAAAACCTTACCACGCAGTAATAACTCCAGCTGAATGAGAATAAACCTTTGGAGATGACCCAGGTAATGGTACTGAATCTCTCTTCTTATACAACACACAAGTGTTCCCTATTTGTTCTTACCTCTCTTTTTATGCACACTAAACTTGAAATTGCTTTCGCAGCTGCTGCTTGGCATTGAGTGACGCTACTTAGCTATCTGTATATCCTGACTGTAAACAGTATGCAGAGTGTACAGAACATATTGGTTTCGTTTAGGAGCAGTACTGGATCAGACAGATAGCGCCAAAACAGATTTGTAAGTGACAGATATTACTGGCAAGCAACATGATACAATGTCTCTTTTGGGAAACAGATGAGGTGATTTTATTTGGACCAAGTCCATTCGCAAATAGAGATCTTCATCACCTGAATATCTGTTATTTTACGTATCTCTTGTTAGGAGTCATAACCCTAAGGTCTAACGCATTTTTATATCACGTAATAGTCTATGGCCCAAAATAAAATTCTCCACATTGACGGGTCTAAGAAGAGCGCAGTTATATTGCTAATTTTATTTACATAATTTATAATGGATATAAGAATCAGCTTCCCTTGGGCCTGTGTCCAGAAACATATTCTGCATTTTTCAAACCAGCACCTGGATCTAAATACTTTGGCAATTCCATTTAAATAAACATGTAGTATAACCAGTGAGCTATTCAATAAAATGTATTTGTATAGCGCCACCTGCTGTTTTTTATTTTCCTTATTTTTTTGTCCATCTCACTGAGCTGGTCACACATACTAAGTTTACATTTTCAACTGCCACCAGCTATACATTCTGCTGGAAGCTGCGGCAGTTACAGGGAGAGAGCTGCAGCAGAAAGGACATGCTCCCTGAGCTGCCAGATTGAAGATAATTTAGCAGAGCAATTAGAGCAGTGAATGTGGAGCTCTCTGGACCCAAGAGCGGTACAGGACAGATTTTCATTTTTTTACATGCATCATAGCATAACCCCTCTAAACTCTAAACAGCCTAAAAAGGTCCAGCTGGTGATCTCGCTGACAACCTACGCTGTGTAACTGTGCATACTGAGATGGATGTCAACTACCAAGTAGGACCAGTCAACTGCTCTTAAAGGGGTTCTGCACTTTGTTTAAACTGATGATCTGATCGGCAGGGGTCCGACACCCGGGACCCCTGCCGATCAGCTGTTTGAGAAGGCAGCGGCGCTCCTTCTTCTCACTGTTTACCGCCGGCCCAGTGACGTCACAACTTGTATCAATTGGCCTGGGCAGGGCTAAGCTCCATTGAAGTGAACAGAGCTTAGCCCCCCCCAGGCCAGTTGATACTAGTCGTGACATCACTGGGCCGGAGGTAAACAGTGAGAAGGCCGCGGCGCTCCAGGAGAGCCGCTGCCTTCTCAAACAGCTGATCGGCAGGGGTCCCGGTGTCGGACTCCCGCCGATCAAATGCTGATGATCTATCCAGAGGATAAATCATCAGTTTAAACAAGGTGCAGAACCCCTTTAAGCATAGAAAGGACAGGGATTTAAATGAATTAAAGCTATACTGAATCTTTTCCCACAAAACTATTTTTTTAGTTTCTAAGCCGCTCTTGCTCTATAACATACTGCCTGCGGTTTGGACCACATATTCCACAAAATAGGTTTCCTTAAAGCAACATTTGGTGCCCCTGTTTAGGGCCGTATTTCCAAATACTGTAGGCACTAAAGGGCACATGCCTAGGACGGCAGCCAGCAGAGAGGACATTTTTATTTAATCTTTTTTTTTTTCCAAATAGGCACTAAAGGGCACATGCCTAGGACGGCAGCCAGCAGAGAGGGCATTTTTATTTAATTTTTTTTTTTCCAAATAGGCACTAAAGGGCACATGCCTAGGACGGCAGCCAGCAGAGAGGACATTTTTATTTAATTTTAATTTTTATTTTTTATAAATGTCTTTTTACATCCCTGCCTTTGGGGTATCCAGGTCGCAGAGGGGTTTAAATGGTGGTCTGCCGCTGCACACTACAACCACGGCATTATGTTCCTGCCTGCAGTGAAGCTGCCAGTGTGCAACTCAATGGCAGAGGACGAGGAGAGAGGACTGTTATTGGCCTACATTAGACTGCCTGTGCTCAGCGGCGACACAGCATTAGTCAGCATCTCATCTAACATTCTCACTGCACACTAGATGCAACCATGTTATTTGTGCATTGGTGAGCAGGTTCATCTTTGAACTTGTATATTAGGAAATTGAGTATAATTCTATTTCTTAATCGCTCCCCTTATGGATTGGTGATGTACAGTAGTGCAGCACAGAATTATTTTGCTAGTTCACAAAACATTGGGAGGGAGCCACAACTTCCTTTATCTGGTTGTTCACACTCATAAAGCGAGCAATAAAATGATAAATTAATTCAAGGATTTCTGACTATATAACTTAAAATAGAAATGCAGGTTGACCTTAGGATTAACAAATATGAATACTGTATATATCAGGTTACTAATTTACTGTAGCTGCATGGGTTGCTTCAGTTGTAGTACGCTTACCTATAAACTTATAAATAGTATATCTAAGAGTGGAGGTTAAAAACAAAAATCTATATCATACTAATCTCTAGAGACACCAGTAATTGCTTACCGTGGCCCATTCTTGTCATCCAGGTGCACTTGGCTTTTGCAGTTTATCGGCTCTGCTCCAATTTCCACTGTCACTACATCAAATGGCAGCTCTGCATAGTAGTCTTTGATCTTTGGGTTGAATTCAGGAGTCAGGTCCAGAGAAGGATTGCTGAAGATACGACTGATGTAAGATAGTGTATCATTATCTGTTCCAAGACACAAAGGAGCGATGAGTTGGCATTCTATGAAATATTACATGGCTTGCCAGCTTTTGTTCCTCGCAAATGGCACCAGCATGTACATGATCAGTAACTTGCAGGACAGCAACATTTACAATTAAATGTAGCCACAAGTATAGTAAATACAGGAGATAACAGAAAAGCAGCAAATGTGATAACATTTTTTCCTACATTGCTATAATCATTCAAATGGACATGATAGAGCGAATTTATTACAGCCCACACGCCAGAATTTAACAAACAACGTGTGACGCTTGATACGTTTAGGGCAAAGTACGTCAATGCATACTGACTTTAACCCCTTAAGGACCGGGCTCATTTTCACCCTAAGGACAAGGCCATTTTTTGCAAATCTGACCAGTGTCACTTTATGTGTGAATTAAACGCTTTTACTTACCCAGGCCATTCTGAGATTGTTTTTTCGTCACATATTGTACTTCATGACACTGGTACAATTGAGTCAAAAAAATTCATTTTTATTTATAAAAAAATACCAAATTTACCAAAAATTGGGAAAAATTTGCAAATTTGCAAGTTTCAATTTCTCTGCTTCTATAATACATAGTAATACCTCCAAAAATAGTTATTACTTTACATTCCCCATATGTCTACTTCATGTATCAATCATTTTGGGAATGCCATTTTATTTTTGGGGGACGTTACAAGGCTTAGAAGTTTAGAAGCAAATCTGCAAGTCCGGAGCGAGGAGAGAGAGCAGCCTCCATCTTCTGTGCACAGGGCGTACATTTACGCCCTGTGTCCTTAAGTACAGGGACATGAGGGCGTAACTGTACGCCCTGTGTCCGTAAGAGGTTAAGGGCTATAAACACCTTCGGTAGTATTTTTTTATGATTACATTTTTACTCATTTTGGGCTAAAGAATAATTTTTTAAACTGGTCTTTATTAAATTCTTTCAGCAGTTTTTGTACTATAGGGTTATGTTTCAGCCTAGTTGCATATTATCTTAGATTCAGTTGTACAGTCCCATCACGAAGCTGTTCTGACAGCTGGATTTAAAGCCCTTATCTCTGAACTCCTGACAGCTCATAAACACTCATAAAAGCCATATTCTTATCAGTTTGATAATGAGTGTCTATTAGATGTAAGGAATTCAGAGATAAGGGCTTCAAATCCAGCTGTCAAAACAGCTATATGATGGGACTGTATAAAACTGAAACTGAGATACTCTGCAGCTAGGCTGAAATTTAGCCCTGTTTGAAAAAAAAATGCTGAAGTTTTTTTTAAATAAACACCAATTGAAAAAATTATTTTTAAAGCTAAAATGCAATAAAAAAAATGCCCCAGAAAGTGTTCATAGCCTTTAAATATTTATATTAAAAACTGAACTCATGATAACTCTCTTTTGAGGTGGCATTAATTTTCTTCTCTCTCTTTAGTTTTGTACAGTTTTACTTGGAAGTTAAAGGGGTTGTCTCTAGGGTTAAGCATACCCATGGATGTTCGGGTTCACCGGGTTCGGACGAACTTCGGGTCAGAGTTCGGAATCCGAACTTGACCCAAACTCGAACCCGAACCTGAAGCCTATTGAAGTCAATGGGGACCGTAACTTTGGTGCACTAACATGGATGTAAACAAGTCATAGTGACGGCTAGAGGGCTGCAAAAGGAAGCAAAATGGGGATGAGAGCAGGACAATTGCCCTGCAAACAAATGTGGATAGGGAAATGACATAAAATAACAGAATATTAAAAAAAAAATCTTGAACTAGGAGGCGGAGGTCAAAGTGGAGTAGGAAGTTGAGGAGGTGGTGGATGTGGCAGTGTAGGTGGAAGCGGCGGTTGAGGAGGAGGCGGTAGCCAACACTGTTTGTTTGTTTTTTATTTTTATATTTTAATTAATTAATTTATTTTTTATTAATTTGGGAAGACTCAAAACATTGGGAACTAGAAAAGAGAATGCAAAGAGAAGTGCGCTAGAGTATAACAATGGCTGGGTGCGGCCAGTATACTTGTCTACTCAGCACAGGGTACAGACAAGTCCTATGGGATCCATGCCTGGTTAATTTTAATGAATGTGAGCTTGTCCACGTTGGCTATGGACAGGCGGCTGCGTTTGTCTGTGATAACGTCCCCTGCCGTGCTAAATACACGTTCAGACAATACACTGGCTGCAGAGCAGGCCAGCACCTCCAAGGTGTAAAGGGCAAGCTCAGGCCATGTGCCAAATTTGGAGACCCATCAGTCAGTAAGTGTAGGCTTGTGCACACGTACTGTTCCACCATGTTGCTGAAATGCTACCTCCTGCTAGACGTTGCCATTCAGCTGGTGGTGCTGGTTGCTGAGGCGTGCTGACAATGCTTTTCCACATTTCAGCCATGCTAATCCTCCCTTCTGAGGTGCTCGCGGTGCCCCAGCTGTGTTGGCGACTTCTTCGTCCTCCTCTGCCTTCGCCTTGTGCTTCCACTGAGCCCCCGCTGTTAGGTGGGAATGCCATCAGCAGCGCGTCTACCAGCGTGCGCTTGTACTCGCGCATCTTCGATCGCGCTCCAGTGGCAGAATTTAGGAAGGCACATTGTCCTTGTAGCGGGGATCCAGCAGGGTGGCCAGCCAGTAATCAGCACTGGTTAGAATGTGGGCAACTCGGCAGTGGTGGCGCAGGCACTGCAGGATGTAGTCGCTCATGTTATTGTCTATGTCCTCTGTATCCCCCCAGCCACGCTCCAGTAATGGCCATGAGCTGCTTGGGTGCAATCCTGCTGTGAACACGGTTCCTCCTCATCATCATCCTCCAGAACTGTGTCCTGGCTGGACAGTTATGTACCTGGCCTCTGTTGGTGCAGGAACCCACCCTCCGAGCCACTTGTGAATGACTGGCCTGATAACCGTGGAAATGACCCCTCTTCCTCCTGTGCGACATCCTCTTCTATCATCGGCCAAAGCGTTTTTTTAAGGAGACAGAGAAGTGGGATAGTAACGCTGAGGTCAAAGTTACGCTGCAGTGCAGACAGGCGAGCAGCAGCAGGGTGAGAAGGCCGAAAGCGCGCAGAGACGGCCCGCACTTTCTGCAGCAGCTCTGACATATCGGGGTAATTTTTCAGGAACCTCTGCACCACCAAATTCAGCACGTGCCAGGCAAGGGATGTGCGTCAAACCGGCTAGGTCCAAAGCAGCTATGAGATTTCGCCCGTTATCGCACATGACCAGGCTATGCTTGAGGCTCAGTGGCACCAACCACTCATCGGTCTGTTGTTCCATGCCTGTCCACAACTCCTGTGTGGTGTGGGGTTTTTCCCCCAAACAGATAAGTTTCAAAACAGCCTGCTGTCATTTCGCCCTGGCTGTGCTGAAGTTGGTGGTGAAGGTGTTACGCTGATCGGATGATGAGGTGATAGAGGAGAAAGCGGAGTAGGAATAGAAGGAAACAGGAGGCAACGAGAAACGTTCTGCAATCCTCGGTGGCGGAAGGATGCGCCAAACTGCTGTCTGCCTCAGGCCCAGCCGCCACTGCATTTACCCAGTGTGCAGTTATGGAGATATAACATCCCTGCCCGTGCATACTGGTGCACGTATTGGTGGTTTTGTGGACCTTGCCACAGATGGTGTTGCACAGTGCACACCTGATTTTGTCTGCCACTTGGTTGTGCAGGGCAGGAATGGCTCACCTGGAAAAGTAGTGGTGGCTGGGAACCACGTACTGTGGGACAGCCACTGCCATAAGTTTTTTAAAAGTCTCCGTCTCCACCAGATGTAATGACAGCATTTCAAAGGCCAGGAAATTTGAAATGCTGGCATTCAGGGCCAGGGATCGCTGGTGGGTAGGGAGTACTTTCTCTTTTTCTCCAGTGTTTGAGGGATGGACAGCTGAACGCTTCCATGGGATGGTGTGGACTTGCTGGGTGATGGTGGGGGAGGTGGTGGTGTTGCTGCCACATCCTCTGTTTGTGGGGTTGCAGGTGCCACTGTCACTTCAGAGGGGGAGGAAGAGGCCGAGACTGCAGCAGAAGAGGGAGCAGGAGGAGCCTGGGATCTTTCATGTTTTTTGAGGTGTGTACTCCACTACAGCTCGTGCTTTGCATTTAGATGCCTGGTCATGCAGATGGTGCTCAGGTTTAGAACATTTATGCCTTGCTTCAGGCTCTGATTGCACAGCGTGTAAACCACTTGCATCTTGTCGTCAGCACATTGTCTGAAGAACTGCCACGCCAGTGAACTCCGTGGAAATGGCTTTGGTGAGCTCAGTCCCTGGGTGCAATGAGCAGTAGCAGGCGTACTGGCTAGGGGACGACCACTCTGCTTTTGAACACTCCTCCCTCTTTTGCTGTGCGGCTGGCGCTCTGTGACCAACACCTCTTCCTCTGAACTGCACACGTCACTCGCATGACCTTGATTCCATGTGGGGTCTAGGACCTCATCATCCTCCACATCATCTTCCACCCACTCCACACCCTGCCCTCCTTGCCGATCTGCACACTGCAGAAAGCCGCAGCAGTTGGCACCTGTGTTTCGTCATCATCATCAGAGATGTGCTGCGGTGGTGCTCCCATGTACACATCCTGAAAAATAAGTGGTTGGGCATTAGTGCACTCAATCTATTCCACTTCTGGGGCAGGGCTAGGTGGATGGTCGACGCAAGCCCTGCCAGCAGAGTCATCAAAAAGCAGAAGAAACTGCTGCATTACTTGGGGCTCAGACTGCTTGCCTAATTTGTAAGGGGGTGAGGTGAAAGACAGATGCCCATGGGCTGCAGGTGCCAACTTTGCGCTTTCAGCAGGGGACTGGGTGGGAGACAATATGAACTGGAGACAATAGGAACTGGAGATAACATCAGCTAGCAAATCTACTACCGCCTCTACTTGCTCTGGCCTCACCATTTGTACAATGGTACTCGGGCCTAAAAAATAACGCTGAACGTTCTGTCGCCTACATGCACCTGAGGAAGGTGTTTCATTTGGGAGTGTAACTGGCACAGATCGACCACGTCCACGTGCTCTCCCTGCAACAGGAGCTCCACCAACACCAGAAGCACCACGAATAGGGCCACGTCCCTTATTTGATGCTCTCCTCATTCTTTGAGGTCACCCACCGAACTAACAGATGGATTAACTAGATTTTGTTCCCTGTCATGTATGCAGTGTCGGTGTACCTCACACACACAATTGGTATATGTCACCCACCAAACTAACAGATGAATTAACTAGTTTTATTTCCCTCTCACGTATGCAGTGCAGGTGTACCCCACACAAACAATTGGTATATGTCACCCACCAACGTAACAGATGGATTAACTAGATTTATTTATTTGCAGTGTATGGTGAATTGCAACACTAGTTGTCTCACTTCAGTAAGTGGCAATTGGTGACAGAGAAATAAATCTAGTTAATCTATCTGTTACATCGGTGGGTGACATATACCAATTGTTTGTGTGGGGTGCCCCTGCACTGGATATGTGATGGTGAAATAAATCTAGTTAATCCACCTGTTAGATCGGTGGGTGACATATACCAATTATTTGTGTGGGGTACACCTGCACTGCATATGTGACTGAAGTGATTCATTTTTCTATCACATTATACACTGCTCGTTTCCATGGTTACAGACCACCCTGCAATCTATCAGTGGTTGTCGTGCTTGCACAATATAGGAAAAAACACAAGCCTATGGTCCCGGCTACTAGGGAGGCTGATGCTTTTTCCTAAAGTGTGCAAGCACCACCATCACTGATAGATTGCAGGGTGGTTTAAAACCATGGAAATGAGCAGGGTATAAAGTGATGGAAAAATGAATCCAGCCAGCAAAGGAAGCAATATAGAGAATCACAATACAATAATTCTCTACATGATACATGTCACTTACTGAAGTAAGACAACCCCTTTAAATATTAGGAACAAACATTTGTGCTGTGATGTAAGTGTTGACTTCCTGCTTAATAATAATAATTTCAGATAATGTTAATGGTGTGCTTTCAGTTTGACTTTATTAAAGGGGAGGGGCACTAAGGCACCAGGCATTTTGTGGTTATGGGCCCCTGAGATGTAAATCTGGTACTATCAGAGGAGCCTGTATGGACATGTTCAGCCTCTGCTCACTGCAGTACAGGCTCAGTTGGATTCCATGTGTACAGAGATATTCTGTAGAACAGAAGCAATGGGAGGATTCATTAGGAATCTGTACAAAAAAACTATGGGGAGAATTTATGATTTGTTGTGGTTTTAGTGCCAGTTTTAAGTCTTGGCTTTGTGAGGTTGCACCAAATGTATGAAATAGCACACAGTAATAATTTGGAACACGGGCAATATGGTGTACTCCTATGTCTGTAACACCAGGGGGTTGCCCGGCATGGAGATGTGACTTTTGTGTCCCTTTTTAAAAAGTCGCATATCACTGCACTTCTGAAAGTGGTGAGGCTCGCTAAATGTTGCAAAATTTTGACCAAATGTTGCAAAAATATACATGAAATGTTGCACATGGACATCCCTTGTGTCTACGTATTCCTTCGTATGAAATTGGAGACATACAGAAAAAGCCTGAGCTGTAATACCACATATCACAATACACTTACCATCACTGCAGTTCATCAACTTTCTTGTCACTGCAAAAGTAAAAATGATACAAACATGTCTATTAAAATATCTTTGAAAAGTTATTACATACAGTATAATATATGCATCACTAATAAATTGTCTTGCGTTCTTCCATTTGTATACAACAGAGTAGACCAGGATGTTTTTTATAATAGCAAATCCAAACAAAACTTGAGGAGCTGGCTGTCATATTAATCAAATTAATTAAACCTTAATTAGGAACATAAAGGATGCAGTGATCTGATTGTTTATTATAGCCAGCTCCTTCGGTTTATGTCTGCCTGAGTCCTTGGATGTGAGGTCCAAAATCTGTAAAACTGTATAAGAACTGTATACTGAAGTTGTGATCTACTGGTCCTCATAGTCCATAAATTTATTTTCCACGTGTGGAACACCTGTCTAAAATTATTGGGCTAATCCACATGTAGATATTTCTACAAAGTCTGTAACTACATAGAAATTATGCAGCGGCAGGAGAGGAGAGTCGGCTATCATCGACATAAGGGCTCATACACATGAACGTATTTTCTTTCCGTGTCCGTTAGTTTTTTTTCTGCAGACCGTATGCAGGGCCGATCATTTCAATGGGTCTGCAAACAAAAAAATGGAAGTTACTCTGTGTGCATTCCGTTTCCGTATGTCCGTTCTGCAAAAAAATAGAACATGTCCTATCATTGTCTGCATTATAGACAAGGATAGGACTGTTTTATTAGGGGACAGCTGTTCTGTTCCGCAAAATACGGAATGCAAATTGACATCATCCACGTTTTTTGCGGATCTGTGTTTTGCGGACTTCAAAATACATACGGTCGTGTGCATGAGCCCTAAGGTGTCAGAGAGCAGGGGCGTAGCTAGAAATGACTGGGCCCCACAGCAAATTTTTGTATTGGGCCCCCCCTACCCGCGCGTTTCGCTCCCCCTCTATAATGTGCCAGCCATATAGCCCCCCTATAATGTGCCAGTAGTCAGCCATATAGCCCCCCCTATAATGTGCCAGTAGTCAGCCATATAACCCCCCCTATAATGTGCCAGTAGTCAGCCATATAAACCCACCCTATAATGTGCCAGTAGCCAGCCATATAGCACCATATGCCCCCATAGTGCTCCTCTCCCCATAGTGCCCCCTTTAATGTGCCAATATCAAGTGCCTCTGTCTTCCCCCATCCCAATATCATAGTGCCATCCTCTCCCCCTGCCCCCTAATGTGTGTGCCAATATGAAGTGCCTATCTCTCCCCCCATTTGCCAATATCATAGTGCCAATAGCCCCCTCCTCCCCTGTGGCAGTAAAGTAAAAGTCCAGTATTTTAAAAAAAACAACACATATACTTGTCATGTTAGGCAAGCCTCATTTATCCTGTCTTTAGAAAAGTTTGTGAGGGGAATTGAACCTGTGACCATTAGGATGAAAGGCAAGACACTTATCCACAAGACTGTATCAGCTGCATAGCCAGGTAGCTAAAAAAAAAAAATAAGACCTCTAGATAAGGAGAACTTTGATAGTGTATCTATACACATTACAGCTGCCCCAACACACCAAGCTCTGCTACATCCATATACAATGTGCTGGTGCAGCTGTAATGTGTATGGATACACTATCAAAGTTCTCCACATCTAGAGGTCATATTATTATTATTATTTTTTTAATTATAGCTATCTGGCTATGCAGCTGATATAGCCTTGTGGATAAGTGTCTTACCTTTGAACCTAATGGTCGCAGGTTCGATCCCCAGGGCAAGCTTTTCTGAAAGAAAGAATAATTAAGTTTTAAATAGACAAGGGCGAGAGGACACTGCGATTCACTGTGTAATTAGCGATCGGGAGAGGAGTGAGGACACGTGCTGATTACCCAGGGGAGGAGAGGAGTGAGGACAACACGTGTAAGCCCAGGCCCCGAAGCAGCTGCTTCCCCTGTTTCCCCGGTAGTTACGCCCCTGTCAGAGAGGTATATAGATCTAGCTACCTGATAAGCTTATATGTTAAGGCGCCAGGAATTAGTTTAACACCTGCCACATCTGTATAACCGTTTCTGCCTCCCAACTGATGAACATACAGAGACTTTCTCTAGGATGTCAGGAAGCTGTACTTCCCACTGAATATACAAAACTGATGGCCTACCATCAATGTAATATTCTGAAAATCCCTTTAAATTATACATATTATAGCTGAAGTATTGGTGTAGATCTCCATAAAAAAAGAACTCAAAAGTAAAAAGCAAGACAGAGCTGCATGCCAACAACTAAAAACCAAGGGAGGGAAATACCTGGCTCTCACATTACAAGCAGTTATGGATTCATCCAGCATTTACCCATCAATTGTAATTATTCATTGCGGAATGAATATATTTTGATATTGCTATATACATGCTGGAGCAGTTTAGCATACCATAATGATGAGCCTACCATAGTTCTTACTCTCGAACAGTCACATCAATTTAGAGATTCTACTAAGAAAATAAAATTGATGCTCTCCCACATTTTATCAGTAGATGCGTCTGTAAAACACAAAGTTCACGCCAGTTCATTCAGACTACAGCTCTGGAAATCATTACAAATGAACGATACCCAAGCTGTGCTTACAACAATCACTTACCTTAAACTGGATACACAGGCCTTAGATTGAGGAAATCTGCATTCATTTACACGTGTGGATATATAGAACTTGAGTTCAAGCCATCAGTCATGTGAAAAAGACTTACTGCAAATGTAATGCTACTATTGCACGCACACAGGACCTTATTTTCAGTATATAATACAAGTTGAAGGGTAAAACTTGATTTAGATAGAGTTAAAAAAAAAAGCTGCATCATTACTTCCTATAAATAAGGATTCAGCTTTTAATGGCAACATTTCCCATTCACAATTGTGACAGAAATAGCGGCACAGCCACAAGTTTGTGCAGCGTTTCTTTGCAGTGCATTACTAATGAGACTGCTATTACCACTGCCTGTGCGCAAACCCTTAGACAAATATACAAAATGGGTATGTGTACAAACCTGATACCCTGATATCTCGTCCTGAAACACCAGACAATTCATTCTCTTCTTTGTCTTGAATTTTTTCTCTGTAATTAAAATCCCATAGTTATATATGGAACACAACAGAAGTGGCTTTCAACTATTGGCAGAATGACATTGGAGAGGGGCGGACTGGGAACTTAAAGTGACCCTGGAAAAAACTAAAAGTGGCCTAATGTTGTAGGCAGGTCCAAACAGACAGAAGGACAGAAGGTGGAGCAACACACTTAGATGTGCCACTAGCACCATACTGACCCAGCAGAACCGAATACCAAAATGCAGCATAAAATACCTCTCCAGAAGCTGCCCCTCTGTGGTGGCCAGCACCAGCTCCCATGTTCTGTCCTTCTACTCCAATTGCCTCAGGATGGCAATAGAGTTGAATTCAGGAGTCAGGAGGGTACCTGCAGTCGCCAGCCAGATACATAGATTCTTGACACTCCTAGTGTTAGTTAACTCAGGGAGGATCAGATAATTACTTAGGGTGCTTTCACACTTGCGTTCTGAGGATCAGTCTTCTAAATGCTTTCAGGTTACCATGGCAGCCAGGACACTACCGAAGTCCTGACTGCCATGGTACCCCGCAGCAGTGTACTTATCTGCGCTGCGGCCGCCGGGCGCGCCTTCATGACGTCACAGGTCCCCGCGGCGCATAGATCAACATGCCGCCCGGACCTGTGACGTCATGAAGGAGCGCCCGGGGGACGCAGCGCAGGTAAGTACACTGCTGCGGAGTACTTACCATGACAGCTAGGACTTTAGTAGCGTCTTGGCTGCCATGGTAACCGATCGGAGCCCCAGCTTACACTGGGGCCCCGATTGGAACTGTTGCTGCGCATGCGCAGAGCTAAACGTCGGATCCGGCGATGCGCCGAAACAACGTTTAGCTTAATTCCGGATCTGGATTAATGCACTTCAATGGGCATTCATTCCGGATCCGGCGTTACGGCAAGTCCTCTGGCTTTTTGGCCAGATGAAAATACGCAGTACTTTTGGGTACTGAACGGATGACATCCTGATGCATCCTGAATGGATTTATCTCCATTCAGAATGCATTGGGATAATCCTGATCAGTATCTTTCCGTCCTAGAGCCCCAAGGACGGAACTCTATGCGGAAAACAAAAACGCTAGTGTGAAAGTACCCTTACCTGATTGGCAGCTGTGAGTAGGGTCCAGGCGGCCCTCTGGGTACCAGTTCACTGGGAGGTTTCCTTGTAGGGTCTATGGTTAGTCTACCCCTGACTGCACCTGGAAAGTGTCTTGATTTGTACCAGAATGTGTGGAGCACACTTACCGCACAAAATATATGAAGTGTACGTGCCCCAATTTTGCTTCATTTACAACATGCTAGAAATATTGGCCCAGATTTACTGAATCTATAGATTATGTAAAGCTTAGACAGTTTGTCTAGACCTGCAGCAGATTTATTACAGGGGCTCATGCTGGATGATAAATGTGGTTCAGGGACACCTCTTATTGCTAAGCCCTCCCACTAGATATATCCTAGATGCGCCAAACTGCATCAATCTGAACCATTTTTAAACAGATTTTTGGTGCAGACAAATTAATAAATCTGGACCAAGGTTTTTTTAAACAACTTTTGTGACAAATGTTTGTCTAAACTTACATATTTTGCTCTGTTTTGGCACTGTCTTAAACAGTTTTGGGCGTATGGTTTGGACAAAACTATACCAGGTCCAAGGTTGTATAAAAAGTGGTGTACAATACTATAAATGTTGCATTGTGTTGCATCTTCCCTGTACAATTTTATAAAACTAAATCACAGATCTAGACACATTTAACAACCCATAAAATGGTGCAGGCACAGTATTCTAGGGCAAAATAGACTTAATATATCATATGTAGTCAATATAGTCCTAATACATATGCCCCGTTATTCTAGCTGTATAAAACTTCGGCAATGAATCTTCCATGTGTAAATATACCGTGGACTGTGGTTACACATAGGATAACCAAATGCAAGAGTTTAAAAATCCCAAAAAATGAGACATTAACATTTAAACATTTCAATGAAACAAGCATGTGAGATGAGATGACAGCAGCAGAATTATGAAGTACAAACACTAAGTCCTGTCCCTGCATCACAGAAAATGCAGATTTATTTGAATACATTTTAGCAACAAATTAAAATGTCTTTAACGTTAGATTATTACTTCTAGCAAACACCACAATATTAAGATTAACAAACCTAAATATATATCTACAAAAGACAAACAGTATTACATGATACTAATAAAACCATTCAAAGCAACAGCAAATGGAACTCAAGGAAGTTCAGAATACAAGAGATACAGAATACAGTCACTATCACTTTAAAGGCTATGTACACCTTTGGGGGAATTTTTTGTTTATTATTGCATTATACTTATTTTAAGCTAATAATCACCTTTTCAATTGTATGTTTATTTTAAAAAAAATGGAAATCTTTTTTCTGTGCATAACTGAGATACATTACTAGCTGCCTGTAATTTTTTTTCTTTTCTGTCATCTGGGGAGAAGACAGACTCCTTATCTCTGTTCTCTGACCTAACTCATTAAAGTTCAATGCTTATCTTAAGGATAAGAATGTGGCTTAAATAAGTATTTATGACCTCTTAGTAGTTTAGAGATAAGGGTAAGTGAAAGTACCAGTCACACAGCTAGAAAAACAGTTAAGCCTTTGTGATAGAATGGCTCAATATTCTTAATAAAGGCCAATTGAAAATATGACTTTTGGCCAAAAATGAGTAAAATGAAATCATAAACAAAAATTGCCTCCAAAGGTGTACATAACATTTAAGGATTTTAAGAGATTCCTATTCTTACTTGATTTTTACATTGTAACAAATGAAAGTAGACAGGAATATAGTATATTAATGCCTACATATGCCCACATAGGTTGAAATTTTTTTTTTTCTCCACAATATATATTAACCCACAGCAAGGAAAATCGAGCAGGCCAAAATATAAAAATCTCACTTATTTTATTAGTCCAAAAATCACAACTTTTGGGCTAATAAAATAAGTGAGATTTTTATATCTTGACCTGCTCGATTTTCTTTTAGTGTGGTTTAAGGAATATATTATATGACTTGGGGTCCATTCACACGTCCGTGGTGTGTTGCGGATCCGCAAATTGCAGATCCGCAACACACCCGGCCGGCACCTCCCATAGAAATGCCAATTCTTGTCCGCAAGCTGCGGACAAGAGTAGGGCGTGTTCAATCTTTTGCGGAGCCGCGGACCGGAAGTTCGGGGCCGAAACATAGTGTGCTCTCCGTTTCATGTCCGGCCCCATTGAGAATGAATGGGACAACACCCGTTCCGCAAAATTGCGGAACGGATGCGGACCCATTTGCGGACGTATGAATGGGGCCTTATACTGAAAGATTGTATTGAATTGAAGAACACTCTAACTGATGATATCAAGCTACATTGTGAACCCACATGGAAAAATATTGAGAACTTGAGATCTAAAATGCACAGAAAAATAAGCTAATAATAAGAACTTAGAAAACAAATTTTTACAGGATTCTACACCTTTTTATGAATGCATTGATGCAGGAAAGTTACTAGACTTGTGACCATGCTTCATTTTAAAATTTTCCAGGCCTATCCTCAGGATAGATCATTAATATCAGATCGATGCAGATCCGATGCTATTTGGGACAACGACCAATCAAGTAAATTGGAGCTGGGTTGCAGTATGCTGATGCTGCAAACTAGAGATGCACCAAATCCGAATTTACTCCCGCTTCGTGGTAACGAATCGCATTTTTTCATAAAATGGCTGCAGCACGAGTTAGGACATGGAGCAAGGAACTTCGGGAACGAGGGATCACCTATAATGCCATGTATGCAACCAATCAGCAGCCAGCCCCATGATGTCTCAGCCATCTTGGATTCAGCCATCTTCCAGTGTACTTGGTGCAGGGAGAGACAACAGCATGCGCTAGGGACAATGGTAGAAAAGACTTTAAAACTTTTGTTTTGCTGTATAGAAGTTCAGGGAAAGGATACGGAGGATATATTCCACAGTATTGAAGCAGAACAGGGTTCAGTAGGGGAGTTTACAGCCTGGGTAATAGGAACAATCCTATTACACCTTGCTGCACTGACTGCGGATCCAAATTGCCATTATACAGTTCTGCAATTCCAGCAAACCGTTCTTGTTATTGGGGTGTGGGTGCTGTTTGATACGGCCATGAACAGGGTTTATTACAAGGAAATATTTCTACATCTTATTTGCACTTGTCGTGTATTAGTGGCAAAAAAATATATATTTGAAGTTCAGTGGTGCAGTTATATGTTCTAAAGCCCTTTTTGGCGTCTATTAGTAGCAAAAAAATATATATTTTCCGTTCAGCGGGGCAGTAAAATATTCTAAAGCCCTTTTTTGCGTGTATTAGTGGCACAAAAAAAAGTATTTGCCGTTGTGTGATGAAGTGAGAAAGTTACAACCCTTTTTGGCGTGTATTAGTGGCAAAAAAAAATCTATATTTGCCGTTCAGCAGTGCAGTTATATGTTCTAAAGCCCTTTTTGGTGTGTATTAGTGGCACACAAAAAAGTATTTGCCATTGCGTGGTAATATGAGAAAATGACAGCCATTTTTGGCGTGTATTAGTGGTAAAAAAATATATATTATTTGCCGTTCAGCGGTGCAGTTATATGTTCTAAAGCCCTTTTTGCAGTGTATTAGTGGCAAACAAATATATATTATTTGCCGTTCAGCGGTGCAGTTATATGTTCTAAAGCCTTTTGTGGCGTGTATAAGTGGGAAAAGGTAAGGGCCTATTTGCCATTCAGCGGTGCAGTTATATGTTCTAAAACCTTCTTTGGCGTGTATTAGTGGAAAAAAAAGGGGCTTTTTAGCCTCTGTGTGATGAAGTGAGAAAATCACAGAAGTTTTTAGGGTGTTTTAATTTCCTTTTTATTTATTTATGTGATCTAACAGTATGTCAGACAGAGAAGTGCCAGGCCCTGCACAGGGGAGTGGCAGAGGCCTAAATGTTTCTGGCGCAGGCACAGGTCGCAGCGAGAGGCCTGAGCCCCTGGTGTCATCTAGCAGTCGTGTCTTGACCAGCAACCCAGCAGTTCTTGAATGGTTGACTCGGTCATGCACTGACATCAGACACCCCCAGCCAAGAGTTCATCAGACACAACCATAGTTCGCATGGCCTGGGAAAAAGCCCTGTGCCCTCACCAGTCCTCAACCTGCCTCTGTCCTTTTCTGTTCCCTCAGCCAGACAAGTATTATATGCTGTGGGCTCAGCTCTACTATACAGCGAGGACGAGCTACTAGAGAATAGTCAGCAGCTACTGGTCAGCCAAGATTTGATGAGGAAAGTGGAATGGGAGCTGGTGTTGCGAGTGGTCAGGCTCCTGACCCAGAGACCGTTGGGCAGGACATCAGTGACGTGCAGACAGTACTCGAAGATGATGATGTAGCTGATCGCACTTGGGAGCTGGGTGAATTAGGGGCTTCATCATCATCGAGAAAAGAGGGTGGCAGCTTGCCCGTGAGGCAGTGGCGGAGCCAGCAAGTCACTAGCGGGGCCCGGAGTCAGCAAGATGGCAGCAGTGGGAGGTCGGGAGCCAAACGTGCCCAGGGTAGCAATCAGTCAGTGCGGAGTGTTGAGTAAAAAATCACCTACTTGGCGGTGTGGCAGTTTTTTGTTAAGCCGCCGGCGGAGGTGAACATGGCAATTTGTAGAAACTGTGGGCAGAAGGTAAAGCATGGCCAGGATGCCATGCGTCGACATATGCAGTGTCACCATAAAGTGCCCTGAGAGAACCGTGGATCCGATGTGGTGGTCCAGCCTGCGCAACAACCACTGCATTACCCAGTGGCATGCACCCGATTTCAGGCAGTCAAGGCTCCACCACCTCAGCCGAAGGAAGCTGTCTGTCCTTCCAATCATCTGCTGGTTCTGATGCTCCTGCTCCTACTCCTAGTCCTCATCAGTCATTCAGTCAGCAATCCATCACTGAAGCGATTGCCAAGAGACAACAGTATGCGTGCACTCATCCAACGGTGCAGAATCTGAATGTGCTCCTGGCCAAGTTGTTGGTGCTGCAGTCTCTCCCTTTCCAAGTGGTGGACTCTGCACCTCTCAGAGAACTGATGGCTTGTGGCGAGCCAAGGTGGAGAGTCCCAAGCCGTCATTTCTTTGCTAAAATGGCAGTACCAGCCCTGCACACGAATGTAGAACAGAAGGTGGGCCAGTCCTTGAGCCTGTCGGTGTCTGCCAAAGTGCACTGCAGCACTGACGTGCGGAGCTGTAACTACGGTCAGGGACAATACATGTCTTTTACGGCCCCCTGGGTGAATGTGGTTCCTGCACAGCCATCCCAGCAACTTGACAACTTGACACTGCTTTTGCCTCTAAGTTCTCATGCCATTGGTACTGCGACAATGTCTGCCTCTGCCTCCTTATCCTCCACCGTGTCCTCAGCCTCCACTGCAGGGACAATTCACAGTGCCCCTCCAGCATGCCACATGTGCAGGGCACGGCGGTGTCACGCGGTTCTGCACCTCGTTAGCCTGGGCGAACGGAGTCACACAGGCGAGGAACTGCTCCGTGTCCTTTATCAAGAAATCGAATCCTGGCTTTCTCTGCGACAACTCAAAATTGGAACCATGGTGACCGACAACGGAAAGAACATGGTGTCAGTGCTGTGTCAAGGAGGGCTGAGCCATGCGCCCTGCATGGCACACGTGTTCAATTTGGTTGTCAATTGGTTCCTAAAGTCTTCCACCCATCTGCAAGAAATCCAAAAAATGGCTAGGAGACATTGCATGCACTTCGGCCACTCATACACCGCAAAGAATATGCTCCTTGAGCTGCAGCAGCAGAAAGGCATCCCACAACATAGGCTGATATGTGACATTTCCATCCGTTGGAATTCCACCCTCCATATGTTGGACCGACTATACGAACAGAGAATTTCTTGATGATCCAAGCGGACAGGAGTACTCCCCTGTGTAACTTCGATGTCAGCCAGTGGCAGCTCATGTGTGACACCTGCCATTTGCTCAGGCCCTTTGAGGAAGCCATATTATTTGTCAGTCGCCAGGACTACAGGATGAACAACGTCATTCCACTGCTTCATGTCCTGGAACAGATGCTGGTAAATCTGGCTGGTCAGGGGACTAGAGATGTGGTGCCTAGATCTCAAGGCCACATGATCTCTGTGGGGGCTGAACTGGAGGAGGAGGAGAAAGACATTGGAGCACAAGCAATGTGTAGCGAAATGGGTGCTTTTTCTACACAGATAACAGGAGAGGAGGAGCAGGAGCAGCCAGAGGAGCTACAGGGCGATGAGGAAGACGAGGCAGAGGACCCAGACACACCATAGCAGTATGCAGTGGAGATGGAGGCAGGGAGTACCTCCAAGTCACTTGCACAAATGGCCCAATGCATACTCACTTGCTTGTGTAGTGACAGCCGAATTGTCATCATTCGGCAGTGGGATGACTTCTGGCTCTTCACCTTGTTAGACCCTTGCTACCGGTCCAAAATAGGGACCTTTTTTACACCCGCTGAGAGGGACGACAAACTGAACTACTGCACCATCGTCCATCCTCTTGCAGGTCTGACCGGGTGGGCCCTCTGCACTCATGTTACTCTGCCATGGCTGCTGTGGCAGGGTGGGGGGTAGGAGCAATTCCAGCTCCATCAGCAGCAGCTTGAGTCTAGAGTCGCTGAGGTGCAACTTTCTTCACCTGCCTATGAAGAAACTACTCACCAGCAGCAGCTAGATCAGAGCAGGACCTGAACCAGCAGGTGGTGGCATACTTAGACAGCACCCTGCCACCCCACATTGAAGGTCTGCTGGACTACCAAACTAGATTTGTAGCCGCAACTGGCAGTTTGCCCTCGAAAAGCTGTCCTGCCTGTCCAGTAGTGTGGCATCAGAGCAGGTGTTTACTGAGGCGGAGGCCATAGATACCCCAAGAAGAACTTGCCTGTCCACCCAAAATGTGGGGAGACTAACCTTTGTCAAGATAAATCAGGTGTGGATCCTCCAGGATGCATCAGACTAGATCATCCATGGTGCCACACCAACACTTTGACAAAAGACACTGGTTTCTTCTGGCTACCTGCCTCAGCTACTATCCTGATGCTGCCACCCGCCTGATGCCACACATCTGATGCCAAGTGCTCCTTCTTTCACCCACCATCTTCAGCTGGTACTGGTAGTGCCACCCACCTCCCCACTCTGTCACCGGATCACTCTGTGGTCTCCTGATGCTGCTGCCACTTCCACACTATGTCACCTTGCTACTCTGTGGTCTTCTGATGCTGCTGATACTTACACACTGTAATCTTGCCACTCTGTGGTCTCCTGATGCTGCTGCCACCTCCACACTAAGTCACCTTGCCACTCTGCCACTGGTCTCCTGATGCTGCTGCCACCTACACAGTATGTGACCTTGCCATTCTGTGGTCTCAAGATGCTGCAGCTTCCTCAATGGTATGTCACCTTGCCACTCTGTGGCCCCCTGATGCTGCTGCTGCCACCTGCACACTGTCATTGTGCCACTTTGTGGCCTTCTGATACTGCTGCTGCCCTCTCGACACTCTGTCATTGTGCCACTTTGTGGCCTCCTGATGATGCTACTGCTGCCACCTCCACAATCTGTCATTGTGCCCCCCTGTGGCCTCCTGATGCTGCTGCTGCCACCTCCATACTGTCATTGTGCCACCCTGTGGCCTATTCCTGCTGCTGCTGCCACCTCCACACTGTCATTCTGCAACTCTGTGGCCTCCTCCTGATGCTACCACCTCCACACTCTGTCATTATGCAACTATGTGGCCTCCTGATGCTGCTGTCACCTCCACACTGTCATTGTGCCACCCTTTGGCCTCCTCCTGATGCTGCTGCTGTAGCCACATCCACACTCTGTCATTGTGCCACTCTGTGGCCTCATGATGCTGCTGCTGCCACCTACACACTGTCATTGTGCCAGTCTGTGGCCTCCTGATGCTCCTGCCACCTCCTGACTGTCATTGGGCCACTCTGTGGTCTCCTCATGCTGCTTCCACCTCACCACTATGTCATACGGTCAAACATGAGACGCACATAAGATCCTGTCTATGTAACAGCTGTAAGACCTGCATAACATGCAAATATTCCATTCACGTGTCATCTCTGTTTTGGATCCACTGCTGTTTTTTTTTGGCTTTAGCAATACTGATGGATTACTGACCAAATGCTGACCAAAGGGGCGAATGCTCCACAGACCGGATCCATTTTTTGTAGGTTATTGTTCTGATGGATCAGAGGAAGGGCAAAATAATCAGTGACATCAACAGAAACTTACTGCTGACACTTACTCGACTCTATCGGAGGGGCTCTACTTGTATAAGCGTTTAATAGAACAGATTCTATAGACATCTATGTGGAATCAGCTGACGACGGTGTAAAAGGAGTGCGCTTCTTCTTGAAGCTAACATTGACCTGTAAGGCTGAGTTTACACTTAAGTTTTGTCCACGTAACTGCCCAAATAAGTGAAGTGTGCAGTGATTTTAAGAGCGACGCCTGTCATCTACATGTCATACTGACTCACAGTATTGTTTCACTACCACAGCAGACTCCCTATGCTTGTTACTGCAAGGCATAGTGTTCTACACCACTATAAAGGCTCTCTGCAGCTAGGAATTAGCTGTTTTTTAACGCGATTTGCCAAGAATAAATTCGGATCGAACCAAATTTTTTCGAAAAATTCGGCGAACTGGCTGAATTGAATTTTTCAGAAATTCGCTCATCTCTACTGCAAACTACACAGAGAATGGAGTCTTTTGTCAGCTGTATAGTTTCCAGTGCTGGTGGCTGCCCAAGACAGCGGACTGGTGGAAGTGTCGAGTGTCAGACCCTCACCAATCTGATATCATCAGACCTATCCTGGTTAGGTTAGGAAAACACTTTTTAGCCAAAGAGGTCTGAATATAGTGTTCTTCATTGCGGTTACTGAGAAGAATGATCACTACTCATCTGTTATCCAGAATCTCTGGAAACATTTACATAAATGGGTGAACGATATAAACCATTCTTGTTATAATCTTTACTTTTATAAGCTGCTGATTTTCATATGTTATGTGACAAAGGCCTAAAGCTATGTACCTTCAATAGGCCACAGCCAAACATGTAAAGTTGTATAGCATAGGACACTCAAAGACAAAAATCACTAAAAATATCCTATTAAAACATAGCTTTTAATATATGTTAAATCACTGTACAAGGCAAAGACACTGAAGGAATGAAAATGTATATTGATCGGTGCCCTGTGCACTTCAGTATTAATCACTGTTGCCCAGGGGTGTACACACATCCTATAGGGCCCAACAGCAAAATTTTGTATTGGTTCCCTGCCCCACAACACCCCAGATTTCAGATGAATTTTGGAGTTTTTATTTATTAAGCTCAATATTTAAGAAAAGAAAATTGTAATAAAAGAGGCACCTTTGGCCACGCCCACTTTACCTGACTTCTATGTCAATAAAAGTTAAACAGGTGTTTAAAAGGACAACTGGCATGAATGTACTGAAAAATCTCCCCCATATAGCTCGAAATCTCTCCTTCCTCTCAGATAATATATTTCAAAACTGGCAGCCACCACTGGAGGGAGCTCAATGCATAGGAATGTATACAGTTACAGTGGCAGCTTCATGAAAATGCAGTGCTTTCATGTTGGGAAGAGAGAAAGTTCGGTGCAGGGGCCCTTCTCTCCCCGAGCCCCACAGCAGTCGCATGGTCTACCGCCATTAAATGTACATCACTGCTGTTGCCTTTTTGGCGTTTGATTCTATTATATTAAAAGCCATGTTTTAATAGTATATTTGTTCAGTGATCTCTTTACATTGACTTTGAAAGCCATTTCTTTATCCGCTATGTGAAGAAATAATAGTGTATAGTATAGTATCCCATACTGTATAGTACCCTATACTGTATCTAGTCATTTTAACATGGACCAACATACCTGTTTCTCAAATTAATTTCTTCTACGGATTGCAGACATTCACATAACTCAGACAGAAGATCATGTACTGCCAAGAGTGATCCGAGATTTTCCCTATAGCCAGCTCTGCAGTAAAGGTCACGTCTTAATGCTTTTATTTGTGCAGAATTGGAGGGATAAACCTGTAAAGTATAGAATGTGACAGTAATTACCATTTTTAATAATAATAATGTATTTCCTTTTATTTATACAGTGCTGACATCTTTCATAATGTACATCACAACCATAGAAGACAAGTCAAGGTGAGATTGCTGATCCAGCTTTGAGTAGAACACCTTAAACAGGCTCCTTAAGTATATCCTTTGCACCTTACAGAGGTATATCTAACATTCTTTCAGTCCTTAAATCAATAGCGCTGCACCCCACTTGATTCTCTCTCAGCTGCAGTGTCCAATGGGGTTGCAACTCCCCCTCTGAATGCCAAAAGGTTACACAATATGTACTATGACACCGCGCTATTCACGTCCCTAACTCAAATGGTTAATAATATTAACCCTTATGCTAACATATACTATATTCTTGCACTACGAATCTTAGCGTTTATAGGCACCTTCTATTAGCAATTTTCTCAATGCCACTTGTGCTACTTGTGCTATTGTAGTACCTGTAGTCCTCCGTTCACATGGGAGCTCTGTCGCTGAGTAGATGCTTTGCACCGGCTGCGAGGCAATACTTTTCAGCGTCTTCACGAGACGCGCTCCGGCCGGAAGCGCGCCTCTTGTTCGTGGTTATCTCGCTCACTTCGGAGCGAAGGTGAGGTCACCGCCGCGTTCTACGGGTAGTCGCGGTTACCACTTTTTTCTTCAACGCGTTTCGGGTATAGCGTTACCCTTTGTCAGGAAGATAGACTTGGTATGCCTTGCGCATGTGCTCCTATTTAACTCAGCCGGCGTTGCTTTAACCCCCTCGTTGCTGGTGGCTACATTAAGCGTTAATCGAACGCAAATTATCAGATTCCCAGAGTGGGACAAAAATAAAAAGTAAAAAAAAAAAGTTTTTAAAAAAGTGTTTCATAATAAAAAAATAAAGTTTCAAGTAAAAAAAAGCCCCTTTCCCAAAATAAAACACATAAAATTATAAAAAAAAAAAAATTTGAAAAAAACCCCTGACATTTGGGTATTGCTGCATCCGTAACGACTGGCTAAATAAAAATATCACATGATCCACCCCCTCACCTGAACGCTGTAGAAAAAAATAAAATAAAAACTGTGCTAAAACAACCATTTTTTTTGTCACCTTACATCACAAAAAGTGCAACACCAAGCGATCAAAAAGGCCCCCCAAAATAGTGCCAATCAAACAATTACCTCATCCCACAAAAAATGAGCCACTACATAAAACATAAATCGGGCAAAAAATAAAAAACTATGGCTTTCAGAATATGGAGACACTGAAACATGATTTTTTTGTTTCAAAAATGCTTTTATTGTATTAAAAGTGAAAAAATAAAAAAAGTAGACATATTAGATATCGCCATGTCCGTAACAACCAGGTCTATTAAAATATCACATGACCTAACCCCTCAGGGGAACACCGTAAAAAAAATAAGTCATTTTTTGTCACCTTACATCACAAAAAGTGTAATACCAAGTGATTAAAAAGTCATATGCACTCCAAAATAGTACCGATCAAACCGTCATTTCATCCTGCAAAAAATGAGGCCCAACTAAGACAATCGCCCAAAAAATAAAAAAAACTACGGCTCTCAGAATATGGAGACACTAAAACATGATTTTTTTTTGTTTAAAAAATGCGTTTATTGTATAAAACTTAAATAGATAAAAAAGTATACATATTATGTATTGCCACGTCCATAACAACCTGCTGTATAAAAATATCACATGACCTAACCTCTCAGTAACAAGCATAGGGAGTCTGCTGTGGTAGTGAAACAATACTGTGAGTCAGTATGACATGTAGATGACAGGCGTCGCTCTTAGAATCACTGCACACTTCACTTATTTGGGCAGTTACGTGGACAAAACTCAAGTGTAAACTCAGCCTTACAGGTCAATGTTAGCTTCAAGAAGAAGCGCACTCCTTTTACACCGTCGTCAGCTGATTCCACATAGAGGTTAGGTCATGTGATAAATATTCGTAAAAACTGTAGTGTCCGTGGAGGGTGTGTCGATTGGTCAGTGCACTGTGTATGCGCACTTGAGTATTCAGCACACAAGCACGGACGCCACTTACACACGGCTTTTATTAGTATAGATATTCGAAATATTCGCGAATTCTCGAAGTGCCAATATTCGCGATAAAAATTCGCAATTCGAATATTTGCGCTCAACACTAGTGACAGGTTCCCTTTAAACTACTCTTGTATAAAGGCAGGCTGTCTTACCTTGTCACCACAGTGTTGATCCCTAAATGTATGTATGGCAAATGACTCCTGAGTCCTGAGGCCATTGATTGGCGGCCTCAGTTATGTGCTAGTAGGTCACGTCATTGGTGTTGGAATGTGTGCACAGATCAGGGCTGGATCGGATCAACAGAAGATGCAATTTTTTTGTTTTTGTTTTCTTCATTTTCTGCTATAATTTTTCAAGGTTACTCTCAGACAACCCTATTAAAACTCAATGGTTGGTTAATGTTTGGTAGAGTTTCTGATTTTTTTCTTTTTTCATTTTAAGGGGTTGGTATTTACATATGTTTGTGCCCAATATATGTTACAATGTACCAATATGTTGGGGGGAAGGACATTTTTAGGTACACCGCATGATACATATTCAGTCTGGGTTTAGTTATAGGTGAGTCAGGAATTATAGCAGTAGTGTGTTGTGACTGGCCTGGCCTTGCCATCATTCATTTCATAATTAGTTTTGTTCTTCTGCCCTGTCTTCATCATTTAGCTGACAGATATGTGGGATATCATCATAAAATTAATGGCAGTGTTGTCTGGGCTCTCTGTTTTCAATCACTGCCATCATCATCCAAGCATTTGCTAATAATGTACTCATGATTGTGTCTGTGAGCTGGTGAAGAGTTCAGCATCACTCCACAAGTGTCCTGTTAATAACAGTGTTCTAAATATGTGATGTAAAAAAGGAGTGGAACAGACATGTATGAAAGTACATATTGCTATGTTCTTTTTGGAGATTTATTTGAAAAATCAGTCAATGGGTGATGTACGCCACTAAATCTATCCTGTCACTTTAGTATTAATGAAGCCCACATGGTTGTTGATTTGGAGCTTCTCCATTTGGGTGCTTTTGGGACAACTAATAGGAGTTTGACACAATTTTTGATTTATCTGATAAGTAAAAGCATACATATGTTGATATCACCAGTTTGTGTTGTTGATCTGAGGTAGAAATTGGTTGAGCAGCCATACATTTTTATTTTCACATAATCCTTTATGGAATTCTAAATGAATAGATGGGACACCTACATTCAAAATCCCATCCCCATCTTTATGCCAAACAGGAGAACAGCTATAAAGAACATTACATGGACAGCCCATTAAAGGGGTTTTCAGAGATTTTAATACTGAAGACCTATCCTCAGGACACCCGGGACCCCCACCAATCAGCTGTTGAAGTGAATTGGGCTGACCGCAATACCTGCTACACAATGTATGGCGCTATGCTTGGTAAGCTGCGAGAAGGTGCTGGCGCTCACAGAAGAACTGGTGCCTTTTAGAACAGCTGATCAATGGGGGTCTAAGTTGTCAGACCCCGACCAGATGGATACTGATGACCTATTCTTAGGATAGGTCATCAGTATAAAAATCTCGGAAAACCCCTTTAATTTCAATGAGAACTATGCAATTGTTTTATTTTGCCCGTGGTGGCACTTCTGGGAAATTAAACTCTTGATGGTGGATTCCCCCACAGATGATGCTGATCACTGGGGGTCCTATAGAGCCACTTCATGTCAAGCAAGTCTTTTAACAAAATAAAATCGTCCACATCGGATCAGTTTACATGTATTCTGCACACTGAGCTATCCAGAATTCGATGAGGGAAAAGCACCCCTAAACAGCTGTCTACTTTACTATCCCACCCGGCATAAAACAGAGTCTCTATATGCGCCCACTGTCAGATCCGTTAGATAGAGAGGTGCTTATTAAAGGGACATTTTTTCCAGTGTGAGGTAAGAAACCATTCTTTTTCTTGTCCTTCTTAAAAGGTTTGCTGCTTTACATATAATCTTGTTAAGTGCGTTATAAACCTGAAATATTGTCAATTTACAGATCTTTATTATACTGTACATTCTCACCATTTTAACTCTTCCTAAAGCCATAACACCTTGTTAGCCCACTCTTCTGTCCCAACTGCAAACTGCTCCTATCCTTCACCCTGCTTTTACCCCCAGATGTGCAGCTCCAGGATGTGTAGGGAAGTATAACAGACACAGGGTGTTTTGATGTGAGTAGGTGATGGACAGGTGGAATCACATACCACTCTATCAGCAGCTTTTCATGGGTCCTCCCACTCCTGTGATGTATGGAGCCTTGCGCTGCTTGCATTACTGAATAATATGTGGGATGTCCGCTAGAACTACTGCAAACACACTGGTTACTGGTCTCACAGTGGGAGGTCACACAGCAGGGGCTCACAATGGATCAGAAACCCCTGCATTAGATCATATGGTGTCGTTTTTGGCATGACTCCACCAATCACTCTCTCCTGGTGTCACTACTCTGGACCTTTAATTGAAATAGTGTAAAAGAAGAAGAAGAAAATTATCTTGTTATGTGGTGCTGTCATCAAGGATGGATTTTCATAAAGTACATTTAGTGCAGGGGTTTAGTGTTGAAACTTGTAATTCATTTTGAGATTATACTGATCTCTTCTTCAGTATAATCTCCGTTGTGGGAGGGAAACACCACACCGAACATAGGAGGGAAAGGGGTGAGGGAATAAGGCCTGGAGACTAGGGAAAGGAGATGGACACCTCCTAGTAAAACCCTAATCAAAGTCCTGACTAACTACCAGTATGAACAGACCCCAGAGGTAGGTGAGTTCATACACAGGAATACCTAATGTCCTAACTCACCCTATAGGACCCTGGTACTAATGTCAGGACTGAGACAACATGTTCCTCCAAAAGGAAGGACGAACAGGAGTCTCCCTCAGGCCTTAATACAAATGACAGGGAAATGCAACACACAAAATAACCCAAACAATATACAAAAGGAAAAGAAAACACTTAACTTCAAGTGGCTATGGCAGCACCAGGAACTCAGCCGAGATCCACACACCAGCTATCCACAACTCAAACTGAAGCTATAAACCACATAGCATAGTGAAAGAAACAACAATAAATAGAGAAGGTTAAATGACCATAATAGCCACACCTGGGGAAAGAAGGTATGGCAAGCACCAGAAACAACACAGATGTCATTTGATCCAAACAGAAAACATGTCAGATCAAACCACGTGTTGCCAGTCTCACTGATCTCCTGCCACCTGTCGCGGGAACCTGCCACAATTATATTGAATGGTCTAAAGAAGAGATCAGTGCGATCCCAAAACACGTTACTAGTATAATCTAAGGACAGTGTGCTAAATGTACATTGTTCAAATCCATCTCTGTTGACAGCGTCAAAGAACAAGATACTACAATTTCCTTAATCTTTTACACCATTAATATTCTGACTGTTCTGTGCTGCTGAGGTTAAAAACACTCAATACCTAATATGCTTTATATTGTGAGCCCCAATGGGGGCAGGGGCTGATGACAATCTCTGTACAGCACTGCAGAAATGAAAAGTGCTATATAAAAGGATAGAATAAATGGTGTCAATAACTACTTTGGCAACGCATGTGGAAAATGATGTTATAATGACAATCCTGGCACTGACATGACTGACATTACATCATATTATATTACCATCTCAAACCTTCCCAGTTTTGTTTGCTCCTGCAGTATAGACCATAAGTTATCCATTTGTTCCCATGTAAATGCAAGAATGGAGTCCATCCAGCAAGGATTCTAAAAAAACGACAACATATACATTAATATTAATGAATGGAAACATATTTAGAAACGGTTTCTCTTTTTCCATATCCAGGTTCCAACTTTTAAAGAATTTCATCCGTATGTCCTAACCATATTCGTAAGTTCTGTTCCTCTCAAGAATACGTCACCTACCAGTTCTACATGCAGACAGACATATGCACTGCCATGTAGACATGACAAAAACAAGAAGACATGATTCTTTCAATTTTCTAATGAATACATACTGTATTATAAATTGACTCATAAAACATGACAATAGATCAGCTTCAACTAAAGACCTGTGAAATAGAATGCACAATGGAGAAAAATCAGGTAAAATACTCAGCACAAACATTTATAAAACGCACCAGTAAATGTTAAAATCATTAAAAAAAAAAAGTTAAAAGTTAAGTTAATCGGGATAAAGCACAACGTTGTTCAAAATAGATTAATAAAGTAGCATTTTAAAGAAATGCCTTAACACAAAGACTTACTTTCAGAGAAAGACAATTTTGTACTTTTTCTATTGCTTTTAAAATACCAGATGAGTGGTTGTGTAATAAAAAGTTAAATATATCTTCTAATATGGTTTCCATAGTAGTGTAGCCATCCAGACTTAGATCATTCAACATAAGTTGCTCTTTCACCTTGGAAAGAAGACATTGAAAGGTTACTAGAATTCCCACAATTTGTATGTAGAGAAGAAGAGAAGTAAGATATGAGAAGTCTGTAAAAGAAAATCTTTGCTGTTAAGCCAATGTCATATATACCACCAGATCTCTCATTTGGATTGTTTAATACAGATGTGTATTGCTTAGCTGGCCAGCCCTAAATGAACGCCATACAGAAGGAACATTAAAAGGGTCATCCCTTGACAATTCATGTAGTAAAGGGTCTGAAACCGCGCTGCTTCTAAATCCGTCGTACGAAGCACAGAGTGAAACCGGGTTTCGCTCTCTGGCTTCCTCAGTGATCGCCCCTGAGGAAGCCAGAGAGCGAAACCCGGGTCGGGCAGGAACCTGATGTATTTTATCTTTGTGATATGCCTGAAAACCACCTGTGTTTGTGAGTAAAATAAAACCATTTTTACCAACTACTAAGAGGGTACTTCACAATATGCCGGTCGTTTAATCTTACAAAGGAGACGGTCTGAGGAGGATCGAACCCTTTGAGAGAGGAGGACAAAGGCTAATACCCTTATATATTCACCTGTGCTTCGTACGACGGATTTAGAAGCAGCGCGGTTTCAGACCCTTTACTACATGAATTTTCCAGTGTGAATTACCCACCACACGACATTGGAACCAGCAGCGCAAGTAACTGTCCGTGTTTTTGGGATACAAGACTGACACTTCCTTTTTATTTCATCCCTTGACAACACCTTATCTCCTATTCACAGGATAGCGGATGTGTTTGATTGGCGGGGTCCCCAGTGTGTCCGCCACTCAATTCAACTCTATGGGACTGCCAGAGATAGCCAAGTGCTTGTACGCGGCTAGCTCTGGCAGCCCCATAGAGTTGAATAGACATTCATGTGTTTGACACTCCATTTAACCAGGTGGATCCCAGCTGATCTGACATTTATCTCCTATCCTGTGGATAGGGGATATGTTGTTGCCATGGGATTATGGAACAACCCCTTTAAAATTTTCAATCTATTTAATTTATTAGTACCACAAGTAACTTTAATAAATACAGTATTTCAGATATAACGTGTGAATTAAGGTCTTTGATAATGTCTATAGGATGTGTAGTTATCTATAGATTCCAAAATTTGCTGCCAGTGTAGAACACACATTCTGAGTTATACAGTATATATTAAAAGCTACATAGCTGCACATTTAGATAATATTGACCTATTCAGTTTAGGATTTAGTTTTGCTAACTGAGGGTCCTGAGTTAGCAAATCTACTATGTGACCTTGGACAGATATATGAGGCAACCCACAGATGTTGCTGTCATTTCTTTGCATGTTCCTTGTTTGGATGCCCCAGCACCCTCACAGTGATAGAAGCAACGGTTACTTACTTATTGCTCTGTGCCATGATCTTTTCATATGTGATGGTCGTGTATTCTAGAGAGTACACTGATTGTTAGTGACTGTGAGAGTCCCACACTAGATAATAGTAGCGGTCAAGACTCACCTCAGGGCCGGTGCAAGGATTTTTGCCGCCCTAGGCAAAAAGAAAAGTTTGCCGCCGCCCCCATGTGACATCACAATGCCCCACCCATATGATCTGCCATATTAAAGGGGTTCTGCAGATTATTTAAACTTATCGGCAGGTGTCCGACACCCAGGACCCCCGCCAATTAGCTGTTTGAGAAGGCAGCGGCACTGGCAGTAGCGCATCAGCCTTCTCGCAATGACGTCACGATTAGTATCATTGGCCTGGGTGGAGCTAAGCTTCATTCAAGTGAACAGAGCTTAACCCCGCCAAGGCCAGTGATACTAGTCGTGACTTCACTGCGCCTGTGGTAAACAGCGAGAAAGCCGAGGCGCTACTGCCAGCTGATCGGCGAGGGTCCCAGGTGTCGGACCCCTGCCGATCAGTTTAAATAAACTGCAGAACCCCTTTAACTAACGCCAGTTCTCTCTTCCCCCCCATGTCATTCTCTTCCCCCCATGTCATTCTCTCCCCCCCATGTCATTCTCTTCCCCCTCTTGTCATTCTCTCTCCTTTTCTTGTCATTCTCCCGCCCCCCCTCTTGTCATTCTCTCCCCCGCCCCACAACCCAAATGTCTTTCTCTTTCTCAATCCCTCCCTACCTCTGGTGTAGGCGTGGCCGAGCTCTGTATGGTCCACAGGTACAGGAGCTTTAGTTTCCTGTACCCGGGCGGACTGACAGGAAGCGCACACTGTGACCCGCGGACCATACAGAGCTCAGCCACGCTACAATGAGGGAGTGACAGGAGGGAGCGCTTCCCTCCTGTCAGTCCCTCTCCTCTTGCTGCGCCCGGGCGGTGCGACCTCATGGACGTGCCAGCCCGGGCAGTGCTGCAGCCGCCAGAGGCTCAATTCAGAGCGCTCGGGTGGCTGCAGCATGAGGCGGGGCCGGCGCTCTAGCAACGCCCCAAGGGGCGCTCTACGCGGCTGCCTAGTCAGCCTATAGGACGCGCCGGCCCTGACTCACCTGCTCCTATATGATTTACCGGTGAGTATTTCTCTATCAGTAAAATCTTTTGCAAATGGTGTTTAAGGAAAGGCTGAACACATGGCAATGTCATCGTATTATGGCTCCTACCTAGAGCCTTAGGATTACCATCATGAAGTATCGCCAATGATTTACCACTGCACAAATGCACTGAAGACAGGTAGCTGTATTTCAACATGTAGTATAGGACTGCTGGGAAACAAGTGTTATGCAAACTTAGGTCCATTACAAAGATATAATAAAATGTGCCTGTAGGAGGGTCAGAATCTTATGGGGGTGGTCTATGACCATTGGAAGCCCACTCAAGGGTGGCACAGTGATAATGCACAAAATAATGGTGTAACCCCTGAATTTGAGTTGCCAGAGATACGGGTTTATAAAACAGATGTAGCAAGGGACTAACTGCATAAATAAACCCACAAAAGTCATACAGGTCATAATTAATTAATAACTAAAGTTGCACCTCTCCCCCATAGATCACTATCTTTAACAATTCTGAATATATCTTGAGATTTGTTCGGATTCAATTGCTCATTTTGGTCTCAGGCTTTTCTTTCACCGTCATTCTGGAAACTATTAATGACCAAAATTATTTATTAGATAAATCTGATTTTTAAATCTATTTTTTAGAGTATAACTAAGCAGTTTTGCAGCTGTGAGAACAATAAAGAAATTCCACTGGGGCTCATTTCAGATGATTTATATATAAGTGAATCTGAGATCATTTAGTGAGATGGATTTATCTTCCTTTTTTTCTTAGAATTGTGTTTTCAGCCAAAATACATTTGGAGACATCAACAGCACTGCCCTGTGGCTACTTGAGCCCTATTCCGAATTCTGTGAGGTGAAGGGTGATGCTGACATAATAAACTGCTATATTATAATGATGAACATAACTACAAATGAAGACTTCCTAGACGTCTAGTCTAAGTTTACACTGTCTAAATATTAGGTTGGTAAATCTTCCCCAATGTATAAGTGGTATGAGACAGTTCAAATGGGAATCATTGCTCTACAATAAGTCTGGGTAAAGCCCTGGCCTAAAGCTTGAATTGACTTGAGCGAATTGAGCTTCGGATTACGAAGTTAATTTGTTCAAAAACTTTGTGTTAATGCTGTTTAAAATGTATTGGAGTCAAACTTCATCTTGCCCGAATTTGCATAACGCTTTGGTGAATTACTTCGGTATCCCTATCTGCGTATTTAAAAGCATTTTAAAATAGGAATCTGAAGTAGGCTTTGGTACTGGCTGGTATCTCGGTACCAAAGCCTACTTCGGATTCCTATTATAAAATGTTTTTAAATACACAGATAGGAATACCGTAGTAATTCACTGAAGTCTTGTGCGGCTTCGCGCAAGAGGAAGTTTGGCTCCACGAAGCCAATACACTTAACTGTATGGAAACAGCATTAATACCAAAGCTTTTCAACGATTCAACTTCGGATCTATGATCCGAAGCTCAATTCGCTCAAGCCTACTTGGGGGCCATTACTGTATATACTAATTAGAGAGGAGCGAAGTTTTGAAAAATTCAATTCAGAAAAACTTCATCAAGAAATTCAAATCGTTCCGAATTAATTTGTCATGAAGTGCAATAAATTTGGTATACCCAGTCCCCTTTGCCAAATCATTAGCATCCCAATTTGTGGCCCAATCTCAGTGTGAAAGCTTGGAACTTAAACTGCAGGGAGAGTGCAGGGGGAGTGCAGGGGGAGCCATGTGCATTATGTTCTAGTACAACCACATTCATACTTAATCTGTTCTGTAGGTACTGTGCCATCAGTATAAAAGGCAGTTGTAAATTATCGCCGTCTATATCACTGTGCAGGGAACCAAGATTGATAACTAATCTCTTCTGTTAGCTGTTGAATTACTGCGCATCAGTATTACAGGTTAATAAAAGCATCAGGTCTAATTTACCACTGTGTATTTAACTGTGCAGTGCACCAAGATTCAAGTCGTCAGCAGCAGTGGCAGTAACAGTGTGCACCAAGATTCATAGGTAATCCCTTCTGTTAAACAAAAATAAAAGCCTACAGCACCCTTCAGTAAAAAAAAAAAAAAAAACATGGGCGCCCCTGCACTTCTCCCACACAGTAATTCCCCCCAGTGCCGGCTGCCAGCACAAGATAATTTATTCACTGCACTGATCGCTGTAGAGGGAATCCGGTCTGAGCTCTTACTCCATATATGGTTGTGTCCATATATGGAGTCAGTGCTATGAACATGAAGGGGTATCCCCAAGCATTGTCAGTATGCTTGGGGACACCCAATGTATTTTAATCTAATTTAGCTTCTATTTCTGAAAAGTTGCCACCAGGATTCAAACTCACAACCTTTCATATCAGAGGCAAGAACACTAACCACTGAGCTATGGAGCTCAATGGTAAACTGTATTTGAAAAACCTCATAGTAGTTTATCAAGTATTAGGTATTCCTATACAGCAGAGTGATACATGATACACTATACAGCCGAAGTATAAATTACATATTTCTTTTTCAGTAATTGTAAAAGAAATGTATGACACAAAATACAGTAAAAATAAATGTGTAATTACTACATTTATATATAGTAATTACACATTTATTTTTTTATTTAATTATACTTCTGCTATATAGGAATACCTAATACATGAGGGCCATTACTGGGGGCCATTACTGTATATACTAATTAGAGAGGAGCGAAGTTTTGAAAAATTCAATTCAGAAAAACTTCATCAAGAAATTCAAATCGTTCCGAATTAATTTGTCATGAAGTGCAATAAATTTGGTATACCCAGTCCCCTTTGCCAAATCATTAGCATCCCAATTTGTGGCCCAATCTCAGTGTGAAAGCTTGGAACTTAAACTGCAGGGAGAGTGCAGGGGGAGTGCAGGGGGAGCCATGTGCATTATGTTCTAGTACAACCACATTCATACTTAATCTGTTCTGTAGGTACTGTGCCATCAGTATAAAAGGCAGTTGTAAATTATCGCCATCTATATCACTGTGCAGGGAACCAAGATTGATAACTAATCTCTTCTGTTAGCTGTTGAATTACTGCGCATCAGTATTACAGGTTAATAAAAGCATCAGGTCTAATTTACCACTGTGTATTTAACTGTGCAGTGCACCAAGATTCAAGTCGTCAGCAGCAGTGGCAGTAACAGTGTGCACCAAGATTCATAGGTAATCCCTTCTGTTAAACAAAAATAAAAGCCTACAGCACCCTTCAGTAAAAAAAAAAAAAAAAAACATGGGCGCCCCTGCACTTCTCCCACACAGTAATTCCCCCCAGTGCCGGCTGCCAGCACAAGATAATTTATTTACTGCACTGATCGCTGTAGAGGGAATCCCGGTCTGAGCTCTTACTCCATATATGGTTGTGTCCATATATGGAGTCAGTGCTATGAACATGAAGGGGGTATCCCCAAGCATTGTCAGTATGCTTGGGGACACCCAATGTATTTTAATCTAATTTAGCTTCTATTTCTGAAAAGTTGCCACCAGGATTCAAACTCACAACCTTTCATATCAGAGGCAAGAACACTAACCACTGAGCTATGGAGCTCAATGGTAAACTGTATTTGAAAAACCTCATAGTAGTTTATCAAGTATTAGGTATTCCTATACAGCAGAGTGATACATGATACACTATACAGCCGAAGTATAAATTACATATTTCTTTTTCAGTAATTGTAAAAGAAATGTATGACACAAAATACAGTAAAAATAAATGTGTAATTACTACATTTATATATAGTAATTACACATTTATTTTTTATTTAATTATACTTCTGCTATATAGGAATACCTAATACATGAGGGCCATTACTGGGGGCCATTACTGTATATACTAATTAGAGAGGAGCGAAGTTTTGAAAAATTCAATTCAGAAAAACTTCATCAAGAAATTCAAATCGTTCGAATTAATTTGTCATGAAGTGCAATAAATTTGGTATACCCAGTCCCCTTGCCAAATCATTAGCATCCCAATTTGTGGCCCAATCTCAGTGTGAAAGCTTGGAACTTAAACTGCAGGGAGAGTGCAGGGGAGTGCAGGGGAGCCATGTGCATTATGTTCTAGTACAACCACATTCATACTTAATCTGTTCTGTAGGTACTGTGCCATCAGTATAAAAGGCAGTTGTAAATTATCGCCGTCTATATCACTGTGCAGGGAACCAAGATTGATAACTAATCTCTTCTGTTAGCTGTTGAATTACTGCGCATCAGTATTACAGGTTAATAAAAGCATCAGGTCTAATTTACCACTGTGTATTTAACTGTGCAGTGCACCAAGATTCAAGTCGTCAGCAGCAGTGGCAGTAACAGTGTGCACCAAGATTCATAGGTAATCCCTTCTGTTAAACAAAAATAAAAGCCTACAGCACCCTTCAGTAAAAAAAAAAAAACATGGGCGCCCTGCACTTCTCCCACACAGTAATTCCCCCAGTGCCGGCTGCCAGCACAAGATAATTTATTTACTGCACTGATCGCTGTAGAGGGAATCCGGTCTGAGCTCTTACTCCATATATGGTTGTGTCCATATATGGAGTCAGTGCTATGAACATGAAGGGGTATCCCCAAGCATTGTCAGTATGCTTGGGGACACCCAATGTATTTTAATCTAATTTAGCTTCTATTTCTGAAAAGTTGCCACCAGGATTCAAACTCACAACCTTTCATATCAGAGGCAAGAACACTAACCACTGAGCTATGGAGCTCAATGGTAAACTGTATTTGAAAAACCTCATAGTAGTTTATCAAGTATTAGGTATTCCTATACAGCAGAGTGATACATGATACACTATACAGCCGAAGTATAAATTACATATTTCTTTTTCAGTAATTGTAAAAGAAATGTATGACACAAAATACAGTAAAAATAAATGTGTAATTACTACATTTATATATAGTAATTTACACATTTATTTTTTTATTTAATTATACTTCTGCTATATAGGAATACCTAATACATGATACACTACTAAGAGGTTTTTCCAACATAATTTATCATTGAGCTTCTTAGCTCAGTGGTTAGGGTTTTTGCCTCTGATGTGAATGGTTGTGAGTTCTAGTCCTGGTGGCAACCTTTTAGAAATAGAGGCTAAATTATGCATTCATGTACATCAGAAGTCTGATAATATATATTTATGCTTCTGATATATATATATATATATATATATATATATATATATATATATAAATTTATTATATATGGGAAACTGTTACTGAGGTTTTTAGCCATAATAGTAGTATAGCAGGTTAATATGAAGCTCTGATGGGGCATGTATGGTTGCCACTGATGGGGAGGATGTGTGGAGGACACTGATGGGGGTATGTGTGGAGGACACTGATGGGGGTATGTGTGGAGGACACTGATGGGGGTATGTGTGGAGGACACTGATGGGGGGTATGTGTGGAGGACACTGATGGGGGTTGTGTGGATGACACTGATGAGGTATGTGTGCAAGACACTGATGGGGGATGTGTGCAGGACACTGATGGGGGTGTGTGTGGAGGACACTAATGGGGTAATGTGTGGATGACACTTAGGGGGGGATGTGTGGAGGACACTGATGGGGGGATGTATGGAGGACACTGATGGGGGGATGTGTGGATGACACTGATGGGGGGATCTAGGGAGGGGTGTGGGGATGTTGGGATGGGAGGTCCTGGAGGGGTATAATATGTATGCAAATATGTGTGTGTGTGTGGGGGTTCTAAGCAGACAGAAGACAGATCGCCAGGTTGGGGACCTGTTGGGGGTGCTAGAATTTGAACCCAAGCGATAACATGAATGGGGGTTTAGATAGTAAACAGACAGCTGACGTGGGGGCGGGGCTAAGCAGAGCGATCGCCGCCGATGTGAGGGGGGGTGTTGTGCTGGGGGGGGGGGGGTGACACCATTTTCTACCGCATCAGGTGACACCAGCCCTAGCAACGCCACTGGGCGATTATATATAATAATATAATACACAGGAGTATATTATATATTCTAATAATACAGAGGGGGCTATTATACAATATAATTAACCAATCAAACAATATGTAGAGAAAAATCATTTATTATGAACAAGCAAAAATAGTACAAAAATTACAATTATTAAGCATTATTTTATTAATATATTGAATAACTCAGAAATACATGATTGACACACATTAAAAACAGTTAACAACCTAACCTAGGTCTGCAGTGCCAGTGCAAAGAAGGCAGGCAACACCAATGTTATATATGTGTATCCGGCCAAAAAGTACACTACATTCCCATACACCACTGATAATTGGTCAAAGAGACACATACAAACAAATAATTAGTATATGAACAAGTGTACCAACCAAAGTCCAGAGACGCCAAGACCTGCAGACCTCCCCGACGCGCGTTTTGCCGTCAGCTTTTTCAAGGGGTGATGGTTTAAGGAAGTCCAAATCCAAACATATATAGCACAAAGGCGGGACCAAAGAATCAACTTCCTCCTAAATGTCCAATGCAAACCGCCCAATAATCAAAGCCAAACATCTCACCTGTATACTAATTTCAAAAGTGGTGCCGTTCATTATATGGCGCACACACCCCCGCATGACATCACCAGACGCGCGGCAGCACATGACTCGCCCGGTGGCATAACAACACCATCAGACCAACCGAGTCCATGCTACGCCGCACCGGTGGCGCATGCGCACAAATGTGTGCGCTCCACGGCCGCCATGATGGATGATGGCAAAATAGAGGGCATATCAGGCGCACAGACAATAAACCTAAATGCATGGCTATAAATAATAGTATATACCCTGATGAAGAAAACATAACCTAAACATATATAAATATCTCCAAATATGCCCCAAAAGTTGGAACTGAATATCACATTACGCTTAGCACAACTCATATATATATTGTGTGTTACAACAGTGAGACCACAGTCAGATATTATTACAATTCATACATAGATGATACATGGGGCCCCATGTATACCCACAACCAAACGAGTACAAGTGTAAATAATCACAAAGCAGCCATCAAACGTGAGGGGAGGAGATTCGAGCATCGCCCTTGAGCACACGCGGTATTCAGCCGAACACCACGATGTGCCGAGCATGCTCGCTCAACACTAGTCATTATATGCTAATAATACAGAGGGGTCCATTATATATTCTAATAATAAAGAGGGGGTTATGATATATTCTGACAATACAGATGAGGCTATTATATATTCTAATAATTTAGAGGGGACCATTGTATATACTAATAATACAGAGGGTGCCATCATATGTTCTAATAATATTGAGGGGGCTATTATACAGTTTAATATATACTAATAATACAGTGAGGGGTATTATATATACTGTACTAAAAATACAGAGGGGGCCATTGTATATTCTAATAATACAGAGAGGGCCATTATATACAAATATATATCTATCTTAATAATACAGAGAGGGCCATTATAGATATATATATATATCTTAATAATACAGAGAGGGCCATTATATATGCTAATAATACAAAGGGGGAATGATATATACTATCCATACAGAGGGCATTATACATATGGGCACTGCAGGAGGGTGGTGTCTTTTATCTAGTGGCACTACAGGGGCATTACAATACAGGGTACACTACAGAGGGTCAGTATAACTACATGGAGAACTGCAGCAGGTCTTTATAAATATTGGGGCTACTGCAAGGGTCTTTATGAATACTTGAACCACTATAGGAGGCATTATAACTACTGCAGTCACTATAGGGGACTTTAATACTACTGTGGGCTCTTATAGGGATGCTTTATAGAGGGGCCTTGTTACTGCTGGGGACACTATAGGAGGCTTTATTTCTACTAAGGTGGCATTATTAATATTGGGGGTGCTGGAGGTAGTATTGAGCCCAATATGGATATGGAGAACATTACTACTAATACTGTTGCTATTGTACTGTAGGAAACACTATTACTATTGAGGACAGTTTGGGAGCATATTATTATGGGGGACTATTTGTATTTTGGAGATAGCAGCAGGATTTCTTTTTATTTATTTATTTAATGCACTTATATAGCGCTACTATATTCCACAGCGATTTTTAAACATTAGCATCACGTTGTCCCCAATGTATGTCTTTGGAGTGTGGAATGAAACCGGAGTACCCCGAGAAAACCCACGCAAACACAGGGAGAACATACAAACTCCATGCAGATGCTGTCCTTGGTCAGATTCAAAGCAATATAAGGCACCAGTGCTAACCACTGAGCCCCCAGGAGGGAGAGAATGATAGTAAAGTGAGGAATCTAACATATTTTTCTGTGATAAACTCTGCAAAGACGAGACGCGGCTGAAAGAAGGTATCATGGTGGTCTTATGTCCAAATGGAGACGATGAGGACAGAGAGTACATCAGAGGAGACGTCACTGGATGTAAGTGGTATGTGCTGCCGTATTCTACTGTATATTTGGTAGCAATGTATGTAATGTCCATCCAAATATCTGTTTCACGGTAGAGTTGGAGGGGGTGGATTGAGAATTTGGCCCATACTGCTGTAGCCTGGCCCTGCACTTCAGGTCACACTGTGTGAGTTCTTAATTCTAGGGCCACCCTTCTACTACACTATCTGTACTCAGAATATTATCACTTTATTATCTGCAGTGTTACATAGGACTGCAGATGACATCTACAACACTATCTGTACTCAGAGAGTTATCACTATCTTATCTGCAGTGTTACTTAGGACTGCAGATGACATCTACTACACTATCTGTACTCAGAGAGTTATCACTATCTTATCTGCAGTGTTACTTAGGACTGCAGATGACATCTACTACACTATCTGTACTCAGAATATTATCACTTTATTATCTGCAGTGTTACATAGGACTGCAGATGACATCTACTACACTATCTGTACTCAGAGAGTTATCACTATCTTATCTGCAGTGTTACATAGGACTGCAGGTGACATCTACTACACTATCTGTACTCAGAGAGTTATCACTGTGTTATCTGTGGTGTTACATAGGACTGCAGGTGACATCTACTACACTATCTGTACTCAGAGAGTTATCACTGTGTAAACTGTGGTGTTACACAGGACTGCAGGGAAGATTTACTACATTATCTGTAAAAAGGAGCGTGTTCACAGGTTGGGAGGAGGCAATACTTGGCTTGTTCCAGGTGCTGGCAACCCACGCTACGCCACTGCATACAGTACTTTTTTTAAATTTGTTTTGTAGATTCATTTGGTTAGTATACTAGGAATAAATGTGTACATGGGTATTATCCAAGAATCTGACGAGAGCTTACAAGATCAAGGAACTTTTTTATTGAACTGCTCCCTCAGAATAAAGATCACTTAGCAATGCAGACATTTTTGGAGGAAATGGGCCTTCCAAGAATATCATATGAGGCAGAACTTCCTGAAACCCCTCTTGGTTATGAGCCGTGATACTCAGTGGTGTTTAATATATTTGCCTTAACTAATCTTTATAGTTTGAGCATTTTTCCTGTTCCATTTTGTCATACCGTATGTATCTCCCTTCACTGCTATGTGCTATATTTCTAAATCATAAGATATGTCCACAATTTTTATTGTAACAAGTCACTATTTCAGCAAATAATGGATGCACAATTTTCTGATACACTTTCTGCACCACTTCCTCAAAGTTCTGAAGATCTCCGCTTACAGTCCCCTAAATGCAACAAAATATCTTGATTTCTGTCAGCATTTACAACAGGTAAGGGTTCTTTCACACTACCGTTTTCAGGATCCGGCATAGAGATCCGTCGTCGGGGCTCTATACTGGATGAATACTGATCAATATTATCCCCATGCATTCTGAATGGAGAGAAATTCGTTCAGTATACAGATTCAGGATGTCTTCAGTTCAGATACCGCAGCAATTTCCATCCTGCCACAATAGAAAACGGATCTGTCCTCCATTGACTTTCAATGGAGTTCATGACAGATCCGTCTTGGCAATGTTAAAAAATAGTTAAAGTTAATACAAGCGGATCCGTTCAAACGGATGCATGCGGTTGTATTATCTGTAACTGAAGCGTTTCTTTCCAGCATAGAGCCCCGACGACGGAACTCTATGCAGGATCCTGAAAACGCTAGTGTGAAAGGACCCTAAGTCTGTATGTCTTTCACATTAGGGAAAAATAGTCAGCTCTACTCCACAAGTACTATTTAGAAGTGGAATCCACAGGAAGCTGGTGGTGCTCGGCAAATACATTGCAGCAGTGTCCATAAATCAGTGGCACACATCACAATGATTAAAATTGTGCTTACTCTTCACAGGGCAAAGACGGTGCATGTGATCTCACCTGCTGGTTTCACGCTTGCCCTGTTACAAGTAAAAGTGCATTTTAAAGGGGTTTCCAGGATTAGAAAACATGGCTGCTTTCTTCCAAAGACTGCACCACTCCTGTCCACGGGTTGTGTGCCGTACTGCAGATCAGCTCCATTGCAGTCAATGGGGCAGAGCTGTAATACCACACCCAATCTGTGGACAGGGGAGGTGCAGTTTTTGGAAGAAAGCAGCCATGTTTTTCTAATCCTGGAAACCCCTTTAATGGATTTGGTGAGTGCTACATTGTTACTTCTATTGGTTGATTTATGGCCAGTCAAAAGGTCTATTTCCTGGAACACATGGATTACAATAGAAGAAAATCTGGTATTCTTTATGAATTACATGAATATGGAACATAATTTGGAGTAATTTTATGCTACTCATTTTTTTTACAAAAAGTATTAGATTCTTCTTTCTCTGATTTCATTAGATTCTTTTCATTGATTTCTATTGTTTGTTCAAACATTGCGGAAACAAAACCTCAGGCCACTTTCACTGGGGAGAATCCTGGTTAGTTTTTAACATCAGTATTCCTGAACCCAGCAATAAACGGGTTAAATGTTATCTCTCCCAATCCCCCACACAAATTCATTATCAGCCAAGCATGCATATGTTGTCTGTCAATGGGAAAGAGAAGAAAGCCACTGCCAGACACCTCTGGTGGTTTATCTCCCCAAGATCAAAAAGATCAGACATATGCCCAACCCATTTGTTTGTCCACAGAATGTGATGTCACATTGAATGGTCGGGATTTTCCACTGAAATTGGCAGGTTTGGCTGACATACATCTGATATGTATAGCCAGTTTAAAGGGGTATTCCTATCTCAAAGAGGGATGAGGATATGCGATTAATGTCAGACAGGTGCAGATGGGACTTCTGGAACCCACTCCTATAGCCCTAAAGAAAGGTGTACAGCGCAAGCACAGCCACCGTCCATTCTCAGCTATGGGAGTTCCAAAAATAGCTGAGTGCTGGCTCGGCTATAGCCGGCAGTCCAATAGTGGTGAATGTGGAGGTGGATGTGAGTGCACCATTCGCCCTCCATTCACTTCTCCATTCACGCTCGCAGATCGGTGAATGGAGAGGTGGCCATGCATGTTTTGTGTGATCTCCTTCTCTTTGGGAGCCCTGTTCTGGCGGTAGGAGCAGGTTCCAGAGGTGGGACCCTTATCTATCTGACATTGATGCCTCTGATATGCCATCAATGACTGAGATGGGACAAGCCCTTTAAACCAAAACCAGAAGTAGGTCCAAAACATAGAATAGGTATTAATCTTCCTATTATGCTTTTGCTCTGTTAATATTCTGACCTGTTTTGGGCTTGCATTATGTACTAATGCAAAAATACAGACTAAAATATTATTGAACAAAAGGATAACATAGCTGATCATTTGGTCCGATATTAAACTGGATTATTTAGATTAAGTGTAGGGTTAAAAGACACAGACATTCCCATTAAAGATTGTGAGAATCCATACAAAAAAAAACGTGATTAATGTCTTTTCATTCATGCTGTAGTGCAATTGGTATTAACTTTCCATAAAATAACTTCAAAATTGAAAATGAATGTTACTCTTCTAAAAATGTCAATAATCCTCTATCACCCTCAAGCAATGATACGGGTATGTCAAGCTTTACGCCCTAGACATTATAGGACAATAGGAATGCAAACACACTGAATCCTCACAATAAAGCGTAGATGTGGTTGGGTACGTTTGGTAATGATGCATTTAATAACATCTCTCAAGAGAGAAGACAATAGGTGACGAGGTCACAGCAGCTAAATCTGCCATATGCACATAGAAATACTCTAAACTCCACAGCTACAATTAGATACGAAGAACAGCAGTGAGGATAGTCAAAGAAAAAAAAATCTGTTAATGCAGTCATTATAGTATTAAGAAAATGCAGTATTTTTATAGTAGCTTAAAATGAACACTTGCAGGTATTCTTGCACAGGTAGTGAAATACATCATGGAACTAAATACACAAAGGGACTATGGAGTAATAATTGTGTTGTGGGTATTGTTTGCTTTAATGTACTTCTTGTTTGGAGCATAATAAAAATCCCCTCTATATTACCACTTTAGGCCCAGTTATGACTTATTCCATATTATATTCTATATTAGACAAAGCTCTGATATTTTATTGATACAGGGCTCCAAATCCGCTGCATAAATACAAATATAAAAGATGGCATTCTGGCTGCCTGGAGTTGCCACTAGGGGGAGCTGAGGAGCTAATTGCATACTGTTTTAATATTTAGTTCAGTGTACTGCAGTATACAGTAAGCCTCTGATTTCTATCTAGCTGTAGCTGCAGGTAGCTAGAATGCTGCCTGGTCAATGTTTGTGCAGGAGATTCAACGCTCTGTATGAATGTATAGGTAAAGTGGACCGCGCTGCTGCCAGCACAGGAAATCAGGAGTATTTCTCCGGAAGGTAGGTTATTCCTTCTTGGACACAGGAAACCCATCACGCTTCCCCTGCACACCTTCATCTCAGTCCACCTAATTAGAGTAGAACACCTTATGGTTTGGAGCGTTCTGTGCCTCTGAAGAAGCGCATCAAGCGAAACCCGGGTCTGGCAGAAATGAACGCGGTTTTTATTGATCTTTAAGATATGCTGATGACCAAGCTTTGTCATTGTAAGTACAATAAAGTGTCTCTTTCTGATTGAAACCTGGCGGTACTTCACTATCTTTGGCGTCTGGTGTTCTACCCTAATTAGGTGGACTAAGACGAAGGTGTGCAGGCGAAGCGTGACGGGTTTCCTGTGTCTAAGAAGGAGTAACCTACCTTCCAGAGAAATACTCCTGATTTTCTGTGCTTGCAGCAGCGCGGTCCACTTTACCTATACATTGGCCATTGTGTGAACACGGCCTACTTCACACTTCTGGATCTGCGACGTACCCAAGGTCAAGGACTGGAATTTTATTAATTTGATTTATTAACGTTCTGTATGAGTATGGAGTTCTCACTGATATAAAGATATATTAGAAACTGAATAGGAGCAGAATTTTAAACGTATTTAAATAAAAACACACAAAAACACAAATTGGTATTTAACGGCATTCAATTTAAGCCCTTCCTTCCCCTACTGTATATTTACATCATCATGCAGTTCCCACAAACGGACTCAATGATATAGAGATGGGACATCTGACTTGTATTCTACAGTTCTTACCCTGTCCTAATGGCCAGGATTGACAGGAAATACCACAAATGTCCCAAGGAAATTCTACGTGAACAAGGCCTAAACAGCATGTCCTAGGTGCATATACTGTTGCCTGTGACGTTCAACACACTTGTTCAGGCCTTGTGCATTTATCCTGTCTATCCTTTTACAACCCCATATTTAACAGCAACCTTAGATTATCCCCCAGCCTAACCATTAAACCAAAAATGTTTAGGTACAAGCACAACTTACTTTTAAGAAATAAAATAAAAGGAATGGTGAAATCTATGATACAATATACATACAATGACATAGACAGAACATATACAGACTACGCGATTACCTTCTATAAATCCTTCATAAGACTGGAGTGATTTATGTGTTCACATAGCTCACAGGAAATTTCATTTATTTAAACCTCAAAATGCAAATGGAAGTTTAGCACTGACCTCAAGCACGGAAGGACGAGAAGCACTGCTGTATCCGATGTCAAAAGTTAAGAGCTGAAAGCATTCACTGCACCTGAAATCATTGAGATAAGTAGTTACACAATGCAATATATATTGGTAGGGCTAAATTGACAACATCAGCTGATAGAGTCAGCATAGTAGCACTTTTACAGTTATATATATGTATATGTGACCTATTAAAGAAAGGTATTGTATTATATGTGAGGACTATAGGTAGAGCAACTTACAGTACCTGAATCTGTTGAAAACCGCACCTTACAAGCATACATTTTTATCATCAGGAGTAGTGTGAATATGAAGCTTTATTCTACCAGATTCTACTCCTGCAAGTGGTCTTGAGGCAGAACTTCACTGTGAAGTGCTCTCTACATTTAGCTGCTCCACGGGCCATATTCACTGAGTGACAGCTGTAGTGCTCTCTTGGTTGGAGGCAACAGCTGTCACTCAGAACAGAGGAGATGGGGCTGTAAAGTAGCTCAATGCAGAAGGCACTTCACAGTGAAGCACTGCGGAAGCAGAATAAAACTTTATATTCACACTACATGTGATGGTAAAAAGGTATGCTTGTACTGCTCTCACCAGTCCCTTCCTAGTGCTGGCACCAGTTTTACATTGTCTAACTAATCACATACGCACTTTAACTAGAAAGACACATTGAGGTTGGATTCACACGAGCATAATACGGATGTCTTTTATGACCATGTTACTCCTGTGTGTTACAGTCCGACAGTTAGTTTAACTGACCTGACCTCTCAGCATCATATATTCTTATGATCCTGAGAAATCGAGTCAGTTAAACCGGCAGTCAGACCACAATACATGGGAGTAATATGGACATAAAAGCACCACAGTCCCTTCCAATAGCTGATCATCAGGGATGGCTGGAGTCGGGGCCCCGTCCATAAGATATTAATGACTGACCCTAAGGATAATAATAGGCCAATAATAACTGCCAGGAGTGTACACAGAAAACACAGAACCCAATATAGGGGCACACCGCCAATGAGGCAAGGTGAGTCAATTGCTTCAGGTGGTGACACCTAGGGACAAATGGAGGGCAGCGGCAGGGCCCTGGGCAATGGGCGCTTCCATTATGGAAGCATGTATCTCTCCATATTCAAGTGTTTTGCCAACCTCAGGACAGGAATAAATGATGCAACGGAGAACAGGGGCGATGTCTCCTTGCCTGCCATTCTCTCTGTAGCCTATCAGAGGCTGGCACAGGCGGCACGATGACATTATCATCATCACCTGAGCCGAACTGCATACAGCTCAGGTAGGACACAGACCTGAAGAAGCCTGTGTCCTGCCCCGCATTCTGACAGCCACATAGAGGTAAGTATTTGAGATTGTTATTTTTCTTTCGCACCATGCTATTAGGCCTTTATGGGAGGGAGGGTCGCGCACTAAGTTAAGGGGACATTGTTTCTACTGGGAGCACTGGACACTTTACTGGCACAAATTTTAAGAGGACATTTTTCTACTTGCACACGTTACAAGGGGGTATTTTTTGTACTGGCACGCAGTGGCCTTCCTCCAATAGAGGCAGACCACTCAGCTGCTATGGGGCCCCTGAGGGAAGGGGGCCCACAGTAGAGGATAAGCCCCGCCCACGATTTACAGTTATAAAACTACCTGTGTGAAAAGAGAATGTAAGAAGTGGAGAAAGACCTTTGGTGATGTCATCAACCATGTGACCAGTGCAGGAAGCCAAGGAATAGCAGAGCAGAAGAAGTCTGAAGGACCTTTGGTGATGTCATCAACATGTGACCAGTGCAGAGGACTGGTGAAAGACCTATGGGATGTGGCTGTGAGGGGGCGGAGCTTCTGTGTGGTGCCTGGAGTAGAGGTTGGTGGTGTCCTAGGAAAGCTGGGAGTTGTAGTTCTGTCCTATTATATCCCTCTCCATGTCATTTCAATGTATACCTTAGTACAGTCTGGTAATGCTGGGAGTTGTAGTTCTCTCCTAGTATAACCCCTCTCTGTAATGTATACTGATGCCCCATAATAAGTCTGGCCATACTGGGGGTTATAGTTATTTCCTTTTATAGCTCTCACCTAGTATAACTGGATGAGGCCCTTATAATAATCTGGACATGCTGAGAGTTGTAGTTCTCTCTTCTTAGGCTGGGTTTACATCACCGTTTAGTTTTGCGTGCAGGACTTTTTTCCATCTAAAATAACGGATCACAGGCGGAAATGGCTGAAACGGTTGCCAAATATGCAGAACTTATGCTTGAAATGCAGGATCTGTTTTTTTCTTTTTTTCCTGTTCTTCTGACGAATCAGATGTACGGAAAACTAAATGGTGATGTGAACCCGGCCTTAGGCCTTATTCACACGTCCGTAGTGTTTTGCGGATCACCTTGCCACCAGTCCTATAGAGATGCCTATACTTGTCTGCAATTGCGGGCAAGAATAGGACATGCTCTATATTTTTGCGGAGCCGCCGTCCGGAAGATCGGCGGCGCGCTCCGCGGATGCGGAGAGCACATCACGTCCCCATTCAAAATTAAGGCCTTATACTCTCTCTCTGTGTAATATCCACTTGTATCTAATAATAACAGCCTGGACATGATGGGAGTTGTAGTTCTCTCCATTTTACCTCTCCCTGTGTTGTCCTCTAATTTCCAATACTAACAATCTGGTGATGATGAGACTTGTAGTTCCCTTGTCACAATTATGATTTTCTACAGCAGCCGATTTGTGTAATATGAGGTTCTGCGGCAGCTGAGGTGTGTATTAGGAGGTTCTGCAGCAGCTGAGGTGTGTATTATGAAGTTCTGCAGTAGCTGATGTGTGTATTATGAATTTCTTCAGCAGCTGATGTGTGTATTAGGAGGTTCTGCAGCAGCTGATATTTGTATTATGAAGTTCTGCAGCAGCTGATGTGTGTATTATGAGGTTCTGCAGCAGCTGATATTTGTATTATGAGGTTCTGCAGCAGCTGATGTGTGTATTAGGAGGTTCTGCAGCAGGTGATGTGTGCATTATGAGGTTCTGCAGCAGCTGAGGTGTGTATTATGAAGTTCTGCAGCAGATGATGTATTATGAGGTTCTGCAGCAGCTGATATCTGTATTATGAGGTTCTGCAGCAGCTGATTTGTGCATTATGAAGTTCTGCAGCAGCTGATGTGTGCATTATGAAGTTCTGCAGCAGGTGATGTGTGTATTATGAAGTTCTGCAGCAGCTGATGTGTGTATTATGATGTTCTTCAGCAGCTGATGTGTGTATTAGGAGGTTCTGCAGCAGCTGAGGTGTGTATTAATAGGTTCTGCAGCAGCTGAGATGTGTATTAGGAGGTTCTGCAGCAGCTGAGGTGTGTATTAGGAGGTTCTGCAGCAGCTGAGGTGTGTATTATGAGGTTCTGCAGCAGCTGAGGTGTGTATTATGAGGTTCTCCAGCAGTCCGAGAAACATCAGTTGTGACTGGATTAAATCCTTTAGTTTTCGGTGTCTGCACTTTGTAAAATGTCCCTGTTCTGTTCCTCTTCCAGCACACGTCGCACTGTGACCTGACTGACCAGTCCGGACCTGATCCCGCACCGTCACCAGTCCAGACTCCAGTCCAGCTCTGTGAAGATCTGCCCCCGGCCCTGACTGCGCTCAGCACTGGGGAGGAGGTGAAGCAGCAGCAGGCACAGTCCATGGGGGAAGGACGATACACTATATGAAAAGTAGCAGCAGCAGGCACAGTTCATCGGGTAAGGCCAGGTACTCACCTGTGATCAGATTTTAGTATTCTGTTCCAGCATTCCAGCAGAATTCCAGAATTGACAGATCCAGCATATGCCAAACACTGCTGGCACCTGCCGGATCCCATTTACAATCATGGGGTCATTCGAGATCCCACATGCAGCGGTGAATCTCTAACAGAAGCTTCTGCTGGAACCTCTGCAGTAGATGTGCACATACCCTAAGGGGTGCGATGGGTCACACAAGGGGGCCCAATTCAGATTCTTGCCATGGGGCCCAGTGTTTTCTATGTACGCCCCTGCTGGCACGTGTCATAAGGGGGAATTTTTTGTACTGGCACACGTGATATGGGGGCATTTTTTGTACTGGCACACATGATAAAGGAGTATTTTATGTACTGATACACATTATAAGGGGCATATTTGTACTGGCACACATTATAAGGGGGCATTTTTTGTACTGGCACACATTATAAGGGGGTCATTTTTGTACTGGAATCATAAGGAACCCTTTTTTTCCATTGGCACACATCATAAGGGGAATTATTACTACTAAGAGGCATTATGGTGGGCTTTATTACTACTGGGAGACCATGGGAAATTATTAATATTGGGGTCACTGTTAACACTAAATTAACAAAGATTGACAAATAAAGAAGAACCTTTTATACCAGTGGTGAGTGCCGCTTCGTCTTTTCTCTACAAGCAAGTTTGAGTTACTATTATTGTCAGGGCCACTATTTGCTGGGCACAGTTATTTTTAAGGGCACTGTGTGGCAATAATTATTCAAGGGGGCACTGTCTGTGTGGTACTAGTACTTTCAAGGGGATTATCTATCTCTGCAGTATAGTATTGGGGAGCAAAATATTGGGGTTGGCAGGATGGGGGATTGAGAAGGTGGAAGGATGATGGAAAAGTAGGTAACTAAGATGTCTGTTTATCAAACTCTGCAGAAACAAGAGATGGCTGAAAGAAATCATCATGGCGGTCTGGCCCGAATTGAGAAGGTGAGGAAAAAGAATGTCCACATCAGAGGAGACATCACTAGTATGTGGCTTTGTATTACCCTGTATGTTTTGAAGCGCTGTATGCAATGTTTTGCAATTTTTTAACATTAGGGCTGGAGTGAAGGGGTTAGGGTGAGAATGGGACGACAACACTTTGCCTCAGGTAGCAGAAAGGCTAGATGCAACCCGGGCCCCATGGCAAAACAGTATGCACCCCCTGAGAGTTCCAACAAATGTACTTATTGTCTGATTACTGTAAAATATACCTTTATTAGGGGGGCCTCCGTTAATATTGATCTGCTATGCACGCAGTCTGTCAGTCTCTCTACCGTGTGCAGAATGTAACGGATTTATCAACAGGTTGCACATCATGTTGATGAATCTAACTTAGACTACAAAGCTGGTCTCACCTTTTCCAGCATTTTTTTCACTAAAAAACTGGAGGATATTTTTAAAAAACATGTAGCACTCTGTACCATACCGAAACCTCACCACCACACTGACTTTATAACTACAGCACTCATTATGAACAGTATATTTTTCAATGCATGTACACTTGACAGCTGAAATAAATACATTTATAAATCTCTTCAATACAATTTTTAATACTATTTTCCTTCACAAGACAATCTGCCTGCAGCCATCACTAGGTGGAGCTCAATGCATACTTGCCACTGAAGTTAATAGAAGCTGCAGAAATCTCTATGTGCTGAGCTCCCCCTAGTGGTAGCTGCAGGAACATTCTATAGCTGTACATCAGGAAGAAGTTCAGTGCAGGCCTCCTCTCACAAAAGGCCCCAGTTAGGTCATCCATGAAAACTGGTTTAAAATTCATACATGTTCTGCACAGTCAGAACAACTAGCTATATAATTCTATGTATTCTGAGTACTCTAGAGTCACCCAGTGAGATTTTAATTTATTATGGATAAACATAAAGCGTAGCTGAGCAGCTACAGATAAAAAATCTGCATCATTAGCCTGTCCCCAAGTCTAGCCAAAAGCGCATGTTTCATAAAACTCGTCATCAAACCACAGGCGCATCTATCATATTGGTAAACGGGAGATGAATCCACATATGTTGCTAGAAGGGAATCCAAAATATGTATTGTTAAATACCCCAGGACATATTTAAATGTCTAAACCCCAAGCCACAAATGTGTTCCATATCATTCCACCCTTTGGTGAAGAAAGCGCTAATGGAACTTAGGAATGAAGAATACAAAAATAATTAACTGGGATTGCAAGACAGAGCATGATTGCAACGTGTACTTTCTTCACTCCCTAGTGAGAAAACGCGTTAAGACCACATTCTACTGAGGTATCAATCACGGATCATTTTAGCTGCCATTAAATTCTAAACTATGCAGTGGGTGCACTGAGAAGAGCTCAGCCGTGTGTACAGGTAGCTGGAAATAATAGAACCTCATGAGATCAAATCATATTCTTGGCACTGGCCTATTCCTAGGCTTGTCAAGTCCGCTGTTTGGTCACGAGACTCGAGAAGATGAAGAAGAATGAAGACACTAGGATCAATGACTCTAACACATAAAAAATAGTGCACAGGTATATATATATATATGTAGTTTCCAAAACTACATCGGACAGCTGTAATTTACAGATCAATTCGCTCTCTATTAACCTGAAATCCTTGTGTGCCTACAGCTATATCATTGGTCACCAAGGTCTCCACAATTTCTCAGTGGTAACCTTTCCTATTTACCTAGCACAGTGATGGGCAACGTGCGGCTCTCCAGCTGTTGCAGAACAATAACTCCCAGCATGCAAAGCCTGTCTATAGCTATCAGCCTACTACAGGGCATGGTGGGAGTTGTAGTTTAGCAACAGCTGGAGAGCCGCACTTTGCCCATCACTGACCTAGCAGTACCGGAGTGCAAGACATATAGGAAGTCTAGGATGCCAAGGTTTTTAACTTCTGCTGTTTTAGTGACTTTTTATGCATTTGTGTTTTTTTGTCTTTTTTGTGGTAAAAACACCAGCTCCAGATGTTAGCTGGAGGTCTATGGGAAACATGAAACAAGGTGCACAAGCGTTTTTTTTGCTACTGGCATTTTTGTTTATTAGGTAGTGTTTTTTGTTTTTGTGGCTTCTTTTCAAAAGCATCTACAAGCTGTGGCTCTTGGTGTTTCAGGCATTTTCACATCAAATATCACATCAAAACCACCACAGAAAATAATGCAGTAAAAACATAGACGGACAAAAAAAAAGGTGTTTTTCTAGTGGTTAAAAAAAGCGTGTGTGTAAGGACCCTTAGGCCTTTTTCAGATGAGCGTGTCCTGTGCAGAAAATCACGGTCCATGTGTGAGTGTGATTCCCCATTATGGACACTGCTCGTTTCACAGGATCGCAAGCATTATACTGATTTATAAGGGCTCGTTCACACGAACGTTTGTTACGTTTCCGTATACGGACCGTTTTTTGCGTTCAGTATACCGTCTGTATACAGAACCATTAATTTCAACGGGTCCGCAAAAAAAACGGAATGTATGCATTCTGTTTCCGTATTTCCATTTTTCCGTTCCGCTACATTTTGAGTCATGTCCTATTATTGCCCGCAAATCACGTTACGTGGCTCCATTCAAGTCAATGGGGCTGTAAAAAAAATGTAATGCATCTGTATGTCTTATACCCAGCCCAGTTTTTCAATGTACTTACTGTTAAAACATTATTATATGCTTCCTTTTCCGTTTGCAATCCGGGAACACTACATGGAACAGAAACGGAAACACTATTGAAACCGAAATCGGAAAAACGGATCAGTTAAAAACAGACCGTAAAATCATACGGTCGTGTGAACGAGCCCTATTGTGTGTCTCTGCTTGACCTTACATCTACAGAATTACAGCGTTATGGCAGTATAAGGCTACATTCACCTGAACGTAGCGCTTTGTGGTCCGCAAATTGCGGATCCGCAAAGCACGGATAATGGCTCAAGTGCATTCCGCAATTTGCAGACTGCACATGGCCACCACCATGATAGAAAATGCCTATTCTTGTCCGCAATTGGGACATGCTCTATCTTTTTTGCAGGGCCATAGAACAGATCTATGGATGTGAACAGCACACAGCGTGCTGTCTGCATCTTTTGCGGCAGCATTGAAATAAATGGGTTCGCAATTTTGCGGAACGGATGCAGACTCATTCATATGGTCGTGTGAATGAGCTTTATTCTGTAGCAGTAAGGTCATGCAGAGACACACAGCATTATAAATCATTAAAATGCAGTGTGTTCCTGTGACAGGAGCAGTGTCCATAATGGGGAATCACGCTCACACATGGAGCATGAGTTCCGCACAGGACACGCTCATCTGCAAGAGGCCTTAAAGGGGAAATAGTCTTTCAGATTGTAAATGAAAATCATAAAGGGGAATAGGTCCTGTAGTAATCCCCAGGCTTATCTAAAAATGAAAGCTCTACTGTCCATTAATTGTTTGTGATGGCTTTGTAATAGTGGTATATTAGATGACTGCAGATTAATATGACCTGGACACAAGTGGCAGTACAATGAATGGGCACAGTTATTCCATTACGTGTGTAATACCAAATACTGCAGGACCATGTACATAGGCATACAACTCTACCGCTGTTATAACATTGCCTTCTCCACTTTACCTGTTTAGTGAATGTTGTCCTGCTTCACTTATCACCTCCAAGGTGAGTAACAGTTTGCTGATCATCTCCTTTAAGGCGCTAAGGTCTTGTAATGGAGATTCTGACTTGAAGAATTGTCGATAAAACTTCTGAAGCTGTGATGGGAGTAACATGAATGCCACATATTTTACCAGAGAATTGAGAATAGAAGACAGATATTCACTGAGATTAATTGATGCTGTCTTCAGCCATTCATCATCTGAATAGCTGTCAATCACATGTACCAGCATTTAGCAAAAATCTGCAAGACGATCGTTGTCCATATACACACCCTGCAACGTCCTGTCATCAAACCTCTCCTCAATCCAAGAAAACGCTTGTAAGATGATACTCACATTGACATGCCACTTAAGTGCTTCTCCGAGAAGATCCAATACAATCACTAGCACACTTTCAATGTTATTTGCCTGAAATTCTATACTGTGCTTTAAAGAGGCCCTGTTATCTCTCCTGACATGATTTAGTAGCTATTACTTTCCCCATGTAATAACAATGTTGGCGTATCTTTTCTTAAAATTATATGTTGTGACATTCCTCTATTATTCCTACTAGTTTCTGAATGAACTGCCAGCAATTTGCACTGAAGGTCCTTCTTAGTGTCACCACTTGGGGGGTGTCCTTTGCACAGTCTCGCACTGATTGGATAGTGTCCGGATGTGCAGGGATACACTTCCATCTAGTAACACCCAGATGGACCAAGATGCCCCAGGATTGTTATTACATGGCGAATGCAGGTATCTACCAAAATAGAGACGTCAGGAGGTGACAGGTCCTCTGTAAAAAGGTTGTCCCATGATAAATATTCTACTGATAGCCCAAGGGGAGTGTAATCTCTGCTGCAGCTAAGGGGGCGTGTATGCTCCCCCCCCCCCCCACACACACACACACTTATAACAGCTCAGGAAGGAGTTAAAGGATGAAACTGAGCATGTGTGTCCTTCTTAGTAAGCAGGACAAAGAAATAAGAAAATAAAACAGCAGGTGGCGCTATACATATACATTGCATTGAATAATTACATGCAATTACTAAAGTATTCAGATTCAGGTGCTGGTTTGAAAACTGTAGAATATTTTTCGTGGACAACCCCTTTAATCATGGGATAACCCCTTTAAGCAACATCACCACATAGAAATCCTTTGTCATTTACACTAGAAGAATCCAGTGACATGACAACACTAAGAAATGGATATTACAGTTAAAGGGGTTGTCTCACTTCAGCAAATGGCATTTATCATGTAGAGAAAGTTAATACAAGGCACTTACTAATGTATTGTTATTATCCATATTGCTGCCTTTGCTAGCTTGAGTCATTTTTCCATCACTTTATACATGGCTGGTTTCTGACCACCCTGCAATCCATCAGTGGTGGTCGTGCTTGCAACTGTACGAAAAAAGCGCCGGCCTATGTGCGCTCCCGTGGTCCCGGCCATCAGAGAGGCCAGAGCTTTTTCCCATAGTGTGCAAGCAAGTAACCCCTGGATATGAGCAGTGTATAATGTGGTGGAAAAATGAATCCAGCCAGCAAAGGAGGCAACATGGACAATCACCATACATTAGGAAGAGCCTTTTGTTAACTTTCTCTACATGATAAACGCCACTTGCTGAAGTGACACAACCCCTTTAAGACAGATAGATAAACTAGATACTGCCTGGCTGAGAAACCTGATAAGAAAGGAGGCCATACATAAAGCAGGTAGCCCGACGTCTGACGGACTTCCTTGCTCCTGTGGTTATTCCGTTCAATGATCTAAGGCTGTAAACATTCTTAACATTTGCTTTGGATCAGTAAGAACTGTTTTGCTCCTGGGCAAAGGACTGAATGTTTAATTACTTGGTCAGGCACTTGAAATTGATAAGATATTCATTTTTACATTCTCCTGGCATCTGATGAAAGGAAATACTCCAAGATACTTCCTCAGTTTAGAAAGTAATCAGTGTTTTTAGAAGGAAGGAAAGCACAAACTTCTTGTGTATTTAACTGTATCTCAATGTAGAGAAACGTGTGTGGCTGCAGATATTACCAGCCAGGAGGTCAATGAGCAGAAGTGTTATGGGCACATGGCTGCCGTCTTATACACTAGTGCAGGCATGCTCAACCTGCGGACCTCCAGCTGTTGCAAAACTACAACTCCCATCATTCCCAGACAGCCTACACCTATCAGCCTACAGAAGGGCATGGTGGGAGTTGTAGTTTTACAACAGCTGGAGGGCCGCAGGTTGAGCATCCCTGCACTAGTGCTTGCAGTGCCGTGTGTTTCTCATTGTGGGTTTATCCCACCAAATTTGGGAAGAGAGGGACCAGTATAAGGCCTCTTTTACACAAATGTTTTTTACACGGTCCCTATACGGAACCATTCATTTCAAGTGTTTCCATGTGCATTCCGTTTTAGTATTTCCGTTTTTTCGTTCCATGCAGATAGAACATGTTCTATTATAGCCCGCAAATCACAATTCGTGGCTTCATTCAAGTCAATGGGTCCGCAAAAAAAAACGGAACGCATCTGTATGTCTTCCGTATCCGTTCCATTCTGTTTTTTGCAGAACCATCTATTAAAAATTTAAAGGCCAGCCCAATTTTTTCTATGTAATTACTGTATACTGTATATGCCATACAGATAAAAGGGAATCGAAACGGAAACACAACGGAAACAAAAAGCGGAAAGACGGATGCGATAAAAACGGCCCGCAAAATACTGAAAAAGCCATACGGTCGTGTGAAAGAGGCCTAAAGCTATAATGTGTGACTACAGGGTGGAAACTACTAAGCTTTAGAGATCTGACACATTTAGACCAGATTTACATGTAATAAGGTTTTTACTGTAATGAGTTTCTGAAAATAATTTAATGATATACTAAACGCTATTAATATAAAAAATGATCTGATTTAAAAATAATAAGGTTTTCTGGTAATAATTATTTTTTACCAAGTACCCACAGCAGGCCCCGAAGAGAAGCTTCATACTTACCTGGTCCTCTGCACTCAGGGGCGCATTGTCTATAGACCTTACAGGGAAATGTCCCGGTGGGCCGCCTGAGTCCTCCTCACGGCCGGCCACTGGATGTTCTTAGGGATGTATTTGGTGCTGCTGGCAGTATTTTGTGATGGACATGTGGTATTTGGCTCTGTTGGGGGTGGTATAATGTGCCACAGTATGGTATTGCTGGCCCCGTCTACTTGTGTTGGCCCTGCACTCCAATTTGGACCCAACAAAACGGGGCCCCTTTTAGTATTTTTTCCAGGACCACATTAAGTTCCCTGTCTGCGCTGCTTCCGCTGTCTCCATATTCTGGTCCCCGCTCTATTTACATCTGTCTGGCCGTGGGCATGGTCACACTGCTCCAGGAGGGACGCGCCCACAAGATACACATCACCGCTGAAGCCAGTTATTGGGTGCAGTGGAGCATGTAGCACCAGGAGGAAACAGAGCAGGAAGAGGAAGACATCAGAGGTAGCACGGAGGACCGGAGCAGCGTGGAGCAGGTAAGGATGAATCTTCTGTTTTAGGGGGCATGCCGCGGACACTTGATAAATCATTACCAGAGAATCCCTTTATGTTTTGTATTAAAGCATAAGTCTAAGGAGACCAGGGCTGCCTGATGGTTCTATGGGTTTCTGCTATACTTAGGTCACCATAAATACCGCCATCAGTTCTGTATGGTGAGTATACAGTTGTATTTTTTGCCATATGTTTTTTTTTATTGTAATCATTTTGGGGTGTTTGCATTAGTCATGATGGCCAATCGGTAACAGGTTCAAAAAACGAATACAAACTGGTGAAAATGGATATCAATGTGCCATGCTATTTCTAACTTGGCTTGAAGATAATCGGCTCTATCAGGCTTCTGATCTGACAGCACTGCATGCTGAGCTATGTTGTCCCATATTTAGTATTTGGGGTGGAATCTTGGACAGAACCCATGATGCAGATATGAACAAAGCCCAAGGGTGCCTTCCCACGTGGCAGATTTTGTGCCAGAAAATTCCTTCGACTGAAAAGCATTTCCATTCAGTTAAATGAGGCTTGCAGGAATGGAACAGATTTTCAGTCCCAGATATTTTTTGCAACAAAATCTGCCACATGTGGAGGCATCCTAAACTAGATGAAGATGATAACCACCTCCGGGCTGAAAATATCAGGAAAAGTACATGTAAATGAAGCCTATTGTAGTAGGTAGTCCTTCCTCTGGGAGCAGCTTACAGTATATGGCAATAATGTCAGCAGAATAAAAACTGGTGGCACAGTTCACATTGCATATCACCATACGTTGTTGAAGTGATAAAAGCCATTGGTTTTATCTCTGTGAAACCTGTTTTTATGTTTATAGGTATCTAGACCAGTGATGGTGAACCGTTTAGAGGCCGAGTGCCCAACCTGCAACCCAAAGCCTACTTATTTATGGAAAAGTGCCAACACGGTAATGTACCCTGAATACTACAGCCCAGTATAGTATATCTTCTATGTACTCTATCACTATAGCTATATTAGCTGCCTACATTCAGTGCGCTGCTTGTGCTGTTCATAGTGCGCCCTGCGCTGATGAATGGCAGGAGAAGTCTAAGACATATTGGTACGCCATGGACTTTTTCCAGGGCGTGGGTGCCTCCAGAGAGGGCTCTGAGTGCCGCCTCTGGCACCCGTGCCAAAGGTATGCCACTGCTGCTCTATATTATGAAAGCCTAAAATTGTCCAGGAAAATGTTTTTAGTTCGGCCTCATGCACACGACCGTGTGTGTTTTGCGGATCCGCACACCGAGGAGCCGCAAAACACGGAAGCCGCTGCGTGTGCCTTCCGCAATTTGCGGAACGGAACGGGCAGCCCATTATAGAGATGCCTATTCTTGTCCGCAAAACGGACAAGAATAGGACATGCTCTATTTTTTTTGCGGGGCCACGGAACGGAGCAACGGATGTGGACAGCACATGGAGTGCTGTCCGCATCTTTTGCGGCACCATTGAAGTGAATGGGTCCGCGCCCGAGCTGCGAAATATGCAGCTCAGGTGCGGACCAAACATACGGTCGTGTGCATCAGGCCTTTAGCTGTTAAAGAGTGGAGACCTACGACCAAGAAAAGATTAAGGTACAGTAAAAAATAGGAGGAGGAAAGCTTTCTGAAATAATCATGTGAGGCATGAGCCTTTAGAGCCACCTAGTGCAAACATATGGTACTGCAGTCACAAACTGCAAACAATGTGCCTCAGAAAAGTTTTACACATCTGTATTTCCGAGAAACATGGTTTTAAGGCCAACAAACGTCTTCTAAGTTCAGATTACATTATAAATTCCATCTTCTGTTTCACTACAAAAGCAGAAACAGAACAGAATTTAACCTGTGATGGATCTGTTGAGGGACACCAACATTGCCAGAAGGACTCCAAAGACTTATAGTAGGGTCCATCAGATTCTGTCATGGTGTATCAATTCTTTAATGTACTCCATAAGGTATTTAATTACCTGCAATGGAACGAATGGTTTCTTCGGCTCAGCCTGAACCATTGCCATGGAGTGAAGAAAAGCACGAAGTGGTGACAGAGATGTGATGACAACAAATGTCCTAATCACTGGAAAGTCTTGAAATGGGCGATGACCACGATCACGATGATGGTAGACGTTTCTGTAACAAGAGATGTTATATCCAGGCTGTCATTTATCACCTCTACATAAAGGTGCCGTCACTAGGATATACAGTACTGTGCGGAAAAAATTTGGCAAAATAAGAATGCTTTCGACAATAGGAGTGTTAATAGATTATTTTGATCAATTAACAAAATGCACTTTTGAAGGAACTCAGAATGGAGGTTGTTCCAAGAGAAGTAACCACAGATGAGGGATTTAGAGTTCTCTTTTGTTTAGTTACTTTGCATTTTGTTAATTGATAAACATAAAGTATTAACACTTGTATTTTAAAGCATTCTTACTTTGCAGCATTTTTTCCGCACCTGCCTAAAACCTTTGCACAGTATGGTAGGTTATAGTTATGGACTTTTCTTCAGCCACATTGAAAAAGGTAAATTGGTTTTGCTGTACAGTAATTCGGGTTTAAGGTGTATTTCTTTAAGGCCTCATGTACACGGCCGTTGTTGTGGTCCGCGTCCGAGCCGCATATTTTGCGGCTCGGCCGCGGACCCATTCACTTCAATGGGGCTGCAAAAGATGCGGACAGCACTCCGTGTGCTGTCCGCATCCGTTGCTCCGTTCCGTGCCCCTGCAAAAAAAAATAGAGCATATCCTATTGTTGTCCGTTTTGCGGACAAGAATAAGCATTTCTATAATGGGCCGCGTTCCGTTCCGCAAATTGCGGAACAGAACGCGGAGCAGCTTTGCGGCACGTTTGGTAGTGGCTGTGCCCGGAAAACAATGAAGGAAATGCGTTTTACCTGGAGGACGTCCACACAGGGTGTGAATGCAGATTGCCACTACGGATTTGCATGTAACATATAGATGGAGCAAGTGTCAACATCAGTGGGTTAATTTACAATCCTGACCGTATAACTCAATACCAACTTTAAGCCTTAGAAGCTTTGTACGTTGTTAAACTAAGCCAGTGCGGTAAGCTTGTGTGTTACCGGCCGCACTAGGAATTACTTTAACGTCTGGTAGATCTGTATCTGTAGTGTTAATTTAGAGTACCCTTAATGTGGATTAGAAATTAAAGGGGCATTCTAGGATTATGCAAGTGATAGTCTGAAGTGAAATCCAAAGCATGTCAATTTATGCTGCAGGTCTCCGCTACAGATTTCACCCTTTGTAATGAAATTGTGAAAGTTTCTTCAGTTTTAAAATAAATAACCTGAAAAAGGCATATTCACTGAAAAATACAAGAAAAATTGCCGCCACAATACGTGTACCTTAATCAGGGCTTGATTAAAGCTGATGGGTTTAAGATCTGGTGGGACCCCCATAATTGTTTTTATTTTTAAACGGCATCTGTCAGCAGATTCATATCTATAAAACTGACCTGTTACATGTGCACTTGGCAGCTGAAGACATCGGTGTTGGTCCCATGTTCATATGTGCCTGCATTGCTAAGAACAATTAAGTTTTAATATATGCAAATGAGCCTCTAGGAGCGTTGGGAACATTGCCATTACACCTAGAGGCTCTGCTCTCTCTGCAACGGCGGTGTCCTCTGCACTTTGATTGACAGGACCAGGCAGTGAAAATGTCATTATGCCTGGCCCTGACTGCTCCTAAAGTCAATTAAAGTGCAGTGGGGTGGAAGTTACAGTGACAGCGGAGACTCTAGGTGTAACAGTAATGCCCTCATTGCTTCTAGAGGCTCAGTTGCAGTTTGCGTTTTCGTTCTGCGCTCTATGCCTTCCAAGAGCCATAACTTTTTTATTTTTCCGTTCACATGGCCATATGAGGGCTTATTTTTTGCGGGACAAGTTGTACTTTCCAACGCCATCATTTAATAATGCATACGGTGTAGTGGGAAGCGGGAAAAAAATTCCAAATGGGGTGAAATTGCAAAAAAAATGTAATTTCACCACAGTTTTACGGGTTTCTAAATTACGACGTTTGATTTGCGATAAAACTGACCATTTAGTTTTATTCTACAGGTCAGTACGAATCCGGTGATACCCAATATGTATAGCTTTTCTTGCGTTTTGATAGTGAAAAAAAATTCTAAAGTGGGAAAAAATTTTTTATTTTTTTTTGTCGCCATGTTTTGACCGCTATAACGTATTTGTAAATAAGTGTATGGCGTTGTATCGGGGCTTATTTTTTGCGGGCGATCTTAACTTTTAGTTGATACCATTATGGGGTGTGTAGGACTTTTTGATCGCTTTTATTTAATTTTTTTGAGGAAATGAAGCGTCCAAAACGGCAAATCGGCCATTTGGGCGCTTTTTTCCGTTTTTCTGTTTACCGTATGGGAAATATATTTTTATATTTTTATACTATGGGCGTTTTCACACATTGCGACACCCATGATGTGTATTTTTTTTATTATTTTATTTTAATTTTGGGGAAAGGGGGGTGATTTAAATTTTTAGTTTTTTTTATTTATTTATTTATTTTATTTTATTTTTATTTTATTTTACACTTTTATATAGATCCCATAGGGACCTATATAAATCAGTTACCTGATTGTTTATCATAAACTCCAATACACTTGTATTGGAGTTTATGAGCATTTTATTACTTTCCTATGAAGCCCTATTGCTAACAAGGGCTCCATAGGAAATAGTAGTGATAGCCTCAAGCTGAATGAAAGGCTTGAGGCTATCCTTACAGCGCTCCGATTCTCCCGATCACCACTAGGGGAGCCGGAGCGCTGCCGAAAGTTTTACTTCGGTTTAGCGCTGCAGATGCCGTGATCAGGATTGATCACGGCATCTGCGGGTTAATGATCGCGATCGGCAGCGCTGCCGATCATGACATCAGCTGCGGGGTCAGCTACAGGAATCAGCCGGACCTCGCAGCGATGGTGCCCGCAGCAAGCAGGAGCGGGCGCCATCTTCAGGGACTGGACACATGACGTACCCATACGTCATGTGTCCTTAAGGAGTTAAAACATAATTTTTCTCAGCAATGCGGGCACATATGAACATGGGACCAACACAGATATCTTCAGCTGCCAAGTGCACATGTAACAGGTCAGCCAGTGTCATAGATATAAATCTGCTGACAGATGCCCTTTAAAGCAGAATAGTAGCAGTACCGCGTAAAAATGTGCCATGCCCTGACCTCAGTACTTGGTCAGGGCATGACGCCATGAATCCTAGTGAATGAGCAAGTAAGTAATAAGGAACGCGTAAACAGTATCCATAAAACAACATCATACAGTACTTACCGATACGGACTCGCCGGTAGCTGGTTTATACCCTGAGTGGTTAGGTATTGATGCCTGTTTTCGCCGTTGTCTGACAGGAAAATAGCAGTGGTTATCTTTCTTTCCCATGATCCTTCAGGATGATGTGCACAGACTGAGAGATCCTGCAGTTCTATAGAAGATATTGAAATATAACAGGAAGGAAAAATGTAATTTATGATGTGCCGATTCTATGTGTAAAGCCAGGTGCAGGGTCAAGTGTAGACACTGAAGTGCTTTTCTTACAAAGATGACCTCTTTTTATACAGAAGCTAGTGGGGTGCTCAGCAGATAGCCTATCTAGGCATACATTTCTAGATGTAGAATTACATGCCAGCCATTCCAATCAGTATCGGTCCTTGTAATGCATGTGCCATGTCCTCCAGAGCAGGAGGTTCTACAGTCCCTCCCACCCACCTACCTATCTACCCACCCACCCACCTTAAGGAAGTCCTTATGCCCTAATAAGTCATATGACAGGGGTTCTTGCATGAGAAAACTTTTAAGGATTAGATCTTCAGTATATGACACGAAAATTTCCACTTTGGCATATCTATTAAACTAGCTGTCTGATCTGGTTGTTGCCTGTGGCTGTCAGTGAGAGGAACCCGTTCCTGTGCATCCATCTCAAATTAATTTGAAGATCCTATAAGGCCAGGTTCACACGACGTCATTTGTCACGCAACAAAAAGTCGCACTATTGTCGCACTACAATTTTTATAATTGGAGTCTGTGGTGTCGCATTGCGACAGGCAACATGCTGCGACTGCGACGCGACAGTCGCAAAAAATCCATTCAAGATGGGTTTTTCTGCGACTGTCGCGTCGCAGTCGCAGCATGTCGCATGTCGCAATGCGACACTATAGACTCCCATTATAAAAATTGTCGCGCGACAAATTTTGCAGTGAAGTTGTGCCCTAATTGTCGCACGACAAATGTCATCGTGTGAACGTAGCCTAACCCTCTCTTAAAAGTTGGTAGGTACAAAGAAGCAGAAGATAAGTCAGTTCAAACAATCAGGAACCAGGCAACCCAATCTGCCCAACCAGCCTACAGCATATGTCAAGATCATATTGTACAACAAATCTGCTTTATGCACTAGCGGTAGGTTCACACCACCATTTAATTGACCCAGCACGTTATTTTATGGCAGAAAATATCCTGCCAGAGTTCACGTGATCCATCTAAGACAGATACTGCGTTCACTGCCGGATCCCATTGACTATAATGGGATCCGGTGGTGATCTGGCCTCTTTATGGCTGGTTAAAAACCGTAACAGTGTGCCAAATGGAGGTCTGAACCTACCCTTAGAGAAAAATGTCTTCAGAAAAGAAAATATTTACTAATAAGAAGTTACTGTTCCTTGCAGTTAATAAATAGCAGCCGCTATCTTTTAATGATACCATCTATACTAATAAAATCCCTATGTGTGTGGTGTCCGTGCGTGTGTGCAGATTTGGTCTGTGCGCCGGGCATGCGCACTTGACAATCGGCACACACTCCACGGACACTACATGTGCCGCATCGTTTTGTAATGGCAGCGGGGCCCGGTGCAGTCACTGTATTGCACCAGGCCCCGCTCAGAGTAGTAATACTATGAATAACTGTAATAATAATGATCTTCACTCCTTCACTTACTACGACAAACGGTGAGGCAGGAGGCCGGGCGGGCGGTTACTGGCAGCATTACTCACTAAGTGATGCCCCTGCTCCGCCCACTTCATGAATAAAGCAGGCAGCACAGGCGCATGAGGTAGTGAGTTACACTGCCAGTGACCTGCCCGCCTGCCCAGCCTCCTGCCTCACCGTTTAGTAAGTGAAGGAGTGAAGATCATTATTATTATTACAGTTATTCATAGTATTACTACTCTGAGCGGGGCCGGTGCAATACAGTGACTGCATCGGGCCCCGCTTATACCCCCATAACATTGTCAGCCACAGACCCCCATAAGGACCCTTTCACACGGGAATGATTTCTGCGCGGGTGCAATGCGTGAGGTGAACGCATTGCACCCGCACTGAATTCGGACCCATTCATTTCTATGGGGCTGTGCACATGAGCAGTGATTTTCACGCATCACTTCTGCGTTGCGTGAAAATCGCAGCATGCTCTATATTGTGCGTTTTTCACGCAACGCAGGCCCCATAGCCACTTGATCACGTAGTTGCCGATCTCTTCTGTCTTCTTCAAGCATTCGCAGCCATCTAAAGGACCTGTGGTGACGTCACATCACATGGTCCAATCACATGGTCCATCACCATGGTGATGGACCATGTGATTGGACCATGTGATGAGCTCAGTGACCTCATCACAGGTCCTTTAGCCGGCAGCTAATGAATGAAGAAGAGATCGCAACTACGCGATCAAGTGGCTAAGGTGAGTTAAGTTTTTTATTTTTAACCCCTCCATCCACATTTTACTAAGCATTCTGTATTGAGAATGCTATTATTTTCCCTTATAACCATGTTATAAGGGAAAATAATAAAATCTACAGAATACTCAACCCGAAACCGGACTTCAGTGATGAAGTCCGGCTTCGGGTCTAGGTACCAAACATGCCGATTTTTCACACGCGCGTGCATAACGCATTACAAAAGTTTGCACACATGCGGAAATATCGCGCATTTTCCAGCAATGCACCCGCCTCTTATCCAGGCGTCAAACATGACGCCCGTGTGAAAGAGGCCTAACAGTGTCAGCCACAGACCCCCATAACAGTGTCAGCCACAGATACCCCCATAAGTGTCAGCCACAGACACCCCCATAACAGTGTCAGCCACAGATATTCCCATAAGTGTCAGCCACAGACCACCCCCATAAGTGTCAGCCACATACCCCCCCATAACAGTGACATCCACAGTGCCGCCATAACAGTGTCAGCCACAGTGCCCTCATAACAGTGTCAGCCACAGACCCCCATAAGTGTCAGCCAAAGACCCCCATAACAGTGTCAGCCACAGATCCTCCATAACAGTGTTAGCCACAGACCCCCCCCCCATAACAGTGACATCCACAGTGCCCCCATAACAGTGTCAGCCACAGTGCCCCCATAACAGTGTCAGCCACAGACCCACATAACAGTGTCTTTATAAAGATTCCACTGATATCCCTCATTTCTCATGGACCTGCTCATGCATAGACTGTATTGTACAGTACAAGAAAGATTTTACGTATCAAGACAAAAGTGATGAAAGAGCCAGTTAGCTGATCTTTATGTAATCACACATCTATGAGTGTATAAATTGGATAAATGTTCTTGGATGAGCAGTACTTACTCTGAATACTGAAAGGTTGTTATATGCTGAAAAAACAGAACTGTAGGAAGAAGTGGGGCAGGCTTCGGTGGGGTATGAAATAAAAGGGGGAAGGGGTTCCAGGCTATTTACCTTTTTTTAGACATCTTTATTTATAAAAGCTTTCTCATTAAAAGTTTTAAAAAATATGCCTTCCCTTCTCACACTACCCACAGAGCGGCATCTAAATATTTTTTTTGCACACATGTGATATTAATAGAGATGGCCCGAACTATTCGCCGGTGAACAGTTCCCGGCGAACATAGCTTGTTCGCGTTCGCCTCTGCCGGGCGAACATATGCGATGTTCGGTCTGCCCCCTATACATCATCATTGAGCAAACTTTGACCCTGTAACAGTCAGCAGACACATTCCAGCCAATCAGCAGCATACCCTCCCTCCCAGACCCTCCCACCTCCTGCACAGCATCCATTTTAGATTCATTTGGAATTTGCAGTCTTAGTGAGAGGAGGGAGAGTGTAATTGCTGCTGATTTTATAGGGAAATTGATAGCTAGGCTAGTGAATTCAGTGTCCACTCCAGTCCTGAAAGACTCATCTGATCTCTGCTGTAAGGACAGCGTCCTGACAGCACCCCAAAAAGACCTTTTTAGGGCTGCAACATTAGTCTGCTTTTTTTTTCCTTTATATACATATTGCAGTTGCCTGGCCTGCCTGTGTGTGAGGAGCTGCAGGCCCACAGACTGTAGTGTGCCCACTGCCAGTGCCCACCCCTGTCATCCCGTGTGGTACAGGACTTTGCATCAAAAAAAGGCATTTAATTTTTACACTTTAATCTAAGGTTAGTTGCCTGCCAGTGTGTGTCAGGCTGACTTCCACTGACTGTAGTGTGCCCACTGCCAGTGCCCACCCCTGTCATCCCATGTGGCACAGGACTTTGCATCAAAAAAAGGCATTTAATTTTTACACTTTAGTGTAATTTCAGCTGCTTGCCTGCTGCTAGTGTGTGTCAGGCCGACTTCCACTGACTGTAGTGTGCCCACTGCCAGTGCCCACCCCTGTCATCCCGTGTGGTACAGGACTTTGCATAAAAAAAAGGCATTTCATTTTTACACTTTAATCTAAGTTTAGTTGCCTGCCAGTGTGTGTCAGGCTGACTTCCAGTGACTGTAGTGTGCCCACTGCCAGTGTCCACCACTCATACCGGCTGGCAGAGGACTTTGCATCAAAATAGGCATTTAATTTTTACACTTTAGTGTAATTTCAGCTGCTTGCCTGCTGCTAGTGTGTGTCAGGCCGACTTCCACTGACTGTAGTGTGCCCACTGCCAGTGCCCACCCCTGTCATCCCGTGTGGCACAGGACTTTGCATCAAAAAGGCATTTAATTTTTACACTTTAATCTAAGTTTAGTTGCCTGCCAGTGTGTGTCAGGCTGACTTCCAGTGACTGTAGTGTGCCCACTGCCAGTGCCCACCACTCATACCGGCTGGCAGAGGACTTTGCATCAAAATAGGCATTTAATTTTTACACTTTAGTGTAATTTCAGCTGCTTGCCTGCTGCTAGTGTGTGTCAGGCCGACTTCCACTGACTGTAGTGTGCCCACTGCCAGTGCCCACCCCTGTCATCCCATGTGGCACAGGACTTTGCATCAAAAAAGTCATTTAATTTTTACACTTTAATCTAAGTTTAGTTGCCTGCCAGTGTGTGTCAGGCTGACTTCCAGTGACTGTAGTGTGCCCACTGCCAGTGCCCACTACTCATACCGGCTGGCACTGGACTTTGCATAAAAAAAGGCATTTCATTTTTACACATTAGTCTAATTTCAGTTGCTTGCCTGCTGCCAGTGCGTGTCAGGCCCACTTCCACTGACTGTAGTGTGCCCACTGCCAGTGCCAACCACTGATACCGGGTGGCACAGTAGCTTGCCGATAAATAAGGCATTTCATTTTTAGACAGTAGTCTAAATTCAGTTGCTTGTCTGCTGCCAGTGTGTGTCAGGCCCTCTTCCACTGACTGTAGTGTGCCCACTGCCAGTGCCAACCACTGATACCGGGTGGCACAGTAGCTTGCCGATAAATAAGGCATTTCATTTTTACACATTAGTCTAATTTCAGTTGCTTGCCTCCTGCCAGTGTGTGTCAGGCCCACCTCCACAGACTGTAGTGTGCCCACTGCCAGTGCCAACCACTGATACCGGGTGGCACAGTAGCTTGACGATAAATAAGGCATTTAATTTTTACACATTAGTCTAATTTCAGTTGCTTGCCTGCTGCCAGTGTGTGTCAGGCCCACTTCCACAGACTGTAGTGTGCCCACTGCCAGTGCCCACCACTCATACCGGGTGGCACAGTAGCTTGCCGATAAATAAGGCATTTCATTTTTACACATTAGTCTAATTTCAGTTGCTTGCCTCCTGCCAGTGTGTGTCAGGCCCACCTCCACAGACTGTAGTGTGCCCACTGCCAGTGCCAACCACTGATACCAGGTGGCACAGTAGCTTGACGATAAATAAGGCATTTAATTTTTACACATTAGTCTAATTTCAGTTGCTTGCCTGCTGCCAGTGTGTGTCAGGCCCACTTCCACAGACTGTAGTGTGCCCACTGCCAGTGCCCATCACTGATACAGGGTGGCACAGTACCACTTATCGAAAAAAATGAAAGGCAGAGGCAGGTCACACCGCAGGGGCCGTCGTGGTCGTGGTGCTGTGATTTCCACTGTCCCTGGAATAATGCCTAGTGTTCAGAGGCCATGTACCCTGAACCCGAAAAATTCTGAGGACGTAGTTGACTGGCTTAGACAGGACACCCAATCTTCAACAGCTTCCGCTAAGAACCTTGACGCACCATCTTCCTCCAGCTCAGCTTTGGTCACCTGCTCTCAAGTTACCACGCACCCGCCCGCCGCTGATAGGAATAGTACTAGTTAAGACACCACTCATATAGGGTGTCACAGCACATTGCTCTGTGCACGCGCAGTGCCCCAATTTGGGAGTAAGAGGACCGACCAAGCTGCTTTTTCCATCTCCCGGTTCCTGAAATCAATTCAGTTTGGTGTATGAGAGTTTGGTCTGTCACTGTGAAGGTAGTCGAAGGTACCAGGCCTAAATTTTTTTTCACAAAAGGCAATCCCTGATATGGGACGTAATAGGGATTAAACTGATGAGAATAATACTACAGAAAATACCACTCATATCGGGTGTGACAGTAAATTGCACGGCGCAGACGCAGTCATCGTGTTTTAAAACAGAGTGGAGGGAGCCAGCGTTTTTTTAACCATCTCCCCGTTCGAAAAATCTATTCAATAAATGGCCCCCAGATTGGGGACGTTAGAGGGATTAAACTAATGAGAATAGTACTACAGAAAATACCACTCATATCGGGTGTGACAGTAAATTGCACGGCGCAGACGCAGTGACCGTGGATTAAAACAAAGGGGAGGGAGCCAGCGTTTTTTTAACCATCTCCCCGTTCGAAAAATCAATTCAATTCACCTTTCGGGGACCCTTGGTGTTGTACGTGGCTGGGTGGAGGAAGAAACCTTCAATGACATCACCGGGACATGGCTAGCTTGGTATCCAACCTTGTGCAAATGGGGAGTTTGCGGTTGTGCAAATGGACTGTTTGCGGTGCATTAAAAGAGGAGTTTGGTCTGTCAATGTCTGAGAATCGGGCGTAACCCTTACACTACCTGATCGATACAACATCATAGTAACATAGTAACATAGTAACATAGTATATAAGACCGAAAAAAGACATTTGTCCATCCAGTTCGGCCTGTTTCCTACAAGTTGATCCAGAGGAAGGCAAAAAAAACCCTGTGAGGCAGAAGCCAATTTTCCTCACTTTAGGGGAAAAAAAATTCCTTCCCGACTCCAATCAGGCAATCAGAATAACTCCCTGGATCAACAACCCCTCTCTAGTAGCTATAGCCTGTAATATTATTACACTCCAGAAATACATCCAGGCCCCTCTTGAATTCCTTTATTGTACTCACCATCACCACCTCCTCAGGCAGAGAGTTCCATAGTCTCACTGCTCTTACAGTGAAGAATCCTTTTCTATGTTTGTGTACAAACCTTCTTTCCTCCAGACGCAGAGGATGTCCCCTTGTCACAGTCACAGTCCTGGGGATAAATAGATGATGGGAGAGATCTCTGTACTGACCCCCTGATATATTTATACATAGTTATTAGATCTCCCCTCAGTCGTCTTTTTCTAAAGTGAATAACCCTAATTTTGATAACCTTTCAGGGTACTGTAGATCCCTCATTCCAGTTATTACTTTAGTTGCCCTCCTCTGAACCCTCTCCAGCTCTGCTATGTCTGTCTTGTTCACAGGAGCCCAGAACTGTACACAGTACTCCATGTGTGGTCTAACCAGTGATTTGTAAAGTGGTAGGACTATGTTCTCATCACGGGCGTCTATGCCCCTTTTGATGCAACCCATTATCTTATTGGCCTTGGCAGTAGCTGCCTGACACTGGTTTTTGCAGCTTAATTTGCTGTTTATTAAAATTCCTAGATCCTTTTCCATGTCAGTGTTACCGAGTGTTTTACCATTTAATATGTACGGGTGACTTGCATTATTCCTTCCCATGTGCATAACTTTACATTTGTCAGTGTTAAACCTCATCTGCCATTTTTCTGCCCAAGCCTCCAATCTATCCAGATCCCTCTGTAGCAGAAAAACTGTCCTCTTCAGTGTTAATTACTTTACACAGTTTAGTGTCATCTGCAAAAATAGATATTTTACTGTGCAGGCCTTCTACAAGATCATTAATAAATATATTGAAGAGAATAGGGCCCAATACTGACCCCTGAGGTACCCCACTAGTTACAGTGACCCAATCTGAGTATCTACCGTTAATAACCACCCTCTGTTTTCTGTCACTCAGCCAGTTACTTACCCACATACAGACATTTTCTCCCAGTCCGAGCATCCTCATTTTATGTACTAACCTTTTATGAGGTACGGTGTCAAATGCTTTGGAGAAGTCCAGATATACGACATCCATTGATTCGCCGCTGTCAAGTCTAGAACTTACCTCCACATAGAAGCTAATTAAATTTGTTTGGCATGACCGATCCCTCATGAAGCCATGCTGATATGGCGTTATTTGCTTATTTTCATTGAGATACTCCAAAATAGCATCTCTTAGAAACCCTTCAAACAGTTTACCAACAATAGATGTTAAACTTACCGGCCTATAATTTCCAGGCTCTGTTTTTGGACCCTTTTTGAATATTGGTACCACATTTGCTATGCGCAAATCCTGTGGAACATTCCCTGTTATTATAGAGTCCGTAAATATCAGAAATAATGGTCTGGCTATGACATCCCCAATTCCCTTAGGATACGGGGGTGTATGCCATCCGGTCCTGGCGATTTGTCTATTTTAATCTTTTAAGTCGCTGTTGTACTTCTTCCTGGGTCAGACAGGGCACTTTTAATGGGGATTTACTTTTACATTCTGCATTTCATCTGACAGTTTATTTTCATCAGTGAATATAGTGGAGAAAAAAATATTTAATAGTTTTGCTTTATCCTCGTCGCTCTCTGCAACACCCCCCTCATTGCTATGTAGAGGGCCGACTCCTTCAGATTTATATTTTTTACTATTTATATAATTTAAGAACATTTTAGGGTTAGTTTTACTCTCTTTGGCAATTAATCTCTCGGTCTCTAGTTTGGCAAATTTTATTAGTTTTTTACATATTCTATTTTTTTTCCTTATAGTTTATCAAACCTGATCGTATACACACACTGGATGTTTTAAAGCATGTTATTCCAAACAATTTAGGAATGTTAGTTGATTTATGCCCTTTATGGATTAAAACCCGACTCTGCGTCCACTACGTAATTTTCCATGGGAGTTTTGCCATGGATCCCCCTCCGGCATGCCACAGTCCAGGTGTTTGTCCCCTTGAAACAACTTTTCCATCACTATTGTGGCCAGAAAGAGTCCCTTTGGTTTTTAAAATTCGCCTGTCTATTGAAGTCTATGGCGGTTCGCCCGGTTCGCCTGTTCGCGAACATTTGCGGAAGTTCGCGTTCGCTGTTCGCGAACTGAAAATTTTATGTTCGCGACATCACTAGATATTAATAGGTAGGACTGCTGAGCTCGTCATTGCTCCCAGGACAGAAACAAGACCAATGGGCTTCCACTGGAGCAGTGGGAGTTCTAAGAGGTAAGTATTGTGTTTATTCAATGACATCTGTACACTGTAAAGATTATTCATGACACATCGTCAGGTAGGTCATCAATATTAGATTGCTGGAGGTCCAGTGCTGGCAACCCTGCCGATCAGCTGTTTGAAGGGGTAGCATCATCTTCTAAGTTTAGCTGCATGTAACAGTGCAGTGTAATTACAACTACCTCTCCTGATTATTTCAATGGGCCGAGCAGTTCTAATTACAGTACAATGCACCTCAGCCATAATCCAGGCAGCAAACAGGTAAACATTGATAAAGGACAAGCACCAAGACCCCGTCCAAACAGCTGATCAGCGGAGGTGCAGAGAGACGGACCCCCACCAATCAGATATTGATGACCTATCCAGGATAGATCAGCAATAACATTACAGCGCATAAACCCTAAAAAAGAAAACTCTCAGAAAACCCATTTAACTCAAATGCTACATCTTAGGCTACTTTCACATCTGCGTTTTCAATTCCGCTATTGAGATCCGTCATAGGATCTCAATAGCAGAAGAAAACGCTTCAGTTTTGTCACCATTCATTGTCAATGGGGACAAAACTGAAATGAACGAAACGGAGTGCACCAAAATGCATTCCGTTCCATTTGGTTGCATCCCCATCGCTGCAAGCAGCATTTTTCTGTCCGTGATGTGGTGCGGAGCAAGACGGATCCGTCCTGACACACAGCGGGAACGGATCCATATCCTCTGATACAATAGAAAACTGATCCGTCCCCTATTGACTTTTAATGGTGTTCCTGACGGATCCGTCATGGCTATAGAAGACATAATACAACCGGATCCGTTCATGACGGATGCATGCGGTTGTATTATTGTGATGGAAGCGTTTCTGCAGATTCATGAGGGATCCGCAAAAATGCTATTGTGAAAGTAGCCTTAGGCTAAAATGTAAAGAAGTATCCATTTGCAATATTCTATATTAAAGACTGATTTCTCCCTCACTGTGTCATTTAATATAGATTATCAAATAAAATACATACCTGTTATTTATCCCTATGTAGCTAAAATACATTTTTGCAGCATCCTGTGAAATGCCAGCAGGTGGCAGACAAGAGCTTGCACAATATAGTTCATACCGTAACATCTTATAAATATAGCCTGCATCATCCAGAAAAGTGGGACAGAGCAGTTTCATCATTGCCAGATTCCATAACCCTGCTGAAAACGACATTTCATCATGCAGTCAGAAGGCCATGTCTGCACTGGACTGTAACAGGCCACATACTTCATTTGTATTTGTATCTATTGACCATGGAATTTAACTTCAAGACTAGTATTCTGGACATTTAGAAAGATCTAGTGCCATGTTCATGTACTTTACATAATAGCTTTAAAGGCTTTTTTTTATACTAAGCATAGGTCATCAGTATCTAATGAGTGAGGGTCCGATACCTGGGATCCTTGCTGATCAGCTGTTTGAGAAGGCAGCAGTGCTCCTCCTCAACTCTGCTATTCCTAGGCCAGTGACATTACATTCATCGTTTAAGTGAATGGGGCTGAGTGCAGTACCAAGCACAACCACTATACAATGTACGGCGCTGTGCTTGGTAAGCTGAGAGAAGGCGGCGGTGCTCACAGGAGCACGGTCACTTTTCAAAACAGCTGATTGGCGGGGGTCCCGTGTGTCGAACCACCTGATGATAGGACATTAGTAAAGAAATCTCAGAAAACCCTTTTAAACTTAATCTGTACAGCTAAGCGCAGAAGAATTGTGGGTATATTGTTCATAATTAGAGTTGAGCGAACTTGTGTTTTAAGTTCGGCGTCCAAAGTTCGGGTTATCCAAGCATCCCGTTATGGATTCTGCTACAACGGACCATAAAGGCATTTGGAATCCGGAGGAAGGACCGGGGGGTGACGGCACCGTCATGTGATCAGTGCAGGGGGCGTGGCTCAGTACTAGATTGGATAAGAGGTCGTAGCCTACCACCTCTTATCTAATCCAATCCCTGCACTGATCACATGACGGTGACGTCACCCCAGGTCCTTCACCCCGGATTCCAAGTTATGGTCCGTGGTAGCGGAATCTATAATGGGATGCTTCGATAACCCGAACCCGAACTTTGGACGCCGAACTTAAAACAGAAGTTCGCTCAACTCTAGTCATAATAGGTATTATACAAATGAATAAAGGACATGTAAAAGGAGTTAACATAACAAACCTATGTCACAATATGGCAAAGCTGGTGGGTGTTACAAGTAGTGATAAAAGTTTCAAGATCCTTACTTTACATACAGATGTTCCACAGATTTTAAGTTTTTTGTATCATTGTTGTTTTTTGCCTGACATCACTGTTTTTCATCTTCTCTTGGGACTGTTGATTGCGTGTTGTTGAAGTGCTCGCTATGCCTGTTAGACAAAGGCGTGCAACTGTTGTGGAATTAACAGACTTGGAAAAAAGACTGAATAGTGGGAGTTTGAAAAGGTGGATGGTCCATCCATCAAATCTCATAAAGAGTTGTATGAAAAGTTTATGTAGCACATTGGTGCAAAGAAAAAGGGGGTCAGTCAGCACATCCCAATACACAGGTGCACGCTGCCATGGATAGAAACACAAAGAATATTTTCTATAACTAGGGCATTATTGTACTTTATTTGGTTTGCAGAGTGCTGTTGCATTGTATATTTTTTTATTTTTGTTTCTAGCCATGGCAGCGTGCACCTGCACATTGGGATGTGCTGACTGACCCCCTTTTTCTTTGGAGTTTGTAATGGAGGTGTGGCTGACTCCATTTAGTTTTGCACTCCTGACCAGCCTGTCTGCCCCATAGGCTGATTTTAATTAGTGTAAGTATAAAGCGTAGCCTGCTGTCCCTGCACTCACTGGAATCCTTTTGGCACTCAGGAGAGGTATAGAGTGGGCTCAGCATGCATGTTGGTACCTGCACTCCCTGAATTTAATGGAGGCCATTTTGGCACCAAAAATGATAAAAAGCAGAGTGGACCCAGCATGCATGTGGAACCTGCACTCCCTGAATTTTATGGTGGCCGTTATGGCACATAACAGGTAGCATTTAGTGTTAGGTTCCCGTCTTACAGAGATCGCCTTGATGTTATGCAGACGGGCCCAAATAATTTTGTACAAAATGTATTTGCCAAGAAGCTCAAATTTACTAAATAAGCGTAGCATTTGCACCAGAATATTTTCTATAACTATGGCATGATCGTACTTTATTTGGCTTGCAGAGTGCTGTTGTATTTTTTTGTAGCACATTGGTGGTATCGACAGTGGTCAGAGAAGGGTGCCCATACACGCAGAGAGGGTTCTGGGCAATTAAGATAGATGACCATCAAGATTGCCATATAAGAAGAGCTGCTGTATGTCAAAGGACATCCACAACATCACAAATTGGTTCTGCAGTAGACTCCCTGCAGTGACCGCCCAGCAGGGCTGGTGCCACCCATAAGCAAAGTAGGCCACCGCTCTGGCCGTGACGTAGTAGTTTCTGCAGCAACACCCCTCCCCCAGCGCAGTGCGGAGTAGGAAGGAAGTGGCCAGTAACCTTCACTCGGGGCCGGGATCAGGGAGGAGAATATCGGGAGGCGCAAGGAGTGGCCATGGTGCAGGTAAAAGAGTTGTAAGTCGCGGGATGGGGGCTGTATGGGGACGTGCTGTCCTGGGGGAGGGAGAGCGGGGAATTAATGAGGGGAGAGCAGCCCAGAGGAGGCGATGATGGGACTAGTGCTGGCAGGTTGTGTGAGAGTCTGAGACGGAGCTGGGCTATGGGATGGAGAGGTGACATACAGGTGACAGATGTCTATACATAGCACGGGGGCCTATAGATCAGAGCTGAGGATGTATATACATAGCATGGGAGCCTATAGATTAGACTGAGGATCTATATACATAGCATGGGAGCCTATAGATCAGACTGAGGATGTATATACATAGTATGGGAGCCTATAGATCAGAGCTGAGGATGTCTATACATAGCATTATAGATCAGAGCTGAGGATGTCTATACATAGCATGGGAGCCTATAGATCAGAGCAGAGGATGTCTATACATAGTATGGAAGCTTATAGGTCAGAGCTGAGGAATTCAGCAGCAGACAAAAAAGGGGTGGGTAAAGGGGCGTGGCCAATGGGCGGAGTCAAGGGAGGCAAAATTAGCTTATGCCTAGGGTGTCAAAAATTCTTGCACCAGTCCTGCCGCCCAGACCATAAGAAACCATCTTCCTGAAGCTGGAGTGCATTTAGATACTCCATTATCTCGTTTGCCACTGACCTCTCATTATCGCCAAGAACTCTTGCTCTGGTACTGCAAGAAGGCCCATTGGACGAATGAATGGCAAAAAATAGTATTCACTGATGAAAGCAGGTTCTGTCTTGGTACTAATTGAGCGAATTTTTCAAAAATTCGATTCGCCAGTTCACCAAATTTTTGGGGCATAATTCGGTTTGATCCGAATATATTTGCGGTGAATTACGTTAAAAACGGCTATTTCCTGCCTGCTGAGAGACTTTATAGTGGTGTAAAACACTGTGCCTTGCATTAACACGCATAGGGAGTCGGCTTTGGTAGTGAAATAATACTGTGAGTTCGTATGACATGCAGATGACAGGCGTCGCTCTTAGAATCACTACCCACACTTCACTTATTTGGGCAGTCACGGGGCCAAAACTAACCAAATAACTCAAGTATGAACTCAGCCTTACAGGTCAACGTTAGTGTCAAGAAGAAGCGCACTCCTTTTACACATTCATCAGCTGATTCCACATAGATGTAAACAGAACCTGTTCTATTAAATGCTTAAACAAGTAGAGCCGCCCAGAGGAGGCGATGAGTGGAGAGGGTGTCAGCCAGGCTCGGACTGGCCCACAGGGGTACAGGGAAATCCCCCGGTGGGCCCCTAGTCTCCCACCTCCTGCACAAGTAGCACATAACATATTAGACTTACTGCACTACATACATATATTCAATGTATAGTACCTCCACCAGCCTATGTTCATATAAAAAAAACTTGTTAAATTATTTATTTTATTTGAAAGTATCTGTACGGTGGGCCCCCAAAATAAATTTTACTGGTGGGCCCTAGGTACCCCAGTCCGACACTAGTGTCAGCAGTAAGTTTGTGTTTACATCACTGATTATTTTGCCCTTCCTCTGATCCAGAACAATAACCCCTAAAAAACGGATCCTGTCTGTTGAGCATTTGCCTTCACTCGGTCAGCATTTGGTCAGTAATCCATCAGTATTGCTAATGCCAAAAAAAACAGGAGTGGATCCAAAACAGAGATGACACGGGAACGGAATATTTGCATGTCTTCTGTGTTTTGTACCCACTCCTGCTTTTAGCTACCAAATCACAAGCCAATTCTGATGGTACCATACAGGCCTTACAGCTGCTACACAGAGAGGATCCGTTGTGTGTCTCATTTTTCCTTCCTTCTGACAAATCAGAAAAAGGGTCAAATAAAAGATGTCAGCCAAGCCAAAAAGGCAAAATAGTGGCCCAGTCATGAAGTGGGGAGGATGGGAACAGCATGAGAAGTCCACTGTCACGGCTGTATGTGAACAACAAGAGCATACACAGTGAATTAGCTACTGACCGGACCCAAACTAGGGAACATAAAGGGTGACCCCTGTCAGACCCTAAAAGCTCTCCCTATGCTGCTAAGCCCATGTCCAGATCCAGATGGTGGATCGAGACATGCCCACGTACCTAAGGCTGATGACCACTGTAACCCCTACAATAGTGGAAGGGGCACGGCCACCGGTGCCCTGCTCAGTATATGGACGGAACCGGGGTCGCCTCGGATCCAGTCAGCAAACAAACAGAAACACATAATGTCTGCACACTTAACTGAAGGAGCTGCAGTAGCAGTGAAAACAGATCCAAAGTCAGCAGACAATGTCCGAAGTACTTGCTTCAGCAGAACACAGGTCCAGTGAAAAGATATCACACAAGTGAAGATACTCAAGCGAGAGATACAGGACAAATGAAAAGTATAATCCGCACGATTAAACAGGAAGAGGGGTATTTTATAGGAAGAGGAATCAATCACAGGAGGGACAGCTGGGAGGAGGGAAACTGAATGTAAAGACCTCATCACAGGGGAGGAGAAACAGAGCAGAGAGAACTCCTCCAAGCTCTAGTAGTGACATCATCACTGGGGTGGAGAAACAGAGCTGTGAGAACGTCTCAAAGCTCTGGTAGTGACCTCTACTGGTGGACTCCGGACACCCAGGACCCACCTTCTCAGGATGAGCCCTATGAAAAGCCCTGAGAATCAGAAGGCATTGATGCGCTTTCTGGGTTTTGCGAACTATTACAGAAAGTTCATTTTGAATTATTCCTCTGTTGTCAAACCCCTCACTGACATAACAAAAAAGGGGCGGATTTTTCCTCTTGGTCGGAGGAGGCGCTTGCAGCTTTTTCTAAGATTAAAGAGAGTTTTGCGTCTGCTCCCATCTTAGTGCATCCCCATGTTTCCTTACCTTTTATTGTTGAGGTGGATGCTTCCGAGGTTGGCGTGGGTGCGGTTTTGTCCCAGGGCCCTTCTCCTGCCAAATGGCGACCCTGTGCCTTTTTCTCTAAAAAACTCTCCCCGGCAGAGAAGAACTATGATGTGGGAGATAGGGAGTTATTGGCCATCAAGTTGGCTTTCGAGGAATGGCGCCATTGGTTGGAGGGGGCCAGGCACCCTATCACCGTTTTTACCGACTATAAGAATCTGGCGTACTTGGAGTCGGCCAAGCGTATGAATCCGAGAGAGGCCAGATGGTCTCTGTTCTTTTCCAGATTCAATTTTGTCGTTACATTCCGCCCTGGGATCAAAAATGTGAAGGCTGATGCTCTCTCTCGCTGTTTTCCAGGAGGAGGAAACTCCGAGGGCGGAGGGGGTAGTTGTTTCTGCTCTGTATTCTGATTTGGAGGCCGAAGTCCAGGCTGCCCAGACTGAGGCACCTGCCCGTTGTCCTTCTGGGAAGTTGTTTGTGCCTCCTGAGTTACGTCACAAACTCTTCAAGGAGCATCATGATACTGTTCTTGCTGGTCACCCCGGGAGTAGAGCCACGGTAGATCTCATTGCTCGGAGATTCTGGAAGGCTTTCTGTTCTCGCCTGGGGGTTCGGCTGTCCTTCTCTTCTGCTTTTCACCCGCAGTCGAATGGTCAGACTGAACGCGTCAATCAGAATCTGGAGAGATATTTGCGCTGTTTTGTGGCAGAGAACCAGGAGGATTGGTGTTCGTTTCTGCCTCTTGCTGAGTTTGCTCTGAACAACCGTCGTCAGGAATCTTCTGATAAGTCACCATTCTTTGGTGCATATGGGTTCCATCCGCAGTTTGGGACATTCTCGGGAGGGGCTCCTTCTGGTTTGCCTGAGGAGGAGAGATTTTCCTCGTCTTTGTCTACCATTTGGCAAAAGATTCAGAGTAATCGAAGAAAGATGAGTGAGAAATATAAGCGTGTGGCTGATAAGAGACGTGTGCCTGGTCCGGACCTGAATGTGGGTGATCTGGTGTGGTTGTCTACAAGAAATATTAAACTGAAAGTAAAGACCTCATCACAGGGGTGGAGAAACAGAGCAGAGAGAACTCCTCCAAGCTCTAGTAGTGACATCATCACAGGGGTGGAGAAACAGAGCTGTGAGAACATCTCAAAGCTCTGGTAGTGACATCCACAGAGTGGCATAATGACATAGTGGTGAGGTGGAAGCAGCATGAAGAGACCACAGAGTGGCCCAATGGAATTGGCGGTAGCACGAGGAGGCCACAGAGTGGCACAATGACAGTCTGGAGGTGGCGGCAGCATCAGGAGGTCACAGAGTGGCACAATGACAGAGTGTGGAGCTGGCGGCAGGATCAGAAGGTCACAGAGTGGCATAATGACAGAGTCTGGAGGTGGCAGTAGCATCAGGAGGCCACAGAGTGGCACAACAACAGAGTGTGGAGGTGGCGGCAGCAGAATCATCAGGAGGAGGATCCAGAGTGGCACGACGACAGAGTGTGGCGGTGGGTGGCAATAACAGTACCTGCCGACGATGGTGGATATAAGAAGGAGCACTTGGCATGAGATGTGTGGCATCAGGCGGGTGGCAGCATCAGAATAGTATAAGTGTATGTAGGGCGGCACACTCCTCAAGAGGGGACACGGAAAAGATGTAAACTTATTTATTGATCTGTTAAAAGTATGCACTTCAAATAAAATACAAAACCAATACCTAAAATAAATAAAATCAACCACGATTGGATAGTGTCTAGTGGAAAACTTGCATGGGATCCAGTATGGATATTCACAATAAATAATCCACTAGTTCTAAATTATTTAAATGACAAAGTAATACATTGTGAAATCCATGATGGATAATCAAACTGCAGAAATGATAGATAATGGATATTTACGCTGAGTCCAAGTGGAATTATTGACACATACAATGTACATAGGACAGGGTTTGTGAAACTGCAGTGTGAACTCACTAAGGCAGTGTATTATCAATATAAATGTCCCCTGTGTACAAAGTAACAGTGAATGCCGCCTTCGGCGTACTAATTGTTGGTGCACATGTTACATGGATTTGTCCCCTATCTGCAAAAATCCAATATTAGAGGGATATGTAGCAATAAGTAGCAATGTCTTCTTCAGCGCTGGCTAAAACGTGACACAGTATTTATATTCTTGTGTTGTGCATTCACAATATTATGTCCGTTTGGCCATGTCCCATAGACCGGTAAAAACTATGAGTATATCAGGTGCAAATCTCTGGTCTGATTATTGGCACGTTCTGTGTTAGTGCCTTAGCGCATTGGAATAGTCCGGTTATTATAGACTTGTCCGGTTATTATAGACTTTCTGCCCCTTACCTTCCTTCTTCTGTAGTACCTTGAATCGCTGCTGAACCTCCGGTTTCACCCGCGGCGTCCCGCGTGGTGTTCGGGTCTGTAGCGCGGCGTCCCACGTGACCCAGGGAGGAAGCAGTCGGGGCTGTCAGTGTCTTTGCACCAGCGCGGTCCTGGGTCCTAGTGCTAGGCAATGATGCGCTCTGTGTCCTGGCACTTGGTGTTTGTTTCTCCTGCGATATAGTAATCTTCAAGTGTAGCTGTGCTTCTCCAAACTTATGGATCCCTCTACAGTTGAGCCCAAACGCGTTTCGGGGGTAACCCCTTCCTCAGTGGTCATCTGTAGTGGGTTTGCTTAGGACCTTATATAGCTCCGTAATCAGTGTTATAATAAAAGTCTGGACTGGATCCATTGCGGTATAGTGTCAGTCGGCCATAACATAATATAGATCACTATATACTTTGATATACAGTAATGATACTCTGTGTTATCAATATAGCCATAATATTTACATAAAAAATTTGAATTTTTTTTTTGCATATAGTTTAAAAAAATAAAAAAATAAAAAAATTTTTTGCATATAGTTTTATAAGTCTATCAAAGGGGGGATTAACTGGCTGAAATCAACACCCGAGTTGTGATGGTAAGGAGGTATGTAAGGGGCGTGGTTGATTTTATTTATTTTAGGTATTGGTTTTGTATTTTATTTGAAGTGCATACTTTTAACAGATCAATAAATAAGTTTACATCTTTTCCGTGTCCCCTCTTGAGGAGTGTGCCGCCCTACATACACTTATATTATATTATAGCACCTCCTTCTGTCCTTTATATTGGGTGTAGCCATTGACATACCTTATCACCATTTTCCTTTCACCCATTTATCAATTGTGCTCCCCAATATCAGGATGGACATTTGGGAACATATGAAAAGTAAATATACTAACATAGACACTTTTAATTTTGATTCAGCTATGGTAGCAGTGAAGGACCCTAGTACAAAAATTGAAGATACATTCAGAGAACTGGAGAAATTAGTTATACGTCAATTGCGGAACAAATGGGAGATTAAATCCCTGACACAATATTTACAAAGAGGTATAGTCCCCAAAGGCCTATCTCTCACAAAGGTTCCCGCAGCTGATTTAGTGGATGACAATTTTGGTAGGGAGTGGAATGCCTTTCTGAGTGCCCAATCACAGGTTCTAGTTCAAATGATCATAAAAAGAAGGGGACAGATAATTGAGGGTCTATCTGTTCAAATTGAGGCACTCAGAGGTGAAATTGCCACTTTCCCTAATAATGAGGATGTACTGAAGTGGCATGAAAGGATATGCAAAAATTTAGATAATACAGAGAAAGAAATAATGGCAAAAAAATTCAAAAAACTTAATAACTCAAAAGAAAAGGAAGGAGTGGAAGTACAGAGCATTAAAGAGAACACAAAAACACATAACAAAGTAGAGGGTTCTATCTATCAGGATGGTAGGAATAATGGAAACAATTACAATATATCCACGAGAAATCGATATGAGGCCTTAGAATCGCCTCATTTTTTAGATTACACTCCCCCACATCACAAGACAAGAACGAAGAGGACTCGTACACCCACCCCCACCCCAACATCACAAACAATAAGGAATCACACACAGAAGAAACCAACACAGGAGCATGATTACAATCTGAGAGTCCGTCAAAGGGACCACATGAACAACAGGGTGCACAGAGAACAGGAACCCTTAAGACGGAATTATGGAGTGGATCACAGAGATCACACGAGTCACCGACACTCATCACCACCAATGATACACGCAAATATAAGACGAGACGAGGTAGGCACTCAATCAAGAAGAAACACAAGGGAACACTACAGGCACAATCAAATATAGTGAATCTAAGTTCAGTTTCACTTACTGAAGTACAAACTAAGGTACTCACCAAGGGATTAAAATTTGCCCCTTCCAATTCTTTAGATAAATTTTCCACCTTTATTGGGGTGGAAAAATTTATTCGGAATTTATGTTTAAAGAAATATTTCTTAAAAAATCCAGTAATATCCAATGCGACTGACGGTACATCCTCATCAAAATATACCTACACTACTTTGAAAGAAAAGTCTAACTATCCCAGGCAAGAAACCAGCGAGGAGATGGCTACCTTTAAAAGAAATGTTGAACGTGACCTAAGACATATGAAAAATAGAGTGGCCAATAACAATATGACAAGAGATGAGATCAAAGCTATCAAACAATTACAAGAAATAGCTGAGATTACTATTAGACCAGCAGATAAGGGAGGGGCTGTGGTTATAATAGACACTGTAAAATATGTCTCTGAATGTATGAGACAATTGGGAGATTCGTTGACATATGAGAAATTAAAAGGGGATCCAACTGAACCATATTGGGAGTTACTCAAGGAATACTGTGAGAGAGGTTTAAAAGCCGAATATTTAACAGAACAGGAGGCGAAGTTTATAGTGAATACAGAAAAAAGAATTCCAGCCTTCTACTGTGTCCCCAAGATCCACAAAAATCTTGAGTCGCCACCTGGACGCCCCATAGTATCGGGCATAAAATCTATATCAAGCAATCTGTCACAATACATAGATGGCTACAGCCTTATGTAAAGAAAATCCCTTCGTATATTCGGGACACAACAGATATTGTGGCAACGTTGGAGACTATAAAATGGGAACAGACGTGGATCTTGGGGACACTTGATGTAGGGTCATTATATACTATCATTGACCACACAGCAGGAATCGATGCAGTACACAAACAGTTAAGTAAAAGTAATGAGATACAGGAAGAACAATTGCTGTTTTTAATGGAATGCATACATTACATCCTCTCCCACAACTATTTCATTTTTGACAGTGAATTTTACCTCCAGCGAATGGGTACCGCCATGGGGACCAGATTCACCCCCAGTTATGCCAATCTTTTTTTGGCAGAATGGGAAGAGACCATCATCCGGACCAAACTGGGGGCGAGTCTGGTCCTCTGGCGTCGTTATATAGACGACATCCTGTTCATCTGGAAAGATACTAAAGAGGAACTGGACAAATTCTTAATTGATATTAATGATAACACCAACAATTTGGTTTTTACTCCAACCATTAGACAAACACATGTAGAATTTCTAGACTTAGATATCAAGGTTGAAAGTGGAATGCTTTTATGTAGTACCCACTTCAAACCGGTAGCTCGCAACAGCTTTATAAGATTTGACAGTTGTCATCTCCCCCGATGGCTGTCAAATGTGCCAGCTAGCCAGTTTAGAAGACTCAAACGCAATTGTACAACTGAATGCAAATTTGAGGAGGAAGCCCGATATCTAAAACAATATGGAGATATTTGGTTTTTAATAGGGCGTGATGGCCCAGTGGGGACGCGGAATCGGAGTCTGGCCGTATATCGACACTCCGATCCCTCCTCCCTGCGGGCCCTCCGCCCCTTACATACCTCCTTACCATCACAACTCGGGTGTTGATTCCAGCCAGTTAATCCCCCCTTTGATAGACTTATAAAACTATATGCAAAAAAATTATTTTATTTTTTTTAAACTATATGCAAAAAATTTTTTTACATTTTTTATGTAAATATTATGGCTATATTGATAACACAGAGTATCATTACTGTATATCAAAGTATATAGTGATCTATATTATGTTATGGCCGACTGACACTATACCGCAATGGATCCAGTCCAGACTTTTATTATAACACTGATTACGGAGCTATATAAGGTCCTAAGCAAACCCACTACAGATGACCACTGAGGAAGGGGTTACCCCCGAAACGCGTTTGGGCTCAACTGTAGAGGGATCCATAAGTTTGGAGAAGCACAGCTACACTTGAAGATTACTATATCGCAGGAGAAACAAACACCAAGTGCCAGGACACAGCATCATTGCCTAGCACTAGGACCCAGGACCGCGCTGGTGCAAAGACACTGACAGCCCCGACTGCTTCCTCCCTGGGTCACGTGGGACGCCGCGCTACAGACCCGAACACCACGCGGGACGCCGCGGGTGAAACCGGAGGTTCAGCAGCGATTCAAGGTACTACAGAAGAAGGAAGGTAAGGGGCAGAAAGTCTATAATAACCGGACAAGTCTATAATAACCGGACTATTCCAATGCGCTACGGCACTAACACAGAACGTGCCAATAATCAGACCGGAGATTTGCACCTGATATACTCATAGTTTTTACCGGTCTATGGGACATGGCCAAACGGACATAATATTGTGAATGCACAACACAAGAATATAAATACTGTGTCACGTTTTAGCCAGCGCTGAAGAAGACATTGCTACTTATTGCTACATATCCCTCTAATATTGGATTTTTGCAGATAGGGGACAAATCCATGTAACATGTGCACCAACAATTAGTACGCCGAAGGCGGCATTCACTGTTACTTTGTACACAGGGGACATTTATATTGATAATACACTGCCTTAGTGAGTTCACACTGCAGTTTCACAAACCCTGTCCTATGTGCATTGTATTGTCAATAATTCCACTTGGACTCAGCGTAAATATCCATTATTTATCATTTCTGCATTTCTGCAGTTTGATTATCCATCATGGATTTCACAGTGTATTACTTTGTCCTTTAAATAATTTAGAACTAGTGGATTATTTATTGTGAATATCCATACTGGATCCCATGCAAGTTTTCCACTAGACACTATCCAATCGTGGTTGATTTTATTTATTTTAGGTATTGGTTTTGTATTTTATTTGAAGTGCATACTTTTAACAGATCAATAAATAAGTTTACATCTTTTCCGTGTCCCCTCTTGAGGAGTGTGCCGCCCTACATACACTTATATTATATCCTTCTGGGTGAAACTACACGGCGGAGCACCTCCTTCTGTCCTTTATATTGGGTGTAGCCATTGACATACCTTATCAGCATCAGAATAGTAGCTGAGGCAGGTAGCCAGAAGAAACCGGTCTCTTTTGTCAAGGTTTCGGTGAGGCAGAATGGATGATCTAATCTGATGCATCAGGCATTGGTGGGTGGAAATCCTGGATGATCCACGCCTGATTTATCTTGACAAAGGTCAGTCTCTCCACATTTTGGGTTGACAGGCGAGTTCTTCTTGGGGTAACTATGGCCCCCGCCGCACTAAACATCCGCAGATAGGCAGCGGCCTATAGAGGATGTCTCTATAGTAGTTCAGTTTGTCCTCCCTCTCTGCGGGTGTAAAAAATGCCCCCATTGCACATTGCTTGTGCTCCAATGTCCTCCTCTTCCTCCTCCAGTTCAGCCCCCACAGGGCTCATGTGGCCGTGAAATCTAGGCACCACGTCTCTAGTCCCCTGACCAGCCAGATTTACCAGCATCAGTTCCAGGACATTAAGCAGTAGAATGACATCGTTCATCCCGTAGTCCTGGCGACTGACAAATAACGTGGCATCCTCAAACGGCCTGAGCAGACGGCAGGTGTCATGCATGAGCTGCCACTGGCTGACATCGAAGTTACACAGGGGAGTACTCCTGTCTGCTTGGATCATCAAGAAATCGTTTATGGCCTTTCTCTGTTCGTATAGTCGGTCTGGAAATGTCACATATCAGCCTATGTTGGGGGATGCAGTTCTGTTGCTGCAGCTTAAGGACGGTGTGCTTTGCGGTGTACGAGTGGCTGAAGTCAGTTGCGTAACTAGAAATGACTGGGCCCCACAGCAAATTTTTGAATGGGGCCCCCTCCCCCAGTAATTTTTTCACAACCCCTTCCTTTCATGCCGCCCCCTTTCCTGTGGCTAGTAAAGATCGCTCTCTCAGACCAGGCCCGGCAGCTGTTCCATCCGTTTTCTACACTGTCTATACTGCCACTGTATATCATTTCATTGTGTAATAATGTTAAGGGGCCCTGACAAAATCTTTTAGTACTTCTCCTCCTCTTGGATGGGCCCCTTCTGGGTCAAGGCCCCAAAGCAGCCGCTTCCCCTATAGTTACGCCCCTGGCTCCCACGCCACTTTCCTCATCAGTACTTGCTTGCCTAGTGGAGGAGCGGCAGATGTCTCCTCCAGATCTTGGCTGCACAGTAGCTGCTGACTGTCCTCTAGTAGCTCGTCCTCGCTGAAAAATGTAGCCGATCTCACAGCATATAATACCTCTCTGGCTGAAGTAACAGAAAAGAACAAGGGCAGGTTGAGGACAGGTGAAAACACAGGGCCTACTCACAGGCCATGCCAACTATACGTCGTGTCAGAGGAACCAACCGACTCTTGGCTGGGGGTGTCTGATGTCGCTTCGGACAAAGTGGATGACAGAGTCAACCATTCAAGAACCGCTGGGTTGCTGGTCAAGACATGACCGCTAGATGACACCAGAAGCTCAGGCTCTCGCTGCGACCCCTGTTGCCACGCCCCCTTACTCTGCTGCGACCTGTGCCTGCACCAGAAACATTTAGGCCTCTTTCACACGAACATTTTTTTGCGAGTGTACGGGCCGTTTTTTGCGTTCCGTATATGGTCCGTTCTGCAAAAAACGGAATGCACACGGATGTCATCCGTTTTTTTTGCAGACTGCAAAATACTGAAAAATCCATACGGTTGTGTGCAATAGGCCTTAGGCCTCTGCCATAGGCCTTGGGCCTTTGCCACTTCTCTGTCTGACATACTGTCAGATCAAATAATCCAATGCCACCAATACACGGCAAACTGGGCTTCACAATATATCACAGCACCGCAGAACGTCAGTTAGGCCCAAATTTTGCTCCACTTTTACACAACAGGCCCTACCAAAAAGATATATACAACGCTGGACGGCGAATATATTTTTATTTCGCCAGTAATACACTGAAAACAGGGTTTCAGAATATATCACTGTACCGCAGAACGTCAATTAGTCCCAAATTTTGTTCTACTTTTACACAACAGGCTTTTCAACAGATATATGCAACGCTTTCTTTTAACAGTGACCTATAAAAAAAATGGATGAGTTGTCATGGAAACCTGGTGCAAAACTGTGTGTATGTTAGTGAGGTGAAGGCAGAATAACCTGGTTTCTATTGGATAATAAGGATCATGTGATGGTTCCATATTTGCATGTTTTGGGAATATCTCAAGAACGTTACATCCTAGAGAGCTAAGACCTTTATGAAAACCTTCCCAGACATCTGATGTACCTATGTGCCAAATTTGGTGTCCAATGGTTAATTGTTTGTCTGTCTGTCCTCTAAAGGCAACCAAACATGACATTGATTTTAATAATATAGGTGTTAAACCATACAAGATACAAGGTGGCCCACAAAAAAGTAACTCAACAATCATTGAAAACACAAACTGTCATCCAGGAGTGTGAGTGGTATATGGTGCTATATGGTGTATTGCTAGTTCATACACCTAGCTGCTAACACTTCTATTGCCGGTAGTGTGTCTACAGAAATAGAGAGTAAAAAGCTGGATGGCCATTTCTCTGCTTACCAGCAATACAGTATATAACGCCATTATACCACACGTACTCATGAATGACAGCTTGTCTTTTTAATGTTCACTGACTTCACATATACTGTATCTTGTATGTTTTAACACATTATTAATAAAAGCTGTTTTTTCATAGGATGAAATAAGGACTTTTGTTGCTCTTAGGTAAATGGTGTTGCTTTGATATAACCCTAATAACCCTTTTGGGTCATTTTGTTCTCTTCTTTCATTTGAAAAAAATGTAATACACAAGACACAGCAAATTTAATTAAGATCCCAGATGTCAGATCCCAAATTTAATTCGGTCCCCATACCACAAAATTAATTTAGCCCCAAGACATCAGACTCTGTAATTAATTCAGCCATCAGATCACACAGTTGATTCAGACCTCCACACCAGTAAACGTATATCATTCATCATGGTTGGTCACATCAACCCATATATTACTCATGTGGTCCTGACACTGCCCGATTCTTGCCATCTCTCAGCCCCCTTTCCCATGTAATGATGATTTGGTCCAGCCAGCTGAGCCTAGCGCTCTATTACTTGGGGTAGCTGCTGCCATTACTGTGTGTGATCGCTGGGTTGGTGTTGGTGTCTCCACGAGGCCCATCCCCAGTATTGTATTCTGGAGAATAAAACTTCTAAGAAGTCCAGACACAAACACACACTGGGCAACTAAAAGGAAGAGGCCACCAGCCGAGTGTAGCATCCATGTGAGTCCAGGAAGCATGGTGGAGATGGAGATGAGGGAGAGCTGAGGGCGATGGGGTGAGGACAGGACTCACAAAGAGGGCACAAAGGCTGCTGTAATGAATGTCTGACTAGCCATCACCGACTCGTAAGCTATATATGTAGCACATCTGCTAGATGCAGATAGCCTTTCTTTTTTAGTTGGCTAACCATATGACTATTTAAGGGGGATCTTTGGTATAATGCTTCCAAAAATTGGGCAAATCGAGTGTTCACAATTAGCAATATATACACTGGGCACATTTATTAAATGCTTCACAAAGGCGGCATAATGTGCAAGAGAAAATGGGTAAAAATGAAGGATTTAATAAACCCTTTTTAATTGCGTCCTGCAACACAAACAACAAATTTGAAAAAAAGATGCAGCAAAAGGGCAAAGCTAAACAACTGCTCCATTTTTAGGGCAAAACACTTATTTATGTGTACAAGCATACAAAAAATACAAAGGAATAGTGAATCCATAGCAAAATCAGCATACCATGGATTGTGCTGGAGATTTTTTCAAATATTTCACCCCATGCATTGGAAGGGTGAAATCCGCTGTGAAAATCTGAAGCCTTTCACCAACAAAATCCTTAGCATGCATATTCATGCTTTGATCTTTACGCCATATGCATGGATTTTTGAAAACCCCATTCATATGTAATGTACTAAAATTAACATAACATTATATGGCATAGAATAAATGTATTATCCACCAGGCGCACAATGGATGCAAATTAAATGTCTTTTTTTCCTTGATCTTGGGGATAGCTGCTGCAGGTAACTGCAGGATCATCTTTAGAGGCTGCCCAGTAATTACAGACAGTAGTGTAAAGGCCCTTTACATGGGACGATACAGCAGGAGATTGTTGGGAGGGAAGCATTCCTTTCTGACAATCGGCTGCTTATCAGTGGAGGACACCGCTGCATTTACATGAAGTAATCCCCTCCACAGTATGGGAGCGAGTGATCCCTATTATATTGCGGATTCTCGGCTCATGTAAAGGGCCCTTAAGACACAGGTGCAGGAGTAGTAACAAAAGACTCTAGGACCAGACTACACAGTGTAGGTATGTAGTCTGTTACCATGGAGACACATAGGTCTGTAGAAGCTGTAGACACAAAACTGTAGCTGATTTCAGTTAAGATTATTTGCAGAGTTGGGTAATATTCATTTGAAGCAATAAAAAGAAGTGCACCTATTGAGAAACAATGATGTTAGCATTGCTTTAGAGCATGGATGAGCAACCTTTGGCACTCCAGCTGCTGTAAAACTACAACTCCCAGTATGCAAACTTGCTCAGCTGCTCTTCTAACCCCACAGAAGTGAATCAAGCATTCTGGTAATTGTAGTTTCTGAACAGCTGGCGCGCCGGAGGTTGTTGATCCCTGCTTTAGAGGATAATGTGTCTCTATAGCAGCTGGAGGTTTAGACTTTCACAGATCAGCAGACTTTTGCACACATTCTGTATGACAATGAAGCTTCCAGGACAGTATATGAAGGCTTTGGTGGATTGCTTTCAAGTATATTATATTCAGCATTTGTTCAGAAATTCTTACATAATTAAGAAAGAGGAAAAGTTTGCTGTTGCTGTTTACCTGGGAAGTGTGCAGCCAGCTGACAAATCTCATCTTTTATGCATAATATCTGCTGCATTTGTGGAAGTAGGTTCACCTGCAAAATATGAAGAGTATGTGTTACAAAGCAGATACTATTAAAGACGTGTTACATAAAATGCATTTACCATGCCTGTCCTTTTTCCAGGTTATACCCACTCGTGACCCTGCACATCCACATTCTTACAGTTCTTAGAACTGCTAGAATATGTCCCATGCATTAAACACCAGGGGACCAACAACAAAGGCTTCCATTTGAAGTCTTGCCTTTTTCTGTCGTCTACAGTGACCGTTGGCTGTGATCACATTGGCTTCATGGTTCCATCATGTCTGCTGCTCTATTCCACATATATCTAACCCTTCTTCCTGAGGCCTGACAGACCCACAGTAGAATCCCTTAAAATAGGACCATCATATCAGTCATGGATCTCTAACCTGAGCTCCTCACCTAGAGGGTTCTTTCTCTTTCCTATGTCTCTTTCTGCTTTTCTGAGCTCTAGTTCCATTATTGTGTAACATTTTATGGTGGTTACAGGCAATGGTGTACATAGAGAAGTAAGGGCCCCATAGCAAGGATCAAACCAGGCCCCCCACACAGGACAGAAGGGTTTCTGCCTAAAGCCTTTTAAATGACCCTTGGGCCATTTTTGCTAAAAGTTGTTCCTTTAGAGGGTAGAGTCCTAACCAAGTTTTCACTACCAAGTAGAAGAGGAGATATTCCCAACCAAGACTGGGCCCCCTCTTGCCCTGGGCCCCATAGGAGTTGCATGGTCTGCCACTAAGGTAGTTATGCCCCTGGTTAAAGGATTTTTATGCTTTGTGATTTATAATATGTGACAAAGGGGTAAATGATAAAGTGGTCATGCCATCAGTTTCAGCTCTATATATGTTCTTTTCTTTGCTACAGTAGTCTGTACTATGTTGAATGAAAACAAATATGGAATACTTGTCAGAATGTGTGAGAACATTCAGCTCAGAAATCATTCTTCTCCTGGACATATTTCAACAACATATCACGGGCTTATTGGTATGAATTTTGTGCTTACTCTGCAAATCAGTAGTCAGTTGAACAGTCAGTCATCAACTCCAAGTGGCTATGTCATCATAGTGCAAAAGCATATGAGCCTTGCTGAGACAAAGCCAAGCATTTGAGATTATGACTAATCAAGGGTCACCTTAAAGGGGTTGTCCAGGATTTTAAAGGCTATGTACACTTTCAGGGGCAATTTTCTTTATGAATTGAACTTTACTCATTTTGTGCTATAAATAATTTTTTCAATCGGTATTTATTAACAAATATTCAGATGTTCTGTCACAAAGGGTTAACTGTTTTTCTTAGGTGTGTGAGTCATACTTTGATTTTCTCTTTGTGCCGGTCATCTAATAAGCCTTATCTCTCAATTACTAAAAGGTCAAAAACACTTATATAAGCCACATTCTTATCAGTAAAATAAGGAGTGAGCGATAATGAGTGGTTATACGGTCAGAGATCAGAAATAAGGGGTCCGTTAGGTGAGCTGCTTGATGGAACAGACTGAAAAATCAGATTCTGCTACTAGAGCATCTCAGCTATGTACAGATAAAAGAGCTCCAAATGTTTAATAAAGACCAATTAAAAATGAGCACAAAGCAGTAATAAAACGTTTGCCTCCAAATGTGAACATAGCCTTTAATTATTTTTTATATTTAAGGGGTTCTCCAAGAACAATTTAAAATGGTCCCCAACAACCTGTCCTAGAATGTGAAAAACACTGGTTCCCACCACTTGCAGGGCCTCACTACAGTGCGCTACAATATATGGTAATGATGAGATCCTGCCTATGATATACCATCATGGCTAAGCAGCCTAATGGGAATTCACACCAATGTGTAGTATATGCAAGTGCTAGAGCGCAGTGTGTAATGTGGCCCTACCACCTCACCCCCTAGGCAGCTCTGCAAGTGCAGGCAACCAGTCCTGATCGCACTCTAGGACAGGTTTCTGGCAGCCATTTTAAATCAATTCTGGAGAACCCCTTTAAGTTTAAAATTTAAAAAGATATTTGTTCAGTTCCTTCTGAAACAAAACAGGGTAGGATACATTCCAAATGACAATGTGAAATTGACTCGCCCTGTGAACGACCTAGATCTGAAAATCCTGTCCTATAATAACAAAAAACAAATAGATTTCTGCTCTCATTCCCTGAACAAAAATAAAGTAGCCTTATTGATGTAGCTAAATAACAACACTTCTGCCTTCCTGTCCTGTGACTGAAATTCATAGAATTATCTGTACAGGACACATGGCCAAACAAGGATTTACTTATGAATTGCTCTATTATGCTTGTATGAATGCTTCGCCATAACTGGCTGACATGCTACTTTATTAATGTACTGAATTTAAGTTTAACCCCTTTGTGACCACCAGTACACTTTTGTACGATGCCTAAGGCCTTAGTCTAGGCAACTGCCTTTTTATGGTGGGCTAGTTTAAGTGCTGCATGGATCTCCCATGCAGGGAGGGGCAGGAGCTCAGGAGTCTTATGACAGCTCCTTCATGCATCAGTTTCTGAGCCACTTATTTAAGCTATTTAAGCAATAGGATCCTTAATCTAGACTCTGCAAATGTGTTTGTGTCTTCTGAACTCTGGTGAATGACTTCTGTCTGTTTATCGCATTGGTCGTTTTCATACCATCATGACCACTGCCTGTTCATCGTATTGATCCTGTGCCACCTGTTCTGACCTACTGACTGTTTACAGGACTGAAGAAACTCTGCCCGCCCTGATTTCGGCTTGTCCACTGACCATGCACTTGGCCTTGCCCAGAGTCTCTTGGCCCATCTGGGCCAGCTGTCACTGAACAAAGACTAGTTCAAGTGATGGCAACCTTCTGGTTGTCCTGCAGTAAAGTCCAGATCCCTGCACAAAGGTGAGAGGGTGAATACGAAGGAGGGGGGGGGGGGACTTGGTTAATGTCCTTAGGAGAATCCAAGCCCTAAGTCAAATCTGTTCAGTGACACAGTGAGTCTACACCTTTTCCTGGCTAATAGTCAATATTTCAGCCTATCTATGAAATTACAGGTGGTTGGCAACCATGGTGCCCTTTTTCTCAGTACGGCTCACAGGTTAAATCTCTTTCAAGCATGCAGCTACTTGGGTCTAATGTAGAACAGCATGCAGTGCAATATAAATTGTAATAAAAATATAATGATAATAAAGCAGATGGTTGGCCCTTTGCTGTTTCAATGTCGTAACAGAGCTGCAACTGCTTAAAGAGTGTTTTCTTACATGCTTTCTATTAGCGTACAACAAAGTAATATATTTCATGTTTTTATTACCTCTATGACAGTCCTAATGAAAACACTCTCTAGAAATAGAACAGCTGGCACCTTTTAAGCTGAAGATCAAAAGAGACTTCAAGTTGGGAAAACAGTGTGTATCTAGTGGTATGGCAAATATATGTATAAAATGTTCAGGAAGCCTGATGTCTCTGTAGAGCACCTATGAACAAGGAAATGCCAGGGAGATGCATACAGTGCTATCTGTGTGTATAGTGCATTGTATGACTATCCTGCTTTATCTAGGCCTACAGCTGTACAACAGGCCTTGAAGATTAGATCCTCCACACTGGTCCCACTCTACACAGCAAAGCTGACAAGTAATCTGCAAAAAACATGAAATGTCAGCCTACTGGATGTGGTAGTAGCCACTGAGAAAGCTGTGGTTAGAATTACTTTCAGGATTTTTAGACACACTGTAACAAGAAAATGATGTTCCAAATAATGTAAAAACATTTTTAGAATCTGATTTAAATAATTTTGACATTTTCCAATGATACTTTGCCTTTCAACACAGAAAATGCCTGTAGATGACTGCTCATCTAACTACTGTCGTGGGCAGTGACTGGCTGGGCAGACATCTCCTGCCATTTCCTATGTCAAGCTGGGGCCAGGAGGTGGAGACAGATTTGAACTGATTTAATTATTTTAATGACAGCTTTTCTGAAGAGAACAGTGACAATGAAAACACTAGGTACCACCAGGATTGTTCAGTAGCTGCACAATATTCACCGACAGACATGCGATATCTCTCAAAGGCTTCATTCATGTATGTATTGGGCATTCTGTTTTCTGTTCTGTCATAGGAGCAGAAAAATAAAATGCAAGTGAAAAATGGATTGAACACATGATGAACACCAGTGGATCTCAACAGACCCGATTGACTGTGATGGGTTCTGATGGGCTTTTGTCATTGTGTCAGCCATTTTAAAATAGCACAGCATGCTACATTTTTTTTTAATCATTTTTACACAATGTGCGAGGGTGGCCACTAACAAATCCTCCAAATGTGCATGAAGCCTAAGACTAGGAACAAACATAAAAGATTACATTTAATATAGAAACAATATACCTAGCAAGGAATGAGAAAAGGCAGGATGTTTCCCACCCAAAGACTGGTTTCATCTTAAGTCTTTGATGTTACGACTGTACATAGAGATAGACAAGGACAGTGAGCCATAAGACTAGAACCCAGCCTGCTTCCCCTACCTACTTGAAGTACGAGCTCTAGATAGCTAGACCGCAACTGGTCGACGGACCCTATACTAATTAAGAGTAGAGACGGACTAACAAAGACAGATGGACACAATTCCAGAGTCATACATAAATGGGTCAGAACCAGACAAGCTATGCAGTACCAAATGAGACAGAGAGTGGTCAGAAGACAAGCCGAGATCAAAACTAGACAGACAACGCAATACCAAACAAGAGACACAGAGTGGTCAGAAGACAAGCTGGGGTCAGAGGAACAAGCAATGCAATAAGTACAGGAACAAGGAACCAGGAACACAGCTGGCACTGACACTGGTACATGGCCAGAAAGGGGTTTAAATAGAGCACCGAGTCCCTGGATCAGAACCTGACCAGTCCATGACTCAGCCCTTTATTAATCAGAAACACTAGCACACAGTACTAGAACAGATGAGCAATCAGCCCACTGCTAATGTTCCCCAGCACATGCCTGCTGCACAGAGCATTGAATCCTGTTGCTAAGGATGGTCTCAGCTGTGCATCTTTCCTGCGTGGCTGTGCTGGTAAGTTTCTTACATTTGAGAACAATAAAGCTACATTATCACAACAGTTAAAAAACGGACACGTGACAGACTTTTTTTTAACAATGTTAGTCTATGGGTTAATTCATATGCCAGTTTTTTTTTAATGGTCAGTGAATACAAAATGTCAAAAAATAGAACATGTTCTATATTGTCCATTTTCACTGACCAACAGCCCCCCAACAATTGAAGGGGCTGTTTTTAACATTCCTTTCTCAGGAAGGCATCAGTTAAAAAAATGTCTGTTAAAAACTGACAGTGCGTCCATTTTTAATGGTCATTTTTTATGCTATTGTGTGAATGTAGCCTAAGGAGGACAAAGTGGATGTATCCTGAGACATATATAGGAGCTTTTTACCCTTTGACATTTTTCAACTTACGCGACCCTGCTCTGTTCTTTATTTGCTTAGGGTATATGGTAATGGTTTTGTGAAAAATCGCAGCCAAACTACTATGAAACCACAACATGGCAGACTTATTAAGCTCATACGTGGCATAAACATAGACAGTCTGTCTAGACCTGCACCAGAATTATCACAGTGGCTCAGGCTGGATGATAAATGTTGTGGACGGACAGACACTTTTGTCTAGTTCTATGCCAATTACTGGTTGGCTTTTGACACATAATTTTCCATACCTCTTTTATGTTAATCTGCGCCCATTTGATAGGCTAGCCACAAATATTTTCTTTCAAATTTTGGTGCAATTTACGCCAAAATCTAGGTGCACCAACATAAGTAAATGTGGGCTAGTGTGTAACTACTTGTTTTTGAGCAGTGGTTCTTAACCTGAGGTACATGTACCCCAAGGGCTACATGCTGTAGAGTGGGGGGTATGTGGTACTGCCCTAGCAGACAGCAATGTTTCTCAGTATTCAACTTTATCCTGAGTGAGGACAGTGATACAGTTGAATGTTGCAGGGGTGCATGTGAGCCCATGTCTCTCTGCCCTGCCACTCACTCTCATAGGCTAAAGGCACTAACTTATTAGAGGCCAGCGCAGGCAGTGCAATGATGTCACCAACATTGTACAGCCTGAGTTGGGTTGCAAGCAGCTAAGGATGCAGACCAGAAAAGGCCTGTGTTCTGCTCCACAAAGGTAAGTATTTGTGTTTGTTATCTTCATTTGCCACCTTGGGACACTGTAGGTGGGGGTCATTATTATGACTAGGGCACAACTACTGGGCGACTATGGGGTGGGGGGCGGGGGGTCATAATTATAACTGGGGCATCCCTATTGGGGCACTGTGGGGGGAAGATTATTATTATAACTGGGGCAGCACTATTGGATCACTATAGGGGTGGTCATTATAGTAACTGGGGCATCACTATTGAGGCACTGTGTGGGGCATCATTATTATAATTAGGGCAGCACTATTGAGGAACTATGGGGGTAATTGTTATAACTGGGGCAGCACCATAGGGGCACTATGGGGGGGGGGGTCACTATTATAAGTGAGGAAGCATTATGGGGCCATTAAAGGGGCATTGTTTATTACATTATGGTGGATTTATTACTATTGGGGCACCACTGGGGGCATTAATATTACTGGGTGCATTATAAGGGGGCATTTTTTTTACTTGGACACATTATGGGACTTTTTTAAACACTCTAGAGAGAATTAGTACTACTGGGGACACTATAGACTGACATTATTACTTCTATGGCATACTATGGGGGCTTTATTACAACTGGGCACAGTGTGGTTGGCTTTATTACTACTGGGGCACTATAGGGGACATCAGTACTACTAGGGTCACTATAGGTAGGCATTATTAGTTATTGGGAATTATTACTACTGGGACATTTTGTTGGTCTCTTTTACTGTGGCAATTATAAGGGGAGTTATGGTGGGCTTTATTACTACTGAGGAACTATGGGAAACATGATTACTAATATGGGCGCTACTGGGGGGCATTATTACTTCTGGCGCACAATGGGGGGACATCGTTACTATTGGTAGCACTGTAAGGGCACTATTAATAAGGGCACTAGGGTATAGAAATATTACTATTGGTAAGACTTGATAGCACTATTGCTGTGAGCACCTTGGGACACTATCAGCTTAGCACAATTATTTTTGGGGGACACTAGTTGTGTCTGTTATAAATCCAGTTACAAATAGGATTTTGAATTTGTGGAGGTAGAAAATGGGCTGATTAGTGTCACATGTCCTGCTGATGTCAGGACACACCTCATTGCCCTAAAGCATGATGGGACAGCAGTCACATGACAAACTAGGAAGTAGGATTCAAACAAGGGAGTTAAGAAAAAACTGCAAATGAGGTAAATTTGAAAAAATTAAAAATAAAAACAATCCAAAAAGGAACGGGAGCTAGAGTACCTGATGAAAATAAACTTTAGAGTGAAAAGTAGTTTATGGCACAACTCCTTTAAATCTTGGAAGAACCTCTTTTATCTTCTTACATATAATCTTTGGGGGAAGTGCAGAAATCAGGGAATTTGCAACATGCATCATTTATATGAGCTGCATTGTATACGCTGGTTAAGGTATAAGTTGTGATTTATGTAGTTCTAGAACTACTCTCTATTTGTAACAGAATAGATATATGGCTATAGACATCCAAACCAATATACTTTTCAAATACAAACTGTTTAGTATCAACCACTCATAAAATGATTGCTCAAGTGTTAGGCGGACATCAGGACACACACATGCACTAGAGATGGATTTATGTTTGTAGCTGTCAGTAAATTACTTTCCACTTCACTGACAACTTCTGACACTCAGCTCTGTGTCTTTGATGAATGGTGGGACATCACCACTCTTGAATAATGACCATTCCTCCCCTGGGGGACCAGGGACATGTCAATCTGCCTTGCTATTATCTCAGATCAAATACAATCAAATGTAAAGCTTTTTATTATTAGATATCTTTAGAAAAATACAGATTAAGCTTGTCGTCAGCCTAGATGTTTCTGTGATTTTACAGACTATTTAAATGAAATTTGAATAATACAAATAAAACATTACAGGGTTCTTTATACCAGTGGTGCACATCTTTTTTTGGGATTTGGGGCCACATTGTAATATTGCTTGAAAAAACTGTAGATTGGCACTTGTTTGCATCAGCCTATTACACAGGCCGATGCAAAGTGAACGGGGGAGTACTGATCGCTACCAAAGTCACTGCTCCCTCATTCAGTTCTGTATCTTCTCGGCGTCATTGCAATCACATGACGCGCTTGACACTCCTATTCGAGACAAGCCCTCTTGAGACCGGTGCGCGATTGGTTTGCTTTTATTGCTGGGGCTGAGCCTAATTATAGATGCAGGTCCTATTTAATCACATGGCGCATAGCCAGCTATGCATTGGCGTATGCGCATGTGACGTAACCGCGCGGTTACATGGTTGCAGGTGTTTTTAGCTTTTAATTAGAAGAGGAGGACACTATTTAAGGAGGAGGTTTTTTTCAATTCCCTATCCCCGGAAGAAGCCATTTGTTGGCGTTGGGAGGAGGCAACCACAGGATCAGCACACATCGGTATTTATCATTTTTTATTTTAATATATCACTGCTTACACAGTTTATTCTCTACCAGGGATCTATGATTGGGGTCTTTGTTCTACCTCTGTGTGCAGTGTTACTTTCTACTTTTGTAACTACTACCGGTTACGTGCTGGCCTGTGGTCCCTTCCTATTGGTTGTTCCTCTCTTGGCGTATCCATTGCTGCTATACAAATACTTTTTATTTATACTGTACTGTCTACATGTTAATAAAATACTTATATGAGCTAAGGAGGTGAAGTGTTGCTATTTTTTGGTGTTCTCTGTTGATTATCAGCAGCACACCCCTGAATACAGAGGAGGCTGTGCTGTCGATAATCATACATCTTTCATTTTCAAGATTATAAAGGCCAGTTATCAGGAATAAGCGTTCCTATGAACACCTGTAATTGGACTGGAAATCATACAGTGTAAGGGGGATTAAAGGGGGGAAAATTTTTAAAAAGTATTTTTTTTTTTTCAAACTATAGCTCCTTATTCTTTTGGCCTCTTTCACACTTGCGTTGTTAGGATCCAGCGTGCACTTCCGTTGCCGGAAGTGCCCGCCGGATCCGTAACAACACAAGTGAACTGAAGCATTTGAAGACTGATCAGTCTTCAAAATGCTTTCAGTGTTACTATAGCAGCCAGGACGCTACTAAAGTCCTGGTTGCCATAGTAGTAGTGGGGAGCGGAGGAGCAGTATACTTATCGCCCGTGCGACTCCCAGGGTGCTCCAGAATGACGCCAGAGCGCCCCATGCGCATGGATCACGTGATCCATGCGTTCACGTGATCCATGCACGTGGGGCGCCCTGACGTCACTCTGGAGCACCCCGGGAGCCGCACGGGCGGTAAGTATACTGCTTCCCCGCTCCACACTACACTTTACCATGGCAACCAGGACTTTAGCATCCTGGCTGCCATGGTAATCAATCAGAAAAAGCTAAAGTCGGATCTGGCGATGCGCCGAAACGACGTTTAGCTTAAGGCCGGATCCGGATTAATGCCTTTCAATGGGCATTAATTCCAGATCCGGCCTTGCGGCAAGTGTTCAGGATTTTTGGCCGGAGCAAAAAGCGCAGCATGCTGCGGTATTTTCTCCGGCCAAAAAACGTTCCGGTCCTGAACTGAAGACATCCTGATGCATCCTGAACGGATTTCTCTCCATTCAGAATGCATTGGGATGATCCTGATCAGGATTTTTCCAGCATAGAGACCCGACGATGGATCTCTATGCCGGAAAAGAAATACGCAAGTGTGAAAGAGCCCTTAAACATGCAAACTAACACTAAAATAATTATAAATTCATTAATTTGCACCAGTCCTTTTAATATACAATATGCAGTTTCACAGAGACAGTTTTCGTTAACGTAGGAGTTTTAATTTTTTTTATTATTTGTATTTTATTATACTTTATTATTCTATTTTTATAATTTTTTAAATTTATTTTTTACATATATTTTTGTCACATAATATGAGGTCAATAAAAGATCTCTGGGGGACACACACTTTTTTTTCACTTTTTTCTTTATCTTTTTTTTTTTCATTTGTATTTTATTACATTTATTTTTTATTTTTTCATTTTTGAAACGTATTTTTAATGCTTTTAATGACCTTTGGGTGAAACAGTCACATTTCCACTATAGTTGGGGCATCTAAAGGAGCTTTGTACAAGACAGAGCTGATCAAGGTCTGTGGGAGTCTTTACAAGGCAGAGAGGATCAGGATCTGCTAAGACCCTGCAGCTCTGCCCCGAGACACCTGCCAATCACATGATTTCCAGGTCCAATAGAGGAAGCAGGACAGCAAGCCCTCTATTCACCGCATAGCTGTCACTGAGTGCTATGCACCAATCTGAGGAGAATGCAGAAGCGCTAAAGCCACTATGTCTTCTCCTCGGGTCTCTGACTGTCACTGACAGCGGGGGACCTGACCTACTCTTGCTAGATTCCAGGAACAGGACCTTTAATCCAGAGTTGTGAGGATTTGTGCTCAGAGACACAGCTGATGGCACGGGGACCACAAAGTATGGCCGTATTTGGGCCATTGGCTGTGCACCCCTGTTCTTTGCTAATATAATAAAAATATTATTAGTTTTATAAACACAGTTTAGGTAATAAAATCTGCATGTTAAAGGGGTTTTCCAGGGTCCTGATACTTGTGACCTATCCGCAGAATAGATCATTAATATCTACTTGGTGATGTTCTGACACCCTGTGCCCCCTTGATTAGCTCTTCTCTGCAGCCTGTAATGCTGGAACTATTCACTTCAATAGTTGCTACAGTGCAGCAACCTGGCACAGCCTCTATAGTAGGCATGCTCAACCTGCAGCCCTCCAGCTGTTGTAAAACTACAACTCCCACAATGCCCTGCTGTAGGCTGATAGCCTGTAGGCTGTTCGGGCATGCTGGGAGTTGTAGTTTTGCAACAGCTGGAGGGCCGCAGGTTGAGCATGCCTGCTCTATAGTATGAACTCAGATATGCTTCTTTTTCCATTCAAAGTGCTAGTTCTAGCACCATAGGCTACAGGGGACAGCTTCTCATGGGGGTGCGGGGAGTCAGACCCTTACCCATTAGATAATTATGACCTTTCCTGAGTATAGGTCATACATATCAGGAGTCTAGAAAACCCCTATAATATAGTACTTGCCTTAGTTAATTGCACAAATTCAACAAGTTCCAGCTTTTCCTTGCAGTTTGCCTCCATAGTTTCATTTGAAGGGATGTACATAAGAGCGTCTTTTCCTTAAAATATGAGAAAACAATTAAGATGATAATAAAACAAGTGCATGCTGTAAAAATGTGAATAAGGGTGGGAGCACATTTGTACACATTTGCTATTTTTTATTGAAATATCCCCTACTTTTACTTACCCACTAAAAATATAATAGCAAGTAGTAGGGAATGGATGAAAGGACGTATGACTGTAGGATCATGCTACATAGGGCTTGTTTGTTTTCTGTAACCATAGAGATGCTTAGATCTGCATAGGAGTTATAGACACAAAATGGTGGGACATTTCTAATACAGATGTAGTAGATTTAACACACATGCTTAACTAGACATGTTAACTAAACTAGTTGTATTCAGCCGACACCATCAATTGCTTTTCAAATGGATTTTGTTTTGGAATATCATGATGAGTTAAGAGTGTCAACTCGCTACATCTGTAAAGTCTGTTTGCTACGTTTTTAATTTTAGTTGAGAAGGTGTATATGGTCTTCAAAGGGTTTTTCTTAGATTTTCTAACTGATGACCTGTCCTCTATCATTGAAGTTAGTGGGGCTGAACTGTGTTACCAAGCACAGCCATTGTACAATGTACAGCGTTGTACTTGGTGAGCTGAGAGAATGGGGAAGTGCTACTATGAGAACCGATGCCTTCTCAAACAGATGATTGGCCGGGGTCCCGGGAGTTGGATCTCAACCAATCAGATACAGAAGACTGGTCCAGAGGATAGGTCATCAGTTAATATATCTCAGAAAACCCCTTAAATGTTTAACAAAGTTTGAAGCTAAATGAACCAAACAATGGTCATGCATGGTCATTTTGGTAACTGCTATACACATAGCACTAATAAGCACTATGCCATAATTACAAAGCAACTTCTAGTACTGTTATTATATTAAGCACCTCTATACAAATGAGCAAGAGAAATTATAAGCCGGGAATATTATATATGTGACTTATGACACAGATCCTAAGTAAAATGTGGGCAGATTTCTGCTACTTTTACCACAACAGATTTTCAATTACTTAGCATGTAAAGGGAATGTGTCATCAGACTATGACCTATTGTTTAATCATGTTTTAAAGTTAAACATATTTTTTTCAAATTTCATTTTTAAGTTTCCATTTCCTTATGGTCGCAATTTCCTGTTCTGTGACAGCAGCTATGGGCCATAGACAGAATGGACAGGAGGGGACCGCTTTGACTTCTATGGGAGAGTTCTCTAGACATGCTCTGTGACCTCTGCAGAAGTCAGGAGGAAGAAGATATCACCTATTGTGAATGGTGGATTCTGTGTTATCTATATAGAGGTGCCATCATTGTAATTTTGCCTGTGATGATATTGTAATAGTTACTGACAAGTTACCTGTACCAGGGGTGTAACTACCATAGCGGCAGACCATGCTACTACTATGGGGCCCAGGACAAGAGGGGGCCCAGTCTTAGCTGGGATCATCTCCTCTTCTACTGGAGGTGAAAACGTAATCAGTACTCTACCCTCTAAAGGAACAATCTTTAGCAAACGAGGCAGTGAAAAAATGGCCCAAGGGTCATTAAAAAAAAGGTGTAGACCCTTCTGTCCTGTGTGATGGGCCTGGTTTGATCCTTGCTATGGGGCCCTTACTTCTCTATGTACGCCACTGACCTGTACAAGAAACACGAACAGAAATTCACAACATATTATTAGGCCTACTGGCCTAACCTGGAAAATGTATTTATTTGTATATAGATAGTGACATGGAAAAGTAAAACAAAAATCACAATATATTTAGCATAAAAATGTGATTTCAACAAGAGGTCATTTTTGATGATCCATTCCCTTTAACAACTAGGCTTTATTTTCATGCAAATTTGGGTAAATAACATCTGGTAATGATTTCTACAATCCAACTCAAGTTTTCTGGAGGAAGCCAGACAAGACACAGAGCCTTTGTTTTCTCAACACGGGGATCGAAAAGGCAACTGATAATTACTAGAGGTCATCCGAAGATAATATCTGAATCAAATGACTACAAAAAACAAACAAACCCTACCTATAGCCAGTGTGGTAAGGTGCAAGGTGTCATATGTGATGGTAGGTACGTGTCACCGAGGTTGCTGGCCTCGGTGAGGTGAGAGCCGGGTTTTTGTCTGCAGCAGCTAGTGCTGTTTGACTTTGTTAAATAGCATGGCTGCAAAGCCGATCCGGGCCGGCTCTTACTGGGAGCAGCTAAAGAGTAGGGTGGGTGGCTGCTCCCCACGGTCCAGTCCATGTTTTGGGCTGGATATAAAACGCAGCCAGCAGCTGTGTCTGAGGAGTGTGATTATCCTGGAGCTGCTAACAGGGCTGGGAGTTCTCTGTCCAGGAGGAAAGAGCTCAGCAAGGAGGTATTTTGTTCCTGGCTACCTGAAGCTGGATTCTCCTGCGGCTGGGCCGACAGCGTGGTGCGAACCTGCACCTACACCTCCCAGGTGACTGAACCTGTGTTGGACTGTTTTTGTTTGGCTACGTTATTTCCGTTGTGTGTGAACTGTCACCAAGAGACTGTTTTTCATTTTGTGTGCAAGTGTGAATAAAACACTGTTTGTTGCACAATCTGGACTCCTTGTTTTGCCTCTAAACTGCACCCGCACCGCTGTCTACCAGAGCGACTCCCCACATTTGGTGTCGGATGCGGGCATGCGTAGTGAGGCTGGCGTGAACGCCGAAGTTTTGTTTTTCTAAAGTGTATGGAATATATTAAGCCAGCAAAGCTGCAAGCAGGAGTTTCTGGCAACATGGAGGCTGCTGTGAAGGCTCTCATAGAGGCTAACGTGCAGCAGCGGGAGACCAACCAACTACTGCTACAACATGTGATGGCGTTACAGGCGGCAGGAGCGTCCCACCACGCCCAAGATGCCCGAAAGCGGTCCGTGCGGCGATCCCAAAATGACCCCCGCAGACGACGTTGAGACGTACCTGGCGGTTTTTGAGAAGGTCGCCGTGAGGGAAAAGTTACCCCGTGACCAGTGGGCTGAGGTGGTCGCTCCGCTCCTGGCTTCCGGACCCCAGCAGGTGTTTTTCGACTTGTCGGATGACCAAGCGGCAGATTATGACACTGTGAAAGGAGAGGTCCTAGCCAGACTGGGCGTGAACGTGCTGGTCCGCGCCCAAAGAGTCCACCAGTGGGACTTTAAAACGACTGAACCCGCTAGGCCGCAGTTCTACGATCTGCTGCACAGGCTGCAAAGTGGCTGCAGCCCGATCTACTAAGTCCCACTGCCATGCTGGATCGACTGTTGGCGGACATCTTTGGAGGGCCCTGCCTTATCCCCTCCAGCACTGGATCGGCCAGGTATCGCCCACCAATGCCCTGGAGATGGTCGACCTGGTGGAGCGCTACGAGGCCACCAGAAACCTGCAGGGGACTCTTGCGGGAAGGGGTCAGTCAAACCCCGGGAGGCCTCTGCCCCAGTTCCGACGTCCGGCGACAGAGCGGCCTGCCCGGAATATACCCCTGCGAGTCCGCCTCCCGTGGTATGCTGGAGGTGTCAGGAGCCAGGCCACATCAGGGCCGACTGTCCGCATCGGGATGAGCCGATGGATATGAACTACGGGGTCGCTACTCCCTGTATGCACGGAAGCTGTGCGCAACTGGCACCCGTGGAGGTGCAGGACCATAACCACCTGTGTCAGGTAGAGGTGGGAGACTCTCTGGCGGTGGCTCTGCTGGACTCCGGGAGTTTAGTCTCCCTGGTAAGGGCTGCACTTGTACGGCCTGGCGGAGTATACTGGCCGTAAAGTCGGGGTCCTGTGCATCCACGGAGACCTGAAAGACTATCCCACTGCACTAGTGACTTTGTCCACAGCGGCTGGTAGGTGGACCCACGAGGTGGCTGTCGCTACTAAACTCCCACACGAACTAATACTTGGGAGGGACTTCCTCGGTTTTCCGGCGCTGTGGCCGGCAATAAAGGTATCTGAGGGACCCGAGACAGGGGTGACCCTAGTAGAGTGGCCTGATACCGCTGGAAGGCCAGAACCCTGGGAGCCCGAGTCTGAAGGGCCGGGCGGTAGGGGTGACCACTGCTCCAGCGGTAGAGGGGGAGACAACCCCACTGAGTGTAATGGTGGGAGACACGGAGGACTTGCCACCGGGACCTGAGTTGGCAGACCTCAATGTCTCCGGGAAAATTTTGGGACCGCACAACACCGGGACCAAACCCTAACCAGGGCCTGGGAGAATGTGCTGGAAATTGATGGGAAACCCCAGAAACCAGGGGCTGAATTAATGTTCCCACGGTTTATTGTTCTGCAGGATATGTTGTATCGGGTGAACCAAATCCGAGGCGAACCTGTTGAACAGTTGGTGGTGCCCACAGCGTATCGCAAGCTTGTCATGGAGCTTGCCCACCAACATGTTCTTGGGGGACACCTGGGGTGGCAGAAAACCCAGGACCGCATACTGCAGCGATTTTATTGGCCCAGTGTGTTCAAGGAGGTAGAGAATTATTGTAAGTCCTGTCCGACCTGTCAGATAACTAGCCCCCAGCCACATTTCCGTAGTCCCCTGGTACCTCTGCCAATTATTGAAGTACCGCTTGAGCGAATCGCGATGGATTTAATTGGGCCTGTACCAAAGTTCTGCCAGGGGCCACCAACACATTCTGGTAGTTCTCGACTATGCCACTCGGTATCCGGAGGCGGTGCCTCTGCGACATACCTCAGCTAAGCTCATTGCCAAAGAGTTAATGGAGATGTTTTCCCGTGTGGGCCTGCCAAAAGAGGTTCTGACAGACCAAGGGACCCCTTTTATGTCCAAAGTAATGAGGGAACTGTGTAAATTGTTGCGTATAAAGCAGTTACGGACGTCCGTTTACCATCCGCAAACAGACGGTCTTGTGGAGAGGTTTAACCAAACTCTAAAAAATATGTTAAAGAGGGTGGTGTCTAGAGATGGGAAGGACTGGGATCTGCTTCTGCCCTATCTCATGTTCGCAGTGCGAGAGGTGCCCCAGGCCTCTACTGGGTTCTCGCCCTTCGAACTGCTTTATGGCAGACACCCTCGGGGCCTGTTGGATATCGCCAAGGAAGCGTGGGAACAACAGCCTGTCCCCCACAAAAGTGTCATTGAGTATGTCGCCCAAATGCAGGACCGGATGGAAAGGGTGTTGCCCTTGGTCCGGGAGCATATGGAGGCAGCGCAACAAGCCCAGAGTAGGGTGTACAATCGTCAGGCTCGGGTACGGGACTTCAATCCGGGAGATCGGGTTTTGGTTCTGGTACCCACCCTTGACAGCAAATTCCTAGCTAGGTGGCAGGGCCCCTATGAGGTGATCGAGAAGGTAGGGAAGTAAATTACAAAGTACACCAGCCAGGCGGCGCAAGCCGGAGCAGGTGTACCACGTGAATTTACTTAAGCCGTGGAAAGATAGGGACACAGCCGACGACCACAGCCCCCGGCCAGGGCTTCTAGGTGAAAAGGGTCCAGCCCCACAGTTCGAGGCCTGTGAAGCAGTAACCACGGTAAAATTGCAGACAGCCTGTCTTCCAAACAAGTTCAGGAAGTCAGGAGTTCATCAGTCGGAACACGGATGTGTTCTCGGACCTCCCTGGCCGCACGTCTCTCATCCAACATGACATCGCTCACTGAGCCTCAGGCCAAGATCCGGTTAAAACCATACCGGGTACCCGAGGCTCGGCGACGGGCCATCGCGGAGGAAGTACAGTTAATGTTGAAGCTCGAGGTCATTGAGGAGTCGAAAAGTGAGTGGGCCAGTCCCATAGTCCTAATACCCAAGCCGGATGGGACGTTGCGGTTCTGCAACGACTTTCGCAAGTTAAATGAAGTATCCAAGTTTGACGCGTATCCCATGCCCCGAGTAGACGAGCTGGTTGAAAGTTTAGGACAAGCCCGTTATTTTTCTGTGCTGGACCTCACTAAAGGGTACTGGCAGGTACCCTTAACGGAGTCGGCTAAGGAAAAAACCGCATTTGTTACCCCGCAGGGCCTGTATCACTACAAGGTGTTACCCTTTGGCCTGCATGGCGCCCCGCCACTTTCCAAAGGTTAATGGACATAGTGCTGCGACCACATCGTCGGTACGCCTCGGCCTACTTGGATGATGTAGTCATCCACAGCACCGACTGGGAAAGCCATTTACCCAAGGTGCAGGCGGTAGTGGATGCCCTGAGGAAAGCCGGACTGACCGCTAACCCAAAGAAGTGCTCCATAGGGTTAGAGGAGACAAAATATCTGGGATATGTAATTGGGCGGGAGTCATCAAACCTCAGGTAACTAAGGTAGAGGCCATTCGTAACTGGCCCCGACCGGTCACCACCAGGCAGGTAAAGTCGTTCCTGGGGATTGTAGGTTACTACATGAGGTTTGTGCCCCACTTTGCCACAATAGCAGCGCCATTGACAGACCTGTTGAAGGGGCGAAAGTCTGGGAGGGTTAGCTGGAGTGAGAAGGCGGAGGAGGCTTTCTCCGCGTTGAAGTCGGCCCTGTGTGGGTCCCCGGTTTTGGTGACACCCGACTTCAACAAGGAGTTTGTCGTACAGACCGACGCCTCGGAGGTAGGCCTCGGTGCGGTACTGTCGCAGGAGGTCAACGGGGAAGAACATCCCGTTGTCTTCCTGAGCCGTAAGCTCAGTCCCGCCGAGTCCAGGTATAGTATAGTGGAGAGGGAGTGCCTGGCTATCAAGTGGGCACTCGAATCTCTCCGCTACTACCTGTTAGGGAGGAGGTTCCGTCTGGTGACCGACCATTCCCCCTCAAATGGATGAGTCAGGCCAAGGAGAGGAATGCTCGGGTCACCAGGTGGTTCCTATCTCTTCAAAATTTCAAGTTTTCCGTGGAACACAGGGCAGGCCGCTTGCAGGGCAACGCAGATGCCCTGTCCCGCGTCCACTGCCTCACGTGTGTTCACCCCTCAGGGTTGAACAAAGGGGGTATGTGGTAAGGTGCAAGGTGTCATATGTGATGGCAGGTACGTGTCACCGAGGTTGCTGGCCTCGGTGAGGTGAGAGCCGGGTTTTTGTCTGCAGCAGCTAGTGCTGTTTGACTTTGTTAAATAGCATGGCTGCAAAGCCGATCCGGGCCGGCTCTTACTGGGAGCAGCTAAAGAGTAGGGTGGGTGGCTGCTCCCCACGGTCCAGTCCATGTTTTGGGCTGGATATAAAACGCAGCCAGCAGCTGTGTCTGAGGAGTGTGATTATCCTGGAGCTGCTAACAGGGCTGGGAGTTCTCTGTCCAGGAGGAAAGAGCTCAGCAAGGAGGTATTTTGTTCCTGGCTACCTGAAGCTGGATTCTCCTGCGGCTGGGCCGACAGCGTGGTGCGAACCTGCACCTACACCTCCCAGGTGACTGAACCTGTGTTGGACTGTTTTTGTTTGGCTACGTTATTTCCGTTGTGTGTGAACTGTCACCAAGAGACTGTTTTTCATTTTGTGTGCAAGTGTGAATAAAACACTGTTTGTTGCACAATCTGGACTCCTTGTTTTGCCTCTAAACTGCACCCGCACCGCTGTCTACCAGAGCGACTCCCCACACCAGATACAGTCACATTAGACCCCCAATTAATTAGTTACTTTTCCTATTTTCACCTTAGTTACTGTTTGTGTGACCTTACCTATCTATTACATAATGTGACAAAAACATTGCTGGATCTGAGCTTATTGCAATTATATATAACCCTATTCCCCTATTATCATGGTCTGTCTATTCACATATTTCTATTCACTAACTTTGCATAATATTGGCTTACCATTATGACTATTATGACTAATAGCAGTAGTGAAAATGCCACCCAGATCTGATAATCAGCTTTTCTTTTAGACATTTTTAGTGGATCATCCCCACTATGTGTATACCATGTTCTGGGCATTTCTATACGGTTATGAGGGTTGGAGTTCTTTCACTGTGAAGAGGGCGTAACTACCATAGCGGCAGACCATGCGACTGCTATAGGGCCCAGGGCAGAGAGAGTTGGAATCATCTCCTCTTCTACTGGAGGTGAAAACTTTGTCAGGACTATACCCCCTAAAGGGACAACTTTTAGCAAATGAGGCAGTGAAAAAATGGCCCAAGGGACATTGAAAAGAGTTTAGGCAGAAACCCCTCTGTACTGTGTGTGGGGCCTAGTTTGATGTTTGCTATGGGGCTCTTACTTCTCTAGCTACGCCACTGGAAGATGGCCATGCATTTTAAATCAGTTGGAGGCAGCCCCCATACATATTATATGGTCAGACACAGACCAACGATCTGTGCAGTCATCGGGAAGGAACATTACTAGGAGCACTCCTCACCAGGTGCTGCCGATCTCTCGCTCATTCATTGAGTGAAAAATCGCTGATGCAGACACCTAGATCATTTCTGGGCAGCAGATTGTGCCGTATAAACAGGGATCTAATTCCCAATGAATGGTTATAGGGACAAACCATGACTCTAGTGATCAAATGTGGTGATTGCCGTATATAAATGCAGATTTCACCTCCTGCAAAAAGCAGGCAGTTATAAGAAACAAATGGTTTGCTTCCAATAATTGCCTGCAGGGGTCGGCCTGTGTAAAAGGTCCTTAGATCGGTTGATTGGGACAATATTAAAGTGATTGTCCAGGATAAGTAAAACATGTCTGCTTTCTTCCTAAAACAGCATTAACCCTGTCCGCAAGTTGTGCGTGGTATTGCAATTCAGTTCACTTCATTTCAGTAGCACTCAAAGTCATAAGCAGTAGCAGAGCCGCCCTATAGACAGGTGTGGTGGTCTTTCAGTAAGAAAGCAGCCATGATTTTCTTATCCCGGACAACCACTTTAATTAGTGTTTATTGGCTCCTTAGGATGTGAGATGGCAGGGAAAATGGATCACCATAGCTTTCCCTTAAGGCAATCAATTTCTATCCCAGAATGAGGTGTGTATGGCCTGTGGGAGAACCAGCTTAGTTTAAGAGAGAGCCCGCACAAAGTTTCTATACGATGTTCAGGAGCACAGTCAAAGTTTAAGTATGGCATAAATAAACATAAATAATTGTAGTCAGATGTGAGCGGCAGTGATCTATGTAAACCATCAATGTTTCAACCTGCCTCTAAAATCACTGCCCTACATTTCTGTTGAAATTACTTATGGCTACTGAATGTTAAATTAAGCCATAAACATATAATTCAATTCTAATCTAAACCATGAATTCTACACCAAGGCCGGCTAAGTCGTCAGCACAAGATTTTTAAGGTCAATCATACATTTACCTGTAATTTATAGAGACTCAAACAGCCAGCCAGAGGTTTAGGGGTGTCAGCACCAGACACAATACGCTGTTAGCATTTGATGAAGTATCCATTTATATTGATAAATTATCACTATGGAGAACTTTCTATAATACTTTCTCTATTAAATTATACAAAGTTCTTTATTAAGTATTGTCACTGAAAAAGCTATCATGCCTACACTGAGGATGCTAGGTTGTATTACAGAGTATAATGTGCATTTTAGTGATTAATTACATTGCTTATACATTAAAAACAAGCCCGAACCATGAACCTTTTGAACAAAGCCTGGCCTCAAGAACCTTTTGCCTTTAGCGTAAAAGTGATCTATTCTGCCTCTTTGTAGGGTTTTAGCAAACTTCAAATTTTTTCCTTATACCTTTTGTATGAAGAGCAAAAATAAGGTATACTAGAGCAGCAATTGACTAAAGGTAGGTATATTAACCACTTGGTGCTGTAAACAATTTTACATTTTTTGCTTTTTTTCCCCTCCCCATTTTCCAAAAGCCATTTTTTTTTTTACTTTTCTATTCACAGCTGCAAGAGTTTTTTTTTTCCTAAGGCACAAGTTGTATTTTTTAAAGGCACATTTTATTTACCATGTTATATTATGTATTGAAAAACATAAGTAAACATTTTATATATATATTTTTTTTTTTTGGGGGGGGGGTTGTTTTTATGGCATTCATTGTGCACTTAAAGGGAATGTGTCATCAGAAAAAAACTATTGTTTAAAATACATTTTTATGTTAATATATTTTTATGACTTTTTAATGATGTTATTTTAAATTTTCCATGTCAACATTTATATTTAAACAAAACCATCAAAAACTGCAGTTTTCACACTGGCCACTAAGCCTAATAATAGGTGCCACTCATTGTCTTTATAGATCAGTTACCAGCTTATTTGTCAGTCTAATCCTGCCTTTAATGTTATCACCTCTGTGTATAGATAAGACAGGATCCACCATTCACAATAGTTGATTATCAAAGGTTATCTATTCCTTCCATGTACAATGACCTCTGCACAGAGAGAACATGCGAAGAAAACTCTCCCAATGAGGTCCCTTTCTGACCATTGTGTCTATGGACCATGTGGCTGCCATAAAGCAATTTTTTGATGCTTTCTAAATTCTGTTAAGAACAGCTCAGGCAAGATGGCCGCCCCTATAATCATGTTCAGGAAATAGAATTAAAAAATCTGCAATCACAAAATAAACATAGATTAAAAGGGGATGAGCTGCTTTCTGGTTTTAACTGGCAAATAACATTTTTGGTGACACATTTCCTTCAAACTGTCATCATACCTTTATTTTGTGGATCAGTACAATTACAGTGCTACCAAATCATTATACTTGCTCTTATGATTCACTAGTTTAAAAAAAATTAAACTTTGAAAACAAAATTTGCTTTGCATCACTATATTCTGGGGACAGCTGTAGTTTTTATTGGTACTATTTAGGGGTACATATGACTTTTAGATCCTACCCAAAAGTTTTCATTTAAAATATGATTGCAATTACATAGTTGAATGGTATGGGATAGTTTTACAATAGTGTTTCATTTGTTGCCATTGTTCCATGTGCTCAGGCGTTGGCTGCTTGTGGGTTTGAATCTGGACCACTATTTCTATTGTGGTTCATGTTGCCACTGTTCCATGCCGCCTTACCTCCACTATGCCACTATGTTGTTGTTTTTTTTATCTCTCCTTAGTTCAGTATTGCATGAGTTAACGTTTTTTGGTTTTGTGTGAGCAGAGCATCACTTTCACTGATGAGTTTGTTAAGTCTGCTGTATATGTCATCAGTTTTTACCGTGTTATGGATTTCCTGAGTTGTGTCTCGTGTCCCTGGTTGTGCAACACTGGTCCTGTTGGATCTTCTTTACATGTTCTGTGTCTGGATTCTTAGAAGTCTGAACTTTAGTTTATTTTTGGTCTGTTCTCTCTCTGTCGGCCATCTGACTTTATCTGATCTCCTAGTTCTGCTTGCCAATAAATTCCCAAGTTCTAATTTTTGTCTGATCTGCCTTGCCAAGTTTCTGCTTCTGGATCTATTGTGTCTGAACTGTTTCCTAGAGTCCTGTGTCTGTTCTGTCTTGCTAAGTTTATGCGCATGTGTCTGCTATGTCTGAACTATGTCCTGAATTGTGTTCCGTGGATTTTGCATGTTCTCTGCTTTTTTGTCCACAGTGGTTCTGTCAGGAGTGTAGCTAACGGCTCATGGGCCCTGGTGCAAGAGTTCATCTTGGGCCCCCCTTCCCTCAGTGCTTTGTGTGTCTTCCTATGCGGCACAAGGGTCTTTGGGCCCCTTTATGCTCCTGGGCCCGGTAGCGACTGCTACCTCTGCACCCCCTATAGCTACGCCCATGGGTTCTGTCCATGTTTTGCTGTGGATTCACTTGTGCTCTGCCTATCAGTCCTTGCCTGGTTCTGTCTGTGGTCATGCCTGGGCTTCCAATGGCTTGCTCTGGTTGCTCTGACCCAGTGTGTCAGCTACCAACTTTATCAGGAATATTCTAAGTGGTAGTGGCCTGGTGACTCCCCTGCAGTGAAATCCAGATCCTTGTATAGGGGTTAAAGTGTGAATACCACGGGATCTCCAGGACAATACCTCCAGGTCAAGGCAATGTAAAACTGGTTAGTTGGCACAGTGGTTCCATGACAATTGTGAGTGACAAATAGGCAGGCAAGACTGCTTACATCTTTTTTTTCCTTAGCAAAATACTGAAGTCACATATTGGTTGCAGTAATCCCTCAACCCTGCAATGTGACTGTTTAGCTCTAAAACTTCTGCATGGTAGTGCGTTTCAGTAATCTTTTTTTGTAATAAATTAATAATTAATAAATTATGTTGGTCATTAGCTGCTCTCTTATATAATGTGATACGCATTTGTGTGTTAAAAGTTCATGCCCATAGCCTAGAAAACAGACTGATCTTAGATCATAGTCTGCAGTTGATCATGTGTATTAGTCCTGAGAGAGTTCCACTTGCTTCCAAGACTGACATTATTGCGGCCATGCAAGGGTTATATTATTGTAACCATCCAAAAATAGTTTCCATGAGAAGTCTGTTTCCAAGCAGAAGCATCTGAAACTATACCAAGCAATTTTCTTCCACACTGGTAATATCATGCATACTGCATCTCTTTCTGCTGCTACTGCACAAAGAGATTTGGTTATTCATAGAAAACAGTGAAGTATACAGATACAATTCTTTATAAACCTCAATATGTGCATCTAGAGCCAGCTAACTATAAAGCTTGTGGAATTCACTAATATTTTCCATATAAGCCTTTACTCAGACAACTGGCATCTATCCAATCTAAACGGATTCCAAAATAGGACTCATAAGAATCAGAAAAGATAACAAACTGTAGAAGTCAAGTCTGGAAACAAAAAAAAGAGTGAGATACGTTTTTCTACATGTATACTGCAGATTGGCATACAATATAAATACACATATGGTATAAAAACATTTAGAAAAATGTTTTATCAAATGAGAAATGTAACATCATTTCAATATTGTTGAAAACAAAAGAGCTTTGTTTCTTTTATTTTTCATAGACACTGTTCCTTTTGTGGTCTTTTAAACACCTAATTATGGTGCTATTGCTAAAAATGCACCAAGAAGGAGTAGTTGTAATCGAATGTGTGAATATAATATATGTAAGTGATTACAATGTTAGAGTGAAAGGATTAGTTTATTGGGGAAAACCATACAATTGAAAGGAGGCATTAATACCATGTTGGGCCGACTTTAGCCTGGACACAAGATTAGATACAGTTGGGCATGGAGACATACAGGTTTCATATTGTATCCTGTGGCAGATTTGAACACAGATGTTGGAGTGAGCCTATAGATCCTACACACCCGTATGTTGCTGAAGCTGGCGCCCCAGATGGTTCCAGAAATGTTTGATTGGTGATAAATCTGGTCACTAGATAGGTCAAAGAAGTGGAGGAGACATTCCTGGGAAACCACTGCTGTCTGTGGGAGAAGGTTATCCTGCTGAAAAATGCTAGTTGGAAGCCCTGCCACGAAAGGCAACACATGCAGTCACAGGATGTCCTGCACATACCGCTGAGCTATTAGTGTCAATACTAGGGGTGACCGACTGTCGTATGCGATGGCTCCCCATATCATTATGTCAGAAATTGAGACAGTGTGTCACTGCACAGCAAAGACAGAATTGAAGTGCCTCCATACTTGAACCCAAATGTTGTGGGATTTGAAACAGAACCTGGATTTGTCGCTAAAGACAATACAGTTCCAGTCAGTAGCAGTCCTAGTTTTGGTGGCTGGCTGTCAATGGCAGGACACATAATAAGTGCTGTGACACCTAATTTCCTTCTGCCAAGCTCCTGGAAAATGGTTCAGACAAAGACCGGGGTGTGCAATGAAGGTGCCACCTGTGTCTGGAGGGTGGACAATGAGATCGTGGGAGCTGCTTGTGCTCATCAACAAGAGGTACACTAGTGAAAAGTAGCCTCTGACAGTATTTTTATACTTTTTATAGGGCAGCAGGGGAAGCACTTTTACATCCTCTGGTGGCAAGACCAAGTGCCAAATTTTGTGGCAATCCAAGATTTCTATCTAAGTGCGTTCTTTCTTTCCCCATGAAAGTTTATTATAGAGAGTCTCAGACCAATAGGGGGGAGCATTTTTTTTATTAGGGGTGACTTGTCAAGTATGAAAATGTTTGCACTATAACTGTCAAATGTGGCATACTTTTCCAAAATTAATACCTAATAAGGATCATTTATATTATGCATAATGTACTGGATACTCATACTGTAAATCTTAATCAGAACCTAGCTTACAAGGCCTAGCTAGAAAGTGAAATGTGTTTAGGCGGGATAATGTCCTTAATGCTCCATGGGAAAACAATATGCAAAGAGGTATCTCCCAATTAAAGAGAACCATCTCGCGAGCACCACCTTGTGGAAGTGGCTCCCTATGAGTCAAAATCTGACTTTTTAATTAAATCTTGGTGTGTGATGAATGGATATTTGCCTTGATAATATTCCCTTTTCATATGCCAAAGCTTACTTAAAAAAGTCATATTTTCACTCATAGGGAGCCACTTACACAAGATGGCACTAGCAAAATGGTTCTCTTTAATTTGAAGATACTTTTTTGCAAGCAAGTGAAATCAAAATGGATTGCTCAGACAAGAGGTGGAAGAAACAGCACAACACACATATGAGAGCTGATGGGCTCATTAGTCAAAAAGCTGCAGGTGGTAGCATGGGACACGGGTCTAGTGGCCAACCATGGACAGAAGCTAAATAAGTGATGCGGTGCTCATGCCCACCCTGGATAGCGGGATAGAGTGTTGCCATGACATTAGCAAAGCATTTAAACATCCAACAAACTACTAAATATGATAAGACAATTCTTTACAAATGTTTTACTTACCCAGAGGCTTTTGATTGTGAGTAATAAATGTTTTGATGTTGTCAATTTCTGCAAACTGGTGGACTATGTACCCCAGTTTTGTTAGGACACGCTTGTACAGGGTAAACTCTTCAATCCCAATTGAGTGATACAAATGCAGTAGGACTCTTCCCTTGGCATTAGAAAATAGTTCCTTCTTAAATTTGTCTTCATACTAATAAAGTAAAAAATAATATGTTTTAACAAATCATATATAATCACTTGCACAGAAAATGACCATACCACGTGCCTAATATGCCCTCAATATTTCCATGCATACTGATGTCAATGAAATGTACCCATAATGCTGACTGGACACTGGTATGAGGTAAATAAAACTAAAAATATTTTAAATAAATAATTTCCATAGTTTCCCCCACAATCACACTCCACTTACTGGCCCAATATATGAGGTCTATAGCTTACTATTGAGGATTATGACCAGGACCAGGAAGTTTGGTAAAGGCCCATGGGCACAAAATCTGATGGGGTCCCCATAATTTACATTTTTAATATAGCTGGAGTAACAGGGTGTTGGTGTACCTGTCTGCTGCTGCCACACTCATCTAATGTCCATCCGCCACAGTTGTCCTTTGTCCAACTTGGCGGCCAGTCCATAGTGTAGTGTAAACCCGCTAATTAGTCAGTCCATAGTCTAGTGTAAATACTGGGGTCATTCCATAGTCTGGTGTTCATGCTGCGATCATTCAGTCCATAGTCTAGTGTAAACACTGAGGTCATTCCCTAGCCTAGTGTAAATTCTGCTGTCAGTTAGTCCATAGGTTTGTGTATACACTGTTGTCAACCAGTCAGTAGTCTAGTGGTCTAAATGCTGTGGTCAGTCACATACTTCGCAACAGTATCCTTCTGGATTTGACATAGAAAGTGGACTAACATCTTAAGACAGAAGTGTTAGACTTAAAGATGCACCGAATTTATAAAACATTGTGCAACATTTTATGTTTCAATGAATTTTTATTGAAGATTTTGTCATACAAGAACAAAGGAAAAAACAGCGACAGTAGACGGGCGCAGCCACCGCTAAATAGGTGAAATACAGGTACAATATATATCTAATACATTTGTATAAGTCAAAGGATATACCAGGGCATCTGCTCAGGTGCTGCCAACCTGGTATGTATGATGCAATTAAGGTCAATGAATGTACCCAGAGAAAGCATGGAGGGAGCCCCAAAGGAGGAGGACATCCCTGTATAGATCGAAAAGAACATGTACAGCAAGGAAAGAAATAAAATAAAATAAAATAACATCGGGAACATTGTTTCAGGGTGTACCAATGAGGGGAGAGGAATAGATCATGTGAGTACTTGGATAAAAGTGTCGTCTATGTTTATCAGAGGAAGATCAAGGGGACATGTATTTTGAGGTCTTCCACGCTCGCCATGTCTTTTCCGCCTTTATAGTAGTATGGGTCACCGAGGCCATTATGAGTTCATACTGACAGGTTTTATTTACCCATTGGGTAACATCAAGCAGTGTGGGAGGATGCAGAGACTTCCATTTTGAAGTGATGGCTAACTTGGCTGACAGGAGGATATGGCATATTATCCCTCTTTGTCCCAAGGTAATGTCGGTGATTCCAATCATCAGCAGCGCTAATGAGGGAGAGGGAGTAAGTAAAACAGACATTAAGGCCTCATGCACACGGCCGTTGTTCGGGTCCGCGTCCGAGCTGCATATTTTGCGGCTCGGCCGTGGACCCATTCGCTTCAATGCGGCCGCAAAAGATGCGGACAGCACTCCGTGTGCTGTCCCCATCCGTTGCTCCGTTCCGCGGCCCCGCAAAAAAAATAGAGCATGTCCTATTCTTGTCCATTATGCGGACAAGAATAGGCATCTCTATAATGGGCCGCGTTCCGTTCCGCAAATTGCGGAGCAGCTTCCGTGTTTTGCGGATCCGTGGTTTGCGGACCGCAAAACAACAACGGCCGTGTGCATGAGGCCTAAGTCCGAGATTAAGGAGAATACTGCAGACCAGAATGATTTAATAATCGGGCATTCCCACAGTATATGGAATAACGTGCCTCTGCAACCACAGTTTCGCCAGCATAAGGGAGAGACAGATGGGTAAATCACATGGAGCCTTTCCGGGGTGAAGTACCACCGTAGGGTAGTCTTAATAAATGACTCATACTGAGTCACACACGTTACATTTTTGGAAATATACCTAAATGCCAATGTCCATTGCAGTGTTGTATAAGTGGATTTTAAGCCTCGCTCCCAGGAAACAAAAGGAGCTGATTTAACAAAGGTATCTTTGCAATGGAGCATGAGGTAGAGAGGGCAGAGGGTTTTTAAATGTGGCCTAGGTATGGACCATAGCGTGAACACTTGTTTATTAGCAATTGGCATAGCATGACTGTCCGAAAGGTAGTGCCTAATTCTGAGGTATTTGTAAAATTCCACATTGGGGATCTTAAAAGTATGATGAAGGTGTTTAAAAGTGGATAGGCGGTTCCCCTTAAACAATTGGGGGATCTCTGAGATGCCATACTTGTTCCAATTTATCACCCCTAGGTCAGGGATTAAATAATCAAGTATGGCTTTCGGGAGGGGACCTGATTTGGGGTATCGTGCAACATTTTATACATTTTCTGCAAGTTACAGCAATACAGACTCCTCATGATAAATCTCCCCGTGAGTGCAGACTACATAGTTCTTCTGTACACCATCCGGTTTTTCTTGGTTGGGGTCCTCCAGAGTGAGAAATGTACTTGTAGCTTCTCCCCACTCTGGTTAATGAATGAGGATCTTGACTGAGACTAAGAGAAAACTCTGAACACGCTTCATGGTTGTTGGCAACCATCCACAAATTCCTAGACAGTCCATTAAAATGGGGTACTTCTTTCCAGTGGCCATGAAAAAAATATTATTTTTTTCAGGCTGGTGCTACTGGAACCGGTCACTGTGATTGTAGTTATCATCTTACAGTACTGAGCAAAGGCTTACATCATATTAGTGTACTGAGCTATAGATATGCATTATTTATTATCTTTCATTATTATTTTTATTTCCAAAAATGTTGGTTTTCCATGATTCTTGGGCAAGTTGTCCAGAATAAAGGATATTCGGGTTGGCAACTCTGTCACGCTTTTCCTAGGCCTCCATCCAAGTCTTACAGCAAAACTACACATTTTATGTTGCTCTGCAGTTTTTACACCACCTATTTTATTCCTGACATTATTCATAGCTATGCTATCATGAGATCATCCTACCCCTATATGTGCTGTATATGGTATGATACATTACATTTTGCTCTAGTTAATCTTTATGACTAAAGTTTTAAAACAGTATTTATTAAGCTATCTGGCAGACAGAGAGCTATTTGCAGAAACATACTGTAACTTTCTCTTTCTGTTGTCATGAAAGCATTTTTCTTTTTGGAACAGTTGGACGCATCGTGACAGAAGAACACTTACACAAATGAATGCATGCTGTTAGCAGACCACATACCTTCTTGTCACCTCTCCACTATCTTACAGTAACAGGTAAAACAAATCTGACAATGTAAATGACAGACTTCTTGTGTTTAGAAGATACAAGGATCCAAATAATCTTTCAACCAACTACTTTTATAAAATTTGTCTTTGAAGTTGGCATACACACATAAAATCTTGCCACCCAAATAATTCACATTTATAAAAGTGCATTCACTGTTCATAGCTACATTAAGATAAACTGAATGACGGTAGAAAAAAATGTAAAGTATTCGGCATAGTCCGTATTTACATAACTAATCTGAAATAAGACAACAATAAGGAACTAAGTATGGGCATGACATATGGATTATTTGGTGAAAATGGGTTAAGACAGATGCTTATTAGGTACCTACTATACAGCTCCACAATACTGCATGTATGTCATTTTTACTTACAGTCTGTATATAGAAATTAGTGTTGATCACGAATATTCGAATTGCGAATTTTAATCGTGAATATCGGCACTTTGAGAATTCGCGAATATTTAGAATATCTCAAAATATATTCGTAACCGTGAATATTCTTTTTTTTTTAATACCAGTCTATGCAAATTTTTATGCAAATTTTATGCGAATCGCAATCAAGAAAATCATGCCTGAAGATCAGGAATTCGCGAATTTGTGAATATTCACCCAAATATTCGCAAAATATATCGCGAATTCGAATACTGCCCCTGTCGTTCATCATTAATAGAAATTTTAAAGCAAGAGCTATGTTAGCTAATAAACATAGACGTAAAGCTTGCAAAGTCAAAAATACTTTCTCTTTTATAATAAATATTGGAAACGATTCCTAACCCTGAGGACATTTCTGACGTTTTTCAGAATATTAAAGTTAATTGTAAACACTTAACCCCTTTGTGTCCAGCCTGCTTTGGGCCTTACTGACCAAGCGTTTTTCTTCCTTCGTCTCGTTCCAAGAGCTATAACTTTTTTATTTTTCCGTCCATAAAGCTTTATGAGGGCTTGTTTATTGCAGGACAAGTTGTAGTTTGTAATGGAGCCATTTTGGGGTACACATAACCTTCTGATTAGCTTTTTTTAACTCTTTCTGGGAGGGAGATGGTAAAAACAGCAATACTGCGTTTTTACGTTATAAATTTTACGGCGTTCATTTTTCGGTATAAACAACATAATATCTTTATTATCTGGGTCAGTATGATTACAGTGATACCTAATACCTATAGTTTTCTTTACATTTTACTACTTTTTTGCAATAAAACACCCTATTTTTTAACGAGAAAAATGTTTTTGCATTGTCGCTTTCCAAGACCCATAACTTCTTTCTATGGAGTTGTGTGAGGGCTTCATTTTTGCCGGACGACTTGTAATTTTCATTTGTTCATTTTGGAGTAAATGGAGCTTTTTGATTGATTGTTATTACGTCTTTTTTTTATGTTTTCTTTTTTACAGTTTGACAGGAACACATATGGCTATGGTAAATGGATACAGGCTGGTGGTAACAGTCTATTTAATAAAACACTGCATTGTCGAATATATTATGTTTTTTTTTAATTAAAACACAGTCCAAAAATGATCTTATCCATGGAGAGCCTGATCTTAAGAAAATTCCCTTTCCCTGCGCGATTCAGTGCAGTGCAAGGGGGAGCATAGGAGCATCCCCAAAATCTCAGATGCTCCACCCAGACAACCTATTTAAGATTGAAACCTATTTAAGTCCAGTATAAATGCTGTATAACACATACTATGTGTGACACAGAACAATACTTCAGACACACTCTGAGCAACAGATATTATTTATTTTAGTCACTTATATGGCGCTGACATATTACACAGTGCTTTACAGACATTGTCATCATGTCCCCATACTCACAATCTAAGTTACCTAGCAATATGTATTTGGAGCGTGGAAGGTAATTGGAGTACCCAGAGAAAACCCATGCAGACATAAGAAGAACATACAAACTCCATGCAGATGTTGTGCTTGGTTGCATTCAAACCTAAAACCTACATTTAAAAAATTAAAGAAAAAATAATAACTTTGCTATATGACTGTGAGAAAGAATAATATGTCAGGCACTCTTTGAGCAACAGGATTTTTGTAAATAAATTTGAAAAATTGTTTAAAGAAAAAATGGTAACTTGGACAGTATAAGTGCTGTAAAACTTTGAAGCAAAACAATATGTCAGGCACACTCTAAGAAACAGAATTTAATTACATTTGGAGAACTGAAGAAAAAATGGTCACAGAGTCCAGTGTAATTGCATTATAACTGTGATGCAGAACAATACAACATGCACACTATGAGTAACATAATTTACTTATTTAAACTTAGATAGGGTCCAGTATAATTACATACGCAAAACAACACACTAGGAACACTATAAGCACAAGGCTTAATATACAGTATTATTTTGTAGAAGATTTGTGATTTTGAATGAGGTGATGAAAATTGGGAGTTTATATTAATAAGATATTGAACTGTATAGCATTAGCTGTGGCAGCATTCACAGCCTGGCTGCCAGCAACAGTATTTATTTAATAAATTAATGAAAAAAAATAAAATAATAGCCCAGTATAATTGCTGTATAATGTGATGCAGAATAATACATCAGCACCAGAATCAATATATTATGGTATAAGATTTGTGATTGCGAATGATGTGACAGAGACTGGGGTGATTCCCATTAATAAGAAATTGAATTGTATAACATTAGCTGCGGCAGTGCTCAAAGCAATGGCTGCCATGGTGCCCTGCCATGGAGTCTATCTCTCGCTAAAATCTATCTCTCTGACAATTAATTGAAAATGTACATAGTCGAGTCACATTCGCCGTGTGCAGCATGGACAGCAGCTATATGGGCTTGGGAGTGGTTCAGTAGGTTGATAGGTTGTCACAGGTATCTGGAGCCATGCTGACTGCAGTGCATGCCACAACTGCTGGATGGTACGTGGGAGAGGATCCATAGAGTGAACACGAAGATCAAGGTGGTCCCATGGATACAACTGGGTTCAAGTCTGTAAAATTAGGAGGACCAGGATAGTACTTGGAAGGCTTGTTCATGCTCTTCCAACCAATTCCACACATTTCTAGCCATTTGACATGTCACATTGTCTTGCGGGAAGATTCCATCCACCGCAGGGAAGACAATGAGCATGTATAGGTGTATTTGATCTGCAAGGATTGATTCATACCCAAATCTGTTAGGAGTGCCTTCCACATGGATAAATGTGCCCAAAGAATGCCACCAAAACATTACAACATTCTCCTTTAAGAACTGTATGTTGGTATCCTTATTTTTAGGACCAATTTTAAAAACTTTTTCACAATTTCTCAAACTATCTTAGATTTCTCGGCGGTTCTAGCAGACAACCAACATTTTGATTAATCCCAAGGTTCACAACCTACCTATATTGGTATTAGAGGTGACCTTACTAGTGTGCTCTGGTAAAGATATAACTAAATCTTTGGGACCAGAGGTCCTTTGCGTTGTTTGCATTGCTGATCAAGCCCCCTTTCATGTCATGCCACAATCTTCAAACCCATCCAAGTTATAGATACGTTTTCATCTAATGTTTTTCTTGATCAAATGGCCAACTAAATGTTACCTACCATATTTTTTGCTTTAGAAGATGCACCTGATGACAAGACTCCCCCCCACGTTTTAGAGGATGAATATAAGAAAAAAATATTTTTCATCAGATCCTCAGATCAGACCTCCATATCAGATTCTCAAATCAGACACCCAAATCAGGAACTCAGTTCAGACTCCCATATCAGGACCTCACATCAGACCCCCATATCAGGACCTCACATCAGACCCCCACCAGACTTCAGATCAGACCCCCATCAGATCTCCTTGTCAGAGCCTTATCAGACCTCCATGCCAGATCCCCATCAGACCTCCATGCCAGACCCTCATCAGAATTCAGATCAGACCTGACAGACCCCTATCAGACCTTTATGTCCCCCATCAGACTTCCAAGTCAGACCCCCATCAGACATCAGATCAGCGATAAAATAAATAACTTCACTTACCTCTCCTGCTCCGCCGTTCCTCACCAGGTCTAGAAATCGCTCCTCCAGTGCTCCCTTGTCTTCTCCAGCCCGTATGTCATCTGATTGCATGCAGTCGTAGGTCATAGTGCATGCACTACGTCCTGGCAGTGTGCGCGGTCAGGACCAGAAGTGTAGTGCCGCCCCAGGGAAAAAAACAGGGAAGGTGAGTATGGGCAGTGCTCACAGCGCTTCACTCCCAACTCCCTGCACCTAATTCTCACTAGTATTCGCTTTTTAACATGCACAGCTATTTTCCCCCCACTTTTTTGGGGGGGAAAGTGTGTCTTATAAAGCGAAAAATATTGTAATTCTTAATTGTACATGCAATAATTCCTTAACAAAAGTCACGACTCAATGGGAAAATAATTTTATGTTCTGTTCCTATAAGTGGGAACATGCTTGTACCCAAAGCTTCTAAATGCTGCAACCATCTTGAAATTGCAAGGAAACTGTTTTTCAGATGGCATATTACCCTATAACTAGACTGGCAAGGATGTTTTCCACTTTTTCCAATGTATGCTTGAGGTGTAAAGCGGAGGTGGGTACAGTTCTTCACATCTGTTAAGAAAGCCTGCTTATTCAGTTATTGGAGGAGGCTGGAATCTTTTTTTTTTATAACCATTGTAAATTAACTCTCTCTCTCTTAATCCTCCTACAGCTTTTCTTTCATTGGGTTTGAACAGCTTCCCTATCCACATTTGAACAAATATTGCCCATAATTTAATGATTGCCAGACAAAAATAATATTAATGATAACTGCTGGTGTGTAGCTATGTCAGCAAATTAGTTGAATCGATCTCAAATATTTCACAGAAAAAACTATATATAAACCATCCTGCATGATATGGTATTAAATGTGCGGATGTATATGGCTACATTTACAAAATAACAGAAAAGAATGCACTATAAAATTAGATGCAAGCAGAACATATGGACTAGGCCCTCACTCTTGATAAAAACTGAGACACTTGGTCAATACATCCGCACATTTAATACCATATCGTGCAGGATGGTTTATATATAGTTTCTTCTGTGATTTGTTTGATTTGTCTGGAACGAGTGGCACCTTCATGTGTGAATACGCTCCTACACTGGGAGTGATATTCAAGTGCACTTTTGCCCCACCTAATAAGTGACCTTGATTAAGGTGGTACATATAGGTGTGTGTGTCTCTCCTCCCACTGGTTGCTGATGCACATGGAGGTAACAAGGAGGCAGCACACCATATGTGCGGGGACTGTGCTCCTGAGAAATGCACCACAGCATGAATAGGTTAGCATAGGAAGGGCTTAGTCCATATGTTATGCTTGCATCTATTTTTATAGTGCATTATTTTCTGCGATCTCAAATATTTATTAAAAAACTGGGAAATTTGGCTTCAAAGTAAATATATTATGAATAATTTATGGTTAATGTTTATCGGGATTTTTGTATCCTTAGGTAGGTGTACCTTTCATCTTTCTTAAAGTCAACATGAGTCAAGTCACTGTTTCTACTTATTGTTTTATGGTTACCCCTCAATTATGATTGTTAACCCTTTTCCCTCCCTTCCTCTCTCCCCAGCTCAGGGGTTTTGTATTTCCCCACTCCTCCTCTTCCCTCCCCATTATATTGTAGTGTACAATGCCTAACAATCTATTATGTATATGTGTAATTTTTTTGTATGTTCACTGTAAATGTTTGATAAAAATATAATGAAAAAAAAAGAAAGAGACACAGCCCTATAAAAATAAGTATAGATAAAGAAACAGCAGCACTAGTCAGTGTAAACTCGCGGGTGCAATCCCCCCAGGCTGTATTTTATTGAGCCCATATAGATCCAACATCATAGAATGAGGCAGCACTCCAAATCAGTAAAAATGGTGGACCGTTTATTCACCCCACTCCAATGAGACCTCATTGTGTTGGGCTGACACGTTGCAAGTGGGGTGAATAAACGGTCCACCATTTTCACAGATTTGGACTGCTGCCTTAAAAAATATGATAGTATGAACTGCTCCGTTGATTAACATTAGTTCTGCATTCAAAATCTTTGCAATACAGATCTGGATATGGATTAAACCTATATCCCGCTTGAAAAACTACTACAATCATAATTTGTTACAATGAAGGGTTACCTATTTTTATGAGTGTACAGTTATGAGCAACGTTTGCCCATTCAGATGAAAATTTCCTGTTTAGTTTTATTTTTTATTTCATTTATTTTTCTGCCAGCCCCAATCCTGTTCTGTTATATAAATGATTTCAGACTTAACAGGGCAGTACCAGATTCAACTGTTCAGCACTCAGTTAAAGAACATGTAAGAGCTCCACAAATGTTTTCAGATTACAGGGGTTATCCGGCCAATGAAACATTTTTAAAATAGGCTCAAAACAGTATTAGGGTCCATTCACACGTCCGCAATTCTGTTCCGCATTTTGCGGAACGGAATTGCAGACCCATTCATTTCAATGGGGACAGACGATGTCCCGCCCGGGTCCGCAGATCTGCACTTCCTGGTCCGCAATTGCGGATCTGCACCTCCGGGTCCGCAATCGCGTTCCCGAAATAAATAGAACATGTCCTATTCTTGTCCGCAATTGCGAACAAGAAAAGGCATTTTCTATATAGTGCCGGCGATGTGCGGTCCGCAAATTGCAGAACGCACATAGCCGATGTCCGTGTTTGCGGATCCGTGGATCCGCAAAACATACACGGACGTGTGAACGGACCCTGAAATTGACACAAAGAAAATGACTGCTCAGCCAGTCACTGGTTGAGTCAGGTCACTGCTGCAGTCAACTATTGACTGAGGGGTCACTTTCTTGTGTTGAGGGGGACCAGAAAGTGCAGGCAAAAGGACCTGGGAAGCATTGGAATAGGAGCAGTGAGGCATTTACATGTTGCATATCATTGACTGCATGTTTAGATATGTATCTTTAGCATTAGATTTAACCACATTTTTGTTAATATATTATCTAGAGATGTTGAATCTCCCATAATTTCCAGTTGAGCATAGAAATTACAGACATAACACAAAATGATATGTTTTGGTCATCCTATTTCACAGCTATTTTTAAACTGAGCTAAATTTGAGTTATTCTGGCAGGCAGCAGCAATATTGAAGGCTAAAGTTGAGATGACTGGAATTCAAGCTCAATTTCCTGTCCTTCATCAAAGAAAATCCAGGGGTTCTGAAATTGATACTATATTTTGAGCCTGTTGTATTGAAGATGCATTTCACTAGAAATTTTTACATATCATAGCACTTTAATAAATCACTTGTCCCAAAAAGGTGGAAATGACTGCCAATTTTGTTCCGAGGCATTAAGTTTGGGAAGAAGCCTTGGACTATAAATGTTATTTATTTGAAATATAGGGAAGAGCAGAACGCACGGCAAGAGTGATTTAGAGCTCAATAATTTTCCGTGACATGAAAGCAGACAATTAACTGCCTGTCCGCATACTGCTTTTATTAGGGAACGCTTTGGCATCATATCTAAATGAGGTGTGAACAGTACAAGCAAACATTTTCACAGTGTCATCAGCAAAGTACCATTGCCGCTAGTTTTATTAAAACAATTTAGAGGGTTTCAATACTTTAGCATGGTGCTGCTTTATCGTTTTAGGTGACCCAATAGCCCACTGCCGTAGCTATAAAAAGGTGTTCATACACATGACATACACACTGTATATAGGCCATCACTATAAAAATCCCATAGAACCTCTTTAAACTTAGACTTGCCAAATTTATTACAGTGGCTCATGCTCTATGATAAATTTGGTGCATTGTTAGACTCTGTTACTTAACTTTACACCACCTATGGATTGGCTTACTTGGTGCCACAATTTTGCACCCAAATTCAAGCGACCATTGTTCCATCTTAAGCCACTTCCTCCCTTCTAATCCCCTCCTCTTCCCATTAAGCCACACACTTTGATAAGCATTAATAAGTGTGGAGTACAGCATTTTAATTAGTAAATCTGCCCCATGTCTTTTAAGTTTGCATTAAATAATAGTACAAAAAGGCTGCTTGGACGCTAAAATAGTCACATTGGCTCATGTCTGTGTCCTAAAATATCTTAGAACAACTAAAGAGGGCAGCCCCCATAATCAGGTTCAGGAAATAGAATAAAAAAATCTGCAATCAGAAAAGACTAGATAAAAGGATATGGTTATATCCTATATCTGGTTATAACTGGCAGATAACATTTTTGTTGACACATTTCCTTTAAGGCCCCCAGTTCATCTTACTGCTAAACAACATGTAGTGTACAGGAGCTGTAATGCCCGTCACTACAGAAGGGTCACTTGTGTGCTGTTGTTCCCCTCACTTATGGGGAGGCTGGTATAAATTATCTTCAGTGTAATGTAATGCTATGTACTTCCCTGTTACTGTGTGATTGCCATGTGCAGGCCTGCTAGGGATGTCATTCCAGCTCTAGGTCAGTAGAGGGAGCTAGGGAGCCCTAGTTTATATATAGGCCCAGTCAGGGAAGGGAGAGTTAGTTAAGCCCAGGCCATGAGCCTGTAAAGTTAAGTCCAGGCCTTGAGCCTGTGCAGGTCTAGTCCAGGCCATGAGCCTGTGAAGGCAGAGCAGGCTTGGAGCCTGCAGACTAGGAGAGGGCATTCCAGTCCCTGTAACCGGGTTCCAGATCCAAGGAGAAGGTTCCCCTCCTGAGTCCGCATTTGCAGAAGTAGGAACACCACGGTTAACCAGCCTAAGGAAGCTGAGGAAAGGCAGAGCAGAAGACAGTAAAGCAAGAGGTACTAAAGACACCAGAGGAGGTACTTGATAATTACAGACCCAAGGATATACGCTAGATATAGGGCATTGGGGCCTTGGAGGATAGTTTACATGTTCCAGGATCAGACAGGTAGAGAGTGCAAGCCGCCTGTACTGCAAGAGTCCTGTGTTTTACCCTCTGTGAGTCACCTTGCTATGTAAGAGACTCCCACCTATGAACCGTAACCTGTAACCTGCTAAACCAACCGTCTTCTAAGGAACTGCGCTTCCATCTATGTCTATGTATGATTACCAAAGCTTCAGTAAAGTTCAAGTTCTGTTTTATTACAACGTGGTTCCTCAATTATTCCTACTATCAGCAAACGGTGTGCCACCGTTAATTGGCACTGGCGTCACGAACTCTACCTATATCTACCTGTCCTTGCAGAAGTACCAGAGAGTCGGCCTGTCTCAGGTTAGTGGTCATAATTGCACTACAACACCCAGGAACACTATTTAACCCTAACTTGAGTACGCTGCAAACATGCCATAAAAACTGCCTTTTTGTGGCAGTTTTGTACTAATGTAAATTGCATTTTCTCAGGCGTTTGCTCTATAGAGAAGGGAATAAAAAATGCCTGAACAATTTGCTGGATGAAAAATAAACAAACACCAGACGTAGAAAATACACTCAAATTGAAAAATAAAAAAAATAAAAAAATGCCACTCGTAAAAGAATTGATGTGTGAGTCCTGCATTTTATAATTTCCTTAGAATTTTAACTAACATCTGGAGTTATTTCTTTTCCTGGAAAAACAAAACTCATGTCCTCAAGATAGGCCCTCAATATCAGATTGGTGGGGGTCTGACTTCTGGCACCCCTGTGCGCTTTGCCTCTAATGCTACAGATGTAAGGCAGCTATCCTATAAGTCAATGTTTCACTGGCTTAACTGAGTGAGGCGTAGGTCGGGATTTGGGGAATATAATATCTCCTTATGAAGAGCGCCTTAAACGGGAGTTAAGCTAGTACTCTCTGCTCTGCACTGATGAGGGGCAATCACCCCGAAACAGCTGTCTGCAAATGTGGTGCTGACTTATTAAATATCCGAATCATGTCTCAAGACCTATTTATAGGGTAAAACATTGACTTATAGGATAGCTGACTTACATCTGGTGACATCAGGGGCCTTTCCAAATGAATAATACACAGAGGAGGGAATTACAGCAAGCCCTGCAAGTGCAGAAAAGAAGGCTGATGTTGCCAATACGATTAACAATTGAAGAAGTCATGTGACTGATTATGAAGGATAATTACCATTATGGCTCCTCCTGAATTATGGCATAAATTGCTTTAAAATTTGCCACATTTTTGATGCAATATGGAGCATCTCATTTTAGATATATTTATGAAGCAAGAAAGCTAAGAAGACTGATCCACTACTCAAGGAATATTCTTGGAACACTAAACTGTACAGTATAAGGCCTCATGCACACGACCGTAGGTATTTTGCGGTCCGCAAAAATGTATCCGCAAAAATATGGATGACATCCGTGTGCATTCCGTATTTTGTGGAACGGAACAGCTGGCCCTTAATAGAACAGTCCTATCCTTGTCTGTAATGTGGACAATAATAGGACATGTTCTATTTTTTTGCGGAACGGAAATAGGGACATACAGAAATGGAATGCACACGGAGTACCTTCCGTTTTTTTTGCGGACGCATTATAATGAATGGTTCCGTATATGGACCGTATACGGAACGCAAAGAACGGCCCGTATACGGAACGCAAATGAGCCCTAAGACTGTAACACAATGTTCAGACTTGACTAAATGTAATAAGCAATGGCCAGCATTATCTGATTATTTAATGGGACATAAGTGTACTAGCTAGGACAGTCTGACGGCTGTGATTTCAAAATGTGGTTTATCAGCTGTGAGGCTATTGACCCCTCAGTAGTGAGGTTTAGTGGATGTGCTCAGCAGCCAGAGAACTTGCTAAATACAGAAGCTAAGACAAGATGTAATGAAAGGCTGAGAGGAACTGAATAGAAACGTTCTAATCTAGTTTAGGTAAAAAGTCACATCGATAAATCTTCTGCATGTAAATAACATACATGTTTTATGACTAATACATGTGCAACATTCAGGCCCCTTTTACATGGGTGTGATTTCCACGCGGGTGCAATGCATGAGGTGAACGCATTGCACCCGCACTGAATCCGGACCCATTTATTTCTATGGGGCTGTGCACATGAGCTGTGATTTTCCCGCATCACTTCTGCGTTGCTTGAAAATCGCAGCATGCTCTATATTTTGCGTTTTTCACGCAACGCAGGCCCCATAGAAGTAATTGTGGCTCCGGGAAAATCGCAAGCATCCGCAATCAAGTGCGGATGCATTGCGATTTTCCCACATGGCTGCTAAGAGACGGGACCCGATCTCCATTATTTTACCCTATAACATGATTATAAGGGAAAATAATAGCATTCTCAATAAAGAATGCTCTGTAAAATGTGGATTAAGGGGTTAAAAATAAAAAACTTAACTCACCTTAGCCACTTGATCGCGTAGTTGCTGATCTCTTCTGTCTTCTTCAAGCATTAGCTGCCATCTAAAGGACCTGTGGTAACGTCACATCACACGGTCCAATCACATGGTCCATCACCATGGTGATGGACATGTGATTGGACCATGTGATGATTTCAGTGACCTCATCACAGGTCCTTTAGCCGGCTGCTAATGAATGAAGAAGAGATCTCAACTATGTGATCAAGTGGCTAAGGTGAGTTAAGTTTTTTATTTTTAACCCCTCCATCCACATTTTACTAACATTCTGTATTGAGAATGCTATTATTTTCCCTTATAACCATGTTATAAGGGAAAATAATAAATTCTTCAGAAGACCCGAAACTGGACTTCAGTGATGAAGTCCGGCTTCGGGTCTGGGTACCAAACATGGCAATTTTTCCCACGCGCGTGCGCATTAAAACGCTTTGCACTCGCGCTGGAAAATCGCGCATTTTCCTGCAACGCACCCGCCTCTTATCCGGGAGTCAAACGTGACGCCCGTGTGAAAGAGGCCTTAACCACTTCAGCCCCCCTAGCTTAAACCCCCTTAATGACCAGGCCACTTTTTACAATTCCGCACTACACTACTTTACCCGTTTATTGCTCCGTCATGCAACTTACCACCCAAATGAATTTTACCTCCTTTTCTTCTCACTAATAGAGCTTTCATTTGGTGGTATTTCATTGCTGCTGACCTTTTTACTTTTTTTGCTATTAATCAAAAATTACCGAAATTTTTGCAAAAAAATGACATTTTTCACTTTCTGTTGTAAAATTTTTAAAAACTACATTTCTATATAAATTTTTCTCTAAATTTATTGTTCTACATGTCTTTGATAAAAAAAGTCCAATAAGTGTATATTTATTGGTTTGGGTAAAAGTTATAGCGTTTACAAACTATGGTGCAAAAAGTGAATTTCGGCATTTTGAAGCAGCTCTGACTTTCTGAGCGCCTGTCATGTTTCTTCAGGTGCTAGAATGTCAGAAAAGTATAAATACCCCCAAATGACACCATTTTAGAAAGAAGACACCCCAAAGTATTCACGGAGGGGCTTGGTGAGTTCATGTATCATTTCATTTTTTTTCACAAGTTAGCGGAAAAAGACACTTTCTGAGAAAAAAAAAAAAAAAGTTTCAATTTCTGCTAACTTCTGGCAAAAAAAAAAAAATCTCAGACGGACTCACTATGCCCCTCAGTGAATACCTCAGGGTGTCTACTTTCCGAAATGGGGTAATTTGTGGGGTGTGTTTACTGTTCTGGCATTTTGGGCGGGGCTAAATTGTGAGCCGCCATGTAAAGCTAAAGGTACTCGTTGAATTTGGGCCCCTTTGCATCTTGGCTGCAAAAGTGTCACTCATGTGGTATCGCCGTACTCAGGAGAAGTAGGGCGATGTGTTTTAGGGTGTATTTTTACATATACCCATGCTGGGTGAGAGAAATATCTCTGTAAATTGACAACTTTGAATAAAAAAAATTAAAAAGTTGTCGTTTACAGCGATATTTCTCACACAAAGTATGGGTATATATAAAATACACCCCAAAACACATTGTCCTACTTCTCCTGAGTACGGCGATACCACATGTGTGCCACTTTTTGCAGCCTGAGTGCAAAGGGGCCCTAAAACCAATGAGTACCTTTAGGATTTCACAGGGCATTTTTACACATTTGGATTCCAGACTTCTTCTCACGCTTTAGGGGCCCCTAAAATGCCAGGACAGTATAAATACCCCACATGTGACCCCATTTTGGAAAGAAGACACCCCAAGGTATTCCGTGAGGGGTATGGTGAGTTCATGTAAAATTTTATTTTTGTCACAAGTTAGTGGAATATGAGACTTTGTAAAAAACAAAACAAAATATCAATTTCCGCTAACTTGTGCCAAATTTTTTTTCTGTGGCACAAGTTAGTGGAAATTGATTTTTATTGTTTTTCTCACAAAGTCTCCTTTCCGCTAACTTTTGACAAAAGTTTAATTTTTCATGGACTCATTATGCCCCTCAGCGAATACCTTGAGGTGTCTTCTTTCAAAATGGGGTCACATGTGGGTATTTATACTGCCCTGGCATTTAGGGGCCTAAAGCGTGAGAAGAAAAATGCGTAAAAATGCCCTCCTAAAAGGTACTAATTGGAATTTGGGCCCTTTGCGCATCTTAGCTGCAAAAAGTGTCACTCATGGGTATCGCCGTACTCAGGAGAAGTAGGGCGATGTGTTTAGGGTGTATTTTTACATATACCCATGCTGGGTGAGAGAAATATCTCTGTAAATTGACAACTTTGAATAAAAAAATTAAAAAGTTGTCGTTTACAGCGATATTTCTACACAAAGTATGGGTATATATAAAAATACACCCTAAAACACATTGCCCTACTTCTCCTGAGTACGGCGATACCACATGTGTGACACTTTTGCAGCCAAGATGCAAAAGGCCCTAAAACCAATGAGTACCTTTAGGATTTCACAGGACATTTTTACGCATTTGGATTCTCACGCTTTAGGACCCCTAAAATGCCAGGGCAGTATAAATACCCCCATGTGACCCCATTGTGGAAAGAAGACACCCCAAGGTATTCTGTGAGGGGTATGGCGAGTTCACAGAAAAAAAAATTTGGCACAAGTTAGCGGAAATGGTATTTTTTTTTTTTTTTTTACAGTCTCACATTCCACTAACTTGTGGGGGTTGTGTGGTGATTGGTGCACTTTGATATTTTTTCTCTGGTGGTCCCAAGCAAAGGGACCACCAGAGAAGCGAGTAGCAAGCAGATCAGACGCTGTTCACAGAACAACGTCTGATCTGCGATTTTTTCTGCCATATACAGCCTGCCAGCGCACGATCGGCGCTGGCAGGCTGTAGTATAACTACATGCGAGCTCGCCGATGGCGCGCATTGCGCATGTGCGGGCGCGTCCTCGCGTCATCTCGCGTCTCGCGAGATGACGCCTAGATGCGTCCGATCAGAGCTACAGGGCCGCCGCCAGGACGCAATCCTGCGTGCGGCGGTCCTGTAGCGGTTAAAGAGATGTGTCACCTCCCTGACATGTCTGTTTTAGCAACTACTTTCATTCCTCATGTAATAACTATTCTGGAACATCTATTCTCATGACTCCATGATCTTCCATTATCATTAGAGATGAGCAAAGTTTTAGAAAATTCTATTTGGATGCTTCACCGAATTTTACCAAAAAATTAGCTTCATGGAAATTACTTAGTCACGAAGCATATTTTTTTGGAGGTAGCTGGTGCAATGACAGGGAGATGCGATAGTGCCACTCCCCATGATTGTATCCCGCAGATGCCACGTTCATACATGACTGCGGCATCTGAGTGTAAAAACTGTGTCAAATTAACATAAAAAAAATATAAAATCAAACTTACCACCTCCATTTGCTCACGACGGCTGTCGTCATCTTGCATGAAGATCTTGAGCAAAATCTTGCGCTGCCCAAGATGACATCATCAGGCCGGCATTGTGACATCATATGTCACCACGCACGGGATTACAGCAGGGATCTTCAATCAAGACAGCGGCCATCGTCCCGTCGAAAGCAAATGGAGGCGGGGTAAGTATGATTTCTTTTTTTTTGTTTTTTTACACGCAGCGAATCGAATTTATCCTGAAATTCGGATCGAATTCCACATCGCTCATCTCTAATTGTTATTCTTGCTAGTTATTAATTAATTACAAGCAATTTGCAATGGAAGTCCAGACGGGTATTACCAGTTAGTGATGTGTCCCTGCACTCACACTATCCAACCAGTGTTGCCATTGTCAGACTGTGCAGGGACACATGCACAACTGGTAACACCCGTCTGGACCTTTATTGCAAAGTGCATAATGGATGCTCTACAATTGTTATTATAAGGGTGGTGCAAGTAGTTACTAACACAGACATGTCAGGAGAAGTGACAGGTCCTTTTTAAGTCTACCTCAGTAGCTAAATTCAAGTTTCTAATAAAATTAAAAACTGTGCTGTGTGCAGTTTCTCAGCATCTTTTACTTATGGGCTGCACACACTCTCCATTTCAATATTATGCTAAAAAGGAGGAGACTCGAATTTCTGCAACCCTTTTACTTCCTCCCTGCTGATGTCGGCTGCACGGGCAGCTATAGAAAGAATGAAAGCATTCATGAACTAGGGAATTACAGGCTGTGTGTGTCTATGTAGAGGGAACTTTCAGGTCACTCCTTTGATTACAGCAGCTTCTGCTTCAATCCATGAAGGTAGTCTATGTGGTACATGAGTGGGTAATGGGACAGTGGAATGAGAAGGTGTGGTAATTGCAATCTGAGCTCACAGGCTAGTAGAAACAGTGACCAGTGACTGGGCTGCAGCTCTACTGTATCTGTGACATAGCAGGCTACTTTACAACTTTGTGTGAGCAAAATAGAAAGAAAGTGCTGTCTAAATGGATGAACTTTAAAGACAAAGTACTGCTAAGATCTAAGAGCGTTGTGAATATTTTTTTCCCTAGCGCCAACAGCTCCCGGCAGAGGGATAGCCTGCTGGAGTTCACCATATCTGGCATAGCCTCAGAGGTCTGGGGCACCATCAGGTCCCATTGACTATAAGGGAACCCAGTCTGTTTCTGACAATAGTTTCCCGGGACCTGGCCGGACAAATACCAGTGCAAGCAAGGCTGTATCATGGGAACATACTTGGTCCGGGAAAAATGCTGTGTGCGTTGGATACATCTCCTTGGAGTGATCGGGCCTTCCCTGACCCGAACTGACTGCATCATGGGAGTACAGTACAATAGACGCATATTCAGATAGGGACTGACTGCATCATAAAACACTATGATACAGCTTATGACAGCTTTGGTATTACCGGTTATTCCCCGTGCATTCCTGCGACATATCCCTGGGACGAGCTCCTGTGACTGGTTCATGCAGCGCACTGACGGGACCTTTATAATATTTCTTGTTCTGTACCTACTTCTTCTTTCCTATGTATAAGAAGTTCTTGGATACTATGCATGCTATGAGCCCTGTTGGGTTATTGCTCGAGATAGTGAAATATGTTTTTATGTCATCTAAGCTATAATGAACATGTTTCTAAAATAAAATAAAAAAAAGATTTAAAAAAAAAAAAAAAAAAACACAAGTCAGTTTAGGTTAGGGGAGCTGCGGCGGTCTGAGATGTGGCCGACACAGACTGTGTCTCCTGGAATGAGTACGTTTTGTGTGAATCAGTCGTTAGTGGGATGATTTTGGACGTCTTGGGGGATCAGATCAAATGTCTATAAATATTTATAGAGGGGGGAAGGTTGCATGCAGTTATGAGCAAAAAAAAAAAAGAGGTTGTTTAAATCATCTCACATAGAAGATGAACTTGTGTGTAGACCTACTGTAGATAGAAATGAGATCACCAGTGGATTTATTGACAGTTTTATGTCTATAGATGCCATCAGACAATCAGCAGAACTTGTTTTAGAAAATAACCTTGGACACAGATACCTCCAAATCTCAACCCTTTATAACTGCTGAAAAAGTGCACAGTTTGTGTCTTGCAGATAAAACCAATCCAGTCATCAAACCCTTTCCTTTTATTTATGAGCATGTGCAACACTGCGCTATTCAAGGTCTATGTGACTGGCAAAGGTAGCTGAATAAAACTCATGGCTATCTCTGGCAGTCCCATAGTGTTTGAATGAAGCGGCAGAGCACTTGCTAGATAGGGGATAGCTTTTTGTTAGTAAAATACCCCTTTAATACAAGATGCACAACAATATACTGTATCATCATAGGACCATGGGCGTAGCTATAGGGGGTGCAGAGGTAGCAGTCGCTACCGGGCCCGGGAGCCTGAGGGGGCCCAAAGACCCTTGTGCCGCATAAGACACACAAAGCACTGAGGGAAGCTGAACTCTTGCACCAGGGCCCATGAGCCGTTAGCTACGCCCCTGCATAGGACCTTAATGATTTTTATTTACCATTATTCATTTATATACATTCATGAAAGTGGTTGTCCCATGAAAATAGTCCGCATTTTTTAAACCAACTAAACTGTATCTAAATATTTTTGTTATTGCATGTAATTACAGATTTAAGTATACTTGAATTATTCAATAAAATGTATCTGTATTGAGCCACCTGCTCTTTTGTTCTTTTCCTTATGTCTCTGTCCTCCTTGATAGGGTGGACACACATTCTCAGTTCCATCCTTCAACTACCACAAGCCCTATTTTCTGTTAGAAGCTGTTACAGGGACAGAGTCGGAGCAGGCAGGACACATCCCTCTGAGAAAGGACACACACCCTGAACTGCTGGCCTGAAATGAATCTAGCAGAGCAATTGAAGCAATGAACGGAGAGAGCTCTAGATCCATGTGAGGTACAGGGCTGTTTATACAGTGACTTATGACAATAATGATGGAATAAGCCCTTCAAAATAGTAAAGGAGGTGTATTCCATAGCTTCTTAAAACGGCTGTCCCATCTCCCTGTTTTCATGACTTTGATGGGGCTAACACTGCCCGCAGAAACAAAGAGGTAGGACAACCCCTTTAAATTATTTTTATTTTAAAAGGATTGTCCAGGACTGGAGAAGTTTTTTCTTTACATCAACACTGTGGTAGACGACATATCCACTTTTCTGTGAATGAAACTGAGCTGCAATACCAGACACGTCCAATAAATAACACTTGCACTGTTTCTGTGCGGAAAAAGCAGATCTTTTTGCAATCTTGGACAACCCCGGTAACTAGCCACGAGGATCTACAACCAGCAACAAGTATATATGGAATTGTTTAATAACATGCAAAGCAAAGATACAAAAGTATGGTAGAAAGAAATAACACGTCTTAAGATGAAAAGATATTCCACTTACATCCGTTATCTTTGTAACTACGCTATTCCACGTACAGAGACATTCCTTGTTCTGTTTGGCCACCTCCAGGAGACCAAAACCTCTCCTAATGTCACATTCCTTGCTCCATGGTGTGCTTTTCCAAAACACAGAGAGGCACTGATAGAAGACACATAATGCCACAATAAGAGCTATAAATAAAGGACTAGGGCAAAACCTGCGTCTCCAGCCCATGTCCTCTACTCCACCACCCTTCGTGAAACCTCTTTCTAGGCAACATAGTGATGTGACGAAGCATGGATCCCCATGATCAAACTCAGATTTCCATCTTCACTTCATGCTGCATATGAGCCCTGTTGGGTTATTGCTCGAGATAGTGAAATATGTTTTTATGTCATCTAAGCTATAATGAACATGTTTCTAAAATAAAAAAGATTTTTTTAAAAAAACTAAAAACACAATGATATAGTCAGTTTAGGTTAGGGGAGCTGCGGCGGTCTGAGATGTGGCCGACACAGACTGTGTCTCCTGGAATGAGTACGTTTTGTGTGAATCAGTCGTTAGTGGGATGATTTTGGACGTCTTGGGGATCAGGATCAAATGTCTATAAATATTTATAGAGGGGGAAGGTTGCATGCAGTTATGAGCAAAAAATAAGAGGTTGTTTAAATCATCTCACATAGAAGATGAACTTGTGTGTAGACCTACTGTAGATAGAAATGAGATCACCAGTGGATTTATTGACAGTTTTATGTCTATAGATGCCATCAGACAATCAGCAGAACTTGTTTTAGAAAATAACCTTGGACACAGATACCTCCAAATCTCAACCCTTTATAACTGCTGAAAAAGTGCACAGTTTGTGTCTTGCAGATAAAACCAATCCAGTCATCAAACCCTTTCCTTTTATTTATGAGCATGTGCAACACTGCGCTATTCAAGGTCTATGTGACTGGCAAAGGTAGCTGAATAAAACTCATGGCTATCTCTGGCAGTCCCATAGTGTTTGAATGAAGCTGCAGAGCACTTGCTAGATAGGGATAGCTTTTTGTTAGTAAAATACCCTTTAATACAAGATGCACAACAATATACTGTATCATCATAGGACCATGGGCGTAGCTATAGGGGGTGCAGAGGTAGCAGTCGCTACCGGGCCCGGGAGCCTGAGGGGCCCAAAGACCCTTGTGCCGCATAAGACACACAAAGCACTGAGGGAAGCTGAACTCTTGCACCAGGGCCCATGAGCCGTTAGCTACGCCCTGCATAGGACCTTAATGATTTTTATTTACCATTATTCATTTATATACATTCATGAAAGTGGTTGTCCCATGAAAATAGTCCGCATTTTTTAAACCAACCAAACTGTATCTAAATATTTTTGTTATTGCATGTAATTACAGATTTAAGTATACTTGAATTATTCAATAAAATGTATCTGTATTGAGCCACCTGCTCTTTTGTTCTTTTCCTTATGTCTCTGTCCTCCTTGATAGGGTGGACACAATTCTCAGTTCCATCCTTCAACTACCACAAGCCCTATTTTCTGTTAGAAGCTGTTACAGGACAGAGTCGGAGCAGGCAGGACACATCCCTCTGAGAAAGGACACACACCCTGAACTGCTGGCCTGAAATGAATCTAGCAGAGCAATTGAAGCAATGAACGGAGAGAGCTCTAGATCCATGTGAGGTACAGGGCTGTTTATACAGTGACTTATGACAATAATGATGGAATAAGCCCTTCAAAATAGTAAAGGAGGTGTATTCCATAGCTTCTTAAAACGGCTGTCCCATCTCCCTGTTTTCATGACTTTGATGGGGCTAACACTGCCCGCAGAAACAAAGAGGTAGGACAACCCCTTTAAATTATTTTTATTTTAAAAGGATTGTCCAGGACTGGAGAAGTTTTTTCTTTACATCAACACTGTGGTAGACGTACATATCCACTTTTCTGTGAATGAAACTGAGCTGCAATACCAGACACGTCCAATAAATAACACTTGCACTGTTTCTGTGCGGAAAAAGCAGATCTTTTTGCAATCTTGGACAACCCCGGTAACTAGCCACGAGGATCTACAACCAGCAACAAGTATATATGGAATTGTTTAATAACATGCAAAGCAAAGATACAAAAGTATGGTAGAAAGAAATAACACGTCTTAAGATGAAAAGATATTCCACTTACATCCGTTATCTTTGTAACTACGCTATTCCACGTACAGAGACATTCCTTGTTCTGTTTGGCCACCTCCAGGAGACCAAAACCTCTCCTAATGTCACATTCCTTGCTCCATGGTGTGCTTTTCCAAAACACAGAGAGGCACTGATAGAAGACACATAATGCCACAATAAGAGCTATAAATAAAGGACTAGGGCAAAACCTGCGTCTCCAGCCCATGTCCTCTACTCCACCACCCTTCGTAAACCTCTTCTAGGCAACATAGTGATGTGACGAAGCATGGATCCCCATGATCAAACTCAGATTTCCATCTTCACTTCATGCTGCAGTTGTGCACTTAAAGAGTCAGACCAACTTGAGCTAGAAGAACTTAACTTTTTTCCAAAGGATAAAGTTTTCCAAGCTTTTCCAGCTTCAATAAGTTTGCGTGGGACTTGTATGTTCAAGTGTCCTTCATCATCCCAAGCTGGCAGGTTTAAAAGCAGAAGTATTCCACATCTGTATCCATGTTACAGTAGGAGTGAAAATAGCTTAGCGTGGCAAAGTTTACTCCCTGTCCTCAGTTTAGTAGAAATGTTGAGTTTACTTCCAAAGTCCTCTCTTTCCTTGCTAGCAGGACATTCTCGTCTATCCCTGATGGGCTGCTGATGTACGCACTGCTCCAGACTAACACAAACACTGCACATACATACACATCGGAGCTTTTGGACCACAGGCATCATTAATGAAAGACTTGCTTTCTTTATGGGTGGGGTTGTCCCAGTACAGGAACTGCAGCATTATAATAATAGTGTAGCAGGGTTCATCCACAACTAAGCGAGGAAAGAATTTGCTAAAAAGTCACACATTTTCCAGCTTTAAATGGAGTATTGTTTTTATTATTATTCTTCTCCGAAATGAAATCCAGATGTTTCCAATATAAGCCTGCACATGCTCACTGGAAGAGAAAGCTTGTGTCTGGATAATACAGCTGCCATTGCTGTTTGGATTACACTTGCACTACTCAGCTACACATATTTTGTGACATTTCCATTTGAACCTAAAGCTCTGGGATTGAAGTCGAAATAGTCATAATTGTGCTTATTGAATAGAGAATAAAAGAATTTTGCACAAAATGTAAATATATATAAAAATAAAATATACACAGCACATTTCAAGTCATTCAAGGTAGTAAGAGAAGTTAACACATTTCACGTCTATTTTAGTACATGTCGATTTTAAGTTTTAAAAACATGACACAAGATGGCTCTTTCATTCATTCATGAAATATGAATCCTACATCATGTTTTTAAGACCTCTGTGTTGTTCCTTTTAGAATTTATGAATAAATTGACATGGAATTATCCTTCAACTACACTCCCTCCTATGCCTTATTGGAACTTGATGGACATGTCTTTTTCCAACCACACTATGTAACAATGGAACAGTGACAGGTCCTCTTTAACCATTAAATATTATAGAACCAGCATTAATATTTTCTTCGTGTTGATATTAAACTATTTCTAACTTGGAGAAAATTTGTTGAAAATATTAGGGAATTACATGAACTGCAATTCCCCAACAAAATATTCTATTTATTAGTATAATCGGAATTGATACTGGACAGGGGCGTATTGGCCATAGACCCTGCAGGGAAATTTCCTGGTGGGCCGATGCCTTGGGGGGCCACCCAAGCCCTCCTCACAGCCACTAGCCAGGTACATAACTATCTGATTCCCTCCTATGCACCCGGCCAGCGGCCGCAGGTGTCCTCCTGAATTCAAATGTATCACAATCCTTAGTTGAATACTGTGGCGCAGGTGGCAGTATTATGTTCTGCACTCTGGTATTTGATTCTGCTGGGGCGGTATAGTGTTCTGCACTATGGTATTGCTGGCTTTGCCTACTTCTGTTGTCCCTGCCTACATATGTTGCACTGCCTACTTCAGTTGCCCCACCTTCTCCCTCTGGACCCAACTACAACATGGGGCCACTTTAAGGTCTTTTCCAGGGCCACGTTAAGTTCCCAGTCTGCCCCTGATACTGGGACATTCTGAAAATACAATAGGGCAGCTACAGAGAATTTTAAGTACACTTTTACTAAAAAGTTGTAGATGTATATTAAATGTTTTGCAGCCAAAAGGATCTGTCTAATCTGTGTTCTGTGGTCCTTTTTCATCCCCCTGCTTTGAAAATGCATTTTCTCTATCCATGTCTGCTGAATGCTAACTCTGTGCTCAGCACTCTCAGCCATTCAGATGAGAGGGAGGGACTGATTAACTGCAGCTGCACCCCCCTCCTCCCTGTCTACTGATTAGTTTACAAGTTTTGGGGTGAAGTTTGTGGTTCCTGAACAATTACAGACAGACTGCAGACAGAAAAAGGCTGTTGAAAGGTGATTTTGCCTTTCTTATATTTCAAATTTCCTGAGTCAGTTTTCAATCTAATTACAAATGATATTTTCTAAATCAATGGAACCTATTTTACCAACTTAGGCTTCTTTCACATCAGTGACACTGCAATCCAGCCACCTGTTCTGGCAGAGAATGGCGGGAAGTGCCCAGACACTAACCTAAGCGTGCAGCGATTTGTGTCCAGCCGATTCTCTGCATTTCTGCCATAATTCCATCAGATCCCTGCCGGACCCCATTATACTTAGTGGGGCAGATGGGTATTCTGGTTGTAGCCAGCAATGCCAGATCTGGGGAATTACAGCAGGCTTTTCATGCTATAGATGTGGAAGTAAAACACTAAATCTACAGCCGTCCCTCTGTCTAGGTTTCTACTGTTCAGGTAATTCTGACAACTTCTGTCCTTGGTAAACATATGCTGATTATCACTTATGATATTATTAATAGTCAAATACTCCTGTCCCTTAAGAGTCCTTCAAACATTTTTAACTTGGCACTGTAGCAGTCAATAGAGAATTAAACAGGGGCACAGAGTTCTTTAAGAACTCTTGGGGAAAATCCATCTGGACCCGGAGCTTTGTTCACAAGGTCCCTTTAGTATATAAAAACCCCACCTACACAACCTCTAACATGCTATATGCATGTAACTACCCTCTGCGTCCACTTTCCACAACCACTTTTCAAGTCTGGGGCATAGGTAAGTCACAATAGCCTTTACAAGTCCTGCTTGCTCTAGTAATTTGTATATACATATGCCAGTATGCACATAGATGCTTTAAAAATTGTTTTAGATCACTACAACATATTTTCATTGTCCAGATGTTATTATGTATTGCTTCTTACAGCCTGTTATAACTACCAAATTGATGACTGAGTATTGGGAAGGGGATATTCTTCCTTAACTGTTCTTAAACCATATAGATAATACAACATGAGATACCTGTCCTAGGACTCTCTGAGCCCTAGCCTATCAGAACCTATAAAGGATCCATCATTGGATATATTCGGACTGAAACTGCATATGGACCTTACTCCGCATTTATGACCCTTGATGTTTAGTGTGATACATACCTTGTAACTATATACTGTCACTGTGAGAAAAAGAAAAACTGCGCTGCCACGATGTTAAGGGATCTTGTCCTCATAGGTTTGGACGGATACACTCCACCAAAAGATATCCACTTGATTCAAAGCCTGTGGGTTTAACAAGGTGCCAATAGTGTGATACCGTCGCGTATGTTGGGAAAAAAGATGTACAAATTCTACTCACATACGGCCCCTTGTAGCAAACATATCTGATCAGTATTCATATCCGGTTCACAAGAAGTCAGGTAGGAATCCTCCACGTGGGACGCCGTCACGATATACCTGAAAACTCAGGAGACTCCCGATGTGGGACGCCGAAAACCTGAAATCGATGGTCCCGGCACCAAACAATAGTGAAGTACCGTTTAAAGATGTTTAAAAGATTAATTTATTATACTCACAAGCGTATGAGGTAAAATCGCACATAACATCAAGTAGGTAATGATCCAAGCCCGACCCGGGTTTCGCACTGTCGGCTTTCTCAAGGGCGAATAGCGCCATATTGGAATGGCGAAAGCTAAATACTCTCAACATCCGGTAGGGGTACTCATTTTCATTAACCCCTCCTACTCTCAAGCATACATAAATAAAATACATAACACTATACACCAAAACAATAACAGTAGACCATTATAAATACCCATCGTTAAAAACTGCATAACAGTTATCAAATTACTCTGTAAAAACAAACCTATCCATACCCGTAATATAATATACCTATAGAATCACCTTATATAATGAGAGAGATGTATAAATTCATTGGAATGAGAAATAATCGCATTATATATTTTTACAGAGTAATTTGATAACTGTTATGCAGTTTTTAACGATGGGTATTTATAATGGTCTACTGTTATTGTTTTGGTGTATAGTGTTATGTATTTTATTTATGTATGTTTGAGAGTAGGAGGGGTTAATGAAAATGAGTACCCCTACCGGATGTTGAGAGTATTTAGCTTTCGCCATTCCAATATGGCGCTATTCGCTCTTGAGAAAGCCGACAGTGCGAAACCCGGGTCGGGCTTGGATCATTACCTACTTGATGTTATGTGCGATTTTACCTCATACGCTTGTGAGTATAATAAATTAATCTTTTAAACATCTTTAAACGGTACTTCACTATTGTTTGGTGCCGGGACCATCGATTTCAGGTTTTCGGCGTCCCACATCGGGGAGTCTCCCTGAGTTTTCAGGTATATCGTGACGGCGTCCCACGTGGAGGATTCCTACCTGACTTCTTGTGAACCGGATATGAATACTGATCAGATATGTTTGCTACAAGGGGCCGTATGTGAGTAGAATTTGTACATCTTTTTTCCCAACATACGCGACGGTATCACACTATTGGCACCTTGTTAAACCCACAGGCTTTGAATCAAGTGGATATCTTTTGGTGGAGTGTATCCGTCCAAACCTATGAGGACAAGATCCCTTAACATCGTGGCAGCGCAGTTTTTCTTTTTCTCACTTTGAATGTTTGGAGGTACTTTTGGCTCACTGTACCATTAAGACTAGCAGCGCCACATTAAGGATACTGAGAGATTTGGACTAATTGAATTTATTTTATATATACTGTCACTGTTTCGTTCATTTTTGTATTATCGATTTGCACTGACCTCTATGTATGTATTTCTTTTATGTAGTATCTGATGAAGGCAAATACTTGCCGGAACGTCATACAGTTACTGCCGCACGTGAATCAATAAACAAGAGTTTAATCCATTTAAGCATTATCACTTTGGCTGCTGTCGTTATATTTGCATACAAATTGGGTTGGAACCCTACAGACAGCCCTCAAACAGAGCGCGCTGAAGACAGATTGGTCCATCACTACTGCTGACAGTGACACAACCTCTGCTACATCTGTTGTGTTACATTTGCGCATCCTAAATATCTGTGACATTTAACACAATTGTTTGGCCGCTGCGGACAAGGACATTACCTGCACTACATCTCCTGTATAATGTTTGCGCATCCTAAATATCTGTGACATTTAGTGTAATTTTTTCTTAGCCGCTGGTAACAACGACATTACCTGCACTACATCTCCTGTATAACGTTTGCACATCCTAAATATCTGTGGCATTTAGTGTCATTTTTTCTTACCAGCTGGTGACAGCGACATTACCTGTGCTACATCTCCTGTATAACGTTTGCACATCCTAAATATCTGTCAAATTCAGTGTCATTTTTTCTTAGCTGCTGGTGACAGCAACATTACCTGCGCTACATCTCCTGTATAATGTTTGTGCAGGTGCAAGGATTTTTGCCGCCCTAGGCAAAATAAAGATTTGCCGCCACCCCATGTGACATCACAATGCCCCACCCATATGATCTGCCATATTAACTAACGCCAGTGCTGCAGTGCCGCCGTGTTTACATTAAAAAGCCTGCAGGGACAGGCTATGGACACCCGAGCCGCTACATTAAGCATCAGTGGGTCTGGGGATTGTAGTGTCCCTATAATATGAGGTAAATTAGAGACTAGTGCCACGAATAATATACTAGATTGCCTACTTACAACCATATGAGGATGATGATGGGCTCTAGCTGCAGTCTGGCTCCACTAGTCTGGTGTAGAACAGGCTCTCTAGAGGCTGTTTGTAACTGTGGTCACAAAAATAAATGTTCTGGGAGAACGGGAAGCAGCTCTATTTTTGGGGCCCTTTACACAGATCAAGGTCTGGTCCCCAGGGCCTGACGGTGAGTATGCCCATAAGGCCCACCCATAAGTCCACCTACATGTTCCACCCATGAGTTTGTTCACAGTGAGTGAAGTGTGTAGAGGATGTGTTATGTGGGGGTTGCATTACTTATTGATGTGTTATGTGTTGCTGTAAATAATCTAATGTGTGTGCTTATGGAATGTAGTGTATAGGGATACCGGTTTGTGTAGGTGATGCAGTGTGGTGTGTGTGTAGTGGTTTGCAGTGTGTTTTCGTGTAAGGGATAGAAAGCAGTGTGTGTTTGTGTATAAGGTATGTATTGTGTGTTTCTGAATGTGTGTACGGAATGCGTTGTGTGAATCTGTGTTTGTATGTGTAAGGGCTGCAAGGTGTGTTTCTGTGTATGTAAGGGATGCAGTGTGTGTGTGTGTGTAAGGGGTGCAGTATGTGTAAGGGGGGCATTGAGTGTGTGTAAGGGGTGCATTGTGCTTGTGTGTGTAATGGATGTCAATCTCTCCCCCCCTGTCATTCTCTTTCCCTGTCTTGTCATTCTCTTTCCCCCTTTTGTCATTCTCTTTCCCCTCTTGTCATTCTCTTCGCCCCCATTGTGATTCTCTCCCCGCCCCCCCTTGTCATTCTCTTTCCCCGTCTTGTCATTCTCTCCCCGCCCCTTGTGATTCTCTTCCACCCTTGTCATTCTCTTTCCCCCTCTTGTCATTCTCTCCCCGCCCCTTGTCATTCTCTTTCCCCCTTGTCATTCTCTTTCCCCCCTTGTCATTCTCTTTCCCCCCTCTTGTCATTCTCTTTCTCCACCCCACCTTTTCATTCTCTCCCCCCCCCTTGTCATTCTCTTTCCCCCCTTCTCATTCTCCCTCCCCCCTTGTCATTCTCCTTCCCCCTCTTGTCATTCTCTTTCCCCCTCTTGTCATTCTCTTTCCCCTCTTGTGATTCTCACCCCCCTTGCCATTCTCTTTCCCCTTGTCACCCCCCTCCCTTGTCATTCTCCCCCCCCCCTTGTCATTCTCTTTCCGCTTCTTGTTATTCTCTTTCCCCCCCTCTTGTCATTCTCTTTCTCCACCCCCTCTTGTCAGTCTCTTTCCCCACCCCCTCTTGTCATTCTCCTTCCCCCACTTGTCATTTTCTTTCCCCCCATGTCATTCTCTTTCCCCCCATGTCATTCTCTTCCCCCCCTTGTCATTCTCTTCCCCCCCCCTTATCATTCTCCCCCCCCCCGACCTTATCATTCTCTTCCCCGCTCTTGTTATTCTCTTTCCACCACTTGTCATTCTCTTTCCCCCCTGTCATTCTCTTTCCCCCTCTTGTCATTCTCTTTCCCCCTCTTGTCATTCTCTTTCCCCCTCTTGTCATTCTCTTTCCCCCTCTTGTCATTCTCTTTCCCCCTCTTGTCATTTTCTTTCCCCCCTTGTGATTCTTTTTCCCCCTCTTGTCATTCTCTTTCTCCCCCCTCCCTCCCCTACCTCTAGTGTAGCATGGCCGAGCCCTGTATGGTCCACGGGTACAGGAGCTATTGTTTCCAGTACCCGGGCTGACTGACAGGAAGTGCACACTGTGTGCGCACTTCCTGTCAGTCCGGCCGGGTACAGGAGACAGATGCTCCCTGTACCCGCACACCATACAGGGCTCGGCCACGCTACAATCAGAGAATGACAGGAGGGAGCACTGAGGGCTTCCCCCTGTCAGCCCCTCTCCTCTTGCTGCGCCCGGGCAGTGCGCCCTCACGGACGCGCTAGCCTGGGCAGTGCTGCAGCCCCCTGGGGCTCTATATAGAGCGCTCGGGTGGCTGCAGCATGAGGGGGGCCGGCGCTCCTGGCAGCGCCCCTTCCCAGTGGGGCGCCCTACGCGGACATTCAGTGTCATTTTTTTCTTAACCGCTGGTGACAGCGACATTACCTGCACTACATCTCCTGTATAATGTTTGCGCATCCTAAATATCTGTAACATTCAGTGTAATTTTTTCTTAGCAGCTGGTGACAGCGACATTACTTGCGCTACATCTCCTGTATACCGTTTGTGCATCCTAAATATCTGTAACATTCAGTGTAATTTTTTCTTAGCCGCTGGGGCCAGCGACATTACCTGCGCTACTTCTTCTGTATAATGTTTGTGCATCCTAAATATCTGTAACATTCAGTGTCATTTTTTCCCTAGCCACTTGTGACAGCGGCATTACCTGAGCTACATCTCCTGTATAACATTTGCGCATCCTAAATATCTGTGACATTCAGTGTCATTTTTTCTTAGCCGCTGATGACAGCGACATTACCTGCGCTACATCTCCTGTATAACATTTGCGCATCCTAAATATCTGTGACATTCAGTGTAATTTATATACGCATACACTTAAAAAACCTGTGCTACTGTATGCGACATACTTGCAAGCATATTTACCATTTAATATGCTCAAGGTGAGCAGTAAGGGACGGGATAGTGGCCGTGCTGCTGATAGCACTAAATGCGCACCTTTCCAAATTGCTGGGCCAGGAAATGTTGCCATTTAGGCTTGTGGACACTCAGGCTTTCCGCAGCCTGATGGCAGTGGCCGTCCCTCGTTACTCAGTCCCTAGCCGCCACTATTTTTCCTGGTGTTCCGTCCCTGCCTTACACCGGCATGTGTCCCGTAACATCACCCGTGCCCTGACCAACACAGTTATTGGGAAGGTCCACTTAACGACTGACACATGGCCAAGTGCTTTTGGCCCTGACAGCACACTGGTTGAACGTTGAGGAGGCCGGGAGCGAGTCGTACCCTGGGATGGCACAGGTGCTACTGACGCCAAGAATTGCAGGCCCTACTTCCATCAGGATTTCCCTAGCACCTACATTAGTGGCTGCAACCCCCCTTCTCCTCCTCCACTTCCACCTCTGAATTCTCATCTTGCAGCACCAGTCAGCCATCAGTCAGTAGCTGGAAGCAGTGTAGCACTGCAGTGGGGAAGCAGCAACAGGCTCTGCTGAAACTAATTTGCTTAGATGACAAACAGCCGCAGAGCTGTGGCAGGGTATAAGGGACCAGACTGAGCTGTGGCTCTCGCCACTCAACCTACAACCAGACATGTTTGTGTCTGATAATTGTCGTAACTTGGTGGCGGCTTTGGAGCTTGGCAAGCTCACATACATACCATGCCTAACCCATGTGTTCAAATCAGTGGTTCTGCGGTTTCTCAAAACCTACTCCAATTTGCCAATTTCCAGCTGACAACGCTGGTGGCAGAGTACGAGAGGAGAGAAGACAAGGGGAACACACAGCAGTTCCAACAGAGGCAGGGCAACAGTCTCAAAGGCATGGGACAGTTTCATGACACCCCGCCAGCACCCTCACCCTGATGCGCGGCCTAGTGTCACAAGGAGGGAAACGTTTTGAAAGATGGTGAAGGAGTAAGTAGCAGACCGTGTCAGCGTCCTCAGTGATCCTTCTGTGCCTTACAACTATAGGGTGTCCAAGCTGGACACATGACACAAACTTGTGCTCTACGCCTTGGAGGTGCTGGCCTGCCCTGCCACCAGCGTTTTGTCAGAGCGGGTATTTAGTGCTGCTGGGGGCATAATAACTGATAAGCGCATCCGCCTGTCAACTGAAAAACCTGAAAGGTTTACTCTTGCCCCTGACTTCTCTACTCCACCAGAGGAAAGTGGCTGAACATAAAGGCATTTTAAATGTGGCTTTTATGGTGTATTGAATACACTATATTCCCATGCACCCCTTACACCACAAAAAAGGGTATGAGGTTCAATCTTCCTTTTCTCGTCCTCCTCTTCCTCCTCCTCCATCATATCAAGATGTTTATTAGGCTGCCCTCGCTCCTAAGGTTTTAGAGGATCAGGTCAGCAGCAGACCCTCACCCCTAATGTTTTAGAGGGTGACCGGCAGGCCCTCGCCCATAATGTTTTGAGGGTCAGATCAGCAGCAGGCACTCTCCCCTAATGTTTTAGAGGGTCAGCTCAGCAGCAGACCCTTAACCCTAATGTTTTAGATGGTCAGATCAGCAGCAGGCCCTCGCCCCTAATGTTTTACAGGGTCAGCTCAGCAGCAGACCCTCGCCCCTAATGTTTAAGATGGTCAGATCAGCAGCAGGCCCTCTCCCCTAATGTTTTAGAGGGTCACCAGCAGGCCCTTGCTCCAAATGTTTTTAAGGGTCACCAGCAGGCCATCAATCATAATTTTTCAAGGGTGTGTATAATGCCATCATTTATGTGTAATAAAGGGTGTATTGGAGTGCCAGTTCCTTGTAATTTTTGGCAGCTCTTTCACTTAGTGCATAGGCTTTATGAGTGTAGGGGTCCCACTACCTGAACAATTGTACCATAATGTGAATGAGGCCCTCCTTTATGTGATATACAGGTTGTATCACAGTGCCTCTTCCTTGTAATTTTTGTCAGCACTAGCACTTTATATACAAGTAAATATACAGGAAAGAATGTTTCCTAACAATTTTTTCTCTAAAATCGATTTTATCTTCAGTTTTGTGCGTATTATTGTCAGTCTGTAAAATTGGCATACTACTCGGACAACATCGTTCCCAGCAGCGACTTGGGAGTCCAAGATGCATCCAGAAATCCTCCTTATTCTGTTCCCGAACCATTTCAGTGGTGTTTCCATCAATTTCTGACCTTTTCCTTTGAATCAGACACACTCCCCTTTTCAGAGCAGGGGGTGCCTGGTTTAATGCTCTGGTTCTCCCATTGACTTCCATTGTGCTCTGGTGCTCTGTAGAGCACCCGAGCATCCCAAAGTGTTCTACTCAAGCACCAGAGCACCTGAGCACTTTGGTGCTTGATCAACACTATTTAGATATTTAGTTAGTACATATATATAATACAGATAGTTAGTGGGAGATAGTCAGTGTAGGTTAGATCGTGATATAGTGTAGCTGATAGGTAGTGTGATAGGTTGTGCTGTCCATACATACATGCTACAGACATAGTGCTGTGATATCACAAGTCCACAACAATACTGCAATAGTGCACCAATCACTAATATGTAGTCAGACCTGCTAAAATATGAAGTTGCACGTATTGCGCCAAAATATGCGCATCATTAATTGCTGATTTGCGAATATATTGGAGCACTCTATATGCATATAAAGCTATTGTAATGTTCTGCCATGCCAACCATTTTCTCCAGTCTCAGGAAACTTCTAGCAGCTGGAAAAATGTAGCAAAAGTGACCCACACCTATATTGCGCGAGCAATACACGCATATTACATTGACGATTTTCGCAATCAAGAAAATAATCGCCAGTTCTCGAATTCACAAATTTATGACGAATATTCGCGAATATTTGCCCCTGCCGCTCATCCCTATTTACCACAACTCCCTGGACATGGTCATTCAGACAATTTTTTAATCAAATGACAGATTAAACTTTCTAAGCCTATAGACCTTATTTTACCTATTAGTCTATGAGGGACAGTAGAAATTTTATTTTGCTAAATCCAAAAACACTGCATCCAAAGCTGCCCCTCTGTGTAGGCTTCTATTTATCTCCTCATCACAACAAGTCAGGTTAGTCTTATAATTTCTGTTCTTGGAAAACCCGTGCTGGCTAGGATATTATTAACAGTCCTCTCCCCATCTGTACCAGTCTGTTAATATATTTATATTATGTATTTGTAACCCCATTTTGATGTACAGCACCATGGAATTAATGGTGTTTTTAAATAAATAATAACTCACATAATCCTGTATATAGTCCCTTAAGAGTTACCACATTAGATATGGGCAACACATTTGCCTGGCACTCTAAAGATTATGAACGGGGTACTAACAGTCTAGGCACTACCAATATTGGCTCCGTTCTCTTCTTTTGTATATATATGGACAGGGGCAGACTGGGAACTTAAATTAGCCTTGGAAAAAAAAATAAGTGGCCCCATGTTGTAGGCAGGTACAAACTGATTAAAGGCGGGCCAATATAAGTTAGCAGCAATACCATAGTGCAGCACAGAATTCTGCCTCAGCAGAATCAAATATCACAGTGCAGAACATAATACTGCCACCTCTGCCACTGTACTGAGCTATATCACCATCATACAGTTGAATTTCAGGAGGGCACCTGCAGTCGTTGGCCAGGTGCATAAGTACCTGATGCTCCGATAAATTAATGCTGAGAGCATCAAATTGTTATATACCCAGCTGGCGGCCATACTGGGGGTTCTGAAGGTCCCATGGGCATCTGCCCACTGGGAAATTTCCCTGTAGGGTCTATGGCCAGTCCACCCCTGTATATAGAGCTAAAAACATTTAGTAGTATTTTCCTGATTCCCAGTGACCATCTATCTGTTACCATTATTTAGGAGATCTACCTATGCTGACCTTGGTTTTTTGGCAAAGCACCATTAGTGATGATCTAATATACAGTATAAATCTGAGAGTATGTATGTCCGCTAAAGGAATTCGCACCGTCACATGTACAATCACGAAATTTGCCACACAGGTACATCAGGTGTCCCGGAAGGTTTTAGACTGGGTCTCAGCTTTCTAGCATGTACCGCTCATGAGATATTCCCAAAAAATCCATTAGCCAATAGAAGTCTGGTCACATGACCCTTATCAGCCAATAGAAGCTTGTAAGCCCATAGTCTCCACATACACACCGTTTTACACCAGGTTACCATAACAAGCCATGTTTCTTTAATGCTGTAGGTCAGCTTTAAAGGGGCAGGGCGCTGTGGATGACAATGTTAAGGGAGCGGAGTGCTGTGAAGATCACAGTTAAGGGGACAAAAGATGGACTTAAAAACCCTGCCTCTGGGTCCCGCTAAGCCACACCCCTGACCCAGTTAGGCCACACCCCTCCCACTCCGCAGCTGACAGGGATTGAAAAAATGAAGGTAAAATCTACTTCTGTCAGCTGCAGGGGTGGGAAGGAGGGTGACTTTCACCCTGCAGCTCATGCTTAGACTGCACAGTGCCACTGTCTGAGAGTGAGCTTTTCAAAAGGACATCCTTTTGTCCATCCATGCCTTGCACCGGGCGCAGGACAGGGAGTCTGAAAGCCAGACTGTCCGGCCTAAAACCGGACCCATAGCCACCCTAGCGGCAGGCTGCTGTGGAGGTCACAGTTAAGGTAACGGTCTACTATGGAGGTCAGTGTTAAGGGGCAGATTGCTTTAGAGGTCACAGTTAAGGGGACGGGCTGTTGAAGAAATCACTGTTAAGGAGGTAGGGTACTGTGGAAGTCACTGCTAAGGGGGCGGGATGCTGTGGAGGTCACTGTTAAAGGGACGGGGTCTGTGGATGTCTCTGTTAAGGGGGCAAGGAACGGTGGAGGTCACAGTTAAGGGGGCAGTCTGATATGGAGGTCATTTTTAAGGGGCGGGTGCTGTAGAGGTCACTGTTAAGGGGCGGGTTATTGTGGAAATCACTGTTAACGAGACGGGTACTGGGGAGTGGAGGTCACTAATAAAGGGGCGGCCGCTGTGGAAGTCACTGTTAAAGGAGAGGGCGCTGTGGATGTTATTGTTAAGGGAGCAGGCCGGTGTGAAGGTCACTGTTAAAGGGGCAGGGTACTGTAGATGTCACTGTTATAGTCGATACTGTCAATATCTTTTAACGACACTCACAAACATTAAATAAAATAGATAAAATATATCTATTAATATAATATATGTAGATTGTGCAGTTACAATAACAGGGACAGGGTTATCACTCACAGGCTACCCATTGAGCAGGCATCCCCAACCCTGCCATTCCCAATGCTATATACACAATGCACAATGAATGCTGTGGACACAGATCAAGAAGCAGCCATACTGTTTCCTACTGTAGTCCAAATGATCAAGTGATCGCTTGTTGGGGCCTGGTAACTGTAACTGGCACTAATATGTCAACCCGGCTACAGGATAAATCAGCAATAAAAGAAATGTAATGTTAAATGCCACCATAGGTATTTTATAACTTTATTGAGGGTAAAATAAAGAAAAAAAGAAAAAAAAAATAATATAAAAAAAGAAAAAACATTAGCTCACACCACGGTTTCTAGCTCTGCTCCTGGTGACTGTTAACCATTTACTCATTATTTGGCCACATGCACTAAAAAAAAAAAGTGAAAATGTGTCTGGTTTGGAAGGAGGGAAAATGGGCGTTCTTGGCCTGGTTAATGATAAAATTAACAGTTGATGAGTATATGAAATAAACAAGTAATAAACTAGTTTGTTTTGTATAAACAAGAAAGGATTGTAAAAACCATTATTACCTTTCGCATTATTCCAAAACAGTAGGTAACATAACTAGGATAGCAATATCAAGGAGGGGTATAACGGTCTTTCTTCAGCAAGTCTGTAGACTGTAGTAGTCATAATAACAGTCATATATATATAAGATATTTATAAACAGATGAACAGACATGAACTTGTTCCTGCTTAACGATAGAAGCTTCCAGTCTGGACCCTCATTTTCACTGTTTTCCTTGGAAAACACAGTGGTACCGATAACCAGGCTGTTACTAATATTACTAGGTTAAAATGGATCGGTGTCCTGAATATAATGTCCTATGTAAAGGCAGCATTTTATTTAATATTGTTATGTACCATATTTTTCGCTTTATAAGACACACCTGATCATAGGATGCACCTAGGTTTTGGAGGAAGAAAATATTTCTCATCAGACCTCAGATCAGACTCCTAATCTTCATCAGACCTCAAATCAGTAAAATAAATAAAACAACCTACCTCTCCTGGTCCGGACAGCACCGCCACCCTGCAAAACCCATGCTATTCCAACACTCACCAGGTCTTCTGCCAGCCCAATTCTTCACTTTGACCTGGCATCGCACAGGGTCAGGTCAAAGTGCATGCCTATGTGCAGTCAGAACACAGCACAGCATGGAAGAAGACCAAGGAATTGTGAGTACAGCCAGAGCTATCAGCGATACAGTCACTGCTCCCCGCGCCTTTTGCATACTAGTGAGTGCTTCCAAAATGAAAGCGCTCACTAGTGTTTGCTTAATAAGATGCACTGCCATTTTCCCCCCACTTCTGGGGAAAAATCAGTGTGTCTTATAAAGTGATTTATAAAGTCATTTTTAGTGTTCCATTCTATTTCTAGCAAAAAAGGCAAAAAAATATTGTGCCGTGGCTAATAGGAGTGTTCCAAGAATACTGCAGGCTCATAGGGGCACCATGGTGGCTCATTGGTTACCACTGGTATTCTACATTAAAATCTGACCAATGACAATATCTGCATGGAGTTTGTATGTTCTCCTCATGTTTGTATTGGTTTTCCAATTTCCTCCCCCATTCCAAAGGCATACAGAATTTAGATTGTGAGCTCCACTGGGGACAGCGAGTGATGATAATTAGGAATGAGCAAATCGACTTTGGATTAAACATCCGAAGTCGATTCGCATAAAACTTTGTTCCAATACTGTACGGAGCAGGAGCTTGGTACAGTGTTAGAATGCATTGGCTCCGATGAGGCGAAGTTATTCCTTTGTGAAGTCTCGCAAGACTTTGTGTAATAACTTCATAAATTAATTTGTACTGTAAAAAAACATTTCCCAAACTCGGGTTCGGTTCCAAGTGGTACCTTTCTAATACATTCTAATACTGTACGGAGCTCCTGCTCCGTACAATATTGGAACAAAGTTTTATGCGAATCGACTTCGGATGTTTCATCCGAAGTCGATTCGCTCATCCCTAATGATAATATATGTAAAGCGCTGCAGAATATGTTGGTTCTATGTAAGCACGTAAAATAAATAAATAGTTATGTGCCTGCTGTATTCATGAGGGAAGTGCTGCCTCCTACCGTCCTCATGCTGATAGATGGACTGCTCTGTATTTGTACTCACAGCAGCCAGCCATCAGAAAGAGGAACTTGGGGAGAAACAGGAAGATACATCGAACTCATAACTATGAGTCCGCTGTATTCTTTCATTGCTCCAATTAGCAAAACAGCACAGAGGTTTTTTGTGTCGTTCTTGCTAATAGGAGAAAAGACCTGTTCCTGTAATATCTTGCCTTTACATAGAGCATATTCAAGAGATCTGCCAATACTTAACAATAGTTTTTATATAATGTTTTGTCATATAAGTCTGGGCTATAAAGTGTAAGATAAAAAAAAATACCTAGCTAGCGCAGTTTGTCCCTACATTGGCTTTGCACTTCCTGCTGAATTTATCAATGATACCTAAGTGCAGGGTGATAGGTAGTGTTAGGTTCTGCTGTCCATACATAAATGCTACATACATAGTGCTGTCATGTGACAAGTTCACAACAATACTTAATGCACCAATCACTAATATGTGGTCAGACCTGCTAAAATGTGAAGTTGCCCGTATTGCGCAAAAATATGCGCATCATTAAATGCCGATTTGCGCAATTGCAAATATATCAGCTATTGTAATGTTCTGCCATGCCAACCATTTTCTCCAGTCTCAGGAAACTTCTAACAGCTTGAAAAATGTAGCAATAGTGACCCACGCCTGTATTGTGCACTCAATACGCGCATATTACATTGCCGATTTTCGCAATCAAGAAAATTATCACGAATTCGCAATTTTATTACGAATATTTGCCCAAATATTTGCGAAATATCGCAAATTTGAATATTGCCCCTGCCGCTCATCACTATTTACTATAGGAAATATGCTACCATTCTCACCCCATATTCGAAGTTACTGTAACCATCTTTTACATGGACATGCCAGAGGAATTCTTGGATGCTATAACTGGTATTCTGAAATCTAATAAAAATCCCTTATCTCCTTCTAACTATAGACCGACATCTCTTTTAAATCTACACGCTGTAACAGCGGCTGCTGTACGCCGTTGTTCCCTGCTGTCCCGGGCGCCGCGTTCAGCGGTGACCTGTGGCCGATGCTTCCCATTTCACAGCTGCAGTCCTAAGCTCTGTTGCTGTAGGTGTCATTGTTTCTGAGGATTCCGCTCCACAGCTTCCACTCAGCCCTGGACACAGCATGAGTTCGGCTGGTTTCATGTTAAACTGATCTAGGGGCGGAGCGCAACACTCCCTGGGCTGTGTGGGATAGGTCAGATGACCTCGCTGACCAACTCTGGCTCTCCTGCATATACTTAAATAGCTCAGCCCCCTTCCCAGATACTCAAGTGTGCTCCTGATCTATACTTCGTTCCTGGACTCTGCTTATCGCCTGATCCCTGCCTGCTTGCTTTGACTTTCCTGTTGCTGACCCGGATTTCCTGACCTGTACCTGTGCCACCTGCCCTAACCTACTGCCTTTCTGACCACGTCTCTGCCTCATCCTTCGGTCCTGCACCGATGCTCCTGGTAACGTCTTCCCCTACGCTTGTACTTCAGGTACCTACTCAGGTACCTCCTGGTCCTCCCGTACCAGCTGCCACTGACTCAGGGATTGCTCTGGAGTAGCCCCTGGCAACTACCCTAATGGCTCAAGTCTATCCTCACCATCAGAGGCTCTAGTGAAAACCAGGTAGTTGCTTAGACGCGCCCTTCCAGAGTATAGCCAGTCAGTGGCACAGTGGGTTCACGCCAAGATGTTCACCTCTATTTTAGCCTGTATACTTAGGGTCCATTCACACGTCAGTATTTTTCTTTTCCAGATTTCTGTTCTGTTTTTTTCAGATCCGTGTTTCCGCAAAAACCTTCACTTTTTACCAATTGTACATCCGCATCGTTATGTTTTTCCACCCAAAAAACAGGAGGAGGAATATATGTTGCTAGGGTACTGAAAAAATTTTTTTTTTCTATTTCCTGGAAATGGATCTGCAATTGCAGATCACATATTCATGCATTCTGCATGTCAACCGCATTTTTGCGGGCCCATTGACTACAATGGAACCATGGACCCCATTTTGCGGACAATAGTAGGACAAGCTCTATTTTTTTTGCTGTCCGCATATTTTTCAGGGCCATTGAAATGAATGGCTCCGCATTCCGTTCCGCAAATATGCGGATTGCAAAACATTGACATGTGAATGGACACTTAATCATTAACTCCCCCATATAGTTCATCCATAGGCTTTATTCCGAAACGCAAAGCGCCAGACAATATCTGTAAAGTCCTCAATAATATTTCTTGATCACAACTTCCCCTTACTCTGCTATCTTTAGACCTAGAGAAGGCTATAGATTGCCTCAATTTGGACTATTTGTTCTCAGTGCTTGGGAAAATGGGGTTTCATAATTCATTTCTTAAGGCTCTGCATACACTTTATTCCCATCCAATGGCCATTCTTAACTTGCCTTCCTCCTCTACTTCTCCCATTATTATAGGGCAAAGCACTCAGCAGGGCTGTCCTTCATCTCCAGCATTGTTCGTTTTAGCAATTGAGTCCTTAGCTCGATTGGCTCTCCAGACCTGAAGGTAAACCTCTTTGGGGGTGATCTCTTATTAACTGTAACCAATCCTGTGATTTCTGTCCCCAATCTAAGTGCAGTATTGAACTATTTTTCCAACGCCTCAGGTTTAGAAATCAATGCCTCCAAATCAGAAGCAATGTATTGTAATACCCCTCCCTCTAGGATCAGACTAATTGAACAGGAGTTTAGTTTTCATACCTGTCCTTATAAATTACCCTATTTAGGATTCTCACTCACCCCCCACCTTTCTGGCCTGTATCAAAATAGATCTTAGAAAATGTGACTTGCCCTTATTGTCTCGACTTGACAGGATCCATACTATTAAAGTGATGATTTGTCTCACCTGTTATATTTATTTAGTCCCTGCCAATCCCATTACCTACAATAGAACTTCATAAGCTCTACTGGGATCCCTCTTTCTTTATTTGGCCAAGAAGACATCCTAGGATTAAATACTTCAATATGTTTTTCCACAAACGGATGGGTGGACTCTCTGTCCCTAATTTTATAAAGTATCACAGGGCAGTAAGGCACACCCAGTTGCTTCTAATTCATAGTCCTAAAAAACAACTTACCTGGGTAGCTTTAGAATCTCACCGTATTGCTCTTTTGTCCTGGCCTGCCTTATTTTGGGGAACTAGTCCTATTCCAATAGATCTTAAATCCAAAGTCCTCCTAACATTCTATGCTATACAGTTATGATGATCATTACATTACGCTTCAAGTCCCTGTTACAATCGAAAATATTCCCCCTTACCCCATTATTGTCTAACCCTGCTTTTCCTCCAGGTATTAATTTAAGGGCTTTTGTGTGGTGGTCTTTGAACCGTTTGACCCACTTACATGACTTTCTTAGTGACAGGAAACTACTCTTGTCCTCTCAACTGTGATCTAAATACTCTCCCCCTCAAGCTAAGTAATTTAGAATGATCCAGGTTCTCTCTTTTTGGCAGACCGTGACATGTGTGATCCCATCTATTACCTTTACCCCTTTTCAAAGGTTTCTTTTATATTCTTTTGAATGAGTGGGGTTGATTTCTCATCTATATTGCTCAGAAGGCAAGTTATCTTACATGACTAAATGAGAGGAGGACATCCATTGTTCACTGCCTATGTCTAAATGGCATACCTGCTGTGATAACTCAGTATACCTCAGAGGTAGTTGGCAAGTCTTCCTAGTTGAGAGTTCCCTCAAGGTTCTACATAGAACGTATGTAGTCCCTGAAAGACTGCATCGTATTTATTCATCGGTTTTACCATTCTGTTTTAATAGTTGTGAGATGATAGAGCGACCTCCGGCATGCCAGGTGTTGTGAAACTACATCTCCCATCATGCACATTTGCTTGGCTGTTCTCTGAACTCCCACAGAAGTGAAAAGAGCATGCTGGGTGTTGCAGTTTCACAACAGCTGGAGTGCTGAAGGTTGCTGATCCCTGTGATAGAGTCTATGTATCATATTTGGTGGGAATGACCCATGGTCAATACATTTTGGAATCGGTTGTGTGCAATTAGATTCAATGTACTGGGGCTTACTTTTCATAAACTCCTTTCTGTTTGTTTACTAGGAGACATACCACTAGGTCTAAAACATACTCCACGTAAGCTAGCCCAATTTCTTCTCCTAGCTGCACTCATACATATTGCAGCCAAAGGGCAAACCGATATCCTTATTGTACCAGAAGTTATATACTGCATCGATAGAATAGCAACATATGAGAAGATTGCAGCAATCCAGGGCAATACTGTTGATTCATATTTGAAACTTTGGCAGCCATGGCTTTCCTCCTGTTCTTCACATAGGACATATTATGTTACCTTATAATATTTCCCAGTGGCACTAACCTAGGTGTAATAATTTATCAATGCTTTAACCCCTTCTGCGACTCCGGTCTACTTACATGTTCAGTATAGTAGACTTTTTTGTTATATTAAATTTATTAATAGTAAAGAAAAAAGTAGTGAATCGATTTTTCTATTTCTGTTTTCATTACTCCTGTCTTTCTGCACACCCACTTTCCTGATTTTTAATTTATTCTGGAAATATGTATTATTGTAGAGTGATAGGCATGGTGAAAAGAAGGCAACAATCATAATACTCAATCCGTTTTTTTAATAGGTTATTATGGCATTTAATGATCATATAAATTGCTTCACACTAATATAAACGCACATCCAGGAACAGGGATCATCAAGGTATGTGGCAGCTACAAGTTCTCTCAGACCATTTGCAGCTACAGCATCACCAAAATAATGGCAATCACAATGCCCATATTAAATTAATCAGGCAGAGGGAGAACCACACCCCAATATGTGATCACAGAGTCTTATTTTTGTGGGACAAGTGCTATTTTTTAATGGCACCATTTAATTTACCATAACTTGCATTAGAAAATTTTCTTTGTGGGTTAAATGTGTATATATATATATATATATATATATATAAACTATTCAAACTAGGTTTTCTGTGTTTTGATATTACAGTGTTCACTAAGTGCTAAGATAGCTTATTCTGCGGGTTAGTATGATTGTGGCAATACAAAATTTATATACAGTGGGGAAAATAAGTATTTCATACACTGGCGATTTTGCATGTTTTCACACCTACAAAGAACGGAGAGGTCTGTCATTTCTATCATAAGTACATTTCAACTGCGAGCGACAGAGTTTTAAAAAAATCCAGAAAATCACATTGTATGATTTGTAAATAATTAATTTGCAATTTATTGTATGAAATAAGTATTTGATACAATAGAAAAACAGAACTTAATATTTGGTAGAGAAACCTTTGTTTCCTGTAGTTCTTGATCAAGTTTGCACACACTGCAGCAGGGATTTTGGCCCACTCCTCCATACAGATCTTCTCCAGATCTTTTAGGTTTCAGGGCTGTTGCTGGGCTACATTGAGTATTAGCTCCCTCCAAAGTTTTTCTATTGGGTTCAGGTCTGGAGACTGGCTAGACCACTCCAGGACCTTGAACTGCTTCTTACAGAGCCATTCCTTAGTTGCCCTGGCTGTGTGTTTCGGGTCATTGTCATGCTCGAAGACCCAGCCACGACTCATCTTCAATACTCTTACTGAGGGAAGGAGGTTGTTGGCCAAAATCTCGCGATACATGGACCCATCCATCCTCCCTTTAATATGGTGCAGTCTTCCTGTCCCCTTTGCAGAAAAGCATCCCCAAAGTATGATGTTTCTACACCCATGCTTCACGGTTGGGACCGTGTTCTTGGGGTTGTACTCATCCTTCTTCTTCCTCCAAACACGTTGAGTTGATACCAAAAATTTCTATTTTGGTCTCATCTCACCACATGACCTTCTTCCATGCCTCCTATGGATCATCTAGATGATCACTGGCAAACTTCAAACGGACCTGGACATGTCCTGGCGTGAGCAGGGGGACCTTGCATGCCCTGCAGGATTTTAATCCATGACAGTGTAGTGTGTTACTAACGGTAATCTTTGAGACTGTGGTCCCAGCTCTCTTCAAGTCATTAACCAGGTCCTCTCGTGTAGTTCTGGGTTGATTCCTGACTTTTCTCAGAATCATCCTTACCCCACGAGGCGAGATCTTGCATGGAGCCCCAGACCGAGGAAAATCGACAGTCATCTTGTGTTTCTTCCATTTTATAATAGTTGCGCCAATAGTTGTTGCCTTCTCACCAAACTGCTTGCATATTGTCCTGTAGCTCATCCCAGCATTGTGCAGGTCTACAATTTTGTCCTTGGTGTCATTAGACAGTTTTTTGGGCTTGGCCATGGTGGAGAGGTTGGAGTGTGATTGATTGAGTGTGTGGACAGGTATCTTTTAACAGGTAATAATTTCAAACAGGTGCAATTAATACAGGTAATGAGTGCAGAGTAGGAGGGCCACTTAACCACTTCAGCCCCCCTAGCTTAAACACCCTTAATGACCAGGCCACTTTTTACAATTCCGCACTACACTACTTTCACCATTTATTGCTCCGTCATACAACTTACCACCCAAATGAATTTTACCTCCTTTTCTTCTCACTAATAGAGCTTTCATTTGGTGGTATTTCATTGTTGCTGACATTTTTACTTTTTTTTCCATTAATACAAATTTAACGACATTTTTGCAAAAAAATGACATTTTTCACTTTCTGTTGTGAATTTTTTTTTTTAAAACTACATTTCTATATAAATTTTTCTCTAAATTTATTGTTCTACATGTCTTTGATGAAAAAAAGGGTCCAATAAGTGTATATTTATTGGTTTGGGTAAAAGTTATAGCGTTTACAAACTATGGTGCAAAAAGTAAATTTCGGCATTTTGAAGCAGCTCTGACTTTCTGAGCACCTGTCATGTTTCTTCAGGTGCTAGAATGTCAGGATAGTATAAATACCCCCCAAATCACACCATTTTAGAAAGAAGACACCCCAAAGTATTCGCGGAGGGGCATGGTGAGTTCATGTATGATTTCATTTTTTTTCACAAGTTAGCGGAAAATGACACTTTCTGAGAAAAAAAAAAAGTTTAAATTTCTGCTAACTTCTGGCAAAAAAAAAAAAAATCTCAGACGGACTCACTATGCCCCTCAGTGAATACCTCGGGGTGTCTACTTTCCGAAATGGGGTCATTTGTGGGGTGTGTTTACTGTTCTGGCATTTTGGGCGGGGCTAAATTGTGAGCCGCCATGTAAAACCTAAAGGTACTCATTAGAATTTTGGCCCCTTTGCGCATCTTGGCTGCAAAAAAGTGTCACTCATGTGGTATCGCCGTACTCAGGAGAAGTAGGGCAATGTGTTTTGGGGTGTATTTTTACATATACCCATGCTGGGTGAGAGAAATATCTCTGTAAATTGACAACTTTGAATAACAAAATGTAAAAAGTTGTCGTTTACAGCGATATTTCTCACACAAAGTATGGGTATATATAAAAATACACCCCAAAACACATTGCCCTACTTCTCCTGAGTACGGCGATACCACATGTGTGCCACTTTTTGCCGCCAAGATGCGCAAAGGGCCCTAAAACCAATGAGTACCTTTAGGATTTCACAGGGCATTTTTACGCATTTGGATTCTCACGCTTTAGGACCCCTAAAATGCCAGGGCAGTATAAATACCCACAAGTGACCCCATTGTGGAAAGAAGACACCCCAAGGTATTCCGTGAGGGGCATGGTGAGTTCACAGAAAAAAAAATTTGGCACAAGTTAGCGGAAATTGTTTTTTTGTTTTTTTACAGTCTCATATTCCACTAACTTGTGACAAAAAATAAAATTTTGCATGAACTCACCATACCCCTCACGGAATACCTTGGGGTGTCTTCTTTCTAAAATGTGGTCACATGTGGGGTATTTATACTGCCCTGGCATTTGAAGGTCTCCGCAATCATTACACGTATGGCCAGCATTAGGAGTATCTGCGATTCTCCTTATATTGAGCATACGGGTAATGAGATTTTTTTTTTTCCGTTCAGCCTCTGCGCTGAAAAAAAAATAAAAATGAACGGCACAGATTTTTTCATTCGCATCGATCAATGTGGATGAAAAAATCTCTGCCAAAATCAGTGACTGCGGTGCGGTGGGCTGGGCGCTAGCTACCTAACAAGTAGCTAACTAACTGGCGGTGATAAGGGACCCTTATGCCCCATTCACACGTCCGAAATTCTGTTTGCGGAACGGAATTGTGGACCCATTCATTTCTATGGGGACAGACTTTGTCCCGCTCGGATCCGGAATTACGGATCCGCGCTTCCGGGTCTGCACTTCCGTTCCGCAAAAATATAGAACATGTCCTATTCTTGTCCGCAATTGCGGACAAGAAAAAGCATCTTCTATATAGTTCTGGCAATGTGCGGATCTGCAAAATCCGTGTTTTGAGGATCTGCGGATCCGCAAAACACATATGGACGTCTGAATTGAGCCTTACAAGGGGTGTGATCAATGACAGGGGGGTGATCAGGGGGTCTAAATGGGGTGATCAAGTGGTTAACAAGGGGTTAATAGGTGAGGGGGGGTGGGGGGGGGGGTTAGTGTAGTGTTTGGTGCGACTTTACATAGCTACCTGGTCCCCTGGTGGTGGATCCCAGCAAATGGGACCACCAGAGGACCAGGTAGCAGCTATATCAGACGCTGTTCACAAAACAGCGACTGATATAGCTCTTTGATGCGATTTAATTCGCATCTACAGCCTGCCAGCGATGGATCATCGCTGGCAGGCTGTAGCAGAACTCCTGAGACGCGCTTCACAGGAAGTCTCGGCTGTCACGAGATGACGCGCCGATGCGTCGTCTCAGAGCTACAGGACCGCCCGCAGGACGCATCCCTGCGTTAGGCGGTCCTGTAGTGGTTAAAGAAAAACTAACAAGTCTGAGAGCCAGAATTCTTGCTGGTTGGTAGTTGATCAAATACTTATTTCATGCAATAAAAATGCTAATTAATTTTTTAAAAATAATACAATATGATTTTCTGGGTCTTTTTTAGATTCTGTCTCTTACAGTTGAAGTGTACCTACGATAAAAATTGACCATCCTCTCCATTCTTTGTCGGTGGGACTTGCAAAATCGCCAGTGTATCAAATACTTATTTTCCCCACTATAGTTTTTATTATGTTTTGCTTCTTTAAAAAAATATAAACCTTTAACAAGATAAAAATTTTCTTTGCACCCCCATTTTCTGACACCCATAACTATATTTCCGTCTGCAGAGCATATGAGGGCTTGATTTTTTGCAGTCTGAACTGTAGTTTTTATTGGAACCATTTTGGAGTACATTATTTTAGGTGGGGACAATATATCCAGAAAAAATATTTAGATATTTTAATAGTTCAAACATTTTTTTGATGCGGCAATGAGCGAATTTTGAAGAAATTTGATTCGCCAGTTCGCCAAATTTTGGGGGAAAAATTTGGTTCGATCCGAATTTATTCGCCGCGAATTGCGTTAAAAAACGGCTATTTCCTGGCTTCAGAGAGATTTTATAGTGGTGTAAAACACTGTGCCTTGCAGTAACATGCATAGGGAGTCTGCTGTGGTAGTGAAATAATACTCAGTTAGTATGTCAGTATGACATACAGATGACAGGCGTCTCTCGTAGAATCACTGCACACTTCACTTATTTAGGCAGTCACGGGGCCAAAACTGATGAAATAACCCAAGTATGAACTCAGCTTTATAGGTCAATGTTAGCGCTAAGAAGAAGCGCACTCTTTTTACACCGTCGTCAACTGATTCCACATAGAGGTCTACAGAACCTGTTCTATTAAAAGCTTATACAAGTAGAGCCTCCCAACAGACTGGAGAGGGTGTCAGCAGTAAGTTTGTGTTGACGTCACTGATTATTTTGCCCTTCCTCTGATCCGTCAGAACAATAACCCCCAAAAAACAGATCCTGTGTGTTGAGCATCCGCCTTTACTCGGTCAGCATTTGGTCAGTAATCCATCAGTATTGCTATTGCCAAAAAAAAAAAACAGGAGTGGATCCAAAACTGAGATGACATGTGAATGAGGAGACCACAAAGTGGCTCAATGACTGAGTCTGGAGGTGGCGGCAGCATCAGGAGGAGGCCAAAGAGTGGCACAATGACAGGGTGGAGGTGCCGGCAGCATCAGGAGGCCACAGAGTTGCACAATGACAGGGTGTGGAGGTGGCGGCAGCATCAGGAGTCCACAGAGTGGCAAGGTGACATAGTGTGGAGGTAACAGCAACATCAGGAGACCACATAGTGGCAAGGTATCATAGTGTGGAGGTGACAGCAGCATCAGGAGACCACAGGGTGGCAAGGTGACATAGTGTGGAGGTGGCAGCAGCATCAGGAGACCACAGAGTGACTCGGTGAAAGAGTGGAGAGGTGGGTGGCAATACCAGTACCAGCTAAAGATGGTGGGTTTTCTGGAATTTAACAAGTGATGACTTACCCATGGATAGATCATCAATATCAAATCAGTGGAAGTCTGACAGCCTGCCAATCAGCTGTTTGAGAGTAGCTCCAGCACCGGAATTACATATTTACACTTTATGTTTCAAATTTTTTATTAAATACGGTAAACAAACTAATAAGTCAAAGGACTGCAGCAATATAAGAGTCTCACGCAGGAGGCGGTAAACAGTACAGACACATGTATGTACAGTCAGTAAGAAAGAAAAAAAACTAAAACATGGTGAGCAAGAATGATAGGGTTTGTCAATGAGTTCAAGAAATGAAACCAGCTGCAGGGGTGGCAAAGGCTTAGCAGTCACTTGCTGTCCATGCACAAATCACCACTGAGGTCATTGATTGGATGCAGTAATCATAGAACCACAGGATGGGATGTCATCACTTCTGATCCAGAAGGGAACGGAAACACTTAAGACAGGAGTTGCAGCGCTGGAACACAGGGGCTTAGAAAGGGTTTTTTTTTTTGAACAATTTCCTTTTTATGGTCAAGCAACCCTTTAATATTGCAACTTGAGATGGAAAATGGGACAGCAAATTCAAAGCACCATAAAAATACTACTAATTCTTAGGTTTGAGTATGTGCACATGGGAATTTGCAATGCATATATATTTACAATGAACACACAATATCACTTTTGACGGACAGACAGCAGTAGGTATGGATGTGTAAGAGGTGCCGGTTCAGTTGTTTTACCATAAATATAAGCATAATAATCTTTAAGAATATTGATACCATATTTTTATTTAATATTTTTTGTTTATGTAGAATATTTGCAAACTTGAAATCTGATCATGGAAAAGCACAGGGCTTAGCCAAGGCTATATTGTATGTATTGCCAGCAGAGGATATAAGGAAATTACATCATACCAGCTGCATAGGCAAGCGCTGGAAATACTCTAATCACTTTTTGGATTCAGTCTGAGGTATTTTATAAGCAATGCACATACTATTACTGCAGTAGAAATTGTTGCATAAACTAGAGGGAGGCAATCAGTATGATTACAAACTTGTAGATTATAAAATTCTGAATAGACATATAAAATGTTCACTATTTTTTCATACTTAATTAGACATAGAAATATAATTTGTGTGAAAATGACTAGTGACAAACACTTTAAAAGGTCATCCTGTCCCACTGAATATGACGTTCTATGTACAAGCAGCATGTTATACAGCTGAGTATGGTCATAAATAAGTTAGGCCTCTTTCACACTTGTGTTGTTAGGATCCGGCGTGCACTTCCGTCACCGGAATGCACGCCAGATCCGTAACAACGCAAGTGACCTGAAAGCATTTGAAGACTGATCAGTCTTAAAAATGCTTTCAGTGTTACTATGGCAGCCAGGACGCTACTAAAGTCCTGGTTGCCATAGTAGTAGTGGGGAGCGGAGGAGCAGTATACTTGCCGCCCGTGCGCTCGGGAGCTCCAGAATGACGCCAGAGCGCCTCATGCGCATGGATCACGTGATCCATGCGATCACGTGATCCATGCGTATGGGGCGCCCTGATGTCACTCTGGAGCGCCCCGGGAGCCGCACGGACTGTAAGTATACTGCTCCCCCGCTCCCCACTACAGTTTACCATGGCAGCCGGGACTTTAGCGTCCTGGCTGCCATGGTAACCATTCAGAAAAAGCTAAACCTCGGATCCGGCGATGCGCCGAAACGACGTTTAGCTTAAGGCCGGATCCGGATTAATGCCTTTCAATGGGCATTAATTCCGGATCCGGCCTTGCGGCAAGTGTTCAGGATTTTTGGCCGAAGCAAAAAGCGCAGCATGCTGCTGTATTTTCTCCGGCCAAAAAACGTTCCGGTCCTGAACTGAAGACATCCTGATGCATCCTGAACCATTTCTGAGATAGCGCATCCAGCCCCACGTTCTCGTTGTTGGGATTTTTGGAGAAGAATTTTGGAAGTTTTGTCCCCATTTCTCTGATATCCAGACAAATATTCGGTTCTGAAGATACCAGAGACTGTAGTTGAGCTCTGCTCAAAAAATCTGCTCTCACATTCAGATGACCCTTTAAATGGATTGCTGAGTTTTCAAATGGTCCTCTGCCCAAAAAACGATTTCTTCTGGCACTTTGTTTAAAGTTACACTTTTTGTGCCTCCCTGTTAATTTAGATATGCAACCACCGTCTGATCTTATCTGGACATCTTTTCCCTCTATCTGCCAGAAGCTCTCTCAGGTTTGAGAACTTGGCCTGTACAATTGATCACTGTCCTTGTAAGGAGAGCTGAGAGCATTGCGCTTCCCAGCCCCAATGACTTGCGTGTGTAGTGACTATTTTAACTCCTTCAATACCCAGGGAACTCCTCTTTGAAAGTGATCTGGATTCTGCCACCATGCTTGGGACTAATTTACTGCAGGGGTTATGCAGAATATGTACTCTAAGGCCCCTTTCACACGGGCGAGTTTTCCGCGCGGGTGCAATGCGTGAGGAGGACGCATTGCACCCGCACTGAATCCGGACCCATTCATTTCTATGGGGCTGTGCACATGAGCGGTGATTTTCACGCATCACTTCTGCGTTGCGTGAAAATCGCAGCATGCTCTATATTCTGCGTTTTTCACGCAACGCAGGCCCCATAGAAGTGAATGGGGATGCGGGAAAATCGCAAGCATCCGCAACCAAGTGCGGATGCGTTGCGATTTTCCCGCATTGTTGCTTAGCAACGGGACCCAATCTCTATTATTTCCCTTATAACATGGTTATAAGGGAAATAATAGCATTCTTAATAAAGAATGCATTGTTAAATGATGAGGAAGGGTTAAAAATAATAAAGTTAACTTACCTTAGCCACTTGATCGCGTGAGTCGCGATCTGTCCTCTCTTTCCCTGCAGCATCGATGATCTAAAGGACCTGTGATGACGTCACATCACATGGCCCAATCACCTGCTCCATCACTATGGTGATGGAGCATGTGATTGGTCCATGTGACCATGTGACATCATCCAAGGTCCTAATCACTATCCTCAGGCTGTGGATAGTGCTTAGGATCTTGGATGATGTCACGTGGTCACATGGACCAATCACATGCTCCATCACCATAGTGATGGAGCAGGTGATTGGGCCATGTGATGCTGTGACATCATTACAGGTCCTTTACATCTTTCAAGCTAACGGAGAGGAGGCCGGGCTTCGCGATCAAATGGACCAGGTAAGTTATGATTAGTTTATTATTTTTAACCCATTCTGCACCGGGTTCAACATTAGGGAGATGGCCAAGGGTATTATTTTACATTATAACTATGTTATAATGTGAAATAATACCAGCGGGACAATTTCTGACCCAAACATGCACTTCTGTGAAGAAGTGCAGGTTCGGGTCTGGGTACCAAAAGTGCCGATTTTTCTCCCGCGCGTGCAAAACGCATGACAGCGCTTTGCACTCGCAGGGAAAAATCGCGGCAGTTCCCGCAACGCACCCGCACTGTTTGACGGAGTGCACCCGCAACGCCCGTCTGAAAGAGGCCTAAAGCGTTTTGATCTCTGTTCCAGTTTTCTAGTACCCACTGTTGAGTCAACGTAGAATGGAACTGGGCCCATTTGACTGTTGGGACACAAGCAGTCAAAGTAACTAACAGCATCATAGCCTCTGGGACCGAGCAGAAAGGATGGGCAAGAAAAGTTGACACTTTGGTTATCACTCTTGATATTTTCTGAGAGGGTAGAAAGGTTTTCTCAACTATTGAGTCTAATAGTACTCCCAAAAAGATTATTTCTGGGAAGGCGTAGGGTTGGATTTCTCCCAGTTTGTCATCCACCCCAAATGATAAAGACGCTGGCAAGTTCGAAACGCACTGCTCTCCAGAGATGGCTCTGAACCTCCCACTACTAACAGGTTGTAAAGGTAGGGGATCACGATTATGTTCAGCCTCCTCAAGTGAGCCACCACTTCCACCATGACCTTTGTAAAGGCTCTTGGTGCAGAGATAATCCCAAAAGGACGAACATAAAACTGTAAGTGGTGTAGGAACCCTTTCAGATATATGCAACCGGCAGGAATCTCTAATCTGCAGCATGAATTGGAATATGATATTAGGCATCTGTGAGATCTAATGAGGCCATACATTTCCCTTTTTTCAACAGATTTATAGTGAGCTTCTCATATTTGATGTACTTGTTGAGACTTTTCAAGTTTATTATTAGACAGTATTTCCCACTTCTTATTTTTTACCAGAAAAACTGTTGAATAATAACCCGTTTGCCGCTGATTCTGAGGTACCTGAATGATGGCCTTCAGGGACAAAAGATCTAGGATGCCTTCTTTCATTGCCTGAGGGAGAGATACTGATTTTTGAACAGGAGTGGCCTTGAACACATTTGTTTGTGTGGTGTGTGTGTGTGGGAGGGGGATGAAAGGAGATGTCGTTACCTTATTTTATAACTCTTAGCACCCAGTGATTTGAAGTAACCTTTAACCATTTGTCCAAAAAATAATTTAGACTTCCGTGCACCTTGCTTCTGATGTCATTCTTTTGAGGGTTATGAATTTTTAGGGTTAAATGAAAATCCGTTAGGGTCCAATCAGACGTCCGTGTGTGTTTTGCGGATCCACGGAAAAAACGCGAACACCGGAAATGTGCATTGCACATTTTGCGTACCGCACATCGCCGGCACTCTCATAGAAAATACCTTTTCTTCTCCACAATTGTAGACGAGAATAGGACATGTTCTGTTTTTTCAGGAACGCAATTGCGTACCCTGAAGTGCTGAACAGAATTGTGGACGTGTGAATGGACCCTTATTTGTACAGTTTTTTTTTTTTCCTAACCCTCCCTCCTTTAGGGAACCAATGTCTTTAAAAGGAAGTGCATTGGAGTTTTTAACCACCTTGGTCAAAGGTACATCTACTTTAGGGCATTAGGTCAACACCGACTCATCCTCCTCATTATATGGCAGTGAACGTTTTATAGTTCTAGGAATGAAAAGTTTTCTATGTGGAACCTTTCAATATCTTTTAATTAGAGCATGTACATTTTTGTGAACAGGGAAAACTGTCTTTTTCCTTTGTTCCAGACCGCTGAACATTTCATCCTGTAGCCCTAACTGCTTTTATTAACTCCTTTGTGTCATCTGATAAGAACAAATATCTTTTTAAACGCAGAGTCTGACCCAGAGGAATCCTCAGAGTCTGAGTCCAAGATGAAATATCTGAGCTGACCGTTCTGGATTCTCTACTCTTAAGTAGTGATGAGCGGCAGGTGCCATATTCGATTTCGACGAAATTCGCGAATATTCGAATGAATATTCGTTTCATATTCGTCGAAATCGAATATTCGTCATTTTTTCTAGTTATCGCGATTAACATGCGATTTAAATAATCGCATATTGCATTTGTACTTAAGGCTACTTTCCTATTGGTTTCATATCTAGAATTAGCGAGGATGACGAATATGACGAATGTATTCGTCTCATTCCTCAAAACGAAGATAACGAAGTATTCTCCATCTTCGCTTTAGCTACCTATTCGTCAACTTCGCTAATTCTAGCAATCAAATAGGAAGGTTGACTATAGAGAGTGAGATAGCTGTGTTAGAATTCGCTATGCGATTTTTTTATTTTTTTAATAAATAGAATACTTATAATAATTTTATCAAGTAATATAATTATTGTATTAAAAAAAAATCGCATAGCGTAATTTAACACAGCTGTCTGGTAAGTCAACCTTCCTATTTGATTGCTAGAATTAGCTAATAGCTAAGTTGACGATGACGAGATCTAATAGGTAGCTAAAACGAAGATGTAGAATACTTCGTTATCTTCGTTTTGAGGAATATGACTAATACATTGCATATTCGCTATTCGCTAATTCTACCAAGCCAACCATAACTTCTGTGCTCATGGAGCGTCCCCATCACCATGGGAACGTCTCCATATACTAAAATGTACTGTCGGATTTGAGGAATTACGTTGAAATCGCAATGCGATTAATTCAAGTTATATTAATCGCATTGCGATTTCAACTTAGAGCTGGGTTTATAATGGGTCAGCTTGCTAGAATTAACGAAGTTAACGAATATGGAATATAGCAGTAGTGTAGTTGAAATCGCAATGCGATTAATTTAACTTAAAGTATTCGCATTGCGATTTCAACTTAGCACTGCTAGTGCATAGCATTAGCTATACTCCATATTCGTTAATTCTAGCCTATGTAAGATAGCAGTGCTAAGTTGTAATCGCAATGCGATTAATATAACTTGAATTAATCGCATTGCGATTTCAACGTAATTCCTCAAATCCGACAGTACATTTTAGTATATGGAGATTCTCCCATGGATGGGGACGCTCCACATGAGCACGGAAGTCGGCAGAAGCGGCAACGGGCACTGACTAGAGCAGCCAGGAAGCCAGGAATCCTCAGGACAGGTAAGAACTACTTTTGGGAAGTAGGAAAGAAAAAAATATAACTAAAAAAATAAAAAATAAAAACGAATATTCGAAATAGCGAATTTATAGCGCTATATTCGAAATATTCGCAAATTAGCGAAGTGCCGATATTCGCTAAAAAAATTCGCTTTTCGAATATTCGCGCTCAACACTACTCTTAAGAGATGACATCCCAGCTTTAGATATTGAATTTTCAGTTAGAGCCAAACACATCTCTTGATTAATAACATCTCTTAGTTCCTCCTGCTAAGTGAGAATTATGGGGGACATTTACTGACTGGTGATTTAGACGCCAGTCTTAGTCCATGACCGCTGGCGCTGGATGCGCCTAAGTTATGTAGAGGCACCAGCCTCTACATAACTTAGGCGCTGGCCGTGCAACTTGCTTAAATCTATACCAGCAGCCTTGCTGGTGTACATTTAAGTCACTTTCATTGCCAAAACAGGTCTAGAAAATGATAAAGACGACGGGCCACCTGGCCCGCTGCATTCCCCCTTTTTCCTCCACCTCAGAAAAGTGTCGCGAGCGGGGAGAAGTCTCAGATTTGGCCGCAAATCCCCTTTGTGACCGAATGTGCGACAATTTGCATCCCCTTTGTCTTTAGCAATATTACCAGTACACTTCTGGCATAGCATTCTCACACATGAGTCAGGTAATTTTGATGACCAAATTGCACACTTCCTAACTCTAGGAGTTGCTTTTGTATTATGAGAGTTGTCCCTGTCACTCTTACATACACACAAGGAAAGAGACATAACACATGAGTTAGATAAATAAACCACAAGGCTAACTTCCAACCCAAAAAGCACAGGCGTTTACAGCTACCGGGCCCAGAGAGGTCTCCATGGAATCAGGCGAATTCCGCCTTGAACAGAGCGCCAAACAAGCTCCGCCCAAACCACGTGTCACTAGTGTAGAACCACACCAGAAGCAAGCTCTCCGACGGCATCCACCAGTACCGAACCTATCAGATAGCAGAGGGTACACACATGAACGGAGGGGCTCCTTGAGTGTCAAGTCTTCACATAGATTCCCCCGTCAGCGCACACAGAGCAGGGGAAACCAGAAGGCAGTCGCGTGATGCACAACGCGATAGTCCCGCACCAGCTTACCACGGGTACCCAAGTAGGGGCTGGGGTGCTGCCTGCATCCTCTATGTGAAATTGAGCATGAAAGAAAATTTCCCGTCCCTGTCTGCCTCCACAGGAACGGCCTCACAGCACTGCTACGAGTACCACCTCTCCCCACCTGCAAGGGACAGGAAGACACGGAGGAGCCGGGGAAGGGTCTAATTTATTCTTCCTGTCCTTACCTGGTGGGAGGAGGATCATCTCTTATGATAATGCTGTCGTGGAGGATGAAAGGGAAAAGAAAACACAATTCCACCAGTTTTGTGTTTCATTTTTAAGACGTACCCTATGGGGTAAATGTTCCCTTCATTCTCTGGGTGAGTATGATTACGATACCACATTTATATAGTTTTTCTTCATATTCTAACCCCCACAACGTTTTTTAATACTCTACAGAGCCATGTGAGGGCTCATATTTTGCAGGGAGAGCTGTAACATAGTTCATAAGGCTGAAAAAAGACATTTGTCCATCCAGTTCAGCCTGTTATCCTGCAAGTTGATCCAGAGGAAGGCAAAAAAAACAAAAACTGTGAGGTAGAAGCCAATTTTTCTTACTTTAGGGGGGGAAAAAGTTCCCTCCAGACACCAATCAGAATAACCCCCTGGGTCAACGACCCCTCTCTAGTAGCTGTAGCCTGTAATATTATTACACTCCAGAAATAAATCCAGGCCCCTCTTGAATTCCTTTATTGTACTCACCATCACCACCTCCTCAGGCAGAGAGTTCCATAGTCTCACTGCTCTTACAGTGAAGAATCCTTTTCTATGTTTGTGTACAAACCTTCTTTCCTCCAGACGCAGAGGATGTCCCCTCGTCACAGTCACAGTCCTGGGGATAAATAGATGATGGGAGAGATCTCTGTACTGACCCCTGATATATTTATACATAGTTATTAGATCTCCCTCAGTCGTCTTTTTTCTAAAGTGAATAACCCTAATTTTGATAACCTTTCAGGGTACTGTAGTCCCCCCATTCCAGTTATTACTTTAGTTGCCTTCCTCTGAACCCTCCCAAGCTCTGCTATGTCTGTCTTGTTCACAGGAGCCCAGAACTGTACACAGTACTCCATGTGTGGTCTGACTAGTGATTTGTAAAGTGGTAGGACTATGTTCTCATCACGGGCATCTATGCCCCTTTTGATGCAACCCATTATTTTATTGGCTTTGGCAAAGTGGGCGGAGCAGGAGGCGCATGGAGGGGCTGAGCGCTCAAGCTGATAGAGACTGCGCCGCAATAGTTAGTAAGTTCGGGCTACTTTTACATAGATTAGGTTTACATAAATACTGTATAGAAGCTGCGGGGCCGGTGTATAGAGTCACACTGCACCGGCCGCCGCCCCCGGACACTTGATAATGACCCTGTCATGGGGGATTTGTGGGTGACCCTGCTATATATGTTTCATCCACAGATCCCCCCCATGACAGGGTCACCCACAGATCACCCCATAGCAGCGTCACCCACAGATCACCCCATAGCAGCGTCACCCACAGATCACCCCATAGCAGCGTCACCCACAGATCACCCCATAGCAGCGACACCCACAGACTACCCCATAGCAGCGTCACCCATAGACTACCCCATAGCAGCGTCACCCATAGATCACCCCAAAGCAGCGTCACCCACAGATCACCCCAAAGCAGCGTCACCCACAGATCACCCCATAGCAGCGTCACCCAGAGATCACCCCATAGCAGCGTCACCCAGGGATCACCCCATAGCAGCGTCACCCACAGACTACCCCATAGCAGCGTCACCCACAGATCACCCCAAAGCAGCGTCACCCACAGATTCCCCATAACAGCGACACCCACAGATTCCCCATAACAGCGACACCCACAGATTCCCCATAACAGCGACACCCACAGATCACCCCATAGCAGCGTCACCCCCTGGAGGCACATTGGTTGGGAAACACTTATTTGCCCATTTATTAACCCTTGTACAAAGGAAAAGTAAAGCCGTTGTCCACAGCAACCAAATTCCAGCTTGAATTTTTTTCATTGCTATCAGCAACTGCGCCGCTGTTTCTTTATACAAGGTTTGATAAATCTGCCCTATGTTATAATTGGTATCAATGAGTACTTAAATATAAGTATCGGTACTCGTACTTGGTATTAAAACAATGGTATCGGGACATGTATAAAGGCCATAAGCAATTTGGAAGCACACATAAATGGACTGTTTTATATAGAGTATCCGAACCTTAAATATGAATAAAAAAGACTTTGCAGACCAATTTGTAATAAAAATGTATTACTTTATTTACGACTATGTACCAAAAAAAATTACATCTGATAAAAATGGCAATGACAACTACACTAGTTTGTGAAGTAAATTTTTCAAATATTTTATTTCTCACATGACAGATTAAATAATTATGTACACACTGAATGGATGCCAGCCCAAAAACAACCATTTCATCAGCCAGCTGAAATTTGTTTCAAAAGGAAACAAAAATGTTATAAAGAGTTTAGAAATGACTGCATCCTCTTACTCTGTAGTAGATTCTGTGACAATTCATACAGAACAGCCTGGGATTTCATGCATGAGATACTTTGAATATATAAACGTAAACACAAGTCGGAAAAAAATGACATATTGAAATCGTTTAAGGACAGAAATGTGATTCAGTACATACAAATCATGAGGTGCTGAGCCACTGGAGTAGTATTCTGTTCAATACACCAGTTACCGTGAAATACAACTAGCTAACTGACTGTAGTAACATGAGCTGTGCTACCTTCAGCTTAGTAAAAATACTAAATATTCATGTTAAAGTCCAAATGATAATGCTATTTATGTCTGCTTCCTCTCCTCTTCATGGCGGCAGTACACTGGGGGCAATACCATTTGCCTTTAGGTGCCTCCGATAATCCAACACATCCGTAATGGAACCATTCAATGGGGCACTGAAATACAACAACACAGATGTTATACCAGAAGCACACTGACTAAACTATGGGGTCAGAATATAAGACAACAACCACATAGATACTAATAGAGAGAAGTAAAATAAAAATAAAAAACATTTATTTTAAAAATGTCAGTATTTTTATAGCTGCCAGACATTAAAGAGGTTGCCCGACGGCTCCATTCAATTCCACAGGCGAGCGCGGTACCTGGCAGTCCTTATAGTCGGTGAATGGAGCGGTGGTCACACATGCCTTAACAGCTGCATTCACATAGGGGACTCAAAGACCTTGGTTCTTGTGACTGGTCCCAACTATCATACATTTATCACCCATTTTGTGGATATGTGATGTTGTTTGTGGTGAGAGATTTTGTTTGTGGGCCAACCCCCTTAGTGACCACCAATACGCTTTCTTTATGGTGGTCACTAAGGGGCCTTAAGCTGGGCCGCCACCTTTTTAGTGGTCCAGTGTAAGAGCTGCAAGGGTTTCCTGTGCAGCGGAGAGCGGAAGTTCAGTTCACACATGGACCCGCAGAAGCAACGATCAGGGCCGTTTGACGCCCTAGATGCCGCGGTCAATAACTACTACGGCATTGAAGCAGTTACAGAGGGAGAGGACTCCCCATCTCCCATCGGCACCCTACAAATGAAATTGCTGGGTGCCGATGTCTTAGCATGGCAGCCTAGGGCCTAGTGAAGGCCCAGGCCAGACTTCAGTGTACTCCTTGTAGGCTAAGCCTCTCTGGCACAGCCTGCTGGTGGATGTCAGTATAGCACTGACAAAATAATACATTGTATTAGCAATGCAATGTATTATAGAAGTGATCAAAAGAACGCATGTTAAAGTCTACTTGTGAGTCTAGTAAATAGTTAAAGTAAAAAACAGGTTTTATAAATAAATAAAAATATTCCAAGTTAAAAAAAGGAAATTTTTTGTGCATTTTACTAAAACAAACTGTACCTTTGTCAGTAAAACAGACACACATTTGAGTACATCAATACAACTGTGCAAGTTTTTAACTTGTATTTTTACTGAAAATAACAGTGTTTAGCCAGTAAAAAAATTATTTAAAGGGGTTGTCCCATGAAAAATATGTTTTCAAAACAGCGCCTGGATCTGAATACTTTTGTAATTGCATGTCATTAAAAATTTTGCATACCACTGAGTTATTCAGTAAAATGTATCTGTATAGCGCCACCTGCTGTTTTTTCTTATTTTTTTGACCTGCTCACTGAGAAGGCCGCACATGCTCAGTTTCATCCTTCTACTGCCTCCTGAGCTGTGATAGGGAGAGCTGAGACACGCCCCCTGAGCTGTGATAGGGAGAGCTGAGACACGCCCCCTGAGCTGTGATAGGGAGAGCTGAGACACGCCCCCTGAGCTGTGATAGGGAGAGCTGAGACACGCCCCCTGAGCTGTGATAGGGAGAGCTGAGACACGCCCCCTGAGCTGTGATAGGGAGAGCTGAGACACGCCCCCTGAGCTGTGATAGGGAGAGCTGAGACACGCCTCCTGAGCTGTGATAGGGAGAGCTGAGACACGCCCCCTGAGCTGTGATAGGGAGAGCTGAGACACGCCCCTGAGCTGTGATAGGAGAGCTGAGACACGCCCCCTGAGCTGTGATAGGGAGAGCTGAGACACGCCCCCTGAGCTGTGATAGGGAGAGCTGAGACACGCCCCGAGCTGTGATAGGGAGAGCTGAGACACGCCCCCTGAGCTGTGATAAAGAAAAGAAATAGACAAGAGGGTTGAGCTTCAACAGGTAATCCTGTTTACTGAGTGATGATGAATGGGGCGTACTCTGTGTATAAAATGAATACTGCAGAATATTTTCCCACCGCCAATCTATGCTTAATGAAACTCTGGCTCAATGCACAGTAAGTTTTAATACGTACATCTTGGTTATCACAGCCGACCATTTCACCATAGGAAACCTAGAAGAGAAGAAAAACACAAAAATGTAACTATAAAAACCATTGTGAATCACGGACGCTGAAGAGTGCGTGGAGGATAGCTCTGTCCAGATGTATATTAAAACATTCATTCTGCTCTTTCCAGATTGGTTGCTTCAAGCGCTCACTGCTGGAATTTAGTCAACAAGCCTTAAAGGGCAGGTCTATCTTCGGAACCAATGTATTTTCAATTTCCCATTGCATGTAAAGTAAAAATGAAGCAATTTTGGTTAAAAATACCCAAGTATACAGACCTGTTTGTCTCCAAAGGTAAATCTTACAAACAAAGGTTGAGTCATTAGTCTGATCCTGTAGTCACACGCGCCTATTTATGTACTGATATACACGTATTTTGTATCAGTCGCAGATTGTCACAGGCAATAAATGTGCCCCATAGACCCTTCCATCTGATCCCTACCAAGTGTACGTTATCAAGTAGGTGAAAGATGTCATGTGCAGGTAACCTTTAACCCCTACAGGAATTCCATTTCTCTTTACCTTCCTTGTTAACTATCGATTTGCATCTTACACTTAGGCCAATTTTAGAACCATATGGTTCTACTGAAAAAACTTCGCTCGTTAAAGAATCCAATGGTGGCCCTAGTTTGGTTCTGCATGATCCAGACCTGAATAATAGTTTTACACTTACTAATAAACAAATTCTAAGGTGGCTTTATAGCCAACTTAGATGTCAGTATACCAGCTGAAAATGAATGAAAGCAATAGGCAAACAGGCATACGGACCTGATTACAAATGCAGTAACGGGGCTCATTGGGATCGTAAGTCCAATCAACCTGGCTATTGGAATCAGATTCTGGAATAGCCGCTGTCTGTTGATGAGAAAGTTCATGGGCCAACGCTGATGATGATGAGCAAGAGGATAGAGAAGAGGATGAAGAGGATGAGGACTGCTGACTTGACGATTTATTGTTGCTCCTATGTAGAAAAAAAGGCAGATACGTTTGTCAGATATCGCACTTCTAAAGAAATACACGTCACTAGGAAATAGGTGTAAGGCAATACAATATATTCCATTCACCGACCGCTGAGTAAAGGATATTCATTAGACCTTTACATACCAACGACAGTTTGCATTATTTGGTCAGAGGTGCACAGCAATACAGAGCATTAAGATTATTAAATAAAACGCACTTATTTTTGCGTCCACTTCTTGAATCTGTCGAGGCCGAAGAAGTCAAAGTCTGCGTCAGTGTGGAAGCCAATGCAGAAGAGGGGTAACTTGTGGCATCCCTAGACAAAAACTCTTTCCCGAGCTGGAAGTCATTATTTTTAAATGCTTCATAACTAGCTTTCATGCTGGAGGTCCTTCTACCCTCTTTCATCTGTGTACAAATAAAACAGGGTCACCAGATCAATATTTTTAAAAGACATTGTTAGGGTTCTTTTACACTTGCGGCAGGACGGATCCGGCAGGCTATTCAGCCTACCGGATCCATCCTGCCGCAAGTGGCCGTGCACTGCCGTGCTGCCGCTCCGTCCCCATTGACTATAATGGGGCGGGGGGCGGAGCTACGGCGCAGCACAGCAAAGATCGCCGGACTGAAAAGTAGGACATGCAGGACTTTTAGTCCGGCGATCTCTGGCCGCGCACTGCTGTGCTGCACCGTAGCTCCGCCCCGCCCATTATAGTCAATGGGGATGGAGCGGCAGCATGGCAACGACTGCAGGTAGGACGGATCCGGCAGGCTGAATAGCCTGCCGGATCCGTCCTGCCGCAAGTGTAAAAGTACCCTTAAAGAAGGAAAAAGCAAATCTGCTGACCTGCGCCGTCACCTGCACTGCCTGAGCAGCTGCCATTGTTATAGCCCCGGCTCCAGCCCCAGCTGCGGCTCCTGCCGAGAGTGAGCCAAGGTTATATGATGTAAGTGGCTGAGACGAGTTCACACTGTACACATTAGTGGTGGCTGAGGCAGTCATGTTATTTCTGCAACCTGTGGAAAGAAAAAACTAATTAAACCCACTGCTACATGCAGCAAAATATGCACAATAAAATACAAAGATACCACTAGGAATCCCCAAACCCACAAAGCTCCTGAACAAGGGGTTAGCCAAACTAGCCATTTCCCATTCATTAATAAACATATACATGTCGTTTTGCAACAGCTGGAGGGCAGCAGGTTGAACATCCCTGATTTAGGGGATGTATGGGTTATGGTTGCCAGGAGTGGGGCGAGAAGCTGCCGTTCAGCTTTTTCTATTTACACTTTGCGCCCCCATAAGGTCATACAAGACCTTTGTGATACAACTAACATGACTTTTTTTTTTTTTTTAAATGATCTCTCCTGTACCTGGGGCTGACATATAATTCTTAGTTACAGGGGGAATACAGCCCCGGGGAAAGGTTGTACAAAGCTGCACTAGCCTGCTAAGGCCCAGCAGCTCAATGAGCCACCTAGCATCCAACAATCATACGAGTGCTAGGACCAGAGCAGAAAGTGGCATTGCTGCTTCCCGATTTGTATACACAGTGTTCACACAGCGATGGAGAAGGCAAGGGCAGTATTAAAGGGTTGAATGGAGCGTGTTCACCGCTTCATTCAACTCTATGGTGCTTCCTGAGATGGTACAAGCGCTCGGCTATATTGCTTCCCCATACAGCGGAATGGAGTGGCAGACACGCATGCGTGATCCAATGGAGTAACACCGGTCCCCTGCTCTAGTGATTGGCGGGAGATCCTGCAGTCACACCCCTGACGCTTATCCCGTACTGTAGAAAGGAGATACGTTTTTGTCAAGGAACAAGGCCTTTACCACATTATGACAATTTTAACAATGCCTTTTTTACTGATGGCTGAATGTTAAAATATTAAAAAGCCATTCTATAGAAGCATAATTATAGACACTATGACATGAGTAATTCGGTGTAGCTGTCTCATACTACTAAATAGAATTACTGGCCTGGAGTGTTCTCTTTAGAAGCATCAGAAGTGAGCGTGGACAGCAGTGCCTCAGACTTGAATTTCTTCTCTGGAACATAGTCTGTAGTAGAATGATGCGACGATGGATTGTGCTTCCTTTCTATAGGAACAAGAATTAAATGTAAGGGTACAGCCACACGTGGCAGAGACACTGCAGATTTTCCAAGGGAGGTACACTGAACAACCATCGCAGTGCGATACAGAAGCAGCCAAGTGAACATTTAAAAAAATATATCATCCATGTGCTGCAGAATTTCCACAACAGAAATTGCAAATAACTGTGATTTCGAATCCGAGGCATGTCATTTTATGTTGCTGGTTTTCACTGCAGATTTGACCTTTTGCAATGCAGCCAGCGAAATCTGAAGCAAGCCCACGGAATCGATTCTACAAGTGTCACAGCAAAATCGGCCTTATTTGGTGTGCTCTTGCTGCTTCAGAATTTTGACTGGACCTACCCTTAAGGTTACTGGAAATAAAGAAAAAAAATAATAATAATAATCGGGGACTTACTTTCGCTTGCAGAATGAGAATGCGCATGGTGATTATTAACAGGCTGAGATGGCGTGTCTAATTCCAGAGATCCTACAAAAGTTCAATTAAAATTATACTTAAAAAGTGCTGTATTCACATACAGTAACAGCACAGACAATGTCTAGAACATAACAAATTCAAAACTCAGTTTTCCTCCACAATATCAAAAACGTATTTTAGTAGTCTAAACATGGGTGCTAATTTTGAACTCTAGACTGGTACTTACTTGGCCTCAAAGCCAAGAGCTGGTACAGTGCCGACTATTGTCACATCATTCAGCACATACACAACTGCTGCTCAGGATGTAATCAATGACGTGACAGAAATAGGAATAAGCACCAGCACATTGCTGCCTCATTTTTTGTAATGTAGTGTTGAAAATGTTTTTGATACCTCCTAACATTAATATTTCTTCCGGCAAGTCTCCTTTAAGATGACTGATCCCAGTGACAATTTTATCTGAAATGGATTCCTATATTCTGACACTTGTACAAGCATCCACGCAATAACATATACAGAGCTAAACCTCTTCTGGACATTGCAATTTTCCATTTTTCCATAAACATTTTCATTCCTTGAATTCCCAAAGCAACAATTTATTAGTTTTTCCCATCATCTAGACATACAAGGGCTTGTTTTTTTTGCAGGGCAAGTTGTACTTTCTAATGGCACAGTGTAAAGGGGGGATCCAATGAAACATTCTACAGTTTTCAAACCAGCATTTGGATCTGAATACTTTTAAAATGGCATGTACCGTATTTTTCAGACTATAAGACGCACCTAGGATTTGGAGGAGGAAAATATTTTCCATCAGACCTTAGAGCAGACCCCCATTCTTCATCAGACCACACCCTCATCAGACCCCCAAGCTCCATCAGTCTGAGATCAGACCCCCGCCCCCAACCTCATCAGCCTCTCTTCATACTCCCTAGCCTCCATTAGCCTTAGATCAGCCCCCCATCAGACCTCCCCAGCCTCCATTAGCCTTAGATCAGCCCCCATCAGACCTCCCCAGCCATTAGCCTTAGATCAGCCCCCCATCAGACCTCCCCAGCCTCCATTAGCCCCCCATCAGACCTCCCCAGCCATTAGCCTTAGATCAGCCCCCCATCAGACCTCCCCAGCCCCCATTAGCCCTAGATCAGCCCCCATCAGACCTCCATTAGCCCCCCATCAGACCTCCCCAGCCATTAGCCTTAGATCAGCCCCCCATCAGACCTCCCCAGCCTCCATTAGTCTTAGATCAGCCCCCATCAGACCTCCTCAGCCTCCATTAGCCCCCATCAGACCTCCCCAGCCATTAGCCTTAGATCAGCGCCCCATCAGACCTCCCCAGCCTCCATTAGCTTTAGATCAGCACCCCAGTCTCTTTTAGCCTCAGATCAGCCCCCCAATCAGCTTTAGATCGCACCCCCCAGCCCCATATCAGAATCTCAGACCTCAGATTAGAGGTTACAAAAAAATTAAAATAAACTTCTCAATGGCTCCGGATGGTGCCGCAGATCCAGGACACACCGATCCATCGCTTCTTTCGGGTCACACTGTATACTGTGAACCGACAAGCACAGCGCAAGATCATAGTGCGCGCCTACGTGCACTTCGTCTTTCCAATGTGCGAGGTCAGAACACCACAGCGGGACCTGGAAGCAGCCCAGGGAAGGGGAGTACAGCCAGCACAGCCATCACCTCCCTGTGCCTCTCACATGCTAAAGACCACTTCCATAATGAAAGCGGTCATTAGCATTCAGACTATAAGACGCACTGCCACTCCCCCCCCCCCCCCCCATGTGAGGTACAGGGCTGGTTCTAGCTTTGTTAGAAAGAGATTGTCATGTACTTTATCTCCGATTTTTTATTTTTTACATTAGTCGTGGGATAACCCCTTTAATATTGCGTATGATGTAGTGGAAAGCTACAAAAGAAAATCCAAATGGGGTGGAAAAAAATAAAAAAATATTCTGCCACAGTTTTATGAGTTTTGTTTTTATTGCATTCCCTGACCTATTACCTTCATTTTCTAAGTCAGTACGATTTTAAAACTTACATAAAAACTTTGGGGGGAAAAAATGCTTTGTTGAGGCTCATTTTTTTGCTTGGCGTTCAGTAGTTTTTATTGATAACATTTTAGAGTGTGTAACTTTTTGATTACCTTTTATAAAAAAAAAAATTTCTGGGAGATGAAGTAATGAAAAAAAACTGCCAGCCGGCCATTTTGATTTTGTGTTTTCGTAATAGCGTTCGCTGTACAGAATGAATACTTTTATATCTTAATCGTACAAGTGTTTTGGAGCATGGCAATACCCATGTCCTTTATTTTTGTATTGTTTATTTTTTATATGGGGAAAGGAGGTTGATTAGAATTTTTATAAATAAAAAAAAAAAAAAAAAAAATTCTCTCACTTCCCATAAGGGACTTGAACATGTGATTGTCTGAATGCTTCTCCAGTAGACTTCAATGAATTACCATCGCAGCCTATGGGAGTTTCATTGTGTTCTTATGGAGCCCTCCATAGCGATGTTCATCAGAGCCTCTGGCAGGCTCCAGGCTACTGCAGCAAACAAGCAGCTCCCTCGATCTCAGGGCAGGGGAGCCCATTCAGGCCCCAGGAGCGCAGTGCTTCAGGGGAAAATCTCCTCAGATGTTTAGGGGTCAAATATCGGTGATCAGCGTTATTGTCTGCAGAAACCAGGTGGCTATGGTTTCCGCCCAGCTTCTGAGTGGGCGCCATGTTTGGTCGTCTGTAAGTGGTTAAACTGAGGGTCCTTTTACAATGCAGATTTACTGCCATAGTGTGCGCTGATCGACAAGATCTCATCGGTACTGTATGTGACTGAATGCACGGACAGGCTCAATATTGTCAGCAACACATCCCAGTTTACAAAAGTGAATGTGCTGCTGACAAACCATTTTATTGTGGGCATAAAAGATGAACCCAACAAATGATCAGACACGGTGACATAGGGAGAGGATACGACCGATCACTGGTGTGTGTAAAAGGGCCTTTACTTCACCATGGCCATGTACTTACTTCTTTCCAGTACTTCTGTTATTCCTGCATTATCAGCTTCAAGTTCCATTTTGAATTTAGCCAGTTCTTGGTCTAGTTTTCTAAGATGTCGATCTACCTATAATAGAAAATGAGATTTGTTGAGTGCGCAGTAAAAACGTTTTTTTTGCACCTTCAATTCTTGTGTGTTGTGCAACGTGTAAAACCAGGATTACATTTTTAGGAAGTAGTCCAAAATATCAGAGGTCTTCACCAGATTTATAATGCAATGTAGCCCCCTACAATCATAGATTTGTCAAATAGATACCCACCCTGCTGGACCCTCTTAATGAGCTGTGCAGCATGTATTGCACAGCCTGTGGGTGGATGCAGCAGAGGCTGGAGGTTAAGGGTTTCTGCTCCAAGGCCACTGTCACACGGTCAGTGATGTTCATCAGTGATTTGGAGCCAAACCCAGAAGAGGTGCAGATCTTCCCCTCATACCTCATCTATGTGCAGCTTCACAATCACCGATGACCAAAACACTGTGGCAGGATACAAGGGAACTTTACCCCATGTTTCCTAGTGACCTGTTCAAAGACTGGGGAAATCTACAAAGGACTTTCTGTCATAGCCAGCATTAACTAGATCTATCATTTGTTCTACGATGGCTCTTCTGTAGGTTTGGACCACACCGTAGCTGCCTATGACTGTTTCTTGCCCTACCTTGTTCCGCTTTTGGTAGGTACTAACCACTGGATGTCAGAAGCACCCTACAAGACCTGCTGCTTTGGAGATGATGAGACACGGTGGTCTAGAGGTCACGATTTAGCCCTGGGCAAAGCTCAAAACTGTTCAGATCCTTACACTTCCCCAAATTTCCTGCTTCCAACATATCAAGTTCAAGAAGTGACTTGTTGCCTAATGTATCCCACCCCGACAGTGGCCATTGTAACAAGGTAAGCCAGCAATGCTATTCTCTTTATATAGTTTTAATGTTATGGTTGATCACTGTACAAAGGTGGAAAATGGAGCATTTTGGGGGAAAGAAAAAAAATGCATATGGATGCCATTTCAAGACAGGTGTGGGTCTCAAAAGTAAGACGGACATCTATCAGAGATTTATGGAATATCCTATAAATATGCCACAAATGTGGATAAGAGAACTACTCAAATTTCAGTCATTTTTTATCATTAGCATTTCTGGATGCAGTTATTTAGAACGCACGTTTTTTTTTTCAGTCCTACAGAGAAGCCATTTTCTGAGCATGAGATGTTCAAAAACACTGCCAACCAGTTAAAATAGCATCTGGTCACAGTGTTTTTGAATGGGTTCTCCAGGACTTTGATATTGATGGCCTATCCTCAGAATATGTCATCCATATCTGATCGGTGGGGATCTGCGTGAGCGCTCAGACCTCATCCTAGGCCAGTGATATCATCTTCAGTGGTCACATGGCCTAGGCCCAGCTCAGTCCCATTCAAGTGAGGTTGGCCGAGCTGCATTACCAAGCCCAGGCGCTATTCATGGGATGGCGATGTGCATGGCAAGCTGTGAGGAGGCTGCCACACTACTTTATGAAAATCCTGGAAAACCCATTTAGTCCTATTGCACACAACTGTATGGCTTTTTCAGTATTTTGCAGTCCGTAAAAAACGGATCCGCAAAAAATACGGATGCCGTCCTTGTGCATTACGTTTTTTGGGGAACGGAACAGCTGGCCCCGATAGAACAGTGCTACCCTTGTCTGTTATGCGGACGATAATAGGACATGTTCTCTCTTTGCAAGGAACGGAAATACGGAAACGGAAGGCATATGGAGTAACTCCCGCTTTTTTTGCGGATCCATTGAAATGAATGGTTCTGTAAATGGAAATAAACGTTCGCGTGCAAGAGGCCTTAAACTGAAATGACAAGGTCAGAATGAAAAAATAAAAATAAACTGTATGACTCTGGTCTATAGTATTTTATTCAGTGTGTACTTACCAAATCATAAATCTGATTCGCTAACTGTACTTTTTCATCAGCATCCTCCAAAGCTTTAAAATAATCCTGGAATAAAATACAATTGAGACCATCTTACAGAAAACTGCCGGTATACAAAAATGTGCCAAGTTTAAAAATGTTCCCCTATCCACAGGATTCCGAGAATGAACGTCACATTCCCCCATCTGAGAGGGCAGCAGGAAGAGCAGGTCCCATAGAAAATGAATGAAGCCGCAGCGCACACGACCAACCTGCTGCTCCATTCAGACATTGTAACAGGGCCCCCCTTCGTGGAATTGGTGGGGTTACCAGCAGTCAGACCCATGGACAGGGAACAACATCTGAGCTTGGCACAAACCCTTTAATAAAACCGGTTAAGACACATGAAAATCATCCTATTTAATAAATCCCTCCAAAAGTTACAGATATCGTTGTGTCTATATGAAGATGGACCTAACTAGGAAATTAATACTATTCGTGTGTATAAATTATTATGACAGTACAAGTACAGTATCTCCGCAACATTTCTGCAACAGAGAGAACATGGTACGTGCAGCATGTTATATACACTGATGTACATACCGAAAGAGGTACTTTTTGGCTCGGGCACTAAAACAAAGGGGCAGAAGCGCTCGGCTAAGCGCTGTGGCCATCTTTCCGTTTGGCCACGTTCTCCTCAGGGAGCAGAGAGAGCCCTGTACAGCTTCACAGGGAACCTACTGACTTTCTAGGAATCCGAACAACGCTAGACTGAAGGGACACAGCACGCCGCTGCTTCGCTTTAACAACTGATAGGGGTCCAAGCACTCAGAACCCGGCCTAGCAAAACTTACTGGCATCTATGACAGCCCAAAGGTTTTTAGAAATAAAATATATCATTTAATTAGGTGTCTATGCTGGACATAAAAACTGAGATATGTTAAGAACAGAATTTTGAACCCACTGAGATTTAATTTTTTTAAAAAAAGGCTTTAGAAGAGAACCATCCCTTTATTTCATGTCATGCACTTCACATGCTGGTAAACATCCAGCGAAGAGTTATAAGATGTACTTGTATCTTTTGGTGCCACCTGGTGTTGAATATGTATAGCAATGTGAACGTCCATCTACTAAGCTCAGTCACTGTCCCCACTGCCAGGTCTCTGCCCAGCTCCTCCGATCACTATAGAGAAGTAACAGAAACAGCTTTTTGTAGGGAAGAGACCTTTTATTAGCTCCACTGCTAAATCTATTAGCGCCCTGCAGTGAGAAGCGGATCAGTATGCAGAGACCTGACTGTCGGGCATGTGTGACCAAGATGGACCTGCACATTGCTATACACTTTACACACCAGGTGGCGCCATGCTATGCAAGTAAATGTCATAACTTCACTGGCTCTTTTCTTCAGCATGTAAAAGTGAAAGGAGTCATGTTTAGTGTTGAGCGAACGTGTGTTTTAAGTTCTGCGTCCAAAGTTCGGGTTATCGAAGAATCCCGTTATGGATTCCACTACCACGGACCATAATGGAATTTGGAATCCATAACGGGATTCTTCGATAACCCGAACCTGAACTTTGGACGCAGAACTTAAAAAATAAGTTCGCTCAACACATGTGACATGTGGGACAACCCCATGAAGTGAACATGTGCAGTGAGTGGCAGAAAACTTACTTTCTTGATAGAACTCATCTGTTCTTCCCTCCATTCTGGTTTATTTTTCTTTGCATTAGAAAAAAACTCCCCAACTCTTTGCTCCAACTGGTCCATTGCATCTGCAGGACAAACGTATTTTTACTGTTTAAGGAAACGCTATCGGCTCTTAGACACGAGAACCGTGCTACATGCAGAAACTGCAGCTTCCAACAAGCACATAAATAAGTGGAAAGAAGTGATTTTTTTTTATTGTAAAACTAGCAAATGCTGGAGCCTCCTCTTAGAACTGTGCGATGTGCCTGGGTGGTCCCTCAGGTAGCCCAACTCATGGCGTGCGTCAGTGAGAGATCCGTCCTGACCTCCTGACAGGATCGCACGGCATTATCATTTATTCCCCTTGTCAACAGGATGTCAAATGTCCCCTGCAGGCAGCGTGTTATAGAGCAGGAGGAGCTGAGCAGATAGATGTAAAACTTGTATTCATTTACATCCCTGCTCTTTCTGGAGACGGTCCTATCAGTGACTGACAGGTCTCGGTATACACCGTCATAGGGGAAGGCTGTCATTACTGATAGGACCTCCTCCTCCATACAGCTCTTGGTATACACCGTCATAGGGGAAGGCTGTCATTACTGATAGGACCTCCTCCTCCATACAGCTCTTGGTATACACCGTCATAGGGAAGGCTGTCATTACTGATAGGACCGCCTCCTCCATACAGCTCTTGGTATACACCGTCATAAGGGAAGGCTGTCATTACTGATAGGACCGTCTCCTGACGTCAGAGATCAGAATGAGGAGGAATATAAGATATATAAAATACTAGTTATACTGAATCTTTTCCCATAAACCAGGGATGGCCAACCTGCGGCCTCCAGCTGTTGTAAAACTACAACTCCCACCATGCGCTGCTGTAGGCTGATACCTGTAGGCAGTCTGGGCATGCTGGGAGTTGTAGTTTTGCAACAGCTGGAGGGCCGCAGATTGGCCATCCCTGCCCTATATCAATCTGCTCAGCTCCTCCTGCTCTATAACATGCTGCCTGCAGATTACATTGTATCTTCATGATGGCAGGTTCCCTTTAAAGGGTTTTTTTCCCCCCCAAGACTTTTCATTTTTTTGCATGGGGCCCCCGTTCTCGTGATTGGTGGGGGCCCCATACCCCATCTGATAGTTATCTGCTATCCTGTAGACAGGGAATAACCTCTAACCACCAGAATACCCCTTTAAGCAGTTTTTTCTGCCTGACGTAACAGTTCCTAGCTGGCACAGATTTCAGGCCCTGGCGCATGATCCCGTCAAGAGGCGGCAAAACTATTAAGAAGTCCGGGGGTCTCTTAACAATGTGGATGCATCTCATGGCACCAGAAACTGCAGATAAGGACTAGCGTTAGGAACACCAGCCTGGATACACGTCCCCCAGAGTACATACAGCTGTATTCCTATATGATAAAACAGGAGTGCCAATTTACTCCAAGGGTAGGCCATCGGTTAGGTTGGTCATACACAGTAGATAGCTGCTGTCTAAACTCCCCCGCTCTCCCTCCATTCATGTGAGCGCAAAGGTGTCCTGAATAGAGAAAAGAGTTGGGCAGTTAAAGCGGTCCTCCAACCTCTCCTGTTGTAGTGACTACTTGCTTTCCCCATGTAATAACAATGCTGGAGCATCTATTCTTAGGACTCTGTGATGTGCCATTCCTATATTATTCCTGCTAGAAGTCATGAATAAATTGACAGCAGTCTGCAATGAAGGTCATCAGTTGGAGAGGGCGTGTCCCTTCAGTGTGACACCAGCAGTACTGATTGGACAGTATCACACTGTGCAAGGCCACACCTCAAACTGGCAACGCCCATCGGGGCCTCTATTCATAATTCTAAGCCTTTCCGTTCTCCTCCGTTTAGGAGGACAGATTGGGTACATAACCATGATGTGAACGGAGCCCAAGGACCCAATAGACTATAATGGGGTCCGTTAGGTTTCCGCTCAGAAGATGATTTTGGAGCGGAGACAAAAGTTGTGCATGCAGAACTTTTGTCTCCGCTTCTTCTGAGCAGAAACCTAACGCCGCCCGCTTTATAAGTCTATGGGGTCCTTGGGCTCCGTTCACATCACCGTTATGTGCTGAATCCGTCCTCCTGCTCCTAAACGGAAAGGCTGAATGGTGACGTGAACGAAGCCTTACGAGAATAATATTGGCAATCAGAGTAATAAATCAGTAGTCACTACACCAGACGTGTCAGGAGAGGTGACATCGGCCCCGTACACATTTGATGGGTGGGCACAGCAGCCGTCTACTGTATATGGCCAGCTTTGCATTCGCCATCATCAAAGTATTCAGGGCTAATAAGATTAAAAAGCATGCATTTCTGCCACAGTTTTCACAGGGTAAACACATTTATTTCACAAGTTACTCCTGCAAACCAGCGCATGCACTAAGGCCTGCAGATTGGGAGATCAGGTCTGCAGGATGGGGCACTGGCTGGGAGACGTTATGACAGGCGCCTCCACCACTGCCCCATACTGAGCATGGGCCGGGAGGAGCACTGCCCCCTGCTGCCGACTCCAGATATTACACCGCGGCCGCCACCCTGCCAGCACCCAGCGGTCTTCACATGTAGCGGGAGGTGCTCACGTACTCTGCACCTGCAAGTCCATCTCCCGCATTTCCGTGAACCTGTCGCGCAGATCCATAGGAAGCTGCTCGATCACTGCGGAGAGACAGGAGGGGAGGGAGACACAGAGGGCGGTTATTAGGCAGGGCCATTCCAGTTCCCGGTCCCCACCCGCACCCCACCCCACACAGGGCCCCCCGCGCTCGGGAGTCACACTCACTCTCCAGGTAATCCTCCAGATACAGCATCTTTCCCCTCTCAAGTCACCACAGACACAACAGCTGCCGTTTATTACTCGAGCCAATATGGCGCCTACTCGACAGCAACAAAACACTGGGAGGGAAGACGAGGCAGCCAGCCGACGCGCTGATTGGCTACACGGAGCGGTGACGTCAGGCAGCAGATGGCGCAGGGGATTGTGGGAGACGTATTCTCTATTGGCTGAGTGCTACTGCTGTAGATTTCAGGTGGCAGCGCTCGTGTGCCCTGTGCGTCAGTCTTACAGGGGTCTGGGAGTCGTTCACACGGAGGTTTTGAGGCAGGTTTTCGAGCCAATGCCAGAAGTGCATTCAGCATCACTTCTAGCTTTGGCTCAAAATCCTGCAGGAAAATCTGCCTCAAAACCTCCTCCACAAACACTGCAGGGAGATTTATCAAACTTGTGTAGAGGAAAACTGGCTTAGTTGCCCATAGCAACCAATCAGATAACACCTTTCATTTCCCGAAGGAGCTCTGAAAGATGGAATATGATTGGTTGCTATGGGCCACTTAGGCTACCTGCACTTCTGCGTCAGAGAACAGCCAGCCCAAATTCTCTGCAAACGGAATGTCCTCTGGCCACATTAGGTATAATAGGGTCAGGCGGAGATCCGGCAAAAATGCCGAGAATCAGCCGGACATAAACTGCTGCATATGCTGAGGTTTTTTTTTCCCGGTGATTCTCTGCATTTTTGCAGGATCAGACGGACAGATCTCCATGCCGCAAATATGAAAGTAGCCTATTCAGCCTGCCGGATCCGTCCTGCCGCAAGTGGCCGTGCACTGCCGTGCTGCCGCTCCGTCCCCATTGACTATAATGGAGCGGGGGGCGGAGCTATTGCGCAGCACGGCAGTGCGCGGCCGAAGATTGCCGGACTAAAAGTCCTGCATGTCCGACTTTTCAGTCCAACGATCTTTGCCGTGCGCAGCCATGCTGCGCCGTAGCTCTGCCCCCCGCCCCATTATAGTCAATGGGAACGGAGCAGTGCATGGCCACTTGCGGCAGGACGGATCCGGCAGACTGAACAGCCTGCTGGATCCGTCCTGCCGCAAGTGTGAAAGTACCCTAAGGCTACATGCAAACGACAGTTGTTTTTTGCTGTCTGCAAATCGGGATCTGTAAAAAAAAACTGATGGTCCGTCAGTTTTTTTTTTGAGGATTCCTTTGTTTTTACAGATCCCTTGTAATAAATGCCTATCCTCGTCCGCAAATGAGGAAAAAGTAGGACACGGACAATGGACGTGGAACACAAACGGATGAACTGTCAACATTTTTTTGCTGACCCATTGAAATACAGGTCCTTCTCAAAAAATTAGCATATTGTGATAAAGGTCATTATTTTCTGTAATGTACTGATAAACATTAGACTTTCATATATTTTAGATTCATTACACACAACTGAAGTAGTTCAAGCCTTTTATTGTTTTAACCTCTTAAGGACCCAGGGCGTACATGTACGCCCTGAGAAGTTCCGATCACCACAGCGCTGCGGGTGGTGATCGGAACAGGATGCCTGCTGAAATCATTCAGCAGGCATCCTGTGACAATGCCGAGGGGGGTCCTGTGACCCCCCGTGTCGGCGATCGCAACAAACCGCAGGTCAATTCAGACCTGCGGTTTGCTGCGCTATCTGTAGTCTCTGTCACAGACCCTGGGGATCAGAGACTAAAATATGCCCCTAAGTGTAAATTTTAACCCCCCCGCAGTACCCCGCCATCTTAGTGTCCCCCCGGGCGGTGCAGGGGGGGGGGGGATTGGGGGCGGTGCTGCGGGGGGGCGGCGCGGGAGCAATTGCGATCCCCCGCCCGCCCCCTTTCAATCCATTTCCCTGGTGTCTAGTGGGTATAGCAGGGGGTCAGCACATTGCTGACCCCCTGCTATAAACTGCTGACATCTGTGCTGCAGATGTCAGCAGTTTAACCCCTTCTGTACGGACCGCGGTATGGAAGGTGTTAACATGGAGGGAGCTCCCTCACTCTCCCATCGGGGGGCTGCTGTACATTTGCAGCCCCCCCGACGGGATAGGATAGTAGAGGGAGGGAGCTCACCTCTCTTCCCATCACCCGCTGCTCTGTAATGGCAGCGGCTGATGGTTACCATGGCAGCAGGACGCTTTCAGAAGCGTCCTGCTTGCCATGGTATAGTAACTCTGGTCAGACTTCTGCTAAAGGCAGAAGTCTGACCAGACTGTGAAAAGTAAAAAAATACAGTGCAGTACACTATATAGTGTACTGTTCTGTATTATATAGACACCAGATCCACTGGATCTACAAGAACCAAGTGGGTCTGGGTCAAAAAAATAAGAAAAATACATATAACTGAATAAAAATTAAGAAAAACAAATAAACTACACATATTAGGTATCGCCGCGTCCGTAAAAATCTCCTCTATAAAAATATCACGTGACCTAACCCCTCACGCAAATACTGTAAAAAAAAACAAAAAAATGGTGTAAAAAAGCCATTTTTTGTCACCTTGCATCACAAAAAGTGTAATACCAAGTGATCAAAAAGGCGTTTGCCTCCCAAAATAGTACCAATAAAACCGCCATCTCATCCCGCAAAAAATGAGTCCTTATATAGGACAATCGCCCTAAAAAATAAAAAAATATGGCTCTCAGACTATGGAGACACTAAAACATAATTTTTTTTTTCTAAAATGCTATTATTGTGTTAAAGTAAAATAAATAAATAAAAAGTATACATATTATGTATCGCCGCGTCCGTAAAAATCTGCTCTATAAAAATATCACATTATCTAACCCCTCAGGTAAATACTGTTAAAAAAATAAAATAAAAACAATGTAAAAAAAAAACATTTTTGTCACCTCACATCTCAAAAACTGTAATAGCAAGCGATCAAAAAGTTATATGCACCCAAAAATAGTGCCAATCAAACCGTCATCTCATCCCGCAAAAAATGATACCCCACATAGGACAATCACCCCCCCAAAAAAATAAATAAATGGGCTCTCAGACTATGGAGACACTAAAACATGATTTGTTTTGTTTTAAAAAATGATAATATTGTGTAAAACTTAAATAAATAAATAAAAAGTATACATATTTGTATCGGCGCGTCCGTCGCAACCTGCTCTATAAAAATAACACATGACCAAAACCCTCAGGTGAACACAACAAAAAAAAATAATAAAAATCAAGAGCCATTTTTGTCACCTTACATCACAAAAAGTGTAATAGCAGGCGACCAAAATGTCATATGCACCCCAAGATAGTTCCAATCAAACCGCCATCTCATCCCGCAAAAAGTGAGCCCCTACATAAGACAGTCGCCCAAAAGATAAAAAAAATATATGGTTTTCAGAATGTGAAGACACTAAAAAAATCATTTTTTTCAAAAATGCTGTATTATGTAAAACTGAAACAAAACCCCCCAAAAAGTAGCCATATTTGGTATTGCCGCGTCCGTAGCAACCTGCTCTATAGAAATAGCACACAATCTAACCTGTCAGTTCAACGATGTAAATAACAAAAAATAAAAACGGTCCGAAAATAGCTATTTTTTTTGCAAATTTTCCATTTTAATCAATTTTTCCAGTAAAAAAACAAGGGTTAACAGCCAAACAAAACTCAATATATATTGCCCCGATTCTCTAGTTTGCAGAAACACCCCATATGTGGTCGTAAACTGCTGTATGGCCAAACGGCAGGGCGTAGAAGGAAGGGAACGCCATATGGTTTTTGGAAGGCAGATTTTGCTGGACTGGTTATTTGACACCATGTCCCATTTGAAGCCCCCCGATGCACCCCTACAGTAGAAACTCCAAAAAAGTGACCCCATTTTGGAAAGTACGGGATAAGGTAGCAGTTTTGTTTGTATTATTTTAGGGTAAATATGATTTTTGGTTGCTCTATATTACACTTTTTTGAGGCAAGGTAACAAAAAATAGAAATTACGAAATTTCATCTCCATTTGCCAATAACTCTTGTGGAACACCTAAAGGGTTAACAAAGTTTGTAAAATCAGTTTTGAATACCTTGAGGGGTGTAGTTTCTTAGATGGAGTCACTTTTATGGAGTTTCTACTGTAGGGGTGCATCGGGGGGCTTCAAATGGGACATGGTGTCAAAAATCCAGTCCAGCAAAATCCGCCTTCCAAAAACCATATGGCGTTCCTTTCCTTCTACGCCCTGCCGTTTGGCCATACAGCAGTTTACGCCCACATATGGGGTGTTTCTGAAAACTACAGAATCGGGGCAATAAAAATTGAGTTTTGTTTGGCTGTTAACTCTTGCTTTGTTACTGGAAAAAATGGATTCAAACGGAAAATTTTCCCAAAAAATCGAAAATTCTGAAATTTTATCTCCATTTGCCATTAACTCTTGTGGAAAACCTAAAGGGTTAATGACGTTTGTAAAATCAGTTTTGAATACCTTGAGGGGTGTAGTTTCTAGAATGGGGTCATTTTTGGATGGTTTCTATTATGTAAGCCTCACAAAGTGACTTCAGACCTGAACTGGTCCCTAAAAAGTGGGTTCTTGAAAATTTCTGAAAAATTTCAAGATTTGCTTTTAAACTTTTAAGCCTTGTAACGTCCCCAAAAAATGAAATAGCATTCCCAAAATGATCGATACATGAAGTAGACATATGGGGAATGTAAATCAATAACTTTTTTGGGCGGTATTACTATGTATTATAGAAGTAGAGAAATTGAAACTTGGAAAATTGCTACTTTTTCAAAATTTTTGGTAAATTTGATATTTTTTTATAAATAAAAATAAAAATTTTCGACTTAATTTTACCAGTGTCATGAAGTACAATATGTGACGAAAAAACAATCTCAGAATGGCCTGGATAAGAAAAAGCGTTTTAAAGTTATCACCACATAAAGTGACAGTGGTCAGATTTGCAAAAAATGACCAAGTCGTTTAAGTGAAATAGGGCTGAGTCCTTAAGGGGTTAATAATGATGATTTTGGCATACATCTCATAAAACCCCAAAATTCCTATCTCAAAAAATTAGCATATTTCATCCGACCAATAAAAGAAAAGTGTTTTTAATACAAAAAAAAGTCAAGCTTCAAATAATTATGTTCAGGTATGCACTCAATACTTGGTCGGGAATCCTTTAGCAGAAATGACTGCTTCAATGCGGCGTGGCATGGAGGCAGTCAGCCTGTGGCACTGCTGAGGTGTTATGGAGGCCCAGGATGCTTCGATAGCGGCCTTAAGCTCATCCAGAGTGTTGGGTCTTGTGTCTCTCAACTTTCTCTTCCCAATATCCCACAGATTCTCTATGGGGTTCAGGTCAGGAGAGTTGGCAGGCCAATTGAGCACAGTAATACCATGGTCAGTAAACCATTTACCAGTGGTTTTGGCACTGTGAGCAGGTGCCAGATCGTGCTAAAAAATGAAATCTTCATCTCCATAAAGCTTTTCAGCAGATGGAAGCATGAAGTGTTCCAAAATCTCCTGATAGCTAGCTGCATTGACCCTGCCCTTGATAAAACACAGTGGACCAACACCAGCAGCTGACATGGCACCCCAGACCATCACTGACTGTGGGTACTTGACACTGGACCTCAGGCATTTTGGCATTTCCCTCTCCCCAGTCTTCCTCCAGACTCTGGAACCTTGATTTCCGAATGACATGCAAAATTTGCTTTCATCCGAATGCTTTCATTATTTTTTTTTTCATCTTCTATGAACTTGCCATGCCCCTCACGGAATACCTTGGGGTGTCTTCTTTCCAAAATGGGGTCACTTGTGGGGTATTTATACTGCCCTGGCATTTTAGGGGCCCTAATGCGTGAGAAGTAGTTTGGAATCCAAATGCCTAAAAATGCCCTGTGAAATCCTAAAAGTATTCATTGAAATTTGGGCCCCTTTGCGTATCCTGGCTGCAAAAAAGTGTCACACATGTGGTATCGATAACTCAGGAGAAGTAGGGCAATGTGTTTTGGGGTGTATTTTTATATATACCCATGCTGGGTGAGAGAAATATCTCTGTAAATGACAACTTTTTAATTTTTTTTATACAAAGTTGTCAATTTACAGAGATATTTCTCTCACCCAGCATGGGTATATGTAAAAATACACCCCAAAACACACTGCCCTACTTCTTCTGAGTATGGCGATACCACATGTGTGACACTTTTTTGCAGCCTAGGTGCGTAAAGGGGCCGGAAGTCCAACGAGTACCTTTAGGCTTTACAGGGTTGCTCACAATTTAGCCCCGCCCCATAATGCCAGAACAGTAAACACACCCCACAAATGACCCCATTTCGGAAAGTAGACACCCCAAGGTATTCACTGAAGGGCATAGTGAGTCCGTGGGAGATTTTTTATTTTTTTTTGTCAGAAGTTAGCTGAAATGGAAACTTTATAATTTTTTTTTTTTCCTCAGAAAGTGTCATTTTCCGCTAACTTGTGAAAAAAAATGAAATGATACATGAACTCACCATCCCCCTCCGCGAATACTTTGGGGTGTCTTCTTTCTAAAATGGTATCATTTTGGGGTATTTATACTATCCTGGCATTCTAGCACCTCAAGAAACATGACAGGTGCTCAGAAAGTCAGAGCTGCTTCAAAATGCGGAAATTCACTTTTTTGCACCATAGTTTGTAAACGCTATAACTTTTGTGCAAACCAATAAAAATACACTTAAAACATTCATTTGGGTGGTAAGTTGTATGACCGAGCAATACTGTTAAAGTTGTGAAGTGCTGATTTGTAAAAAAGGGCCTGGTCACTAGGGGGGTATAAACCTGTGGTCCCAAGGGCTTCTTCAGCATCAGATTTTTTATTTTATTTTTACTGATGATGTATCCTCTGGATAGATCATCAGCATCCGATCCGCTGGGGTTCGACTTCTGGAATCCCTGACAATCAGATGTTTGAGAACGTGGGGGTCAGACTCCGGGAATCCTTGACAATCAGCAGTGGTGCCGCAGCCTTCTCCGTTTCCCACAGGCCTAGTGACGTCACGACTAGTATCACTGACCTTGATGTCGCTAACCCCCTTCACTCTGCTGCGCCCATGCTAGTGATACTATTTGCAACGTCACTGTGCCTGAGGTAAACAGTGAGAAGGATGTCGGACCCCATTGATCAGATGCTGATGATTTATCCAGAGGATAGATCATTGGTAAAAAAAATAGCCGCAGAACCCTTTTTCATTTATGGCAAGTTGCAGGCCTCGTCATACATTGGGCGCATTCTCCTGCAGTCGACTGCCTAGATGAAAATTTAGCTAGGGGTTGAAGTAGTTTAAGTTGTCATTTATGCCAGGAAGCTGGCATAAATTATAGTGAATTTGCCAGGGCTAATGGCCTTGCCCTTGCCTCCATCCTGCCATTCCCCAGTGCCAGGGGCGGCGTACAAACACTGCTCTAATCCGGGCCATTTAAGCCCTTATTTGGCGTGGGCGATAGCATTTACAGCATGTTAGGGGTCACAGAGGGAGTGGACTCTGTCTTCCATTGGCACCCCATAAATGAGATTGTGGGGTACTGATGTTCGTGCATGCAAACCGGGGCCTAGTGAAGGCCCCAGGTCTGCCTCCAGTGTGTCCCAGCAGGCCACACCTCTCTGGTGCAGCCTGCTGGTGAATATCAGTATTGCACTAAAATAATGACAGTAAAATACATTGCACTTCAGGAATAGTACAATGTATTTTAGAAGCGATCAAAAGATTGCCTATTATAGAACGCTTGTGGGACTATTAAATGGTTAAAAAAAAAAAAAAAAGTTTTATTAAATAAATAAAAAATGTAAGTAAAAAATACATCTTTGGCAAAAATAAAATCTCTACATATTTGGTATTGCCATGTCCGTAACAACCCGCACTACACAATTATTAACAAAAAAGACCAAATAGGCCAAGCACTCACTAACAGCTAAGTCACAGGTATACAGTACACTGTGCTTGGGCACTACCCACATCTATTATGGTAACCAAGGTACCAGCTCAAGAACTGCAAACAACCTACAAAGAAGAAATGAGCCCAAAACAGTACCCATAAAATGTAATAAAGCTTTATTGTGTATACAAATAACATGATTTTTTTTTATTAAAAATCAAAATGTCCTTACATCATGTGATTTTTAATTAAAAAACAAATTGTTATTTGTATACACAATATTATATTTTATGGGTACTGTTTTGGGCTTATTTCTTCTTTGTAGGTTGTACACAATTATCATATAAATTATCCCATACTGTGAACACCATAAAGAAAAACAAAAAAAATATGCCAGAATAGCTGCTTTTTGCTTACTCGCTCCCCCCAAAAAACTGAATAAAAAGTGATTAAAAAAAGTTATATACCTTAAAATGATACTAATGAAAACTATAAGTTGTCCCATGAAAATCAAGCCCTCACACAGCTCTGTAGAAATAAAAATGTTATGGGTCTTGGGATGCAGCAATACAAAAACATTTTCGTCTTTTTATTATGCAAAAGTAGTAAAATGTAAAAAACCTATATGTATTTGGTATCACTGTAATCGTACTAACCCAGACTATAAAGTTATTGTGTTCTTTAGGCCGAAAAATTAACACCGCCTAAAAACTCAATGGCGGCATTGCTGTTTTTTCTCACCCCCCTCCCAGAAAGAGTTAATAAAAGTTATTCAGTAAGTTATGTGTACCCTAAAAAGGCACCATTAAAAACTATGACTTGTCCTGCAAAAACAAGCCCTCATGGAGCTATATAAACGTAAAAATAAAAGAGTTATAACTTTTGGAAGGCGATAATGAAAAAAAAATAATCACTTGACCCAAAACAGGCCGGTCACTAAGGGGTCAAACCAAGTGAACTGTTATGTTGGTTATAGTCTCCTTATTCAAATGTTTCTGACCCCCATCCCGATCTGTGCCTTCTTTCTAGAGATTTTTTTTTTATATATATAAATGAGCTGTTTGGTGCAGCAAGGCATCAGGGGTGCACCACCAATAAGGCCAGACAGCATCAAAGAGGGGCAAGAGGGGGGCAGCTGAAAGGAAGGGGTTAGGTTAAGAAATTGGCATTGGGAAGGAGGGGGCCGCCGTTTTAGTTTTCACTTCAGGCAGCAGAAAGGCTAGGTTCACCCCTGCAAGGTTTCACCGTTGCACCAAAAGCTCAGCTCCTTATTGCGACCCTCCCCACCCTACATATTTGAGTGACAGGGCCAGGCAGTGGTGATGTAATTTTGGCCTGTGTTCTCGCGCATGCACTGTCACTTTGGCAATTGCCACATGTGCAGTACTAAAAAAATATATAGAAACAAAAACCGTTACAGTAAATGCATTTTTGTAATACAAATGGTATTTGGTGTTCCTGTACTCAAAATAACCTGTATAATAAAGTGAACATGTTATTTATGGTGATCGGTAAACAGCATAAATAAAAATGGTGCAATTTTTTGCCCTTTATTTCTGTGATATACTATTTGTGGTCGGGGCTTAAACATGAAGGAATGACCCCTACCTACTGGATACCTAAAAGCGGTTAGAATTATGCCGGAACCGCGACGCTGAAGGGACGCCTGAAGGGGGGCATCCCCTGGTGTGAGATAGTGAAAGTAAGGGTGGGTAGGGTGGGTACACTGGAGACGACGTTCACTGTGGGAGGAAACGCCCGGCCAGATATAGTCATCATCGCCCCTCCCACAAATACAGGCCAATGAATCGGCCTTAACACTTGTGGTCGGGGCTTAAACATGAAGGAATGACCCCTACCTACTGGATACCTAAAAGCGGTTAGAATTATGCCGAACCGCGACGCTGAAGGGACGCCTGAAGGGGGCCAAAAGGACACAAACTCGATCAAAGAGCTTTATTACAACCTCCTATTGCGATTTCGCTGCCAACGAGCGAGCTGCAGCCAGGGTAATGGGATCGGAAGTAGTGAAGCGCACCGAGGCATTGTGGCACCGTAGACGCCCGCTTCAGGAAACTTGTGAAAGAGAATTAGCTCGGACAGGGCACCGGCTGCTATATTTTGGATTCGGGTACATGAATGTGTGTAATGAATTTGGTGTAGTAATGAGCGAAGCACCTGACACCTAACAAAAGATATCAGTAGGACCAAGCCGTTAATCAAATATCCATGACCGCGACATTGACATAAACATACATCATGTAACCAGCCTATTCCCGACTCCCTGCATGCACAGCCGCCATTATAGGATAAAGTTCAACCAACGCTGAAATCTGTGGAACCCGGGATCAACTAACCTCACTGGCCCACCCACCAGCTAGCCAGTGGGGGCCAAAAATGGCAGCAAAACCTGAGCTCGACGTGACCTCAGGAAACTAGGAAATTTACTGTATACCTCTGAATAAAGAGAAATACCGTACCAATGCCTGATAATGTGGCCTCTGGAAACTAGGAGAATTACTGTATACCTCTGGAATAAAAGAGAAATACCATACCAATGCCTGAGAAAGTGGTCCCACATGGAAAGTCAGCAATCGCCTGAACATCCAGGCATATATAAACACTTGATCCTGGAGAGATAAACGCAAGAAACCCTTTAATCTTTACCAATGCCACTAATGTGGTATCATGGCGAACTGATGAAATAACAAGTCGAATACGTATGCGTAAAAACGTGCGCCAAGCGTAACCCTATTCAGAATCTGGCGCCGAATCCGCAGTGCGGACCAACATCCTAACAGTGCCCCTATACATATGTATATATACACATATAAATCTGTACACACATATATATGTTTTTTTTTTTTTTTTTAAACTAACACTGGAGCCTGAACTCACACTCTGCCCCGCACTTCCAGCTGTGGCCACATAGAGGGCGCCAGAGCCACAACTATGCGTGTCTGTGGAACCCAGCCAGCAGATCAGAGCGAGGGGCAGAGGTAAGTGCATGCCTGAATAGTGCGGGAGGAGAGACTGACTAAAACAGACACCGTGCATGCTATGCACCCCACCTCAACTAGTAGCTCTGCATGAGGAAAACACATGACAGCCGGCTGCAGATCAGAGCGAGGGAAGAGGTGAGTGCACGCCCGAATAGTGCGGGAGGAGAGACTGACTAAAACAGACACCGTGCATGCTATGCATCCCACCTCACTAGTAGCTCTGCATGAGGAAAACACATGACAGCCGGCTGCAGAGCAGAGCTGAATACATGGTCGAGTGACCCCAGTAGCTTGACTCCTGTGACGTGCTTTCCACATAGTATAGCTTTTAGTGTGAGATTACTCTAAGAACCTGACATACCCTGACTAGAACACTAGACTCAATGTCCCTTCCCATAATAAATGTGTTTCTTTTTTTTTTTTTTTACATTTCATTAAAGTCACACACCTCTTTTTTTTTTTTTTTAAACACACACTCTTCCTGAACCCTACTACTCCCCTTGCTGAGTGAATTCACCTGTGCACCCCCTGGATAGAAACAACATGCTGAAGCCTAATTTGACCGCCCTCCCCCCTGCCTGTCTAACAGCACAGCAGCCTGTGCAATACTTTATCGAGCCGGGCACACGCTGTGCCCTGCACCCTACGTGTCATGCCGCATGGGGAGAAGAGCGTGTCTCCCTGGCAGACCGCTCCGGTGCGGTGCTGCTCCCCCTTACCAAGGGAGCTGACACACCGCCGGCCGGACTTAAAGCAACGATGCTGCTGAATGAGGCAGCTACTTATCTGGACCGTGGAAAGTCGGGCCTGGAACTGCCGTGTAGCGCTGCACCCTTGTTGCTCCCTGAGGACGGTAAGTAGAGCTCCCACACCATACACTGGAGACGACGTTCACTGTGGGAGGAAACGCCCGGCCAGATATAGTCATCATCGCCCCTCCCACAAATACAGGCCAATGAATCGGCCTTAACACTTATTGAACCCTTAGACGACTCAGCAATTTTCCATTTTTGCATTTTCATTTTTCACCCCCTGCTCTCTCATAGCCATAACTTTATTATTTTTATGTTCACATAGCGCTGTGATTGTTGTTTTTTGTGGATCAAGTTGTACTTACTAATTGCACAATTTTTTTTTTAACTGTTTTTATTAAGTTTTCAAAATGTTTGAAGAATAGACATATAAACAAAAGCAATGTCGCACTGCCATCAATAATATCCATTTGTACAAGTGCAAAATTATTTGTCAATTGTCTTTTCCATGAGCATACGGATAGTAACAGAAGTCTAACGAAACGAACATTATCAGACAATCATCCCCGTAAGATATTACGGGAGATATCCCCGAGAAACCAGAACGTTCTAACCAGATACAGTCCCTAGTGGGCTCCCAGGGTGAAAGCAGTGAAAACTTCTCTGACCTAATGGGCAGTGATACCTTGTGAAGGTAATGTAGAGAACAACACAAACAGATAAGGGAAAAGAAAAAGAACCAAAACAAGAACCTAGATGCTCGGGAGTATATGGACGCTGTGGACCCCCCTCCCCCAGCTCATGACAGTAGAACCGGTGATTCGCCAAGTACCGTCTGTTGCACTAATTGCACCATTTAATATTGCTTATGATGTAGTTGGAAGATGGAAAACAAATTCCAAATGGGGTGCTATTGGAAAACAAAATGCAATTCTGCCACAGTTTTATGGGTTTTGTTTTTATGGTGTTCCCTATATAGTATAACCGACCTGTTACCTACATTCCCGGGGTCAGTACGATAACAACAATACCAAATTCGAATATACCAGTGATAGACTGGAGTCTGCTTGAGGGTCCAATGCCCATCACTGGCATATGACAGCTTCCCCGATCTCATGGTGACTAGCAAGACCGCAATCGAGGTATCCTCTTCAATGATGAGTCCCTCTTTTGCGTCAGATGCAATGATATCCGTAGACTGGTCTGGTCACCATTGGTCTTACTCCTGGGATTATAGTGTGGGGGTGGTAAAATGTACGGTAGCCGGACCTTTCTAATCTTAATTTCAGATCCACTAACAGTTCAGTGTTACATTGATTTGGTTGTAAAACCAGTTGTATGGCTATTTATCCAAAGTGTCCCAGGAGCCTTTTTTCAACAGGACAACGCCAGGCTGCATGTTGCTCGTGCTACTGTGAGCAGCCTGTGTGGCCTAAACGTGCTACCATGGCCTACAGCATCTGCCGACTTGTCTCCCATCAATCACATCTAGGAGATCATTGGTCGGCAAATACATAGGGAGCTGTTTTAAATCTGTTTTATATGCTTTAAACCAGAGCCTTGTGTGCCTGTACTTACCACTATGTTGGCTTCCTGCTGTGGAGAAGATCTGTTTTAATATCTAGTAAACGTGGGCCGAGGTTCAAGCAAATCTGTGCACATTTGCGGCCAAAGCTAAGATGAATGCTGATAAAATTAGACATGTGATTCCCAAGATCTCTGTAGGACATAAGGTTTGGCTCTTTGCAAAGAACATTATCCTAAAAGCCTGTAAGAAGCTTTATCCACAATTTATTGGTCCCTTCCAAATTAATTCAGTCATCTTCTGTTTGAAGTCACCTTCTAGTCTCAAGATTATTAAGTTTCTATGTCTATCTCCTCTGGTCCTCAGCAAATTCCTCAGTAAATTCAAGACATCTCCTGTTTTTGCATATCTCAGACTAGAGCTCTCGAGGCATAGGAAACAGCTGTACAGGTGTGGGAGATTCCAGCGAGAAGGACTTGAACTGAGCACATTTGGTACAGGAAGCAAAAAACACTTTAATTTCTTGTCTACTTGTGGTATGGGCTGAGGTGTACATGAATGAGGAGTGGGGAGGGATGCTTACCAACCCTCCGTGACCTAACTGGCCGAACTGTGCCCGGAGCCAGTGCGGGGTAGGCCTGGATATGTGGGCCACCCAAGAGAGTGGAATGAATGAAAGAGAGGGTCGGGAGGGTGGGGCACGGCGACTCGTCCCGGGGGTGAGGCCGCTTGGGGTTATATAGAGGGCAGCCCCACCCACAAATCCAGGCTGTAAACAGCCTACTACTTGTGGTATGGGCTGAGGTGTACATGAATGAGGAGTGGGGAGGGATGCTTACCAACCCTCCGTGACCTAACTGGCCGAACTGTGCCCGGAGCCAGTGTGGGGTAGGCCTGGATATGTGGGCCACTCAAGAGAGTGGAATGAATAAAAGAGGGGTCGGGAGGGTGGGGCACGAGGTGACCGTCCCGGGGGTGAGGCCGCGTAGGGTTATATAGAGGGCAGCCCCACCCACAAATCCAGGCTGTAACCAGCCTTACTATTTGTGGTATGGGCTGAGGTGTACATGAATGAGGAGTGGGGAGGGATGCTTACCAACCCTCCGTGACCTAACTGGCCGAACTGTGCCCGGAGCCAGTGCGGGGTAGGCCTGGATATGTGGGCAAAAAGACTACCAACATTGCTAGGTATGAAACGTTTATTGAAACTGAACAGGACAAATCACAATGCCAAAAACAGAAAGCCCTGGAAATTTCAACCTGCGGATTGGGAATATACCTAGCGTAGCATGAGGACCTCCAGCGCCCCACCTTGCGGATAACATGAGGGGGCACCTGGTGTTTGGAGGCCGAGGAGGCGGCTTCTATGCGAAACGAGTGTCCTGAGATTGCGTCCGGATTAAAGCCTAATCCTGCTTCTAAAGGGCGGATGTGAGAAATGAACTGAGCTGAAGTGAGGTGACTGCCTTGTAGTGGGAGAAGTGGGTCGTCTGGAGAAAACGGTTGAAGGAACTCGGCCAGTTCTCCCAGTACCCTAACCGGGCACCAACTATTTGACGTAGGGAAGAACTCAATCTCGACGGGAGGACCCACCTGATTAGTTTTGGAAGAGGGGAGAAGTAACAAAAATTGCCCACCATGTCGAACGAAATGTCGTTTGAGTAGAGTGGAGCGCGTAATGGCGCTACAGGTAAATTCCCCTGGCCTTAGAAACCCATAAAACCCAAGGTAAATAGCTGCCTTAATGATGAGGCTTGTTGGGCGCCCAAATGGGGAACCATCTAGGGCTGAAGATAAACCCCGAAACAAGGCCCCAGAAACTGGCTGTCTGCGCACCACCGGGATTGAACTGACTTTTTGAATGCCTCTGAGGGTGGCCCTGATGGCCTGGTTGGACATGATGGAATGGTAGGAAGGATCCTAGAGTAATCTGTAATGCTGGATCCCTGCTAGATACACCTTAATAGTGTTATGCAACAGATGCAGGTGAACATGGCAGTGGGCGATGAACGCCATGGGAAAGGTAACCTCGTCTTGGCCATTCCGCGGGTGGCTAAACATGAAGCGCCGGTACGCCTCGTATCCCGTGTGGTAGTTTCTGGCGGTGTTCTTAGCTAAGGACCCTTGCACCAACTTCTTCGCGGAAGCCACCAGCTGCCCTAATCCATGGTTAGGAGACTGGAAGGAGGAACGACTGTGCCCACCGGGTCTGCTTATGGCATTTCCTGGAAGAAGATGGCGAAGTTAAATCGGGACAAGGCGTCGGCCGTCACATTCTCAGCCCCCGCGATATGGGAAGGGAAGATATGAAAGTTATACTGTAGAGAAAGCCAAACCAGCCTGCGGAGAAGGGACATGATTCTTGGAGATGTGGCCCTGCCTTTGGTAAGAATATCTACCAACACTTGACTGTCCGTGACAAACACCACAGGTCTGTTGGCCCAGAGGGGGCCCCACACCTGAGCAGCTGCGATCAGAGGATACAGCTCCAGGAGAGGGGAAGATTTGAGGGACTCGCTATCAGGGAAGAATTCAACCGACGAATCGCCAACCAGCCAGTGCGGATGGCCGCAGCGTCGGACTGGACCCTTGGCGAGGAGGCATCCGGGGCAGGCACGAAAAGTGCAATGCCGTTTCAGTTAGACAGAAAGGAGTGCCACATGAGCAAATCCGCAACAGCTTGGTTGTCGAGATGGACGAGGGAATCCTGGTCTTGGGCTGTGGGGAGAAGACTGAGGAGCCTAGACACGAAGGACCTGCCCTGGGGCATGATCCGAGAGGCGAAGTTTAAAGAACCCAGGAGGGACTGCAACTCTCGTTTGGTAAGCACCCTGGATGAAACAGCGACAGAGACTGCTGTCCGGATTCTGGATAACTTCACCTCCGGCAGACTTGCCTCCAAGCGGACGGTATCTAAGACGATACCAAGGAATGTGACTCTCGTGCTAGGGCCCTCTGGGACCTGGACCTGGGACCTGTAGACTGGAAAACAGCTGAAGAAGGATGTCCAACCCAGAGGGGTCCCCCTGGGGGCTTTGAATGATTAAGTAATCATCAAGGTAGTGGATGACCATCTCCAAACCCCCGTGATGACCCAAAATCCAGTGCAGGATGCCCGCGAACTGGTCGAACAACCAAGGGCTGCTCTTGGAGCCGAATGTGAGTCTGTTGGCGAAATAATACCTATGAGCTCACTTGATGCCATAAAATCTCCAAAGTTGAGGAAAAATGGGAAGCAGCTTAAAGGCATCCACTATATCGGCTTTAGCAAGGAGGGCCCCTCATCCTATCTGCCAAATAAACTTGATTGCTTCATCTATGGAGGAGTAAGACATGGAGAACTCCTCGGACGGTATCAAAGAATTCAGGCTGGGGGTAGAGGACAAATGGGGTGCAGACAGGTCATAAATTAACCTTTTTTTATTAGACGTTTGTTTGGACACCAATCCAATCGGGTTAATCCTCCAAGTATCAAACGGGATTACATCAAAAGGGCCCAATAGGAACCCTTTCTGAACCTCAGCTAGCAACAGACTATCCACTGCGCCTGGGTCTTGTATGGCCGACTGCAGATTTTTCCCCTCCCAGGACTCTTGAGGGAGAGTAATCAACCCCGTGTGGAAACCCCTCTCGAATCCTGAGAGGAGGAACTGAACTAGCTGCTGATCTGGGTGCTCCCTCAAGAGGACAGTCAGTAAATCAGTGTTAATGTCGGCTAGTCAGGATTTACTAGATTTTTTAGGGCAGGTGGAACGGGGATGGGCCCTAAAACACAGAGAGCAGATGTGCAAGGCTCTACAGCTACTGAAGCCGCAGCCTCCTGCGTTAAAATTGTTACAGACCTGGCTCTGCCCGAGGTACACGACAGGCCTGCCCAACTTGTCCACAGTCGGCGAGTTCCTTTGGAGACCTGAGGAACCTGGGAGAGTGCGGTCTTGGCCCGGAATGGCCAAGATAGGGCACCAGTCCGCCGTGTGCAAGATGGACTGACATGTCGAACAGGTCGGAGCTCTTAGCCCGGAAAAGTGCCGGAAAAAGAGCTCGATGTCCAAATGCGCCCAGTTAGTAATGAACTGAAATTGGACAAGAGCTGCCGCAGCTTTGGCGGAGACAGAACGGTGGTAGTCGTAAAAATTAGAGCCGCCATACTTATAACCCAGATCAACCACACGGGTAAATATATGTATCTAGCTCCTCCCGCCGGTACTGCTGGGCTGAGCAGACTACATCGCGGTAAAGGCTGAAGTCCAAAACAAATTCTAAAACGGAAAGTTTTCAATTCAGGCGGGCATCCTTGGCCCTAAGTAGCACTGCGACTTCCCCACAATTAATCACTTTGTTTTCGGCCACATCCTGAGAAGCTATCAAGATGGATGCCAAGTTAACATCTTTCCCAGCTAGAATATCCTTCCTAATATTCTCAGGGATGAAGTGGGCCGGGGCCACCACTGGCCTAGTGGAGAGCATACCTCACACTGGATCTTGAGAAGTCGAGGGAACGACTGCCGCCACCGCAGCCGGGGAAGTCTCCGGGGACCGTGACTCAAGTTCGGTCATCCTGGATGGCATGTCCGTCATAGAACCGACCAGGCCGCTGATAGTAGCTTGCAGCTGGTTCAGGGATGACTGAAGAGAGGAGAGGGAGGACTGTTCGCTCCCGATCCCTGACTCCGTCCTCAGAAGGCGGTAGAGTTCCGCCTTCCGAGCTGAAGCCGGATGGGAAATACCCCTCTTATTCAGTTCCACAATAAGGCCTTATTCACACGTCCGTATTTTTTTCCGCATTATGTCCGCAAAAATGCGGAAATAATGCGGAAGATATGCGGACCCATTCATTTCAATGGGTCCGCAAAAGATGCGGAGAGCATTCCGTATGCTCTCCGCATCCGCAAATCCAAGCTTTTCCGCAATGCGGAACCGTAAAAAAAGTAGAGCATGTCCTACTTTTGTCCGCAATTTGCGGACCGTAGCCCCATTGGATTGAATGGATCCGCATAAATCAGGATGACATGCGGAAAGGTGACAAAAGTCATCCGCAGGTCATCCATTTTTGCGGATCCGTAATTACGGATCCACAGGAAATTAAAAAAAAAAGTCACATGTCAGAGGTTGTCTAGACAGCAGACAACCAGCTCATCACTACCTCAGACATAGAAAGGCTGACATCATGGATGTAGAGCAATTAATTTGCCTGATTCAAGAGAGGCCGGTGTTGTGGGACTCCCGCTGTGAGTCCTACCATGAAAGGACCCTGAAGGACCAGGCATGGGTGGAAGTCTGCACAGCACTGATGGGTGAAGAATGGGCCGCTGCATCCAAAGAGCATCGTAAAAAAATTTGTAAGTAATGTGTATTTTTCATAAATTGTAATATGTCAAGTATATTTGCGCACATTTTCTGTATACACGGCCTGCCATGAAGTGTTTATGCTTGAGCATGTGTCGTCATAGTTTTCTCTGGTGACATATGCTTAAGTATAAGTTACCTCATGCTTGACCTAGTACAGTGTTTCTCAACCACTGTTCCTCCAGGTGTTGGCAAAGTACAACTCCCAGCATGCCTGCACAGAGAGTCGCTGTCCAGACATGCTGGTAGTTGTCCTTTACTGCTGCTGGGGGCATGCTGGTTGGCAAACATAGGCCTAGTACACACAGATGATGCTACATCTTGTGTGTTAATGTTAATGTACTTTTTAACCTTTTTATTCATGTATTGTGTTTTGACAGTGGACCAGGTTAAGAAGCGCTGGAATACCTGCAGGGACCAATTCCGCAGGGAGTTAGTGCAAAAAGGAGAAGCGGAGATGGTGCTCCCAAGCAAAAAAAACCTTATATGTACACGAGACAGCTTTCATTTCTCAAAGACATAATGGACGTCAGACCGTAAGTATAGTTTTGGTATTACACGAGTGCTTGTTAAAGTTAAAGTATGCTTGTATTTATTTTTTTGTTTTTGTCTTTTTTGTCATGCAGAACTGTGGACAGCTTAAGTGAGGCATCTCATTCGGCTTCCGTGGAGGATGCACTTCCTGCCTCACAGGCGGATGAGGGAACCTCTCAGGTTGCAGTGCATGAAGAAGATGCGCATGCCACTGCGGAGCTGTCCAGTATTACGGATGTCCCTCCCTCTGCAGAGGATTCTCAATTGTTGGCGGGGCCCTCACACTCCACGCCTGAAGACATACCTCAGGTAGGCCGTTCCTCTGGCAGACGAGCCCGTCGGTCCGATTCGGAGCAGATATCCATGGCCAAGTCAATTTGATGGTCATGGAGTATCTGAACCGGAATCGGGCGGATGGCAAGGAGGAGACTGCCCTCAAAGGGCTTGCTCCTGCTTTGCGCCGTGTGCCAGAGGAGCGGCATACACGTTGTATCGGGCGATAAATTTTGTAATAGATCTCTTTGCGGGCCCTGAAGAGCCTCATTATTTGTCGGACTATCTGTTGCGGTGCAGAGACATGATGCTTCACATTCCACCAACAGCAACAGCACCACCGCCTCCACCAGTCTCGCATCCTAGTGGTCATCAGCCGGGACCATATATGCGCGATTTGTATGATTTATGAGTGACTGTTATTATGTTTATATATGCGTTATATTTTTGATGTAAAAAGTACCCTCCCAAAATGTTCTATGGAGGTGAATTTAAAGATTCAAAGTTTTTATTTTCCGATAAAGTATTTTGAAATTTAACAAATTTGTTTTTATTTATTCATTTTGAGATTTTAGTTGTGTGAGGTAAACTATACTCTGTATAGGTTATCCTAAGCAGTTTGGATGTTGTAGGAACCCTTTGAAGGCAGGAATTTGGAAATATTAGATTACAGTACATCTACTGTCTGCAACTCTGCCGTCACAAATGGTAACACATGCCCAGTGACGTAAGTACTTACGTAAGTACTTTCGTCACTGGGCATGTTCCAAATAATGTGTGTAAAGTCAAAAGAGATTGTCTGGGTTCAGTTATGTCATTCATTGTCAATGGGGACCCAACTGAACATAGTTCCAAAAAATAAATTCAGGTCCGTTGTAATACTAGTGCCAAATCCGCAGCATGTTGCTAGTTTCGTTCCATCCTAGGATGTTGTGCAAAATTGACCACTCATGACGCACAATGAAACTCAATTATGCAGGAACCTTTCTCAGTGCAACATTAGAAAATGGATCCTTGCACAATTGAATGTCATTGACCTCTCCTGCTCGCAGTTTCACGTTGGTAATCATGGTTCCTTGGTGCCTAGGTGCTTGGCCTGGGCTGCTCCCATAGTTGTGACCAACAGTGATCAAATGTACATTACATAAATTACAATTTCACACAAATTATATATGTGTGGGATGAATACCATAAAGCTACTGTGAACAACATCTACCCTGGTCCTGTCTGCAGCTGCCCCTCCCCCTATACATGCAAATTGTATGAAAAAGCTGGCTGTCCTGAAAACATTACACCACAAGTGTCAGGGTGGTTGTGGCAGGCCGGCTTTTTTATTATTCCCTTAAAAAATATTAAAGATACATTTTAAGATTTATCTTCAAAGTACTTTAAATTTCACATGAGGATTAGAAGGTATTTATACCAAAAATTTGGTTTTTACAAAATACCTCAGCCCGCAAGCCACGTCAAGGCTCCTCATTCTCTTGCGAGTCCCTAAGCTAAACTAAACACAAGGGATCTAACTAATCTAAATAGATTCCAAATTTACAAAAATTTAAACCAGATTCCAGCTGAAATCAACGGCTACCACGGATGGCATCCATCTGCCACGACAATGCCCCCTCAGGGCTGCTGAAGTAGTCGGCAAAGATTTCCCGAACAGCTAGTCCAGCTGTTCCAGGTCGTCCAGGCCGGCTCAGGTCTAAACTGACTGAAGAGGTCATATTTAGGCCCAAATCAGCATCTGTGGAGGCATCGTGGATCCTGGTGAAGTTGTGTAGCATGACACAAGCCTGTATCACCAGGGTGACATTATCCGGTTTCATCTGTATGGATGACTGGAATACTCTCCATTTACTGGACAGTATTCCAAAGCGCACTCCACATATCGACGGGCGCGAGTCAATCGATAGTTGAAGATGCGCTTCCTGTCATCCAGATCGCGTCTAGGGAAGGGCCGCATGAGGTGGGGGGACAATGCAAACCCTTCGTCCGCCACGATCACAAATGGAGCCGGCGGACCTGCAGATCCGGGTAGCCTACTGGGCTCTGGCAGGGCAAGCTGGTTTTGGCGAAGCCGCTCACCCATTCTGGAAGCACTCAAGATGCGGCTGTCTGAAGTGCTCCCATAGGCCCCGATATCTACAATTACAAACTTGTAGTCACTGTCAGCAAGAGCCATCAGTACTACTGAAAAATATTGCTTGTAATTAAAATACCGGGACCCTGAGTGTGGCGGCTTCTTTACACGAATGTGCTTACCGTCCAGTGCCCCAATGCAGTTAGGAAACTGCGCAGATTGGTTAAACCCAGCGGCAATCCGAAGCCAATCTGCTGCCGTGGGGGTGGGCATGACCGCTTCTCTAAGACGCTGCCATATCACTTTACAGGTATGGCAGACAATCCCAGAGATAGTAGAGATTCCAAGCAAAAACTCAAAATGCAGTGAGGCAAAAGAATTTCCAGTTGCAAGGAATCTAAAAAGAGAAAAACAAAAAAACAATCAGATAAACGTTTAAACAAATCTAAGGCATATATAGTGTACAACATTAGAAGTGTCCCTTACCTCAGAGTGACTAACAAGCGCTGTTCAGCTGAAATGCTACGCCGCATGCTTGTGTCCACAAAATTAAGGTCAGGATGGAGACAAATGAGTAGATGATCAAAAGTTTCGATGGACATCCGGCAGTAGCTCTTAAATTTGTTCGAGTCTTGACGGAGATCATTAAACAGTTTATGAAACTGTCCTTTCTGTTGCCGTTGAGCCACAATTGGATGGACCCAAAGCCGTCTCCTCTTCCTCCCGGTTCATCGTCCAGCATGGATGTGGGCTGTCCGAATTGCCGAGAAAGAACCCAAGAAAAAAGGATTTTATCGATGTCTTCAGTCATGATGTTCGCAGAGAATACGGTGGAAAACTATGCCAGCCAAGCAGAGATTTCACACACAGCTCCAAACAACACCACAAGCACATGGCACCTGGAATCTAAAATGACCGCTATTTAAACCTTTTTTTTTTTTTTAAATCAAGTTACCATAGGAACCATTTTTTTTAATTCTTTTCCCAGTTCATCATGATTTTTGCGGAAAAACGGACATACGGAATAACGGAAGGTATACGGAAACACTAAAATAAAAAAACGGAAGCATTTTGCGGAACAACGGATCCGCAAAAAAACGGACCGTGATTCTGGAAAGAAAAATTACTGACGTGTGAATGCAGCCTAAGTCTGGGAATGGTCCAACGCCTCAGCGACAGGCTACCAGCGTGCTCAGAAACCGATGACCCAGGGAACGAGAAGTTGTCCTCAATATCGGATGTTTGCGACATATTGGACCTATGGAGAAAGCAAAGAGAAAAGGGGGCTTTTTTTTTTTTGAGAAAATCGGCATGTGGAGTGAAGATAAGGGTCCATTCACACGTCCGTGTGTGTTTTGCGGATCCACGGATCCGTGGATCCGCAAAACACGGACATCGGTGATGTGCGTTCCGCAATTTGCGGACCGCACATCGCCGGCACTCTCATAGAAAATGCCTTTCTTGTCACGCATTGCGGACAAGAATAGGACATGTTCTATTTTTTTCGCGAACGCAATTGCGGACCCGGAAGTGCGGATCCGCAATTGCGGACCCGGCCGGGACATCGTCTGTCCCCATTGAAACTAATGGGTCCGCAATTCCGTTCCGCAAAATGCGGAATGGAATTGCGGACGTGTGAATGGACCCTAAGACACATGGAATCCTACCCGAACCACGCAGAACTGGTTGATTCCCCTAACAGGACTGGCACCTGTTACTCGGAGGTAGTGGTGACAGCCTGGGTGATGTATATGGTACCTGAAAGCGCCTGTGGACACAAAGATATATATCTACGAATGAAGCTAGATGAGCTAGGAACTGAAGGAACTAGATCGCGAGAGGTGCCACGTGGAGTGCTGACGGAGGAGGAAAAGTGAGAACGTAGGGGGAACCCGTGGCTGAGCCCCATCGGCGGCAAAAACGGCACCTGTGCGGAAGAAAACATGTCAACGCCAGATCGACTGATCTTGACTGAGAACCGTGCTCGAGGAGCGTGACAGAAGGAGGGTGGAGGAGAAGCTAACGGGAGAGGGAGGACCCGACCAGGGAGCTTGGAAACATGTTGACCCGAGCGAATCGGGTGACGCCCTGAGATATTCAGGACGCAAAACCTAGACCTGAGCGATTTAGGCGATTACATGGTCGGAACCTGTAGATAACCCGAACCCAGGTATAAAATGAGTGGAAAAAGGGCCTAAGCCTTTCAGGCAGGAGTCAGGCTGGCAAATGTCCTGAGTGAATCAGGACGGCCCGGACCGGAATGTGAAAGGTGAGCGACTAAGGTGGCCCTGGAGGTGGCTAGTGACCGAGCGGTACGAAAAGGAGATAGCCAGGTAGCGGACCTGAGTGACAAAGATGGATAGAGGCTGCCATGAGAAACTGAGCGAAACAGGCGACAGGTAGATGACAGTCTAGCGAGTAGATAGGCTAAGTGGACCTGAAGTGCTCAGAAAGCCATAAACCGCTAAGAAACCAACATAGCCGGAAACGGCCATAGCCAGACCAGAAAGGTGAGCCGACGGCGGACGTGAGGCGAAAACGTGATGAACCAGGGGGACCGAGATAGTGCGGGCCTGGGCGATCCAGGGTGACAGTGCGGGCCTGTGCGATCCAGGGTGACAAAGCGAGCCTGGGCGATCCAGGATGACAGAGACAGAGCGAGCCTGGGCGATCCAGGATGACAGAGAAGAAGTGAGCCTGGGCGATCCAGGATGACAGAGACAGAGCGAGCCTGGGCGATCCAGGATGACAGAGACAGAGCGAGCCTGGGCGATCCAGGAGACAGAGACAGAGCGAGCCTGGGCGATCCAGGATGACAGAGACAGTGAGCCTGGGCGATCCAGGATGACAGAGACAGTAGCGAGCCTGGGCGATCCAGGATGACAGAGACGAAGCGAGCCTGGGCGATCCAGGATGACACAGAGAGAGAGCGAGCCTGGGCGATCCAGGATGACAGAGACAGAGCGAGCCTAGGCGATCCAGGAAGACACCAGAAGTTAGCAGAGATAAGGAGCTGAAATACAGAAAAATATGTATGTGTGATTCCTGAGCGACTCAGAAAGCTGTGAGTATCTACTCGATGCTGATCGGATGGAATGGATATCAGACAGTACTGCAGCCCTGTTTATTTTGGAAAAATGATTGTAAGCGCCTGGAAAGTTAACATAGCAACACTCTGCAGTAGGCCTGGGGTGATTCCGAAATACAGATGGCATCCAGAAGGCTCACCCCAGGAATGAAAAAATTGCATGGACCTGCCCCACCAACCTTTTTTTTTTTTTTTTTTTATATTAACTAGTGGCAGGCAGGCCCCCGCAGTGTCTTCTTGCGGAGAAACACACAATTTAACCAAGAAGGTTCACAAGCACAAAGCTGAACCTTCACATGACCTCCGCCCAGACAGTTATCCAAATCCAAGCGGCTCTGGAGACCAGACAAATCCTAACCAGAGCTGCGGACTGCACAAAAGTCCTGGGCTGTCCCTGGAACTACTGTACCTAGTAGGACAGATGCTTAACACCAGGCTTACTAACGGTAGGACATCAAAGGAATAACAAAACTTTAAGAATACTGGGCTCTGCGGCTTTCTTAGTCAGCGCCGCAAGGCGAGCCCAGCATGAGCGGACGGCCGTACCTGACTCGCTGTGAATGCCCTGCTGTGAGACCCGGAAGTCGCAAGGCCCCGCGCTGCCACGAGACAGCAGACCGGAGGCTGAAGGAGGGATGACAAGCCGCCTAGCCGAGACCCCTGTTGGCAGGCCGAAACAACGCTGCCCCCGGCCGAGGAAGCTGCAGAGCCGCGACTTACCGCGGAAGTGATGAGTCCTCAGGAGGAACGCTGTCGCACTGGAAGTTGCAATGAGCTGACCAGTGGCAGAAGCACGAGGCGACCGTCCCGGGGGTGAGGCCGCTTGGGGTTATATAGAGGGCAGCCCCACCCACAAATCCAGGCTGTAACCAGCCTTACTACTAGTCTAAGACGCCAGTAGAAATAGCAAAGTAGTTCTGCTTTGAACCCAAGATAAAATTTCTCTGCAAAGTCTCTCAGGGACTACAGATAGTCCTTTTTGGGAGTGGGGTTGGGGCTTCCAGAGGGAACTATTAAGGTGGGTTTAGACAAGCAGATAATCATTTAAGCGGTCACCAACACGAAAGACTAAACGACCGAATGTTGTAGCAGACAACTAGCATTTAAACTAAAAGATTATCGTGTAACTTTTTTTTACACAATTTAAATACACCATGCCTGCCTACACAGGGATGTCTATTGTCAAGCGTGTACACAATGCACATTTACATAACGCAATTCATTAACGACAAACAATGATTTTACTTGTTCACATCAAGTATTTCACAAACGTTGAATGAGTGTTTTAGTCAGATCATTACAAACATTTACATGGCACGATTCTTGTTCATCTTCCATCACTTGCGTTTGAATCTTAACTATTATCTGCTTGTCTAAATCCATCTTTTTTTTTCATTTGTTTTATTGAACAAAGTAATGTACTAGTATACATTAAATCTTATGAAAAATCAAAGATTCCATAAACATTAACTGTACCATATCCATACCATTTCGGACTACAATAACGTTATGTATTGCATACACGAATAAAGCATACTTAATATTTTATATGTAATTACATGACATATAGCAAAATCAACCAGATGCTGCTTTAAGGTTAGCAGAAAATCTTTGAGCTGAATACATAGTTTGCATAGATGAGCACCATGATTCCCAAACCTTACTAAACTTTTGAGGGCAACCTCTATTCTTAAATACAATGTTTTCATAAGGTATGATAGTATTCACTAACACCTTCCATTGATTAATAGAGGGGCTTCTGTCGCTCATCCAACGGATCGCTATCGCTTTTCGTGCGAGAAATAAAGTTTCTCTCAGAAAAATCCTCACGTGATGAGAATATAATTCTTCATCAGCTATACCAAATAAACACATCTTTGGAGTCATCGGTATAGGAAGGTTCAAAAGGACAGAGAGAAAATCCGTGATATCTTTCCAGAATGTTTGTATGTATGAGCATTCCCATATGAGATGCCAGAAGTTAGCACCTTCTGTACCACATCTGTGACATCTGGAATGTTATAATCTACCCATCCTATTCTACCGTGTAGGGGAGAGATAACTTTGGTGAATGATACAAAGTTGTATAAACTTATTGGTGATGGATGGGGAGACCAGAGTAGGGGACTCCAAGACGTCATTAACTTCCTCGTCTGTGAGATCTGGGATCAAAGTTTTCCATTTGGAGAGAACTGAGAGAGGTGCTTTGTGCATTTTGGTGCTTAATAAGTGTAAAAAGGGCGGATTTAAAACCATGAGGGCCTTGGGAGCGTATCACACCAATCACTGGGTAGGCAGTGATAATCACTGAGATGCCTCCAAAATGAGATTGCACGGCATGGCGTAACTGTAGATATTTATAGAATGCAGCCCTAGGCAGGTCACGTCGGTTACTCACCTGTTCAAAGGTGTTGAACACATTATCAGTGAAAAGATCTCCCAACACGACAATACCACGTTCCCCCCAAAATTGGTTGTCCGAAAAGGCGTGCAGGGAGGGAAACATGGGATTATCCCATAGAGGTACATCTGCAATTATACCATCAAGGTTATGTAGTCTTTTACTAATCACCCATACCTGAATAGCCAATTTATGTATCGGTAACAGCAAGCGAGGGAAGAGTCGTGGTCGCTCCAACACTGGCCACAGTGAATTGAGGTTTAGAAACACAGCCAGATGTTTCTCCGCGTGGTCCAGTTGAACACCAGGAGATAACCACACCCTCAAATGCCGTAGTTGTCCCGCTAAATAATATAAATGCAGGTCAGGAAGAGACATACCCCCATTCCTTAAACCGGAGAAATGGCTAAACGCTTCAATGACAGCTGTGGCTTGGGGCAATGTGACTTCCACATCTGACATAAAAAGCACCATATCATCCGGGTACAATCCCACTCTATCTTTCTGATCATCTATATGTATTCCCATAAATTCCAGATCTGTCCTAATGCGTATGGATAGAGGTTCAATCGCCAAAGCGAAAAGCAGAGGGGATAATGGACTCCCCTGCCTAGTCCCACGCCCCAACTGAAAACTTGCAGAACACATACCATTCACCAAAATGTTAGTCAAACACAACAGAGAGAGTCCGCGTGAGCACAAGGAAGCAGCGGTAACCGTGAAGAGGCAGGCTCAAACCTCCGTGTTAAAATACAAAATAGAAAGAAAGTGGGTACCGCGCTGGTGAGAGTGACAGTCTGCAGCACTACAGTTGTAAAGTCCTCAGTTGTTCCAAAGGAGCAGCTGGTGTATCCGACAGCAATTCACCCGATGGTCTTGCACGCCCCACGTGTGTGTTGGCGTTCCTGTCCAGCCACCAACGTCCGGTCCTGGGTGTCTGCGCACTAGACCTTTAGATCAAGAGGAAAAGAAACACTGGTGCGGTATCTTTGGTAAATTCAATTTAGCGCAGACACCCAGGACCGGACGTTGGTGGCTGGACAGGAACGCCAACACACACGTGGGGCGTGCAAGACCATCGGGTGAATTGCTGTCGGATACACCAGCTGCTCCTTTGGAACAACTGAGGACTTTACAACTGTAGTGCTGCAGACTGTCACTCTCACCAGCGCGGTACCCACTTTCTTTCTATTTTGCACCAAAATGTTAGCCCTGGGGTGGTTATACAGAATCGATATCCATTTAATGAATGCAGGCCCAATTCCAAAACACCGAAGAGCCGCAAGTACGTAGGGCCATTCCACAGAATCAAAGACCTTAGCGGTATCCGAGCACGCCAGAGCCCATTGTTTCCATTGAAGGCCAATCTGGGTGACCACCTGCACTCTTCTAATGTTGTCAGTAGTGGACTTACCAGGCAAGTATCCAGATTGATCAGGCTGGATGAGGTTAAGAATAACCCTTCTCAGGCGCTGTGCTAGAATCTTGGCTAGAATTTAATAATCCAGAGTCAGGAAAGATATGGGTCTATAAGACCCATAATCAACTGGATCCTTGCCTTGTTTAAGAAGTATCACAATAGTAGCCTCATATAGTGAGGGTGGTTAATATCCCTTCAGAAAAGAGTCATTATACATCTGAACGAGAGGGGGAGTCAATAAGTCAATGTATCTGGAATACAACTCTAATGGCAGCCCATCTGGGCTGGGAGATTTCGCATTTACTAGTGATTTAATGGCATCCAGTACATCTTGGGTCATTATGGGACATTCTAGAGTTTGAGCTGCCTCTGAGGAGATCCTGGGACAATCTAGCCCCTGAAGATAATCAGCAACCATAGCTGGAGTATACTCCACGCAAGCTTCGTACAATTCCTGGTAAAATTCCCAAAACCTTTGAGCTATGGCTTCACGTTCCGACATCAGAACACCGTCCCTAGCCTGTATGCCTAATATTGCAGGGAAAGCCGGATTTTGGTGAAAGATTTGTGCCAGCAGCTTGCTAGACTGGTTGCCAAGTTCAAAGTAAGACTGTTTGGCAAAGAACAACTTGCGGTGGGCCTTTGCGTTTAGTAGGGCAAGATATTGGCGACTTTTCTGCAACCACTCATCTCTATTCGGAATTGAGGGGTCCGCTATATATATCCTCTCTAATCGAGCGCATTCTGTAGCTAACTCCTCCTCTTGTTTAGCTGAGGCACGCTTAATAAAGAGGATAGATGGTCTCAGGCAGCTAAGGCAGCCCTTAAGATATGCCTTCAAAGATCTATCATCGTGGATATCATGTTCAGATAAGAATATTGATAACTGATCTGAATGCAATCTGATGGCGAAAATAACGTGAGCCAAAACGAGTGAATTCTCATGGAGTGTCCCTGTCCTCTAACATTGGCCAGTATTGTCAATTGTATAGAGTTATGATCAGAGATTCCCCGAGCACCATGCACCACCTGATAAGGAAGTGAACACATGGTCGGGTTACCAAAGACATAGTCGATGCGGGACAGGGAGTTATGGCTGGCTGACTGACATAAGTAGGACTTGTCATCAGGGTGCTTGAGACGTCACATGCCCATCCACCCCACCTCTTCCATCAGCCTGGATAGAGGCGACCCATATGCAGGACATCCACGCGGCTGTTCAGTTCCATGAAATCTGTGTCTAAATCCATCTTTAGTTGCTGCTAGGATGCAACTTGGTTTGATGAAGTGAGTAGGGGTCTCCTATCTTTGTCCAGAAATCCAGCCCAGGTAACGATATTGACCAAATTATGGACTGCAGTGGTGCAGTGTTCTACGTGATTGACTAGAAGGCATACGACCTTGAAAAGAGAAGTTGGGTTTCCAAAATAGATATTCATGTCCCTCCCTATTCAGCTTAAGAAATTGTATGCCAAACATTCTCTCTCTTCTTTATCAGACTCTTCTGGGAGGAACCCTAACAGGGTAGGTACTATAACTCAACTGTCCTGAACCCTGCATTGCGTGCTGCGGCGTTGCTCCCCATCTCCAGCCTGATCTGGCTCTCTTCCTGCATGTCAGGCTGCCCATGGTAATCCAGCGTGTTCTGGTGACATCATCCAGCCAGGTTATATAAACCTGGTTCGAGCTATGTTATACCACCTGATTATACAGGTTAAGTGAAATAGATCGACCCCTTGTAGTCATGCCTATGTCACATGGTGGGACAGTGTGTACATAACATGACAGATACATTTTACAAAACTTCCATGAGGTTCTGGGTATATAACAATTACCACAGTCATAGGACAAAGTGCGTGTACAAACACAATAGTCTCTTTTAAATACTTATAAAAGAAGGGCTGAAAAGCTGCCCAGGCGGACACAACCTGTATTGTTTCTCTACTGCGCCCATTATATTTTTAACTAAATATTTGATGACTCTGTCAAAAAGTGACTTGAGCTTCCTAAAGTCATTTTCAATAAATCTGAAGGAAATGAATTTTAGTGTTTGCACAGAGAAACTAAAACTGTAACAGCTGTTACAGGATGAGGATCTGCAGGAAAACAACCAATGTATTAGAATAGTTATAAATAGGTAAATGCAGGATGAACTTCAGATAAGAAGGGCGATTAACTTTAACATTTGTCGGAATGTAGAACTGATCCCTTAAATGGTAATTAAAATATAAGGGTTTAATTTTATTCCATACATTTCAATGGAAGATACAATGGTTAAGTTATAGGACTGGAAAGAGCTTATTCTGGGAAGACATATCGTATTTCTCACCCTATAAGACACATCTGCCCACAAGATGAACCTAGGTTTTAGAGGAGGAATATAAGAAAAAGATATTTTTAATCAGACCTCAGCACAAACTCCAATCTTCATCAGACACCCAGCCAGACCCTTATGTTAATCAGATCTCAGCTCAGACCCCCAATATTAATCAGACCACCAAACACACCTCAGATCAGACCTCCCAATGTTAATTAGACCTCAGATAAGACCCCTGTTAAAGGGAATATTAATGATTAATATTTTATGCAAATATCAGCAATTAATATTCATAAATAGCCGTGCGTCGTCTAGTGATGCCTCCGCATATTTATACCAATTAAACAAATAAATGCTGATTACCTCACTCTATACTGAACTACCTGCGGCTATTGCTGACTCCTACTATAACAAAAAGACTACACACTGTGCTAAATGAAAAGGTATTTATTAACACACTACACGTTACAGTCTAATGATAGCTTATAAATATATATTAATATCTGAATCAATGGGAATAGATATATATATATATATTTATAACAGCTCACAGCGACATCTATATATTAACACTACAACAACACAGCAATACGGTCCTACATACGCTAACACAATCCCAAGTTCCACCCACAAACTTCTAACTAATACACTTCCATTCACAATAGCAGCCCACCCAGCCTGGCTCTAAACTATCCCTGAGGGAGTAACAAACGGTTAACGGTGGCACTGCAGGGATAAATGCAGACCACAGACTGAGTTGCAGGGGTACAGCAGGGGTAAAAGGAATAATGTAAAAGGGAGCAGGGATTCTCTTGCAGGGCAGCAGGGGCAGGTGGTTCAGGGATTAGTGGTAGGAGCGTATGGGCAGGTAGGGGTTAATGGCAGTATAGGGTAGGTAGGGGTAGGTGGTTCAGGGGTAAAGCGTTGGTGGGATAGTGGTAGGGGTTAATGGCAGTATAGGGTAGGAAGGGGTAGAAAGTTCAGGGTCAAAGCGTTGGTGGGATAGTGGTAGGGGTTAATGGCAGTATAGGGTAGGTAGGGGTAGGTGGTTCAGGGGCAAAGTGTTGGTGGGATAGTGGTAGGGGTTAATGGCAGTATAGGGTAGGTAGGAGTAGGTGGTTCAGGGGCAAAGCGTTGGTGGGATAGTGGTAGGGGTTAATGGCAGTATAGGGTAGGTGGTTCAGGGGCAAAGCGTTGGTGGGATAGTGCATAGTTGGTGATATAGGGTAGGTAGGGTTTAATAGGGAATGGTATAGGGGTTAAATCGTTGGTGGTATAAGGGTTAAATGATACTTTAGATTCTCGTTGTCCAGGGGGGGTGCTCGTCTCTATGGGGGTCCTTTGGGTCCGGGCTGCAGGCTCCAACTAACTTTGAGTGCCAGGCTGCTGGAAATTTATATCCGGCAGCCCGCACTCCCGGGCCGCCCGTGCTGTGGGGCGCGCGTGCACGCCACAGGCAAGGACACGTGGGCCGTTGCAGTGATATGACGTCACCGCGCCAGCCCGCGCGTCCCTGCACGCGCGCAGCAGGGCCGCGCCACTTGCTGACAGGCGGGAGAAGCCTTTGATCTCCCGCCTGTAGCACTTTGCATTCCGTGCAGCACGATAGTAATCGCGCTACCGGAATGCGCATAATAGAAGGAGGGGAGGTTTCTCCCCTCTTCCCATCATGCATAATTATCTCCAGCAGCGCTGGAGATAATTACTACAAAGGACTCCGATTATATTGAATCAGAGTTCTTTGAAGCATGCAGGATGACCGGACTCTTGTCCGGTTATTCTGATGCAATTAACCAGATGGCATCAGTGTGAATGCTTGGGGCACATTCACACTGATACATCTGGCTTCAGGTGAACCAGGGGACATAAGATACATGTATATGGATACTTGGGGAACATCCATATACATGTATACATTAAATAGATATTAATTTGGGAGTATACACGCATATGGATGCTTGGGGCACATCCATACACGTGTATATATCCATTATATACATATTCTGGGAGCATACATCTATATGGATGCTTGTGGCACATGCATACACATGTATACATCCCTTATGCATATTGTGGGGAGTCGCTCTGGTAGACAGCGGTGCGGGTGCAGTTTAGAGGCAAAACAAGGAGTCCAGATTGTGCATCAAACAGTGTTTTATTCACACTTGCACACCAGAAATGAAAACAGTCTCTTGGTGACAGTTCACACACAACGGAAATACTGTGGCAAAACAAAAACAGGCCAACACAGGATCCAGTCACCTTGGGTGGTTTAGGTGCGGGTTCACACCTAGCAGTCGGCTCAGCCGCAGGTGATTCCACCTTCAGGTCGCAGGGAAACACCACCTTGCTGAGCTCCTTCCTCCAGGACAGAGAATTCCTCAGCCCTGTTTGCAGGCTCCAGGATAATCACACACACACAGACACAGCTGCTGGCTGCTTTTTATACCCAGCCCAAAACATGGACTGGACCGTGGGAGCAGCCACCCACCCTACTCTTTAGCTGCTCCCAGTAAGAGCCGGCCCGGATCGGCCTTGCAGCCATGCTATTTAAAAGAGTCAAACAGCACTAGCTGCTGCAGACAAAAACCCGGCTCTCACCTCACCGAGGCCAGCAACCTCGGTGACACGTACCTGCCATCGCAAATGACACCTTGCACCTTACCACATACCCCCTTTGTTCAACCCTGAGGGGTGAACACACGTGAGGCAGTGGACGCGGGACAGGGCATCTGCGTTGCCCTGCAAGCGGCCTGCCCTGTGTTCCACGGAAAACTTGAAATTTTGAAGAGATAGGAACCACCTGGTGACCCGAGCATTCCTCTCCTTGGCCTGACTCATCCATTTGAGGGGGAATGGTCGGTCACCAGACGGAACCTCCTCCCTAACAGGTAGTAGCGGAGAGATTCGAGTGCCCACTTGATAGCCAGGCACTCCCTCTCCACTATACTATATCTGGACTCGGCGGGACTGAGCTTACGGCTCAGGAAGACAACGGGATGTTCTTCCCCGTTGACCTCCTGCGACAGTACCGCACCGAGGCCTACCTCCGAGGCGTCGGTTTGTACGACAAACTCCTTGTTGAAGTCGGGTGTCACCAAAACCGGGGACCCACACAGGGCCGACTTCAACGCGGAGAAAGCCTCCTCCGCCTTCTCACTCCAGCTAACCCTCCCAGACTTTCGCCCCTTCAACAGGTCTGTCAATGGCGCTGCTATTGTGGCAAAGTGGGGCACAAACCTCATGTAGTAACCTACAATCCCCAGGAACGACTTTACCTGCCTGGTGGTGACCGGTCGGGGCCAGTTACGAATGGCCTCTACCTTAGTTACCTGAGGTTTGATGACTCCCGCCCAATTACATATCCCAGATATTTTGTCTCCTCTAACCCTATGGAGCACTTCTTTGGGTTAGCGGTCAGTCCGGCTTTCCTCAGGGCATCCACTACCGCCTGCACCTTGGGTAAATGGCTTTCCCAGTCGGTGCTGTGGATGACTACATCATCTAAGTAGGCCGAGGCGTACCGGCGATGTGGTCGCAGCACTATGTCCATTAACCTTTGGAAAGTGGCGGGGCGCCATGCAGGCCAAAGGGTAACACCTTGTAGTGATACAGGCCCTGCGTGGGTAACAAATGCGGTTTTTCCTTAGCCGACTCCGTTAAGGGTACCTGCCAGTACCCTTTGGTGAGGTCTAGCACAGAAAAATAACGGGCTTGCCCTAAACTCTCAACAAGCTCGTCTACCCGGGGCATGGGATACGCATCAAACTTGGACACTTCATTTAACTTGCGAAAATCGTTGCAGAACCGCAACGTCCCATCCGGCTTAGGTATTAGGACTATGGGACTGGCCCACTCACTCTTCGACTCCTCAATGACATCGAGCTTCAACATTAACTGTACTTCCTCCGCGATGGCCCGTCGCCGAGCCTCGGGTACCCGGTATGGTTTTAACCGGATCTTGGCCTGAGGCTCAGTGGCGATGTCATGTTGGATGAGAGACGTGCGGCCAGGGAGGTCCGAGAACACATCCGTGTTCCGACTGATGAACTCCCTGACTTCCTGAACTTGTTTGGAAGACAGGCTGTCTGCAATTTTTACCGTGGTTACTGCTTCACAGGCCTCGAACTGTGGGGCTGGACCCTTTTCACCTAGAAGCCCTGGCCGGGGGCTGTGGTCGTCGGCCGTGTCCCTATCTTTCCAAGGCTTAAGTAAATTCACGTGGTACACCTGCTCCGGCTTGCGCCGCCTGGCTGGTGTACTTTGTAATTTACTTCCCTACCTTCTCGATCACCTCATAGGGGCCCTGCCACCTAGCTAGGAATTTGCTGTCAAGGGTGGGTACCAGAACCAACACTCGATCTCCCGGATTGAAGCCCCGTACCCGAGCCTGACGATTATACACCCTACTCTGGGCTTGTTGTGCTGCCTCCATATGCTCCCGGACCAGCGGCAACACCCTTTCTATCCGTTCCTGCATCTGGGTGACATACTCAATGACACTTTTGTGGGGGACAGGCTGTTGTTCCCATGCTTCCTTGGCGATATCCAACAGGCCCCGAGGGTGTCTGCCATAAAGCAGTTCGAAGGCGAGAACCCAGTAGAGGCCTGGGGTACCTCTCGCACTGCGAACATGAGATAGGGCAGAAGCAGGTCCCAGTCCTTCCCATCTCTAGACACCACCCTCTTTAACATATTTTTTAGAGTTTGGTTAAACCTCTCAACCAGACCGTCTGTTTGTGGATGGTAAACGGACGTCCGTAGCTGCTTTATACGCAACAATTTACACAGTTCCCTCATTACTTTGGACATAAAAGGGGTCCCTTGGTCTGTCAGAACCTCTTTTGGCAGGCCCACACGGGAAAACATTTCCATTAACTCTTTGGCAATGAGTTTAGCTGAGGTATGTCGCAGAGGCACCGCCTCCGGATACCGAGTGGCATAGTCGAGAACTACCAGAATGTGTTGGTGGCCCCTGGCAGATTTTGGTACAGGCCCAATTAGATCCATAGCGATTCGCTCAAACGGGACCTCAATAATTGGAAGCGGTACCAGAGGACTACGGAAATGTGGCTGGGGGCTAGTTATCTGACAGGTGGGACAGGACTTACAATAATTCTCTACCTCCTTGAACACACTGGGCCAATAAAACCGCTGCAGTATGCGGTCCTGGGTTTTCTGCCACCCCAGGTGTCCCCAAGAACATGTTGGTGGGCAAGCTCCATGACAAGCCTGCGATACGCTGTGGGCACCACCAACTGTTCAACAGGCTCACCTCGGATTTGGTTCACCCGATACAACATATCCTGAAGGACAATGAATCGCGGAAACATTAATTCAGCCCCAGGTTTCTGGGGTTTACCATCAATTATTATGACACTTTCCCAGGCTCTGGTTAGGGTTTGGTCCCGGTGTTGTGCGGTCCCAAAATTTTCCCCGGAGACATTGAGGTCTGCCAACTCAGGTCCCGGTGGCAAGTCCTCCGTGTCTCCCACCATTACACTCAGTGGGGTTGTCTCCCCCTCTATCACAGAAGTGGTGGTCACCCCTACCGCAGGCCCTTCGGACTCGGGCTCCCAGGGCTCTGGCCTCCCACAGGAACCAGGCCACTCTGCTAGGGTTACCCCTGTCTCAGGGCTATTAGTCACTTTCACCTCAGGCCATAGTGACGGAAAACCAGGAAGTCTCTTCCAATTATTAGTTCATACGGTAGCTTGGCGGAGATCGCCACTTCACAAGTCCATGTGCCGGCCGCCGTGGACAGAGACATTACAGCCGTGGGATAGTCCTTTAAGTCTCCGTGTATGCACACCACCCCAACTTTCCGGCCCGTATACTGGGAGGGCTGTACCAGGGCAGCACTTACCAGGGTTACTAGGCTCCCTGAGTCCAGCAGCGCCACTGCAAGATTATCACCGACTTGCACCTGGCACAGATGACGATTGTCTAGGGTCTCGGGGGTGCCGGTCGCACACAGTCTCCGGGCATACATGGAAGCCCGGTACCCATAATTGGTCTCCATGGGTTCTCCCCACTGTGGACAGTCGGCCCTCACATGGCCAGGCTCGTGACACCGCCAGCAGACTATCGGGGCCGGGTCTACAGGGGTACACCCGAGCAGGTTTCTCGGGTACCAGTCGTCGGGACTGGATGGGAGACCTCCGGGGTTTGACCGGCCCTCCCAACAACACCTCCTTTCAAGGTTTTGTGGCCTCATAGCGCTCGACCAGGTCGACCATGTCCAAGGCATTAGTGGGTGACACCTGGCCGATCCAGTGCTGCAGGGAGTACGGCAAGGCCCTCCAGAAGATGTCAGCCAGCAGACGGTCCAGCATAGCAGCCGGACTTAGAACCTCAGGCTGCAGCCACTTTTGCAACCTGTGCAGCAACTCATAATACTGCGGCCTGGCGGGTTCAGCCGTATTAAAGTTCCACTGGTGGACCCGCTGAGCCCGGACTAACACGTTCACCCCAGTCTTGCCAGGATCTCACCTTTCACGGTCGGGTAGTCAGCGGCTTGGTCATCTGGGAGGTCAAAAATACTTGCTGGGGTCCAGACGCCAGGAACGGAGCGACGACCTCTGCCCACTGTTCTCGGGGTAATTTCTCCCTCACGGCCACCTTCTCGAACACCGCCAGATAGGTCTCCACATCATCCGAGGGGGTCATCTTAGGGATCGCGGCACGGACAGCTTTCCGGGCATCGTGGACGCGGTGGGACGCTCCTGCCGCTTGCAACGCCATCACGTGCTGTAGCAGTAGCTGGTTGGTCTCCCGCTGCTGCACGTTAGCCTCTATGAGGGCTTTCACAGCCGCCTCCATTTTGTCGGGGATCACAGGCTGCAACTTTGCCGGCCTAATATAGGACATTCACTTCTGCTCAGCAAAAACAAAGTTCGGCGTTCACGCCAGCCTCACTGCGCATGCCCGCATCCGACACCAAATGTGGGGAGTCGCTCTGGTAGACAGCGGTGCGGGTGCAGTTTAGAGGCAAAACAAGGAGTCCAGATTGTGCATCAAACAGTGTTTTATTCACACTTGCACACCAGAAATGAAAACAGTCTCTTGGTGACAGTTCACACACAACGGAAATACTGTGGCAAAACAAAAACAGGCCAACACAGGATCCAGTCACCTTGGGTGGTTTAGGTGCGGGTTCACACCTAGCAGTCGGCTCAGCCGCAGGTGATTCCACCTTCAGGTCGCAGGGAAACACCACCTTGCTGAGCTCCTTCCTCCAGGACAGAGAATTCCTCAGCCCTGTTTGCAGGCTCCAGGATAATCACACACACACAGACACAGCTGCTGGCTGCTTTTTATACCCAGCCCAAAACATGGACTGGACCGTGGGGAGCAGCCACCCACCCTACTCTTTAGCTGCTCCCAGTAAGAGCCGGCCCGGATCGGCCTTGCAGCCATGCTATTTAAAAGAGTCAAACAGCACTAGCTGCTGCAGACAAAAACCCGGCTCTCACCTCACCGAGGCCAGCAACCTCGGTGACACGTACCTGCCATCGCAAATGACACCTTGCACCTTACCACAATATATACATACATATATATATGCATTACACCCAGGCCTGTGGCCCACATATATTTCAGGGGGCACTTCCCTCAACAACCCCCCAATGTTAATTAGACCTCAGCACAGACGCCCAATGTTAATCAGACCCCCAATGTCAATTAGACCTCAGTACAGATGCCCAATGTTAATGAGGCCCCCAATGTTTGTTTGTTTTTTGCACATCAGATGTTTGCTTTTATTTTAGAACTGTCACATTTGCAGGATGACAAATAAAACTTGGGGCAACATGGGGTGTGGATGACTTGGCAGTAGCTATATCTCAGCATAAGGACTCATGCACACAACCATATCTGTTTTGCGGTCCACAAAACATGGATACTGTCTGTATGCATGCCGCACTTTCAGTGGGCCTGTTTGCAAATGGACAAGAATAGGACATGTTCTATAATTTGCGGAATGGCTGTGAACAGCACATGGGTGACATCTATGTGCTATCCGCATTTTTGCAGCCCCATAGAAATAATGGGTCCAGGTACGATCCAAAAAATAAAATAAATGCAGATTGGACAAGGACCAAAAATACGGTTGTATGCATGAGGCCTGAACTGTCATTATTAACTAGACAGATAGCTTATACAAGCTTATACAAATATATTTTACACGACCCGAGATTTGGGGCAATTATCAAAAATGACAATTGGAATGAACACTCATTCCTGATAATTGGCCCAGGTAAAGGTGCTGCCAATTACCTGATCTTTTGTCGCACATAAGATCATCGGATGTGCTGCTGGCAAACAAGGAAACCATATGGGAATGAATGATCATATAAATGATCATTCATCCCAATACAGCTCTTAACATTGCTGCATGTAAATCCTGCTAATGAGCTGGCAATGATTGGGCTTGAATGTTTACAGGAATCTTCATGCCAGATCACTGCCTGCTCTCTCTGTCCATGTAAATTAGACTGCAACTCAGACCCCCAAAAGACCTCAGATCAGACCCAATGTTATTTAGACCCATAAACAGACATCAGACCCCAATGTTAATTAGGTTCCAACTCAGACCCCCAATGTTAATTAGACCTTAGATCGGACCCCCAATCAGAACTCAGATCAGACCCCCAATGCTAATTAGACCACAACCTCAGATCAGACCACCAATACTAAATAGACCGTGGCTCAGACTCCCAATCAGATCTCAGATCAGTGTTACTCAAGGAACAAGAAAAAAAAACAATGTGGATAAAAGCAGCCAAACTGGAGACAGAGAGATGCATTGCCAATGAGAGTAAAACTAACCCTAAAATGTTCTTCAATTATATACCGTATTTTTTGCCTCCCCCCCCCCCTAAAAGTGCGTCTTATGGGGCGAATGCTGCCATTTTTACATAGCTAAAACAGATACATCGCCGGCTGCGATGATGCACAATGCAGCCTGCGATGTATCAGCGGGGAGGGAGGAGGGGCTGGAGGCCAGCAACTGCTGTTGGAATCAGTGCGGGCGGGGTGGATTGGCCATAGACCTTACAGGGAAATTTCCCGGTGGGCTGATGCACAGGAGGCCAGTGGAATTTTTTGGGGATGTATTTTGTGATGGACTGTAGTATGTTGCTCTGTTGGGTTGGTATAATGTGCTACAATATGGTATTGCTGGCCCTGCCTTCCATCAACTTGAAGCCGACTACAAAAAGGGGCCACTTTTAGTATTTTTTCCAGGGCCACTTTCCACTTTAAGTTCCCAATCCGTCCCTGACTGCGTGTCACTGTACTCTTACACCAGGCCCCGCCGCTCACAGCAGTCTTCATATCTAAACTGTAATCCTTAACCTTTTGGTACCTTTAGTTAATGTAGCACTATCCCATGTACTTCTACTTACTATCAAGCTCCCGTAGCAGGCAGAGCATCTGGCAGCTTATCGTCACTTACTCACGTTATGTGCCTGCTCCTCCCACTTTATTAATGAAGCAGGCGCGTGACGTGAGTGAGTGACATTACGCTGCCAGCCGCTCTGCCTGCTATGGGACCTTGATAGTAAGTAGTAGTACACGGGATAGCGCTACTTTAACTAAAGTTACCAAGAGGTTAGGGATTACAGTTTAGATATGAAGACTGCTGTGAGCGGCAGGGCCCGGTGTATTGGGGGACACTGTTATGGAGGGAATCTATGGATGACATATATATGGCATAAGATGTTATATATGTGTCATCCACAGATCCCCCCCATAACAGTGTCATCCAAACATCCCCCCCATAACAGTGTCATCCACAGGTCCCCCCCCCCATAACAGTGCCATCCACAGATCCCCCTCCCCATAACAGTGCCATCAACAGATCCCTCTCCCCATAACAGTGCCATCCACAGATCCCCCCTAACAGTGCCATGCACAGATCCCCCATAACAGTGCCATCCACAGATTCCCCATAACAGTCTCATCCACAGATCCCCTCTCCATAACCGTGACATCCACAGATCCCCCTCCCTATAACAGTGTCATCCACAGATGCCCCATAACAGTGTCATCCACAGATCCCCCATAACAGTGTCATCCACAGATCCCCTCCATAACAGTGTCATTCACAGATCCCCCATAATAGTGTCATCCACAGACCACCATTAGTTCAAACCCCACCTTTTGGTTCAAAATATATTTGTTCTTATTTTTCTCCTCAAAAACCTAGGTGCGTCTTATGGGCAGGTGTGTCTTATAGGGCGAAAAATACAGGTTAATGGTAAAAAGTATAAATCTGAAGGTGTCGACCCTTTTCAGAGGGATGAGGGGGAGTTACAGAGAGTGATGAGGAGAATGCAAAGCTATTCAATATTTTTTTCTCCACTGTCAGATGAAAATCAGAGTGTAAAAGTAAATTCCCCATTTAAAGTGGTCTGTCTGACCCAGGATGAAGTGCAGTAGAGTCTTAGATTAAAATAGACAAATCGCCAGGACCAGATGGCATACACCCACGTATCCTAAGAGAATTAAGTAATGTCATAGACAGACCCTTATTTCTTATATTAATAAATGACCCCTATAGTCCATACATGGAGTACTGTGTACAGTTCTGGGCTCCTGTGAACAAGGCAGACATAGCAGAGCTGGAGAGGGTTCAGAGGAGGGCAACTAAAGTAATAACTGGAATGGGTGGACTACAGTACCCTGAAATATTGTCAAAATTATGGTTACTCAGTCTAGAAAAAAGACGAGTTCTAATAACTATGTACAAATATATCAGGAGTCAGTACAGAAATCTCTCCGATCATCTATTTATCCCCAGGACTGTGACTGTGACGAGGGGACATCCTCTGCGTCTGGAGGAAAGAAGGTTTGTACACAAACATAGAAGAGGATTCTTTACGGTAAGAGCAGTGAGACTATGGAACTATCTGCCTGAGGAGGTGGTGATGGTGAGTTCAATAAAGGAATTCAAGAGGGGCCTGGATGTATTTCTGGAGTGTAATAACATTACAGGCTATAGCTACTAGAGATGGGTCGTTGATCCAGGGAGTTATTCTGATTGGCGTCGGGAAGGAATTTTTTCCCCTAAAATGCAGAAAATTGTCTTCTACCTCACAGTTTTTTTTGCCCTTCTCTGGATCAACTTGCAGGATAACAGGCCGAACTGGATAGACAAATGTCTTTTTTCAGCCTTACAAACTATGGTGGTCATTTACTTAACAGAAATACGCCAATATTAGGCTTATTGCTCCACGCAGATTGCGGCACAAAGGTCCTTTGTGTGACTTTTCCCCGCTCAAGTGACCGGGGAAGGAGATGGCCAGCAGGTCCATCTTATTTACCATTTTCTATGCCTGGTTTAGGCGTAGAAAATGGTCTAAATGTAAAATAGCTAGGAAGCTGTCTTACATTTAGAATCGGCGATGGACCCGCCGAAATTATGTAGAGGACTATAACTTCAGTGGATCCATCGAGAGCTATAGGGGATATTCAAATTGGCATTTTAATAAATGATTCCCTATGTCACTATAGAATCAGACTCCCAATGTTAATCAGACCTCAGATCAGGCAAAAAAAAATCAGCTCACCGCTCCTGTTCCAGATGCCGCCGCTCCTGAGATCCAGTGCTCTTCCTGTTGTGCTGTGCTGCCTATAGTGTACTGTATGCACTGTATGTCCTCATGCAGTGCATAGGTCACAGAACAGCGTGTGGTGCCCGGAGGAGAAAACCAGGAAGCAGTGAGTACAGAACAATCACAGGGAGCTCTGCATTCACCGTTCCCCGGTCCTACTGTACTAATGAGCGCTTCCATAATGGAAACGCTCATTATTATGTGCCCCATAAGATGCACTGACATTTTTCCCCACTTTGGAGGGGAGAAAGTGTGTCTTATAGGGTGAAAAATATGGTAATTGTTTTGTTCTTGGCAGGTAAAGGGTTACACTTATTTGATAACCACAGATGTATTTGAAGGGTTGTGTGTTTTCAATTGAACAACTGATCCTTTTTTTTCTCCCAGAAGATAAACTGCCACCAAAAGGGGCAGCAGCTTTCTCCTTCTCCTTACTGGCTGAATCAAATGCGTACAGTATGTGGAACCGAGAGTCTTGAGAGGTAACTGTCGGCTGAATAAGCACTGGGCCAACAGCTATTGAAGGTTTATGGATTCAATACCCCAGACCTGGGTGTATCTGCAAAGTTTGGTTTGTTATGTAATGTTTTCAATGTTATGTCCTGTTTGTACTGTACACCAGGAGGGGAGGTATGGTTAGCATCAGGAAAAGGGCAAACCACCCCATTCCTCCCCTATTAGTAGGAGTGGCAGGTCCTACTTCCTGCAAGGAGAGAGGAGTGTTAGCTAGGACAGCGAGGATGCACGTCCTATTGCTCCTGCTCCAAGGGCTTTAGGGACCAGGGAATAAACTTCTCAGTGAGACCAAAGAGACTCCAAAACTACAGATATTCTTCTAAGCTACAGCATTTACTAAGAGTGATGAGCTACTATAGCCGTACAGACCCTGCTGCAGGTGAGGGACTACAGCACAGACACCCATCACCTAGATCACATCCAGGCCAACTCAAAAGCCTGTATTTTCACCTTACAGCTATCATGCTTTACAGTGTTCGGCCAGTGATTTTGAGCCAAAACCTAGGTGTGCCTCTAAACATTATAACTTGTCTGAATAGCAACCTATAAAAAATAGGACATGTACTTTTTTGGTCCGTTTTCATGGCCAGAAGAACCCCATTGAAATAAATGGAACTTTTTTTAACGCCTGCTTAGACAGGAGTGCACCCATCTAATGGGCATTACAAATGGGTACGCTAGGACTAAATGTTAAAAAAAAAACTCATCCTCTTGCATGCGCAGAGGCAGTCGCTCCTTTCATTGAAAAGGACCTGCCCAAGGACCTGTGCTCAGCGTGATGATGTTATCACGCGATTATGCTGGGAGCACGGGGTAACGTCATCAAGATGGGCGCAGGTCCTTCGGCAGGTCCTTTTTAATGAAGAGAGGAGCGACTGCCTCTGTGCATGCAAGTGATAAAACAAAACATTACATATGGGGGGGGGGCATTATTAGAGATAGTGGCCACTATGGGGGACATTTTTACAGATAGTGGCCACTATGGAAGGCATTATTGCAGATGGGGGACACTATTGGTGGCATTATTAAAGATGGGTACCACTAGAGGGATCATTATAAAAGATGTGGGCTTTATTACAGATGGGGGCCACTATGGGGGGGCATTATAACTGCTGGGGGCCATTATGGGTAACTTTATATGTACTGAGGGCACCGAAGGGGTTGGCCATTTTTAACAACTTTAAAAAAAGATGCCAAATGGTTGAAAAATGGCCATGAAAAACTGACAGTGTGTCAGTTTTTAACTGACTTTTTTTCATTGTTGTGTGCATGTTGCCAAATGCCTATTGCACACGACCGTATGGCTTTTTCAGTATTTTGCGGTCCGCAAAAAACGGATCCGCAAAAAATACAGATGACGTCCGTGTGCATTCTTTTTTTTGCGGAACGGAACAGCTGGCCCCTGATAGAACAGTACTATCCTTGTCTGTTATCAGGGCCGGACTGGGGATAAAAACCAGCCCTGGAAAAAGTTGCATACCAGCCCCGGAAAAAGTTGCATACCAGCCCCAAACACACACGCCGCGAAGGCAGTGTATGTATGTGTGTATATATATATATATATATATATATATATATATATATACACACACACAGGCCGGGCCTTACCCTAGCGTTGCCGTGACTTGGCCTCTGCGCAGTGGCAACTCTAGGAACAATATATGGGAGGCACATAAGATACCACAGTCAAAATGGGGGGCACTAATAATTTTCCCCACTTAAATTCATACAACTGAAAAAAACTGAAATAAGTATATATAAATTCAAAATACGAGAGTATTGCGGTATGCAGGGATACATTTATAATAAAATAATTTACTTACAAAAGAACCTATTCCATCTTCTGCTGTGCTGTCCTCTGCTTGCTTCCACGGATCTTCCCCTCTTTTCAATCTGTCCTCAGTGCGCAGGGCAGGCACACTGCTATGGGGATCTGTGGATGACACACTGTTATGGGGATCTGTGGATGACACACTGTTATGGGGATCTGTGGATGATACACTGCTATGGGGATCTGTGGATGACACACTTTTATGGGGATCTGTGGATGACACACTGTTGTGGGGATCTGTGGATGACACACTTTTATGGGGATCTGTGGATGACACACTGTTATGGGGATCTGTGGATGACACTGTTATGGGGATCTGTGGATGACACACTGTTATGGGGATCTGTGGATGACACACTTATGGGGATCTGTGGATGACACACTTATGGGGATCTGTGGATGACACACTTATGGGGGATCTGTGGATGACACTGTTATGGCGGAATCTATGGATGACACTGTTATGGGGAATCTGTGGATGACATACTGTTATGGGGTACTTTACACCTGCGGCATGGCTATCCGACCTATCCGGGCTGTTCACCCTCTGATCCGCCATGCCGCAAGTACCGTGCACTGCCGTGCTGCTGCTCTGTCCCCATTGACTATAATAGGGGCAGGGGCGGAGCTATGGTGCAGCATGGCAGAGATCGCCGGACTAAAAGTCGGACATGCAGTACTTTTTAGTCCGGCGATCTCTGCCGTGCTGCGCCATAGCTCCGTCACCTGCCCCTATTATAGTCAATGGGGACAGAGCAGCAGCACGGCAGTGCACGGGTACTTGCGGCATGGCGGATCAGGAGGGTGAACAGCCTGGATAGGTCGGATAGCCATGCCGCAGGTGTAAAAGTACCCCCATAACAGTATGTCATCCACAGATCCCCATAACAGTGACATCCACAGCGCCCCATAACAGTGACATCCACAGCGCCCCCATAACAGTGACATCCACAGATTCCCCATAACAGTGTCATCCACAGATTCCCCATAACAGTGTCATCCATAGATTCTGCCATAACAGTGTCATCCACAGATCCTCCATAACAGTGACATCCACAGTGCCCCCATAACAGTGTGCCAGTAGCCGTCCCCTTTAGTGCCAGTAGCCCCCTTTATGTGCCAGTAGCCCCTTTAGTACCAGTAGCCGTCCCCTTTATGTGCCAGTAGCCGCCCTTTATGTGCCAGTAGCCACCCCTTTATGTGCCAGTAGCCGTCCCCTTTAGTGCCAGTAGCCCCTTTATGTGCCAGTAGCTCCCTTTATGTGCCAGTAGCCGTCCCTTTATGTGCCAGTAGCCGTCCCTTTAGTGCCAGTAGCCCCCTTTAGTGCCAGTAGCCCCCTTTAGTGCCAGTAGCCCCTTTATGTGCCAGTAGCCATCCCCTTTATGTGCCAGTAGCCCCTTTATGTGCCAGTAGCCCCTTTGAGTGCCAGTAGCCCCTTTAGTGCCAGTAGCCCCTTTATGTGCCAGTAGCCCCCGTTTGGTGCCAGTAGCCCCTTTAAGTGGCAGTAGCCCCTTTAAGTGGCAGTAGCCCCTTTAAGTGGCAGTAGCCCGCTTTAAGTGGCAGTAGCCCCTTTATCTGCCAGTAGCCCCTTTATCTGCCAGTAGCCCCTTTAGTGCTGCCAGTAGCCCCCTTTAGTGCTGCCAGTAGCCCCTTTAGTGCTGCCAGTAGCCCCTTTAGTGCTGCCAGTAGCCCCAAGAAAAAAAAAAAAAAGAACACTTATACTTACCTCCAGCGATGCGATGCAGGCCTCTTCCGGCCTGTGTCTCGAGCTGATGCAGCTCGGCGGCGCGATGATGTCATCGCGCCGGCTGAGTCGCCTCTGATAGGCTGCCAGCCTAGTGCTGGCAGCCTATCAGAGGAACAGGGAGAGGTCACGCCTCTCCCTCCTCTGCTGCTGCTCCGCACGGAGATGAGCGCAATGCAAGCGCTCATCTCCGTCGCCACTGGAGCCCAGTATGCCTGCGGCCGCCGGCCGGCCGTGCGGCAGTCAGGGCTACCGGCCTACCGGGAATTTTCCCGGTATCCCGGTAGGCCAGTCCGGCCCTGTCTGTTATGCATACAATAATCAGATATGTTCTATCTTTGAACGGAAAAACGGAAATGGAAGGCATACGAAGTACCTTTATTTTTTTTTGCGGACCCATTGAAATGAATGGTTCCGTATACGGACCGTAAACTGATAAAATAAATGTTCATGTGCATGAGGCCTAAGGCTACATTCACATCTACGTTTCTGCTGGATCCGGCAGGGAATCAGCAAAAACACGTCCGGTTAATGATGCAACCGTCTGCATCTGTTCGGAACGGATCCGGTTGTATTATCTCTAAAATGAACAAGACAGATCTGACACTAAAACCGTTGTATGTCAATGGGCGCCAGATGCGTTTTTTTCATGTCCGAAAAAACGGATCCAGCACCATTGATTTAGGGCTCATGCACATGACCATATTTTTTTTCCATGCCCGTTCTGGTTTTTTTGCAGCCTGTATGCAGAACCATTCACTTTAATGGGTCTGCAAAAAAATAGAAATGACTCGTATGTCTGCAAGTCCATTCTGCAAAAAAATAGAAAGTGTCCTATTCTTGTCCGTTTTGTGGATAAGGACAGGCATTGTAACAATGGATCCGTAAAAAAACGGTTGCAACACGGACGTCACATGAATGTCAACCTTTTTTGCCCTTACTTTGTGTTTTATGTCGGATCCATCTTGATCAGTACCCCTTGATGAATACAAAAACGCTGCTTGCAGGATATGCCCCCATTATCTGATAGGTGCGGGTCCCACCTCTGGGAGCTGGTTCGGCTATTTCCGTCAGCCCCATAGAATTGAATGAAAGCGGTGGCCACCCAAAAGCGTTGCGTTCCCATTCATTTCTATGGGGATTCCGAAAATAGCCAAGCGTTCTGCGTGGCTATTTTCGGCGCCCTAATAGGAACGCTTGGTGGTGGCTGGACCCGGCACTGCAGGCCACTACTTTAGTGGCTTTGTTTTTGGCTGCGTTTACAAGATAATGATATGCCCCAATTGTTTGATAGGTGCGGGCCCTACTTCTGGAACCCACACCTATCAGACAATGGGGGCATATCCTAGCGATATGCCTCCATTGTCTGAGATGGGAAATCCCCTTTAATGCTAGTAGCACCAGATACATATGCACCTGACTAGCAGTCGCAGGTGCCCTCCTGAACTCAACTGTGTCATTGTTGTTCAAAACTGTGGTGGGGGGTGGCAGTATTCTGTGCTGTACTATGGTATTTGGTTCTGCTGGGGCGGTATTTTGTGTTGCACTACGGGACTGTGGTCGGGACTGTGGGAGCGCACATAGGCTGGTGCTTTTTCCTGTGGTGTGTAAGCACGGCCACCGCTGCTGGATTGCAGGATGGTCATAACCATGGAAATGATCAGTTTATACGGTAATGTGATGGAAAAATTAATCCAGCCAGCGAAGGCAGCAATATGGATAATAACAATACATTAGTAAGTGGCTTGTATTAACTTTCTCTACATGATAAAGGCTACTACTGAAGTGAGACAACCCCTTTAACATTTGGTAGGATCAGGGCAGGCGTGGTATTTTTATTTTCACAATATCATTTATGTTGGTGCTATGTCCACTAATGATTTGTATTCTTTTATTAGATTACACTAAACAGTTTATCACTTGGCTGTGGAGGGGTTTATAAAGAGTGGGCGTTAATAGGAATCAATGACGTACGGGCTGCGGTTTCTACGCGCAAATCTCCCCCAGGGATAGGCATTGTGGCTGATTTAAGTGATGACTTCCTTGTGTTATTTTTATTTCACATTTTTTGGACAGGAATTTCATCATCCATGCTAGCCACAGCACCATACCCTCAGCCAAGACTTAACTGGACCTATTTAGAAAGCTATTCCTGGAAGTCTCTAGTCAGTATTGTGATGCCTGTGAAAATAGGGCTGTGGGAAAATAGTCATGTGTCCAGTTAGAGGCATGAATTCTGGGGTGAGTTATTCCTAGCAGTTATCAAATGTCTGACAGGACCCAACAATGATGGTGGGAGGCCGGCTGCGCATGCGCGCGGTGTGGAGCAGCTGAGAGCTGTGCGGGGCACAGGGGCCGCTCTGCTACATACAGGAAGAGATCGTGCGCTTCACGGGCTAGAGATGTGTCTCTCAGCACATGCGGGAGAAGCACGTAGCTCTTGTGGCAGTGTCCTCAGCGCTCTCGGAAGGTAATGCACACTTGTATAGGAGCAGGCTGGCAAGCTGTCACCCAGTAGAAGAAAGTGGCAAACTCCTCTGCCAGTCCCTGCATGTAGATGGCGGATTGGGTTATGAATGAGCGCTCAGTGCAGCCTGCAGAAGTGTCTGAGCTTGTATCCTGACACAAATGGCTGCAGGTCCCAGCATTCCTGAACTGTGCACATTCCCGGCACAGGGCAGGAGGGTGACAGAGGGCACATGCCCCCAGCCTCCTGCTGCCTCCTTCAGGTAACTGTCACTTCTGCTGAAGGGTCCTGGGGTTCTATGTGGTGGGAAATGACATGTAATATGCACTGTAAGCAGCTGAAGAGACCTCAGACTGGTCAGCAGGGGATGCATGTGCTGCGCCATGTATCTGTGTAATGCTGTGTGTTACTTATGTAGCGTGCGGTATTATATTCATAATTGATATCAGCCATTTAGAGATATATATCACCTATAACGAGTGATACCGCTACGTTTTTCCTGCTTACTTTTTGTAGGGCCACACGTTCATGCGTGTACCCAGTTTTTGTAATGCTAATCTTTATATATTATTTTTGTTATAAAAAGCTTGTTTTTAAGTTCTTCTTGTGCCATGCTGTCAGTGCAGCTGAGGCATCTCTCTGTCTATGAAGTTTTTTAGCTTTTTTTTTAAATGTACCACCCTGATGAGAGAATTAGAAATTGGTTGTTTTTTAATGTACGGGTATCATCAATAACATCTCAGCTGTTATTTCCAGTGTCCGTGTGTTATGTGGTGGTGTTATTAGTACCAGATGCAAAATGTGGCTTTTAGGGCTACGGCACACGACCCTGGTTGCTTTGGAGTCCCCTTGATCCGCTGGATAACGGCCGCGTGCTTTGCGCATTTTGCCGAATGGAACGGGATGGCCGGCTCCTAATAGAATGCAGACAATAATTGGACATGTTCTATTTTTTTGCGGAGCGGCCATGTGGACATACGGACACGGAATGCGTACGGAGTCATTTCCGATTTTTGCGGTCCCGTTGAAGTGAATGGTTCCGCATGTGGGGTGCAAAAATAAAAAATACGTTAGTGTGTATGAGCCCTTAGACTGAGTTCACACCATATTCTTTCCGTCTGTACATCAGGCATATACGGCTATATATGAAGGAAAAGTATCCTACAGATAGTGTGACCTACCCCTAGAACTCTACCGCGCACGGGTATGCCATAACAGTGTCAAACGTGTGATGTCTGGCAGCTCTGGATTCCTTCTGTTCTGTATACAATACCATACGCTGCCCTGCTTCTCAAACCTAACACAACGTATGCAAGTATTATATTTATCTAGCTGTACAGGCGGAACGTCAACCACACAGTTTGTAACACTTTTATCTATGTTTAGTTTATTTATTTATTTTTTTACATTTTGATAATTGCAGATAATTGCAACTGACTTTACCCGAATTGTAGATATCAACAGTTGGTAGAGGATTTGATTGTATTATGTACCTATTAGAGCTCGACCGATATTAATTTCTTTTTAGAGCCGATAGCGATAACCCGTGAACTTTCAGGCCGATAGCCAATAACTTATACCGATATTCTGTGCAATTTTTATTGTTGGGAAAAAAAATTCCTACACAAATCTTCTGTTAAATGAACATGTTTATTGTTAACGTTTAGCTTTTTTTGTAAATCTTTAGTTTTCTTTGGTAAATAAAAATAAATAATACAGAAACATACCAGTCAGATTGCAGCGAAATAATGGTGATATGGGTCAAATACAACAAATTGGACCACTTTTTTTTTTATAAATATCAGTCAAAAGGTAACAAGAACAACAATGTTCAAATGCACATAGTCCATACTTGGATTAAATCTTAGTAAAATGAGCAGCAGTGACATAGGCTATAATTAAAGGGACACTACAGTATATCTAAGCAGGGCATCATTAAGCTATGCCATTATATATATCTAGGTCTTTATTGTGATATAGTAGTTAGTGCCACCATGCAGCGGTATTTTCTCCGTCCAAAAATCCGGAACACTTGCCGGAATGCCGACATTAATTTCCATTGAAATGTATTAGTGCTGGATCCGGCATTAAAATTACGGATCCGGTCTTCCGGTCTGCGCATGCGCAGACCTTTAAATATGTGAAAAAGGTAAATTCCGGATAACAGCCGGAGAGACGTATCCGGTATTGCAATGCATTTGTGAGACGGATCCGGATCCGTCTACAAATGATATTCGTTTGCATACAGATTGCCAGATCCAGCAGGCAGTACCGGCGACGGAACTGCCTTCCGGAATCCAACAACCCAAGTGTGAAAGTACCCTTAAACGGATCTGATTTTCCAGTTTCACAAATTTCTGCAACAAATCTGCTGCATGTACCGTGTAGTTAAAGGGGTTACCTAATTTCTCAAACAGCCCCCCCATGTGCCGGGCCCCTCACAGGTAATATACTTACCCCGCTCCCGATCCCCGCACCGCCGCTGCTGCTTCTCTCTGTACACGGATGAGAACATCCAGTGTCGGAGGGCAGCCAATGGCAGGTGGGGACGAGCCTCCTAGCATCACGGGTGACGCTAAGGAGGTTCATCCCCACCTGCCATTGGCTGCTCTCCACCCCCCCCCCCCGACACCGAATGTTTTAATCCGTGTACAGAGAGAAGCAGCGGTGCGGTGACCAGGAGCGGAGCGGGGTAAGTATATTACTTGTAAGGGGCCCGGCACATGGGGGGGCTGTTTGAGAAATTGGATAACCCCTTCAAGTTTAGCATGTCAACTCCTTTCGACATTGGGTGTACATGTACGCTAGATGTCAGGTTTTTAAAGATGGCGTTCTCTCAGGAGCTGAGCAGGCAGCATAGCCGCCAGGTGCCTGCAGTTCTATACAGAAGGTACCCGGTGGCAGAGACTTTTAACCCTTCTGATGCCTTGGTCAATTGCGAACCCCAGCATCTGAGCGGTCTTTTCTTGGGAGTGCTGTGCCCCCAGGGATAGAATGGCACCCTGTGCTGAGCAGGGCTTGGTAGGAACATGGTGAATCTCTCATAGGCTGCAATATTAAATCATTGCAATCTATAGAAGAAGCGATCAGAGGATCACATGTTAAAGTCCCCTAGGGGGACTTAAAATAAGTGTAAAAAAAAGGTTTTAAAAATATTAAAAAATAAAAAGCTTTAAAAATTCTAATCAAAAAATAAAAAACAAAGATTATTGGTATCGCCACATCCCAAAATGCCTGTACTATTAAAATATAAAAATATTTATCCCACATGGTGAATGGCGTCATGGAAAAAAAAAAATCAAACTGGCAAATTTGCAGTTTTTAATCGCTTCACCTCCCCAAAAAATATTGAATAAAAAGTAATAATAAAGTCATACACCCCCCAAAATGGTATCAATAAAACTACAGATCACCCTGCAAAAAATGAGCCTGGCGTAAATATAAAAAATATAAAAAAGTTTAAGGGGTCAGAATATGGCGATGCAGAGAAAAAGTATTAAAACACATAAAAAATGTGACATCACTGTGATGTAATACTGAACCAGAGAAGGAAGTTAACAGGTCAGTTTTACCACATAAGGAACACCATAAAAACTAAAACCATTAAAACTATGGGAGATTTGGTTTAAATTGTGCCAATAGAAAGTAAAGCTTGTTCTGGAAAAAACAAGCCCTGATAGAACTACATGAATGGAAAAATAAAAAAGTTATGGCTCCTGGAAGGCCCAAGAAAAATGTCTGCAGCAGGAAGTAGTTAATATTTAGTATATACATTTTCTTAGCATTTGTATCCCAGCATGTGTGGTATTGTGCAGGACGGTAAGCCTCCTGTGTTGTGTAAGATGAGACAATAACTTTATGGAGCAGAAAATGTCACCCAGTAGTTGATCTAAGCCTACGTCCTGTGAACCTTATCTTACATCTACTTCCTGCTCAATATAATGGTCTGGTGCAATGTTTTCTGATTACATTCATCTTACCACCAATGCTCATGGAAAGATTTACTTACTGACAACGTTTTGCAGCATTCAATGTTGTCTAGTGATATATGGAAAATATGGACATAACTGGACATCAAACCTTTTCATGGTGTGAAAGTCTGAAGGAGCATGCCAGACGTGTAGAGGCACAGTATAGGGCTCGTTCAGATTCACCCCTTTGGCAGCTTTATTACGGCCTTGAGCAGAACAAGGCTGTTATATGGTTAAGCGCATTCGCTCTTCAGACCTTCTCTTTGTGAATGGAATGGATCTGAATAATCGTTATTATAACATTTAATAATCAGAATCGGAGGTCGCAATAACGCCTGTACAAGCGTCATACACGACTGTTCAGGCCATTTTACTCCCTGGAAAAAGTCTAAGGCGTACCAATACACCTTAGACTTTTCCCTGCTTTTGGCGGATCTGTTTATGCAGGCCATAGACTTCTATTATGATGGACTGAATAACGGAATGCCTCTAAAGGCTTTCCGTTATGCATTATATCATAGTATTGTGTTATGGTCCGCGGTAACGGAATCCATAACGCAATTCACCTTTTACCACCGAACGAAGTGTGAAGGAATTTCATAAGCGGAAATTCGCTCCTCTCTAATCACACGCTGTACTACATACATCACACGCTGCACCACATACATCACACACATGTATACATCACACGCTGGATTACATACATCACACATGTATACATCACATGATGCACTACATACATCACACGCATGTATACATCACATGATGCACTACATACATCACACACATGTATACATCACACGCTGCACTACATACATCACACACATGTATACATCACATGATGCACTACATACATCACACACATGTATACATCACACGCTGCACTACATACATCACACGCATGTATACATCACATGATGCACTACATACATCACACACATTTATACATCACACGCTGCACTACATACATCACACACATGTATACATCACACACATGTATACATCACATGCTGCACTACATACATCACACACATGTAAACATCACATGCTGCACTACATACATCACACACATCTATACATCACACACTGCACTACATACATCACACGTGTATACATTACATGCTGCACTACATACATCACACGCATGTATACATCACACGCAGCGCTACATACATCACACACATTTATACATCACACGCTGCACTACATACATTACACACGTGTATACATCACACGCTGCACTACATAAATCACACTGCGCTACATATATCACACACATGTATACATCACACGCTGCACTACATACATCACACACATGTATACATCACACGCTGCACTACATACATCACACACATATATACATCACACACTGCACTACATACATCACACACATATATACATCACACACTGCACTACATACATCACACACATGTATACATCACACATATATACATCACACACTGCACTACATACATCACACATATGTATACATCACACACATATATACATCACACGCTGCACTACATACATCACACTGCGCTACATATATCACACACATGTATACATCACACGCTGCACTACATACATCACACACATGTATACATCACACACTGCACTACATACATCACACACATGTATACATCACATGCTGCACTACATACATCACACACATGTATACATCACACACATGTATACATCACACGCTGAACTACATACATCACACTGCACTACATATATAACACACATGTATACATCACACGCTGCACTACATACATTACATCACACACATGTATACATCACATGGTGCACTACATACATCACACACATGTATACATCACACGCTGAACTACATACATCACACACATGTATACATCACATGCTGCACTACATACATCACACACATATATACATCACACACTGCACTACATACATCACACACATATATACATCACACACTGCCCCACACACATTACACCCTGCACCACATACATCACACGCATGTATGTGGAACAGTTTGTAGTGAATGCAGACAGGCTATTATAGCCATGGTAAAGTACAGGGAAGATCTGCCATATTGGACTGGACTTTATAACTTCGCTATAATAGCTTGATGTTATTTAGACCAGTATTGGTTCCCTGCATAAATCCCTAACTAGCCTATCCATTGAGGTCCATTGAGGTCTGCATGAGTTGCAGAACAAAATCAGGGCAAACAGCTGAAAAAGGCTCTGTCAGCATGATCCTATTAAACCATTGAAATTAGACATATTGGCTGGTAGGGCTCATCATGCTGATTAAAATGAAACCTTTCTTTTGTCTGTATGCTAAACAGCTGCAGAGAAATGTTTTTTATTGACAGCTCAATATGTGATTATAAAGAAACCAGCAATATGTATTAGCTGTCTAAGCATAAAAAAAACATTATTCTCAACATGATAAAGCTGTTGCCTTTTATTAAGGATTAAATGAGGGAGAAAAAAAAAATATCTGAAGAATTTTTTTTTGAAAGTCTCTCCCAAGATTCAAATCTAGCATATCTACATGCAGGTTTACCACTTACCTCCAAGTCTATAGCCTTGTCATTATTGATGACTACGGTTTTTCTGTACTTAGAAAGCTAATATATATTACTGTTGTCTTTATAATCATATATTGTGCTTGTGAATAAAGCAGTAATATGTATGTTAGCTTTCAAAACATAGAAATCCACTTTTCTCATTATGGTAAGGCTGTAGTACGTAGTGTATATATCTACAAGTTAGGACACAGCTCTAGGATACAACTCTTCCCTCAGCATGCTGATGTATTCACTGAACGCATCCGCAACGCATCTGGACCTAATCTGGACACACTCGTGTGAAAGAGGCCTTAGACGAGCTAGTGTCACCCTCCGGACTAGCAGCACAGCACTCGTCCTGAACTTCCAGCACTGACAGGGTCGCATAGCATTATATTGATTGATGGTCTGGAATGTACTAGATAAGGGTTACATGGCATCATAAATCAATATATTGCTGTGCAGTGCTGGGAGATCAGGATGGGTGCTGCAGTGCGAGTCCGGAGCGTGACACTTGCTCGTCTGAAAGCGGCCTTAGGCTACTGTTATCAGTCATGGAGTTAGTATCTTGTCCTGTGGGCAGGTAGAAACATATAAGCTCCATCCTTTCTGATTTTACACTAAATGAATGGAGACAAATGAACTGAAAAATTTGCTTTGTGTATTTAGTACCTCTGTGTGTGTTACCCTGCCTAGGCCAAGCTCACACTTCAGTTATTTGGTCAGTTATTTCCATCAGTTATTGTGAGCTAAAACCAGGAGTAAAGCCGACTCAGAGACAAATTATAAGGGAAATATCCGGTGTTTATGGGCTCACAATAACTGGTGGAAATAACTGATCACCTAACTGGTGTGAACTTGGCCTCAGCATCATAACTCTGAGACGTACAGAATTATGTACCTGACCACACAAACATTTAGATTTATTCTTTTGTTGTGTTCCCAACTACATACTGCAAATGACATACAGTAAATAGTTGATGTAATCTGGTAATACTAGAAGAAAAGTGCTCAAAATGCAAATTCTTTCAGCTTTGCTTTTCGAGCTGACATGCATTCACCTCCGCCATGCATGCTCATTATACTTGTACAAGGAGAGATTTTGATAATACTGTTCCATCAGAATATTGCTGTATAGCAGATGTAGAGCTTTATTATTGTCATCACAATCATATTCAAGGTACGATCCAAGTGAAATTTGGAAAATGGATTTCTTTGCATGTTCTGTTTGAGTAGGTGATATAGGAAATACTTTTTCTTTTACCTTTTAGTCTTTTACTTGTTTTAATGTCATTTTGCATATTAATTTATGGGCACATCTTCATGGTGTACCATTTATATTGTCTGTCTGGGGTATGCTGTGGCATTAGGCCCTGTTATGGAAAAAATGATCTCGTCTTTCATGTACTACAAGTCATAGTCACGGCCTTTAGTTGGGATTACTTTTACTATTTGCAAGTTAATCTCTTTCCTCCTCTTTCCTTTTTGAAGTGCTCTGAATCTGCGGTAGTCCCTGGAGAGGATGAAGTGGTGAAAGGATGGGGCTTTCTCCTGCAAGATTGCACAATGGCCAGAGAGGACTCGGTGAAGTGCCTGCGCTGCCTGCTCTACGCCCTCAATTTGCTTTTCTGGGTGAGTCAAGAGGGCCGGGCAGTTCCAGTCTGTCAAGCAGGTGGCAATGCCGCGACTCGGGTTACAGCTGGCCAAGAGAGAAAGCACCAAAGGGCACAGCTAAGCATGAATTCATTTAGCAGGATTACTATATATTTTCCAAAGATCTAAGGGTTGTCTTCTATTAGCTCCTTTGATCAACATACACTGCTGCCGCATGTGCCATTTCTTGTGCCAACTTTTTTCTCCTTTATCAAAGGCAGAGGGTGATAAATAACTGCCCTGGAATTAAAGAAGCAGTGTGTTTCTTTCATCGTGCGCCTAAATGGTCCCAGTCATATGCTCGACAGCCATAGCTAGAATTATTCATTAACTTCTTAAGTGTGAAATGAATATTCAGAACCTTACCAAACCCTGGACTGCATTCACTTGAAAGTGATAGAGTAGTATTTTCCATTGGCATGTGACAAAGTGAATGTCTGTGGCCGCTGATGCCAGCGAATGCTGGTATTTGTAGTTCCAAAACAGCTGAGATAACCATGGGCGACACTTTTATGTGCCCCCCAACCTTTTCTTCTTTAGTCAGTATCTTGTATATGCAGAAACAAATATGATGATTTAAAGAGGAGCTGTTGTAAAAAGGACTGAAAAAAAAATCAGAAATTCCCATTTGAATTCAATTCTAGATAGCTTCTTAGGATGAAATGATGTGGCCGTCCAGGAATAGGCTCAGTTACCATTATCATTGGGGATGCCACTAGATTGCGGTGCTCTGGTCAGATGGAGTCACTAACAAGAGAGCAGATAGCAATAGAAAAGCTGCAAGTCTATATAGCTGGAGTATTCATTCCCAGGATACTTTTTACTAACACAGAAGGTTGCCAAGGGCAGGCATTTAGACAGAAATAGAGTATCTTCTCCCTGAGGGGCATTGGTACTTTTTAGTGATTCTACCAAGTAGCAGGGTTTACTGCAGCAGGACCTTCCCCATTTAGACTTTCATTCCTTATCCTAATTATAAGCCATCATTGTCTTGAAGTGCTCATACACTTTCAATAGTTATAGAACGATCACTCATTTAGATGAGAGCTATTCCTCCAGACCCACTCATACACATGCATGCTTCACTCAGCCAAGTGTACATGTGTTCTCAACAGGGAAAAGGGAGGGAGCTGCTGCCAAGACATGTTGCAGTTCACAATGTCTGGCCCTTCTTTACCACGATATCTGCCAGATGCTCTTATGTGTATGGGCACTGTTACATGAAATAAAAACCCTTGAATATAACATTAAGGGGAACCTGTCACCATGAAAATGCAGTGTAATCTGCAGGCACCATGCTATAGAGCAGGAGGAGCTGAGCAGATTCATATATAGTTTATTAGAAAAGACTTTAGAAATTGTATTTCATTCATTTACATCGCTGCTCTTTCTGGGCTTTGTTTGAGTCCATGAGGCGGTCCTATCAGACAGGTCTCTGTATACACAGTCATAGGGGAAGGCTGACCATCACTGATAGCACCGTCTCCTGACTTCAAAGTCTAGAACGAGCAGGAATTCAAATTTGTAAAATACAAATTTTACTGAAAATTTTTCACAAAACTATACATCAATCTGCTCAGCTCCTCCTGCTCTATAACATGCTGTCTGCAGCTCAGACACTATGTTTAACATGACAGAAAAAAAATTTGAAATCCCTTCTAAATTTACAGGGTTAGGGTACTTTCACACTTTCGTTGGTGCGGATCCGTCTGTTTATTTGCACAGACGGATCCGCACCTATAATGCAAACGTTTGTATCCGTTCAGAACGTTTGAATTAGGTTTAAAGAAAAATGACAAAGTCCAAAACGGATCCATTTTGAATTACATTGAAAGTCAATGGGGAACGGATCCGTTTTTAAATGCACCATATTGTGTCATTGAAAACGGATCCGTCCCCATTGACTTACATTGTAAAAAAAAACGGATCCGTTAGGCTCCGCCTCTTCAGACGGACACCAAAATGCTGCATGCTGCATGCTGAATGGAGCCGAACTGATGCATTCTGAACGGATCCTTATCCATTCAGAATGCATTGGGGCTTAACTGATCCGTTTTGGACCGTTTGTGAGAGCCCTGAAACGGATCTCACAAACGGAATCTAAAACGCTAGTGTGAAAGTACCCTTATACACTACCCTACATACAGATGAAAGTTTTAAAATATTGTGACGATTGAATAGAATTGTTCTAACATTTCAAGAAAGAACACTTGGATGTGCATAAGAATTACTGCTACCAACACATGAGAGTGCCAGCCTGTGATTGTCACAAAAGTATGAAGATGGGTCACGTTCCCTGTTATTAAGTAGTAGCTCAAAGCTTATGTTTGTGCTGCTTCTTAGAAAACGGAGGGGATAGGAAATAGTTTATTGGGACAATGGAAGTCATTTAACTAGCATTTACTGAAAAGTTAAGGTGCGTGCGCACTAGTTGTGAACTTTCAAATTATACATACCTGCAGACCATAGTTACCTGCTATTATTTTCCTCACTGATTACTGCTGGGCTGTTTTTGGCTAAGCTGCGTTTGAATAGAGCTGTGATCTGAGACTACAGTTTTAACTTGCCTACTGGGAGCCCAAGGTAGTCTGAAACACCCCCTGTCTCCTCATTGGTTCAGGCTGCTGCTCTTTTCCTGCAGCTTTGCCTCCCCTTTACACGGGACGACACATAAGGCATTTTTGGGAAGCGTTCCTTCCCGACAATCGCCTGCTCATCAGCAGAGGAGACCACTATATTTACATGCAGTGATCTCCTCCACAGTATGGAGAGGAGTGATCGCTAATGCTATTGCTTGCCGCCATACTGAATTATTATTTGCCAGCAGCAGATGCTGTTTACACAGCACAAACTGCCGCTGACAAATGACCATTTTTGTGTCCTCATCAATGATCTATTATCCGATGAATGACCATTTTGCTTGTTCATCGAGTAATCGCTGGCAAATTTACACCGCTGGATAATCGCTGACGAACATTCCTATGAACCCTCGTTAGCAATTCTCGGCCTATGTAAAGGGCCCTTATGACACAAGTCTATTACAGACTGCAGTTCAGTGCATGGAAAGCTGATCAGAAGTACAGCAAGCATAGCATAATAATGACACACAGACTGTTAAAGGGGGTTTCCTGAGAATATAAAAAAATGGGACAGAATAGATAAAAAAAAAAAAGTAAATATTACTCACCTCACCTATTCCAACGCTACTTTTGTCACCGGTGAGCTTCGCTTCCTGGTCCTGGACTCAACACACAGGAAATGTCTTGGGTCACCCGCTCAGCCTGTCACTGACGGGTAAATTTCTGGTAATCTTTTATTAAAATAATTTATCATTTTTGTGAACGTTTGTACATGTTTTGTTTTAGCAAACAGAACATCTATAAGTGTTTGACCCGGTGAAGTGGTTTAATAAAAAGTCATGTTGTAGCCACTGTTGAGCGAATAAAAGTCTATGAAGTGGACTTTAATCCGAATTTCAGGCAAAATTCGATTTGCTCTAAATTCGCGGTAACAAATCGATTTCCCTGAAATGGCGGTAAATATTTTAAAAAAAATCATACTTACCTCATCTGTTTGAGGGCAAAGAGCTGTCCTCTGCCATCTTGATTGAAGATACCACGTGAAATCCCGTGCGCAGTGACGTACGACGTCACCACACCTGCCGATGTGGTGATGTCATCACGGGCTGATTGAGATTTCGCACTGGCTCTTTAATCAAGATAGCGGCAGCCAGCTCTTCGCGGTCAAATGGATGAGGTAAGTATGATTTATTTATTTATTCTTTTATTTTACACTTTTATATTAATGTCAGATGTGATCAGCGATGAACGAGGCATCTGAGGGGTATAATGATGGGGAGCGGCACAATCGCCTTCCCAGTCATTGCACCCACTACTTGCCAAAGTAAATTGTCACAAAGCAAATTATTTTGTAAAATTTTGTGAAGCAGATAAATAGAATTTTTCAATACTTCTCTCATCTCGAGTTGTGAAACTTTACAACTTTAGTCACTTGCCGTTCACACAGTGTTTGGGACTGGTTTTGTAATTTATGACCAGGCACACCTTTTTCTTGTGTGGTAGAATGTGAACTTAAGGTCATTGAACTAAAACCAAGAAAGGTTAGTCAAATCATGCCTGCAATCATGGCTATGAAACTGACCAACAGGACACCATATAACAAAGACTGAGACAAAGAATATGGTTTGTTGTACAACTTTTCTGTACTGATGTCTTGTTTAGACATTCTGGGTTCAGAATATTGATGGACTATCCTCAGAATACGCCTCAATGTCAGCCCTGTTTCACGTATACACAAATTTCACATCCTCTGTCCATTACAATGGCATATTCTAGGGATAACCTGGAAAACCCCTTTAAATTACTTTGGTATTTCATGCTAATTGGGGGCTCATAAGCAAAAATATTTGGTTTATGCGTCAATTAAATTATTAATATGTATCACTGCTAGGATTTGATGCTAAAAAGTAAACAAAAAACCTTTATTAATTAATGGGCAAGTACCACCCAATGATATCCATTACCAAGGAATTAACTGTGGAACTGACTCATGTAGGTATGGATCTTCTTCCTCCTCAATTGTAATTAACCCTTACATTTGATAGTGTTAAGTTACAAGGCCCAGTTGCGGGACGGAGAGGCTAGAAACATCACATCTGCTGTTTGAATGCAGCTGTGACTAGTGCTGGACGCACTGCCTCTGAACATTCAAGTGGAAGGCGTGATGTTGCTCATGTAAGGCTACTTTCACACTAGTGTTTTAGTTTTTCGGTATTGAGATCCGTCATAGGGGCTCCATACCGATAATTGTCAATGGGGACAAAACTGAACTGAACAAAATGCATTCCATTCCGTTTAGTTGCGTTCCCATACCGGAGAGCAAATCGCAATATGTTGTAGTTTGCTTTCCGTCTTGGGATGCGGAGCAAGACGGATCAGGCATGACACAATCTGACATAATAGAAAACAGCCCTCTCCCCATTGACTTTCAATAAAGTTCATTACGGATCTGTCTTGGCAATGTTAAAGATATTACAACGGGATCCGTTCATAACGGATGCAGATGGTTGTATTATCAGTAATAGAACCCTGCCGATCCAGCAAAAACGCTAGTGTGAAAGTAGCCTTATCTGGGGATAACATATTTAAAAAATAGTTTTAGAATTAATTTCACAAAATAAGTCATCAAGACAACCGATGTCCATGCTCTCTACTGCCTACTCTTTGATCCGAAGCAGAGAGCTGCTAAGGAAGAACAGATTCCACTCAAACTAAACCCAGCCCTTAAATGGATGACAATTAATACTAGATATACTGTATACATTTGTGGCCTAGCTGATCCCAGGGTGTGTTTTTATAAAAGAGGTTGTCTTCATGATGAGACTGTTAACAGGCCACATGATGTTTTACTCACAGTGTTTTTACTTACCCCCTTAGTGACTGCCAATACACCTATTTATGGTGGTCATCCTGCAAGCCTTACACAGAGCTATCGACAATAAAATAAAAATGTCATGGTCTTGGTATGTGGTGACAGAAAAGTTTTGATTTTGAATATTAATCTGTTTTCCCTTAGTCCAGTCAGCAGCACAATGTTGGGGATTTCTCCCCCCTGCAGGCTGGTAGGATAGGTGGAATTTTTTATGAATGGTAACCCTCTAAAGTATGCCCCTAAACTCCCCCCCTTTGTGGTAATTTTTATGTACAAACTGTCTAAAAGTAGAGAAGCTTACGCGAAACGCACGTAGAGGGATGCGCCATTTCTGAACATTTTCATAGCATTTTATAAGGTATGTTACTAGTCCCTGTGGTAACTGAGATGAGCATTTAAAATGGACATCACTAGTCTGTAGGAAGCTTTTTGTGCATATGCATTGGGAAATTGTTATGTTTACAACAGCTAGTGGATTACTCATTGGACTTTCAGGGATACTGTAGGTCAAAAATGTGATAGTATTTAATATGAAGTGCAGATACATTATGGTGCTTTGTATTTTGTTTTCCCCACTTATGGTATTTATTGGATTTTATAAATAAAATTAATAAAGATTGCTGATGTTTTAAGGGATTTTTTGTACTTTGTCATTGTTGATAGCTATATACTAGGAAAGTACACCCACATATTTGTGTTTGATGATAGATCATTTGGGTTTAAAATAAAAGTAGAGAGGGAGCCTTGTCCTGCAGATGGAGACTAAGGGTACTTTCATACTTGCGTTATTCTTTTCCGGCATAGAGTTCCGTCAAAAGGGCTCTATGCCGGAAAAGAACTGATCAGGCATATCCCAATGCAATATGAATGGATAGAAATCCGTTCAGTTTGCATCAGTATGCCTTCCGTTCAATCACTGTCAGGCGTTTTGGCCGGACATAATACCGCAGCATGCTGCGGTATTATGTCCGTCCAAAATGCCTGATCTGTCGCCGAAATGCCGGATCCGGCATTAATTTACATTGACTTGCATTAGTGCCGGATCCAGCATTGCGAAACAACTGAAGGACGGATCCGTCCTTCCGGTCTGCGCGTGCACCCGACAACGGAACTGCTTGCCGGATCACACTAACGCTAGTGTGAAAGTACCCTAAGGGAATACAGAGTTACATTCAAAATCAAAACTTCCCTTATGTCCCTCTCAGCACAACTATAGAGATGTTACAGGTGGACCCCATAGGGAGGGACCTCAAGCACAGATTTTAAGACAGACCTCTAAAAGGAAGTCTTCTACAAAGATCTCTAAGGCAGCCTACAGTAAGAGATAAAAATGTTTGCTGAAGACTAAGAGGCTGTGCTACAAATCTGCTTAATAGAAACTGCTTAATGAGGTTTTCCACTTTGCAAAAAGTAGAAGTTGTAATCTGTAGGCACCTAGATATGTCTGGGAAAGACCATTGAATGTTCTCCTGGACAGAATCATCTTGAAAGACAAGAAGACTTATCACCTGGTAGATTTTGATGAAAGCCAGACTCTTTGGCATAAAATATTTCTGGAACCTCAGAGGCAACTTGTTTGGAAGAAACAATATATACAGTAGGTTCGATGACCCAAGTGCTTAAAAGTCACTAACTCTCATGGCAGATATTATTGCCAACAGGCAGAACACTTTCAAGCGAGAAGCACAAGGCTACTTTCACACTTGTGTTGTTAATTCCGATATTGATATACGGCAGAGGATCTCAATACCAGAATTAAACGGATCAATTTTGCACATCAGAAGGCAAAAAGGAAAAAGGAAAAAAACGGATCCATCACTAAATACATTAAGAGTCAGTGGGTGATTGATCGTTTTTTTTTAGGCTCTCTCTGAGTCCACTGTCTGGCCTGACCTGTATGTCAACTGCCTGACTGCTGGTGAGCTCCTGATGGCGAATGTGTCTGAAGAGACGCTAGTCTGAGGTAGGGACATTTCCTTCTTAGTGGAAAAGCTTTCCAACAGCTCTAATCTAAACAATGTACCTGGACCAAAAGGTGGCAACAGCACAAGGTGTTCACACCACTAATAATCATAGAAAAAGATGACAACACAGCACTGCAGATCTCAAAAGGTGATAACAGAGACAATAGCTCACTGCAGATCCCAAAACAGGGACCAAAATATATCAGACAATAAAAAATCTGACCCAAAACAGTCTAAAAATCCCATCAAAGTCATGAGGCATTTCAGCATAGAAAGCATGTCCACAAGCGAGATGGCTGCCACAGTAGTGGACAAAACACAGCCAGTACCAGTAATACCACCCTCACAGCAGTGAAGTTACTTATCTTTGGCAGAAAAAACTGGTGAATCTAGAAAACCTGCATAAAGGAATGCAATAATAATGGAGAATATGGTATGTAGATAATTCTGTGTTATCTGAGTTATCTAGAGTCCAAAAAAGATCTGTAAAAGAGGAAATATGTTAGATCAGGCATGCTCAACCTGCGGCCCTCCAGCTGTTGCAAAACAACTCCCATCATTCCCAGACAGCCTACAGCTATCAGCCTACAGAAGGGCATGGTGGGAGTTGTAGTTTTACAACAGCTGGAGGGCCGCAGGTTGAGCATCCCTGTGTTAGATAGTCTGCTAGTCCTCCTGTCCTTCTCCTGTATGGCCAAAAACATAAGAGGGTGGAGTTTAGGGGAAGTCATTTTGTGATTACCATCTGTCCTGCCAGCCTGCAGGGTGGAGAAATCTACATTATTGTGTTGCTGTAAGGCCTCTTGCACACGAACGTGTGCGCCCCGGGCACCATTCCGTGGCCATTCCGCATCACGGATGCGGACCCATTCATTTCAATTTCGGAGATGCGGAACGGTGCGGAATGGAATGACGGAACGGAACACTACGGAAGCACTACGGAGTGCTTCTGCAGGGTTCCGTTCCGTACTTCCATCCCGCAAAAAGATAGAACATGTCCTATCTTTTTGCGGAACGGGCAGATCGCCGACCCATGGCCCCACGGCCAGTGCCAGAGCATTGCGGGCCGCAATTTGCAGCCCGCAGCATGGGCACGGGGCGCACACGTTTGTGTGCAAGAGGCCTAAGGGTCGTAAGAGAAACAATCTTCTGTTCCAAATGAGTAAAAATAAATGTATACAAATTTGATATCATCACAATAAAATTACAGGATACTTATAGAATAAATATATTATGTTATTTATACCAGAGTAAAACAAAATGGCAGAATTTTTATTTTTTCCCATTCCCCCCCAAAATTATAAAAGTTATATAGTATAAGTACCCCATTAGAACGGTATTAAAAAATACAGCTATTAAAAAAAAAAGCTATCTTACAGTTATGACAACAGAAAAATAAAAAAATCTATGGCTCTTGGAATGTAATGATAAAAAATAAAAAATTGCTTGTTCAAAACAGGCCGGTCAGTAAGAGGTTACAAACTGCATTTTATATATTATTATATTTTAACCAGTGTGTCTCTAAACTGGCAGCCTCATCATATTACACACACTGCCTCTAAGGGTACTTTCACACTAGCGTTTTGGATTCCGTTTGTGAGATCCGTTTCAGGGCTCTCACAAACGGTCCAAAACGGATCAGTTAAGCCCCAATGCATTCTGAATGGATAAGGATCCGTTCAGAATGCATCAGTTCGGCTCCGTTCCGCCTCTATTCCGTTTTGGAGGCGGACACCAAAACGCAGCATGCAGCATTTTGGTGTCCGTATGAAGAGGCGGAGCCTAACGGATCCGTTTTTATTTACAATGTAAGTCAATGGGGACGGATCCGTTTTCAATGACACAATATGGTTCATTTGAAAACGGATCCGTTCCCCATTGACTTTCAATTTAATTCAAAACGGATCCGTTTTGGACTTTGTCATTTTTCTTTAAAACTAATGCAAACGGATCCGTTCTGAACGGATACAAACGTTTGCATTATAGGTGCGGATCCGTCTGTGCAAATAAACAGACGGATCCGCACCAACACAAGTGTGAAAGTACCCTAAGGCGTGATATAATAAATAGGCACTCTGTGGCTTATGTAAAAATGTTTTCTGAAAAAAAAAAAAATCCTTATGGCTCTAGCATAACAAAATAAGGCTTCCATGTTCTCCTGATTGTTAGATAGTTGGAAGACTGGAGGAAAGAAAAAAAAAACCTTGGCTAGTCCATAGCTGTTAAAGGGGTTGGCTCACTTCACATCACATTATACACTGCTTGTTTCCATGGTTACAGACCACCCTGCAATCCAGCAGCAGTGGCCGTGCTTGCACACCATAAGAAAAAGCACTAGCCTATGTGTACTCCCACGGTCCCGGCCACCAGAGAGGCCGACGCTTTTTCCTATAATGTGCAAGCACATTGACCGCTGCTGGATTGCAGGGTGGTCTGTAACCATGGAGACGAGCAGTGTATAATGTGATGGAAAAATGAATCCATCCAGGAAAGGAAGGCAATATGGATAATAAAAATACATTAGTAAGTGCCTTGTATTAACTTTGTCTACATCAGGGGTTCTCAACCTGTGGCCCTCCAGCTGTTGTAAAACTACAACTCCCACCATGCCCTGCTGATAGCTGTGGCTGTCCGGGGACGCTGTGAGTTGTAGTTTTGCAACAGCTGGAGGGCCGCAGGTTGGGCATCCCTTGTCTACATGATAAATGCCATTTGCTGAATTGAGACAACCCATTTAAAAACATGTACAGTATGTTTCTACTTCAGATTTTTAGTATGCTATGCATGCATTGCTATGCATGTTCAATATACCAGAAGATGTAGAAACTCCTAGAAGAGAGAGCTCAGAGGAAGGGCTCCTCCGTGCTTACACACTTTTGTTACAGTTCTGTATTTTTGTCCAAAAGCAATTAAAAAGAAGTCCTGTCACTGCTTAATGGCTTCATGCATTCCCTATGTAATAACCATTCTGGGGCATCTATTCTTATGGCTCTATGTTGTGCGATTCTTTTATTATTTCTACTAGAAGTTATAAATGAATTGCTAGCAGTCTGCAGTAAGGTACAGAGGGGTGGTAACCAGTTGGGGGTGTGTACCTGCATAGTGTGATAATGGCATCACTGATTGGATAGAGTGAGTCTGTGCAGGTACACACCCCCAACTGGTTACCTTCCCTCTGTACCCTTACTTCAGACTGCTAGCAATTCATTTATAACTTCTAGTAGAAATAATAAAGGAATGGCGCAACATACAGACATAAGAATAGATTCCCCAGAATTGTTATCACATGGGGAATGCATCACGCTATTAAAACAGGCATGTCAGGAGCGGTAACAGGTCCGCTTTAATGTCATTATACAGAAACATAAGAAAACCTTTCCAGTCTGATGGCAAACATGGGAAAACCATTTAGCAGTTTACGGTCCATCATGATAAATCCTAACCAATTGCTTCTTGACTGTTTCCTTTGACAAGCTGCAGATGAAGTAGGCATAATATGAAATCCTCTTAGAAGTAACTTTGTTAACACTTTGGATTACTTCTCTTGCACCAATCCTGACTAAAGATTGATTTACACATAATGATTTTTCAAACCACTGACAAACATCTGATGGTTTGAGACACTGTGGAAGCAGTTTCTTTGCAGGCAGGTACAGAGCTCCATTGCTGCCTAGAGCCATGTACTAGACAGCAATGAATATTTGATATGTCGATACAAGCAGCATATAGCGTGTTTATCTGTAACGTAACAGCCTTATAGCACAAAAAGCATCCCCTTATTGTTGAGACGTTGGAATTTGTTTTATTATATATAATTTTAAATAGATGTATGCATTTCTCTACTGCAGCCCTGTCCCTGGTTATTGTCTGACGACTGGCATATCATTAGTAAGGCTATTTGCTTGTGATTTGTGATACATTTACTTAATGTCTGGCTTGGATCACAAGAGAAAGGACATGTCTAGTTTGCTGAGCTTAGTTCAGTCTGTATAGTGTTTTCTGTAAACTCCAGACAATGCATTGAATTGCACTCTGTAATCTGATTTTCTTAAAGATTCTTTATAACATAGTCATCTCAAATGGAGCAAAACAGCAGGAAATCTGTGCATGAAGGAGGCACTTTTATTTATTTACATTGGTTTTACTGAAAGGTACTTGATTCAGGCGAATCCTGCCATGTACTGGATGCAGAATCACTGGAGCGAGGAAGAAAATGCTGTATCGGTGAGAGTAATGTAGTGATCATTGTATAACCTGCAAGGGGAAGAGTGACTGGACTCTGTGTTATTTAATAAAACCTCTGTTTAGAGGTGAATTACTGGAGAGAACACAGTGTGACCCTTTGCTATGTGACAGACAGCTTCCTGTATCCTTGTAATGACGGGTAACTACTATTTGCAGAGACAATTTGCATCTGTATTGCAGTTGTCCATACACATTAACTGCTAGATGAAAGTTGGAGAATGGGGGCTGCTGTCACGCCTACAAATGAAATTGATGGTAGCTTAATGTTGGTAATACATCTGATTTTCTGGATGATGGATAGCGGAGTTTGGTTTGGAAACTAAACACTCGGAAACCCTACAGGAAGATAATAATTATCTTTTTTCTAGACACCTATGTACCACAGTAAACGGATGACATAAAAATATACTGAAAACCTTCTGACAGTCAAACAAAAGGAGAGAGAACTGTGACCACCAGAGCATACATTCCAAGCATTCATGCATGGGTTCATTTTTTTTTAGCTCATGTAGTACTATACCTCCCTCTGCTTCTGATTTGATACAAAGACATATAGATTTTTCCTCAGATTGAGTGAGAATTTTTGAAAAAATACTTGTGGCATACCATTTTATGTCCTATAACACAAGCATTGCATTGCCTATGTGTGAGTACAAGGTGTCTCCATGCATGTAGCTTTGTGCATAAGCTTTAAGGATAGACAAGTTACAGTACCTCGATGATATGTTGCGACATGTGGCATTCAAAGCCTCACCCATTGGCATTCTGTCTGGTCACTAAGCATAAATATAAGAACTAGAACCTACAAAACCTACAGTTCTTATACTCAAGCAACGCCTATGAACCAAGACCTAAATGGGTCACCTATACCTGATATAGAACCTACAAAAGAAAAATGTGTATACCCTGGTCATAACATTAACATTATGACCAGGGTATACACATTTTTCTTTTGTAGGTTTTATATCAGGTATAGGTGACCCATTTAGGTCTTGGTTCATAGGCATTGCTTAAAGGGTTTCTGTCACCAGGTTTAACCCTATGAAGTTAGCTGACATTAGCGATGTGCTAATGTCAGCTAAACCTAACTAGCCTATTCTTACTTTTCTCAGTGCCTGCATTAACCTTAAAAATCGAACTTTTATAATATGCTAATGAGGCTCTAGGAGCAGGGGGGGCGTTGTTCCTGCTCCTAGAGCCTCCATTCTCCCACCTTGGTCTCCTCCCTCCAAGTCTTGATTGACAGGGCCAGGCAGCGCTTGCCTCCGTCTGCCAGCCCTGTGCTCGGATGAAATCTCGCGCTGTTCTGAACTCAGCGCAGGCGTGGTGAGGGAAAGACGCTCGTCGGCTGCCAGGTTCCTCACCGCGCCTGCGCTGAGTTCAGAACAGCGCGAGATTTCATCCGAGCACAGGGCTGGCAGACGGACGCAAGCGCTGCCTGGCCCTGTCAATCAAGACTTGGAGGGAGGAGACCAAGGTGGGAGAATGGAGGCTCTAGGAGCAGGAACAACGCCCCCCCCTGCTCATAGAGCCTCATTAGCATATTATAAAAGTTTGATTTTTAAGGTTAATGCAGGCACTGAGAAAAGTAAGAATAGGCTAGTTAGGTTTAGCTGGCATTAGCACATCGCTAATGTCAGCTAACTTCATAGGGTTAAATCTGGTGACAGAAACTCTTTAACTCCTTAAGGACACATGACGTATGGGTATGTCATGTGTCCAGTCCCTGAAGATGGCGCCCGCTCCTGGCCGCTGCGGGCACCATCGCTGCGGGGGTCCGGCTGATTCCTGTAGCTGACCCCCGCAGCTGATGATCGCGGTCGGCAGCGCTGCCGACCGCGATCATTTAACCCCGCAGATGCCGTGATCAATCCTGATCACGGCATCTGCACGCGCTAAAACCGAAAGTAAAACTTCGGCAGCGCTCCGGCTCCCTAGTGGTGATCGGGAGAATCGGAGCGCTGTAAGGGATAGCCTTAAGCCTTTCATTCAGCTTGAGGCTATCACTTACTATTTCCTATGGAGCCCTTGTTAGCAATAGGGCTTCATAGGAAAGTAGTAAATAGCTCATAAACTCCAATACAAGTGTATTGGAGTTTATGATAGAAGCAATCAGGTAACTGATTTATATAGGTCCCTATGGGATCTATATAAAAGTGTAAAAAAAAAAAATAAAAAAAAATTAATTAAAAACCTAAAAATTTAAATCACCCCCTTTCCCCAAAATTAAAATAAAATAATAAAAAATAAAAAAATACACATCATGGGTGTCGCAATGTGTGAAAACGCCCATAGTATAAAAATATAAAAATATATTTCCCATACGATAAACAGAAAACGGAAAAAGCGCCCAAATGGCCGATTTGCCGCTTTTGGACGCTTCATTTCCTCAAAAAATTAAATAAAATGCGATCAAAAGTCCTACACACCCCATAATGGTATCAACTAAAAGTTAAGATCGCCCCGCAAAAATAAGCCCCCATACAACGCCATACACTTATTTACAAATACGTTATAGCGGTCAAAACATGGCGACAAAAAAACAAAATTTTTTTCCCACTTTTGAATTTTTTTCACTATCAAAACGCAAGAAAAGCTATACATATTGGGTATCGCCGGATTCGTACTGACCTGTAGAATAAAACTAAATGGTCAGTTTTATCGCAAATCAAACGTCGTAATTTAGAAACCCGTAAAACTGTGGTGAAATTGCTTTTTTTTTGCAATTTCACCCCATTTGGAATTTTTTTCCCGCTTCCCACTACACCGTATGCATTATTAAATGATAGCGTTGGAAAGTACAACTTGTCCCGCAAAAAATAAGCCCTCATATGGCCATGTGAACGGAAAAATAAAAAAGTTATGGCTCTTGGAAGGCATAGAGCGCAAAACGAAAACGCAAAAATGAAAAAACCCTGTGTCCTTAAGGGGTTAAGTATAAGAACTGTTGAAGTGATCAGTATAATAACCATCCTTGGTCTGCTTTCACAAGTGAGGACCTTCGTCTTGTGAGGAGTTTTAGTGATTGAACAGGTGATAAAAGGGGTTGGACCATGAAAGATGCAATTAGACTACAGCTCCATTCGGCCTATATGGGACTGACTGAGATAGCTCACTACATTAAGACATTATTGTTAGCCTCTTTCAGACGGGCGTTGCGGGTGCACATCCGTCAAACAGTGCGGGTGCGTTGCGGGAATCGCCGCAATTTTTCCCTGCGAGTGCAAAGCGCTGTCATGCGTTTTGCACGCGCGGGAGAAAAATCGGCACTTTTGGTACCCAGACCCGAACCTGCACTTCTTCACAGAAGTGCATGTTTGGGACAGAAATTGTCCCGCTGGTATTATTTCACATTATAACATAGTTATAATGTAAAATAATACCCTTGGCCATCTCCCTAATGTTTAACCTGGTGCAGAATGAGTTAAAATAATAAACTAATAATTACTTACCTGTTCCATTTGATCGCGAAGCCCGGCCTCCTGTCCGTTAGCTTGAAAGATGTAAAGGACCTGTGATGATATCACAGCATCACATGGCCCAATCACCTGCTCCATCACTATGGTGATGGAGCATGTGATTGGTCCATGTGACCATGTGACATCATCCAAGGTCCTTAAACACTATCCACAGCCTGAGGATAGTGTTTAATTACCTTGGATGATGTCACATGAGTCACATGGACCAATCACATGCTCCATCACCATAGTGATGGAGCAGGTGATTGGGCCATGTGATGTGACGTCATCACAGGTCCTTAGATCATAGATGCTGCAGGGAAAGAGAGGACAGATCGCGACTACGCGATCAAGTGGCTAAGGTAAGTTAACTTTTATTATTTTTAACCCCTTCCTCATCATTTAACAATGCATTCTTTATTAAGAATGCTATTATTTCCCTTATAACCATGTTATAAGGGGAAATAATAGAGATTGGGTCCCGTTGCTAAGCAACAATGCGGAAAATCGCAACGCATCCGCACTTGGTTGCGGATGCTTGCGATTTTCCCGCATCCCCATTCACTTCTATGGGGCCTGCGTTGCGTGAAAACCGCAGAATATAGAACATGCTGCGATTTTCACGCAACGCAGAAGTGATGCGTGAAAATCACCGCTCATGTGCACAGCCCCATAGAAATGAATGGGTCCGGATTCAGTGCGGGTGCAATGCGTCCTCCTCACGCATTGCACCCGCGCGGAAAACTCGCCCGTGTGAAAGGGGCCTAAGAGTCCCTTTATTGGAAGATGACCATCAAGTGTCCCCATGCTGGGATTTCCACCAAATTATATATCGTTCTGCTCAGCTCCTCCTGCCCTATAAAATGCTTGCCTGTATCTCATCTGCCATGTTCAACTGCTTCCTGACGGCCTGTCACATCCTCTGTATCCATTGACTGCTACAGAAAGGGAATCATAATTTAAAAATAAATATTTTAGTTGTACTTTGTGCTAGTAAAAAATCAAATAAAAAGGTAAAAATAAATTCCTGGGTATAAGAAATAAAAACCAAAATGGTAAAATAAAAATGACATAAATCCCCATGGATCACAAAAAAAATGTACAAAAATTATTTACATAACCGAAGATGCATGTAAGGGAAAATTATCTAATATTTTAGAAGTGTGACAATATATTAGCAAACTGGTATAAAGTAGAGCTGGCTTAGTTTTCCCAGGAGCTGTGAAAAATGAAAGGTGGAATCTGATTGGTTGTTATGGGCAACTCAGTCAGTTCTACTTTACACCAGTTTGATAAATGACCCCAATAATGTTGGTGAAGTCTGTAATCTAGGACTGCCATTGATTTAAATACTGGAAAGGCTTTACGGAGTACTGAGACCTTGTTGGTCCAGCTCAGAGATGTATATTCCTGCACTTGAAATGAATTTTAGTTTCCTGTTGTTTCATGTGTCCTTATGTTATGTTGCAGTGTGCAATGTGTGCAATGTCAGACTGGGGTTCCTTTGGCCTACCAGAAGGGATGATCCTGAGAACCCCCCCTACATCTATACGAAACCCACTTGTTCACTTTTAATTACATGTAATCTTTGTTGCAGCTATTGTACACACAGGACAATCAGTGTGAAGGCCTAATAACTGTGTGATTCATCCCATAAGAAATTGACCCTCAAGAGGGTGGCTTCAAATTTTCAGTAGTCCTCTTCTGGACCTTTGGGTCCCATTGTGTTGGCTTCATCTGAGGATCCTCTGGTACCCTGGTGGGCCGTCCCAACCTGACAGAGGGGTGCTGCTTAGCCATTTTGTAGAGTGATTAGAAGAATTTTAAAATTAGGAACGGAGAAAGACACGTATTTTCTGCAGATCAGCGCAAAAACTTTGGAAAGTGCTTTGAAACTAGTTAAAAAAAGCATCAAACTTAGATGATACCACTTAAGAAAAAGAACAAAGTATTCAGTTGAGCATGATGAACAGTTGAACACATCTGTCCCTAAAGTCTTTGTAACACAAATGAGAAAAGCTCTACAGTAATCTTTTTAATGAAAAGAAGTAGAAGCATTAGGTGTAACACAGGTTTCAAAAGTATCCATCCTTATAACAAAGTGAAAAATCTTTAAAATGATTTGCATTATGACTAAAATTAATTAGATAGGAAGAAATGACATTGGGGATCTGTACAGTTGATCCTTTCCCCCTACCGAGCAGAGACATTTAATAAAGCACAACACCACTCTCCTACTGATGACAACTGTCGAGCAGAAATCCTTAGCCAACACTCTACTCATGCTGCGCGCAGCTGATCACGCTGGTTACAATACATTATTTCTGAATGTGAACCAATTTAAAAGAAAACACAAGGAAATGAGGCCTATGCATCTAATTATCTGATTTCCTGCAAAGAAATAGAAAAAATAATGGCCACCCTAAAGATTTTTCCTCTTCCAAAGTAATACTTAAAATGAGAGCTCTCAGAAAGTTGATGACAGAATGACAAGTGCTTCATCTATCTTTATAGCTATTTTATGTTGAATCAGACATTACTTTTTCATTCAGTGGCAAAAGTACTATTACTGTGAACCGTTATCCAACCCATATAATGACCCCCCCCCCCCCAATGCCTGGGCCCCTCATATAGATTATACTTACGCCGCTCCCTGGCACCTGTGTCGCTCATGATCCCTGCACGGGCGCCACTGCATGTCCCTGTCGTGTGGATCAAAACATTGAGGGTGCAGCCAATAGCAGGCTGCAATGGGGACTAGTCTCCCTAGCGTCACCCCCGATGCAGCAGGGGCTGTGCAGGGATCAGGAGCGACGCGGGTGTTGGGAAGTGGGTTAAGTATAATCTTTAGGGATTGGGGGGGGCACTATAGAGGTTGGATAACCCCTTTAAGCAAGTTGAAGATGCAATGATCTCCAAAAGGAATAAAGCTATAAAGTTAAAGATGACACATTCCCTTTGTATCCTAGGCAAAAGCATTTTTTTTTATTTTCATCTTTTACATTTTCAAAATAACAAAGGGCCTGAAGGGCGTCTGAAGTTTAGGCAACCTGGATGGTTAGTACCTAGTAGTACCCCCTTTGCCAAATATTAAAACTTGTAAATGCTTTTTGTAGCCAGCCAAGAGTCTTTCATTTCTGCAGAAGTCTTCCAGTTCTGTGAGATTCCTGGGCCGTCTTGCATGAACTGCTCTTTTGAGGTCTGTCTACAGATTTTCAATGATGTTCAGATCAGGGGACTGTGAGGATGATGGTAAAATGACCTTTGAGGTAGTTTCAGGTTGCCGGTAATTTTGACAATTGCAGGATATGTAGGCAAATCACAATAGGACAAGGCAATCAGAACACCTTTGCTGGTCACCAGAAAACCTAAAGCTCAGGCTCTCTTTTCCTGAAGAGGGTGCCTTAAATCCACAGGGATCCAAAGCCATTGGCTGGAAAGAATTTGGAAGAAGGCACTCTGGCCCTTTAAGAGGCGAGAGGTGGAGCACAAGGCAGAAGCATGGAGAGTAGTGCAAGTATTAGGCCCCCTGGGAAGAGCAGGGCAGTGGCAGACATACACAGCTGACTTAAAGGGGTTGTCTCATCTCAGACAATGGGGGCATATTGCTAGGATATGCCCCCATTGTCTGATAGGTGCGGGTCCCACGGCTGGGACCCCCACTTACAGTACATTGAGAACGGATCCCTGAAAGTTGTGGAGGGCGCACTGTGCATGCGCAGCCACCCTCCATTCATTTCTATGGAGTCGCCGAAAATAGCCAAGTGCTGGCTAGGCTATTTCCGTGGAGCCCATAGAAGTGAATGGGAGCGGTGGCCGGTCATGCATGCTGCGTTCCTATTCACTTCCTTGGGGAGAGCGTTTGGGACTCCATTTAGCACCACTTTGGGACTTCATTTAGGAGATTGATGTGGGTTCCAGTGGTGGAACCTGAACCTATCATACAATGTCTGAGATGAGACTATCCCTTTAATACCATTGTTTAGTGTCCTCCTGATGGTGGACTAATGAACCTTAACATCAGCTAATGTGAAAAGGCTTATAGTTGCTTAGAGGTTAATTTGGGTTCCTTTGTGACTTCATGGATTATTAGATGCTTTACTCTTAGTGTGATCTTTGTTGGTTAGGGTTATTCGCTTTAGTAAAAAGACGGGAGATCTCTCCCATCATCTATTTACCCCCAGGACTGTGACTGTGACGAGGGGACATCAAACATAGAAGAGGATTCTTTACAGTAAGAGCCGTGAGACTATGGAACTCTCTGCCTGAGGAGGTGGTGATGGTGACTGAGTTCACTAAAAGAGTTCAAGAGGGGCCTGGATGTATTTCTGGAGTGTAATATTATTACAGGCTATAGCTACTAGAGATGGGTCATTGATCCAGGGAGTTATTCTGATTGCCTGATTGGAGTTGGGAAGGAATTTTTTTCCCCCTTCCTCTGGATCAACTTACAGTATAACAAGCTGAGGGTCCTTTCACACTAGCGTTTTTGCTGGATCTGGCAGGGTTCAGCAAAAACGCTTTAGTTACTGATAATACAACCATCTGCATCTGTTATGAACGGATCTGGTTTTATTATTTTTAACATACCCAAGACAAATCCGTCATGAACTCCATTGGAAGTCAATGGGGACGGATCTGTTTTCTATTGTGTCAGAGAAAACTGATTCGTTCCCATTGACTTGCATTGTGGGTCCGCATCACAGGACGGAAAGCAAACTGCAGCATGCTGTGGTTTGCTCTCCGGTATAAACACAGAACGGAATGCATTTTGGAGCATACTGTTCAGTTCAGTTACGTTTTGTCCCCATCGACAATAAATGGGGCCAAAACAGAAGCGTTTTTTTCTGGTATGGAGAACCTATGACGGATCCTCAATACCTGAAAATATTAACGCTACTGTGAAAGTAGCCTGAACTAGATGGACAGATGTCTTTTTTTCAGCCTTATAAACTATGATACTATGTCACTCCTTATGAGGGTAATAATGGTCTTGAATTTCCTCCATTTGTACACAATTTGTCTGACTGTGGAGTTCAAACTCTTTAGAGATGGTTTTGTAACTTTTTCCAGCCTGATGAGCATCAGCAACTCTTCTTCTGAGGTCCTCAGAAATACAATTTTTTTGTGCCATGATTAATTTCCACAAATGTGTTGTGAAGATCAGACTGATAGATCCGTGTTCAGACTTGTCCATGTTTATCAATAAATAAATGACGAGTCTAATATCTTTGACTCATTAGTTTGATTAATTTACCTTTTTTTGGTGAAAATCTGATATAGTTGTAGGTCAAATTTATGCAGTAATATACAGTAGACAATTCTGAAAGGTTCACAGACTTTCAAGCATGACTGTATGTTTGGTGAAATTGCCAAGGAATAGTCCAATTTAATAATGTAATTCTCATGCACATCTGCTTCAAACTCCCAGCACATCTGCAGTTTATCCACAGCAGAAATACTGTAAGTCTTGTAATTCTGCCGTGGATTTTGTCAAAGATACCCTAATGGTCCTTCTACACTGACTAACGTTTCAGGCAATTATCGTGAACAAACAGAACATTTTGAATAATCGGCTGATCATCAGCAGAGATGAGGCTGCATTTACGTGCAGCAGTTACCACCTCTGTATTGGGACGAGGGATCGCTACATCGATCATTCGTTCCCATAGAAAATCTAGAAAATCATTGTTCCTGGGCAGCAGATTGTTGTATACACAGGCCAGTATGCTGCACAGAAATGATGACTTTAGGTGTTGGCTAGGGATGAGCGAATTTCATATTTTGAAGTTCGTGTGCGGGTTTGTGTTGAGGTATTTACTGAATTGCGTTATGGATTCCGTTACCACGGACCATAACGCAATTTCATGACGGAATGCATAACGGAATGCCTTTAGAGGCATTCCATCATAATAGAAGTCTATGGCCTGCATAACGGACCTGTCCGGTTTACGTTATGCTGGAGTCCTCTCTTGCAGGCCAGGCCAAAGACTTCTGTTATGACGGAATGAATAACGGAATGCCTCAAATATCACTAGTGAGCATTTCTACAAACACTTCTGCCTGTTTATTGGCTACAATGTTAGTCCGTGTAAAAGGACCTTTCCTCTGGGCTGTAAGATCAGCTGTTTGTGTTATGGACTTTTGTCTACAATTTCTGGGATAAATGTAGCTGACAGCTACCATCTACAGCTAGATAATATCTTTATTGGGCTGTTTTTTCTGTCTTCCAGTCACACTTAGTCCATTCTCTCTTGCAAGGTTATTCCAGCAGTAAGAGAAGCTGCCCGCTCCTTCCATGCTCGATTGAATCTACATACATGTAGTATCTGTGACTGAATGTTAAACTAAAGGTTTGGATGCAATTTACAGTCTGAAGATTTATTATAGGCTGTAATCTGACCCGTTGTTTTCATGACTGTGGGTAGGAGATATGTATAGTAGTTTGCTTCTCATACTTGAATTTCTGCAAGAGCAAACGACACTACATAGCATGCGAGTAATCCATGTAATGCACATGATACATGTCTCCTAACACTCCTAGGGTGCATTCATATCACATTTATGGCACATTGCTATTTCAGTAAGGAAGCAATTGTGAAAATAACATTATGCTCAGAAATTGTTATTTAAACCTTGCAACATTCTGAAAATGACCTAAAGAAAGGACAGCATACTGAAATATTCCATACCTAATATTTGTAGATAACAATAGCATTCTCATTTTCCGAGTGTGTTTCCCGCTCTGGTCACAGTCCCTGAGGTTTTTTTATGTATTAGAAGGAAGTATTCTATATGAAAAAATGAGAAACTGCCTTTAGTGAAGAAAACAACAAAGGATAATAACAGTGACGGATTGCTATTGCTTTGTTTCTGTACCAGACTGGGAATGTGCACACTTTTTACAGGAGGAATGATATTAGTGCTGATGTTATGTATAAAGGGAAGGAATCTGATGACTATCCTATCAGTTGTAAGGAGTGCTCAGACTTTAGAAATAACAGCTTGGTTTGTTTTCCTGTGCAGTGCTGTAAATGTAGTGATATATTGTGATATCACTTTCTAATAGCATCCATTTAAAGGCTATGGACACCTTTGTGCACTAAAAATCAGTAGCCCCATATCTTACCGTAATGCAGTAAAAGTACAGATGCCACGGCACTCCAATAGATGGTTCTTCAACTTTCATTAGTTCACGAAAAGATAGCAACGTTTCGACTTAATCAGTCTTTTTCAAGCTTGATAAAGACTGATTAAGTCGAAACGTTGCTATCTTTGGTCCGTGATAGCAGAATCCATAATAGAACTCTTACATAACCCGAATCTGAACCTTGTACTCCAAACTTGAAACACAAGTTCACTCATCCTTATTTGCGACCACATCCTTATTTTCACTCATTTTTTGTGAGAGTGCTGCCATTTTCTTTAATTCTTATATTGTCCTGGATTTGTTGCCGGATCCATTGGCCTGCACCTCCATATTGATATTTGGCCTGATGTGCTGCCATTGTTATATATATATTATTATTAGGGTTATTCCTGCAGTATACAAATCTTTTTCTAGAGGTAGTTGTACATTGTGTGTATATATATATATATATATATATATAGTATTTTTGAGGCAAGGTAACAAAAAATGTCTGTTCCGTCACATTTTTTGTTTTCTACAATGTTCACCTAAAAGAGAAGATAATGTGATATCTTTATAGAGCAGGTGGTAACGATGCAGCAATACCTAATATGTCTATTTTTTAATTTTTTGGGGATTTATACAGTAAATTTTTTTTTTTAAATCATGTTTTTGTGTTTCTATTTTCTGAAAGACATATTTTTTCTATTTTTTGGGCGATTATCTTAGGTAGGGTCTTATTTTTTGTGGCATGAGATGATATTCCAAAGCTTAAGGTGTGCTCATTTAAAACGTTATTTTTATTAACATCTATTAAAAAACTCTACTGTGTCTGAGCAGGATAAATGTGCACTATAAGCCTATAATACTGTGAACATAGGAAGCCGCCTTACTTCCAAGGTGTCCGGTCTTCCGAAAAATGTGAAAAAGATAAATACCAGATCAGTTTTTCCGCATGACAACCGGAGAGACGGATCTGGTATTGCAATGCATTTGTGAGACGGATCCGTATCCAGATGGTATTCGTTTGCATACAGATTGCCGGATCTGCGACGGAACTGCCTGCCGGAATCCAGCAATGCAAGTGTGAAAATATCCTTAGGTAGGGGCTCGTTTTTTTCGGGATGAGGTGACTGTTAGATTGGTACTATTTTACGGGGCATACGCCTTTTTGATGGCTTAGTGTTGCACTTTTAGTGATGTAAGGTGACAAAAAAATTTATTTTAGCTCAGTTTTTATTTTGACGTTGTTCACCTGAGGATTAGGTCATGTGATATTTTTATAGACCCGGTCGATACGGACGCGACGATACCTAATATGTCTACTTTTCTTTTTTTCCCTATATTTTACCATTCTTTTTTACGTTATTTTGGGAAAAGGACGCTTTATTTTTTTTTCCTGAAATTTAATTTTTTTTGCAAAACTTTATTTTTTTAACTTCTTTTATTCACTTTATTTTTTTCCCACTCTGGGACTTCAACTTTTGGGGGTCTGATCCCCTTTCCAATGCATCACAATACTTCTGTATTGTGATGCATTGGCTGTAAGTGTATTACACACTGTAATACACTTACAGCTTCCTGCCTGTGAGATCCAGGCAGATTCCCTGCTATTAGGTCCCTGTCACAGCAGTGTAGGGACCCGATTGCAACTCCCTCCCTCCCCATACATCTCCATACGATTGCAGCTCCCTCCTGCACCCGCCCGATCACCATGCAGTACATGTACGTCACTGGTCTTTAAGTCCCGTCCAGATATGACGTGCATGTACGTCATGGGTCGTTATGGAGTTAATAGATAAGCAGTTCTATTAGGCCTTGATTTTTAAAACTAGGGTTAATCAACTGTCTAATACTATTGTTATTGGGGTGTCCACCTTGTTTACATAGTAACATAGTATATAAGGCCGAAAAAATACATTTGTCCATTCAGTTCGGCCTGTTATCCTGCAAGTTGATCCAGAGGAAGGCAAAAAAAATATATACTGTGAGGCAGAAGCCAATTTGCCCCACTTAAGGGGAAAAAAAATTCCTTCCCAACGCCAATCACTTTTTTGGGTAGATTTTCCATTTTAATAAATTTTTTCCAGTAACAAAGCAAGGGTTAACAGCCAAACAAAACTCAATACCCAGTGTTTTACCATTTAGTATGTACGGGTGACTTGCATTATTCCTTCCCATGTGCATAACCTTACATTTGTCAGTGTTAAACCTCATCTGCTACTTCTCTGCCCAAGCCTACAATCTATCCAGATCCATCTGTAGCGGTATATTGTCCTCTTCGTTGTTACTTACTTTACACAGTTTAGTGTCATCTGCAAAAATTGATATTTTACTGCGCAAGCCTTCTACAAGACCATTAATAAATATATTGAAGAGAATAGGGCCCAATACTGACCCCTGAGGTAAACCACTAGTGACAGTGACCCAATCTGAGTGTGTACCGTTAATAACCACCCTCTGTTTTCTGTCACTTAGCCAGTTACTTACCCAAATACAAACATTTTCTCCCAGTCCGAGCATTCTCATTTTATATACTAACCTTTTATGAGGTACAGTGTCAAATGCTTTGGAGAAGTCCAGATATACGACATCCATTGATTCACCCGGTCAAGTCTAGAACTTACCTCCTCATAGAAACTGATAAAAAAAAATTTGGCATGACCGATCCCTCATGAAGCCATGCTGATATGGCGTTATTTGCTTATTGAGGTACTCCAAGATAGAATTTTTTAGAAAACCTTCAAACAGTTTACCAACAACAGATGTTAAACTTACCGGCCTGTAGTTTCCAGGCTCTGTTTTTGGACCCTTTTTGAATATTATTTGGCACCACATTTGCTATGCACCCTCCCTGTCAGTATAGAGTCCGTAAATATCAGAAAGAAACAATTCTATTAAGCCTTGATTCTCAAATTGGGATGAATAAGCTGTCTAATACTATTGTTATTGGGGTGTCCACCTTGTTTAATAGATAAGCAATTCTAGTATGCCTTCATTCTCAAATTGTGGTGACACACATGTCTCATTGTATTGTTTGTTGCATGTCCACAATGATCTTTAACCGCTTCTGGCAACCAGTTACAGAGCGGTCGTATTTAACACTCTTTGCACAGCAGAATTACCCACGAGTTGATCAGCATTGTTTGTTGGAAAAATTATTCTTTTAGCTGAAAAGTTATTCTTTTAGAGAAAACATTAGTCTTGTAGCAAATAAATTATTCTTTTAGCGAATAAATTAGTCTTTTATTTAATAAACTAGACATTAAGCCCGTTACAATAACGGGTGCTAGAACAGTAGTGCATAAACATTAGTAGGAACAGTCTATATTAAATAGCAAGGGGACGGCTGGCACTGACTGGTGGTGCTGAGACTGTTGGCAGCAACTGGTGACAGAGACTGCTGGCACTGTGACTGGTGGCTGTGGCTGGTGGCACTGACTGATGGCTGAGACGGTTGGCACTGACTGGTGGCTGAGACTGCTGGCAGTGGCTGCTGTCTGTGGCTGAGAGTGCTGGGACTGTGCGGCTCTCTGATGCACGGACAGTAATGACGGCGCTCCGACGTGGAGAGCACACCATAACATGCGAGCGGCGGCGGTGATTGGCAGGTGTGGGCTGTGCGGGTGGCGTGCAGAGATGATTGCTCTTTGCGCCGCGCATGCGCAGTTCAAGGATGGCTGAGACCTTCGCCGTGTGATGATTGGTTGGCGCGCTGGTGTGGGCAGCGCAGTTGCGTGTGGGGCGGCGGTAATTGGGCGGCGCGCTGGTGTGTGCGGCGTGTGGAGCGCCGTGTGATGATTGCTTGGCGCGCTGCGCAGTTAATGGATGACTAAGACCTCGCCGTGTGATGATTGGTCTGCGCGCTGGTGTGGGCAGAGCGGTTGCGTGTCAGGCAGGGGCGACTGGGCGGCGCAATCGGTGTATGCAGCACCATGTGCTGATTGGTCAGCGCGCCGAGCATGCACAGTTTAATTATCGGTATGGACACGGAGCACACACACAGGGCTTTTATTATTATGGATGATGGGGGCTGGAGTGTAATATGTGTATAATTAGTGGGTTGGTGTGTAATATGTTTATAATGATGGAGGGCTGGAGTGTAATATGTGTATAATGATGGAGGGCTGGAGTGTAATATGTGTATAATGATGGAGGGCTGGAGTGTAATATGTGTATAATTATGGAGGGCTGGAGTGTAATATGTTTATAATTATGGAGGGCTGGAGTGTAATATGTTTATAATGATGGGGATTGCAGTGTAATATGTGTGTAATGATGGGGGTTGGAGTGTAATGTGTGTAATAATGGGGGCTGGAGTTTAATATGTGTATAATGATGGGGGTTGGAGTATAATCCTACATAACAAAAGCCCTGTTAGTGTGTGCTGTGTCTGTGTGTGTGTCCATATTTACACTGGGCATGTGCGGCGATGCAGCCAATCAGAACACGGGACTCCACATGATGACCGTACCCCCCACACCTGCACAACGATGCGCTGCTGCGCCCATCTAAACCATGCCTCCTCATCCCCCTCCCCTCCCGGCTTCCTCTGCAGCCGCCCGCGGAATCCGGGCCCTGCCACTGCTGCCTGCCGCAGTGTATCCCTTACCGGACACCCTTATATCGGTGTACAATACCAGACACCGATCACAGGCAGGGAGCATTACACAAGTATTACAATCCAACCCCCATTATTGTATACATATTACACTCCACCCTCCATCATATTACACTCCGGAGCTGGGCACAGCAGCGGGCCGACACGCAGGTCTGGGCGGTGCGTAAGGGTGTCCGGTGAAGGGTACGCTGCGGCAGGCGGCGGTTACAGGGCCCGGATCCCAGGATGTGAGGCGGCTGCAGAGGAAGCCGGAGGGGAGGAGGTACAGCGGAGCTGGGCACAGCAGCGTGCAAGTGTGGGTGGTGCATAAGGGTGTCCGTTGAAAGATACGTTGCGGAAGGCGGTGGTTGCAGGGCCCGGAAACCGGGGTGTGCGGCGGCTGCAGAGGAAGTCAAAGGGGGACCCTCTCTTTTATAGCAGATGTCTCTTGTCTATTTCTTGGGAATGTGGGTGTGGTTTATGTTCCCAGGGCAGGGTCACAAGTGTTGTGTCAGTGCGGCAATCAGCCGTGGTTCAGATCCGCTGTGCTCATCCTCTTCCTGGGCCTGTCATCAGAGCCTTGTCCCGCCGCCCTCACCGCTGCAGTTTTCCGGTGCTTCTAGTCTCTGCGCTCTGTACCCGCCAGGTCAATGAGCCGTTCGCTCCGCCCAGCGCTGGGCTCGGGCCAATGGACACCAGCAACCTGTTTAGCAGCTGCAGGAAGGGTGACATTTTCAGAGTGCGGTGAGTGAAAGCCATACTCGGCCCCACTCACCAAATTCAAAGTCAGCTGTGTGGGCGGGGCGGGCGGCTTGTGGAGCGCCCTGTGCTGATTGGTCGCCGCGCATGCCCAGTGTAAAACTGGGTACACAAACGCGGACACAGCGCACTCACACAGTGCTTTTATTATACAGGATGAGTCTTTTACCAAATAAATTAGTCTGCTACAGTATTACAATCCCCGATTGCTATGACGAACTGTGTAACCCACGCCTGTCGACAAACGGCAGACACATGGTGATCCCTTCAGTGCAGCGTGTGTGCAGTCCCGGACATGTAAGAGCATCACAGAACAGTTAGCGCTGAACACCACTTGGCCCTCCAGGAAGTTGGACTTGGAACGCCTGGGGTCAAATAACTCCTTGTATTAGAGTTAAAACCAGATTGGCCGAACTTGCTGGATGGATCAGGCATGGCAGCTGGATTATTGCCATAGTGTGGAGTAGGAGGAGTGTAGTTGGTTAGGGTCAGAAGAACGGAGACATAAACAGCTTGTTAAACGGATGCCTCAGACTGATGCCATACAGTGGCATCTATTCACCATAGAGTTCCATTGTGGTGTGCTGTGTTTTTGTACCCCCTTTTTTTTTATAATGGATACGTCAAACGGTGGCAAAAAACGTGATGAGGTTGGGCCACCAAGTAGGATGCTTATGATTAGGCAGATTGGCCTGGGTATACCAGATTTATCGGGATTTATGATGAATTAGAAGTTCGACGAATCATCCAAATCGAATTTTTCACATCATTGCTTATCTCTAGGTGTGGATCAGTCACCTATCATCTTATTTAGTAGAGATAGTACATATATTGTCTTCATCATATATTAACTTTAGTATGTCACTAGAATCAGACACTATAAACATTAGAACTTTAGATTCCAAAATTTGATTTTCTATAGGAAAACATTGGTGGTTGCCAGGAACGTAGCTATAGGGGGTGCAGAGGTAGCAGTCCCTACCGGGCCCGGGAGCCTGAGGGGGCCCAAAGACACTTGTGCTGCATAAGAAGACACACAAAGTACTGAGGGTAGGGGGGGCCAAGCTGAACTCTTGCACCAGGGCCCAAGAGCCTTTAGCTACGCCCCTGGTGGTTGCTATTACATCCACCTAACATAGCCCCAAACCCTTGTTATGGACAGTGAGTTGAAGGACCTGCTATGTTTAAGGCTTGTTTCAGACTAGCGTGTTCATTCTGGGAAACATGCTCCATGTGTGAGCGTTATTTCCCAAGCTGAGCACAGCTACTATGACAGGGATTTATAGCATATAATGGTTTATAATGCTGTGTGTTCCTAACTGACCACGGCTGTACAGAATTGTACTCACACAAAGCTGTGAGTACAGTTCATTGCAGGTGAGGTCGGGCAGGAACCCACAGCATTATAAATCATTCAAATGCTATAAGTCCCTGTCACAGGAGCTGCGTACAGCCCGGGAAATACCGCTCACAGGTGAAGTGTGTTTCCCAAAATAAACAAACTTGTTTGAAACTAGCCTAAAGGAACCCTAAGGCCTCTTTCACACTTGCGTTGTGAGGATCCGGCAAGACAACTGAAAGCATTTGAAGACTGATCAGTCTTCAAAATGCTTTCAGTGTTACTATGGCAGCCAGGACGCTACTAAAGTCCTGGTTGCCATAGTAAGTAGTGGGGAGCAGATACTTACAGTCCGTGCGGCTCCCGGGGTGCTCCACAATGACGTCAGGGCGCCCCACGCGCATGGATCACGTGATCCATGCGATCATGTGATCCATGCTCATGGGGCGCTCTGACGTCATTGTGGAGCGCCCTGGGACTTGGGATCCGCACGGATGGTAAGTATCTGCTCCCCTGCCTGCCCACTACATTTTACCATGGCAGCCGGGACTTTAGCGTCCTGGCTGCCATGGTAACCATTCACAAAAGCTAAACGTCGGATCCGGCGATGCGCTGAAATGACGTTTAGCTTAATGCCGGATCCGGAGTAATGCCCTTCAATGGGCATTAATTCCGGATCCAGCGTTTTGGCATGTCTTCCGGATTTTAAGACGGGGACAAATCCGCAGCATGCTGCGCTTTTGTCAACGTCCAAAAAATGTTTACATACTGAACGGAAAACATCCTGATGCATCCTGAACGGATTTCTCTTCATTCAGAATGCATTAGGATAAATCCTGATCAGTATCTGTCCGTCCTAGAGCCCCGAGGACGGAACTCTAGGACGGAAAGATAAAACGCAAGTGTGAAAGAGCCCTAAGGCTCCATGCACACAAAGGGAATTTTTTCCACTTTAAAACTATGTCTGAAGCGTGCGTCGCTCATCACTAGCAGCAATCATCTTTTCTCTATGGGGATGAACGCTTGTTACTAGGATTGCTTACCTCCATACAGAATCATTGTGTGTTGGTAGCATACTATTTTTACACAGGGCGATCTACTCCCCTCAAACATTGATTTAGTGTCCGCAGCAAAGTTACAATTGCCCGGTGGTGGCAAGCGGTGGTACATTTACACAGGGCAGTTATCAGGAAAGAGCAATCCAAGGTGCTCTGGTTCCCAATATTGGCCCACTTGATAGCCTTGGTTAAAGGGCTTAAAGGAATTGTCCGGGTTTTTTAATTCCCCCCTCCCACTGATTACTTGATAATCATCTTTGTCTCTTTGGTGGTTTAATAGTTTTTTCTGCCTTGCTATTATAGAAATCAGCTATGTACTGATTTCTCGTGAACCTTGTTTATATTCATAGCAGCCAATCAGAGGAGGCAGAGAAGCAGGAAGGAGGGAGAGAACTGCAGCTTGAACCAATGAGGAGATAGATTGTGTGTCCCAGACTACCGCCGAATCCCTGTAGGCACTGTAGCTAAAATGCAGTCACAAATTACAGCTCTGCCAAAATGGAGCTGAGCTGACACAGGCAACAAGATCTGAGAAAAATAGCAGCTAATCAAGCCCTCTAGGTTCTGAGGTACTACTGTACCTATCATTTCTGAGCTTCTCACTGGACATTTGCTTAAATGACATTTTATTATCTCATGAGGCCAAATCCAAAAACCTTGTGGTGCTTATAACTGTGTGGTTGCTGGTACTTGGATGATATTAGTGTAATAGTATAGATGACACATTTTCTGATTGTAGAAGGCTTCAGGTATATTTTATATTCTTGAACAGTAAATAAATAAAAGTGAAATAAATTAAAAACACTATAGAAGGAAATACACATTAAATTACTGGAGGGCCCATTTTAGGCTACTTTTACACTCGCATTTTGTGCGGATCCGTTTTGTCCGTTTGTATTATCTTTAACATAGCCAAGACGGATCCGTCTTGAACACCATTGAAAGCCAATGGAGGACGGATCCGTTTTCCATTGTGCCAGATTCTGTCAGAGAAAACGAATCCGTCCCCATTGACTTACAATGTGTGCCAGGATGGATCAGTTTGGCTCAGTTTCGTCAGACGAACACCGAAAACGCGGCAGGCAGCATATTGGTGTCCGCCTCCAGAGCGGAATGGTGACTGAACTGATGCATTCTGAGCGGATCCTTATCCATTCAGAATGCATTAGAATGCAAACTGATCCGTTTTGGACCGCTTGTGAGAGCCCTGAACGGATCTCACAAATGGAAAGCCAAAACGCGAGTATGAAAGTAGACTTAGGCGCATTTACTACATTTTTCCACTTGTATTAACAATACACATTCAGGAACCTAATATACAATCAGAAAATATTGTGACAGAATGAATAAAAAAATCTCTTTACTATTTGAGTTTATTTATGCGGAGCATTAGACGTAATTGCTATTTTTATGCTAATGTACCCGTTTCACTGGGTTTAGTTGCCCGCTCTTTGTCTGCTAGAGTAAATTTCTTGTCTGCTTTATATGAGCGATTGAGTAGAACATAAAACAGAAGCAGTGCACAAAATGACAAGTGTTTGCTTCCACCCCGGGGACATGTCCCTGAGGATGGCTGCACACACTGGTTTGCCTTTGTATGGCGCTATACATGCTAACATCTTTTCTGTTTGTTTTAGCTGATGTCGATATGTGTTTTGGGAGTTTCTGCTTGGATGAGAGACTACATAAATAATGTACTTACGCTGACTGCTGAAACAAGGTAAGCGCTTCCTAATCATCTTCACAAGAATCATGGGAAGAGTAGGGCATGGCAGCACTAAGGCAGTTCAGATACCCCTGGGGAACTTTTGTGCTTTTTGGCACTTTTGTTCTTCCTTTAAGCACAGCCAGTAGTATAACCAAGGCAATTTCTCCGTAAAATATTTTCTGCTTAGTATGAACCAGCTTTTGCATTGTAGTTAGGAAATGCACGGTAATGGTCCACTTCTTTTGATCGTCTCCTTTCACCCGTGCAGTTGAAAATTCTTTTCTGTTTACTTTCCCAGTGAAACGTGCAGACTAATTGACTGTATTTAATTATGGTTTCTGAAACATACTCTTAGCTTCCAGTTATTTTGTGTGCTGCCATAAAAGAAAACCAAGCACACATAGCAATATTGGATTTGTATGCAGACAGTTGGTTAATATGGTTAGTAAAATGCTATACACATAGAAATACATTTCTGTAACCTTCGGTATGCCAGTGTAGTTTAATAAATGCTAAAAGAAGCAGTGTAAGGCCATGTTCACATATGCACTGCAGTTCTGTCAGATTTGATGACAAGAATAGTGCTGCATGCAAACTTATTCTTGCAGTCAAGACCTATTGTATATGGCATCAACATTGAGATTCAGTACACGACTGATCAGACACAGGATTGTGGCTTCCGTTATACAAAGAAGCCACAAGTCAGATGTGATCAGTTGTGACCTAAATGAAGTTGAACGTGCATTGGTAGGTTGATGTTTGTTAACTTGACACTCAACACTTTAAATTCACATTTGCGGCACACTTTAACTTGATTATTCCAATAACTTCTCTTGTGTTAAGTAACGAAAAAAAAAATGTCTGCACCAGTACATTCAATGCACTAAATGTCAAATTAAACTTTGCTATATCTGTAGAGCCTTGCCTTATATATTTAGGGAAAGTTCACCTCAGGTGACCATCGAGTTTCTGACGCAAAGTTAAATGCAGTGGGTCCGCTTGCCGCTTTATTCCCATTCAATAATGCCGCCATTCAGTAATCCCCTTGACATAGGGGCCACTTAATATGGTGGATTTGGTGATCTCTGTAATGGGGACACCCCTTTGCTCGGTTTTCCTTCCTTTGAGGGATATCTGGCTTTCACTGTGTTGAAGACCCATTACTGGGGCTCCACAGTTATTTTGCATATTCTGTAATCCGTGACACTATGGATGGTGGTGCAGACTTCTTTACGACAATGGGAAGCCATTTTCACACACAAAAAATGCTGCATAAACGAGGCCTAAGTGTTCAGATTCGAATACCACTATCAGCCATCACAATGGGGCCTGCTGAGGACTATAGCATGAGGCCTGTTCTTTATGCCACGTTCTCTCAACCAAGTTCCTCAGATACCTTGAGTTCCTTGAACCCTGTCAACATACCTGAGCCAAAATAAAGCACCGGATTAGAATTATAAAAAGTTTTACCCACCTTTAAACCAAGCTTCTTTAAGGCGGGAATAGGATTAGGGGTTCCCCAAGTGTCTCCAAGGGCAGTTGCCCTTTGCAACAGGACAATCTCTTTACACAGGCCACAATGCAGCTTATGGTACACAGTCAACATGCACAGTTCACAATATAACTCACAACTACCAATTGCAGGGCTCTGTAGGCTGGGTAAGTCACAGTCTCAGATCATTCACATAATCAAGGGCTACTGGTTGTATCTACACACAACACCCTCTCTAAGCAAGCCATAATCACTTGTGGTGCCAAGGGCTATCTCTACTTCCAGAGAGACAGAGAGCACTCCAACATGTTCCATCACCAATAGCCGTGTAGAACATTGCCATTGTGTAGGCAGTGCCCCAAAACTACTCTTGGATTTCAGAATGACTACTGCTTCAGCAAACCCAGCTCCAACCATAGATACTCCTCACTGCTCTCATGGTCAAGACAGGTGTGCTTAGCTCTGCAATACTCTGCCTATTACCAAAAGGTGCTACAACCTCCTACATACACCAACCAAACAAAGTCGCCACTACATGTTGCGACATAAGTCAAGTTTAAAGCACACCAATAAATGTCGCAACCACTTGTAAAACATCAGTTCAATTTTATTACGGCAACATTGCCACAAATATATCAATAAAACAGAATAAAATACACGGAAATCAATGCATCACATGCAATACAATACATGGGAGCTGCACATGTGTCATTAGTATCGCTTGCACCACCCAACCAGGAGTTACAATATATGTAAAACAGTATCACAAAGTGCACAGTGCAAAGGATTATCACAAATATAAACCTGGAGGGAAAGAATATGCAATAAGGTATACAGACCACGGCAGTCCACGCACCCCAATGCGCGTTTCGCAATCGCTTCCTACATACATCACCAGGCACCTCTCACTCCACTCACTGGCAGGTTTTTAAACATCCTTGTATATGCATGAAGGGACTTGGCTCACTCAGCTTGATAATATATAAAGGCTTCCAAGAGGGTACATGAGGTTGCTGTTGTGATGTAGCTGAAGCCACATGCGATAGGAGTTTGGGAGTGTGTCCATGTGGTGCATGCACCTCTATCAAGAGTGTGTACTGCAAGAGGCATTGAACTACATGTGAACGGGTTGGACACTGTATGGCACAGCACATTCCCCGAATAATACAGAGCAAGAAAATGGTATGAATGTATTGTAAAACATTTATTAACCCGTTTTAGACACTTTTCTATCCTTTTTAGAATTCATCTGACAAGGGGCATGGATTAGCAGAAAGTAGGAAAGGGTCTAGTTCATTGGGTAATTGGAGTCTTTCAACATGTTTACAAATCCTTGTTTCCTTGCGGCAGATTATGCCGTGTAATCAGCACTGTGCTGCCGGCAAACAATCATTTAGTAAGGGGGCGAGCAATGGCATTAGTGATACTGAGGAGGAGATTGCTACATGTAATAACAGCGGTCTCCTCCACTAGCGAGCAGACGAGTGCCAGGAAAGAACACTTCCCTCCCAACAATCGCCTGCAGAATCTGTATGTGTAATAGGGCCCTAAGTTGTAATTTTAGATAGTATTAGTAAATCTGCCCCACTGTGTCTGCATTAAAATGCAAGTAATGCCCATGACAGCATGTATAGCGTGGCACAACATGACACAATACAGTAAAGACATTGGGCAGTAGTTACTATAGTGGCGGTTTACAGTTCAGGGAAGAGAGTTCAGTGGTTCAGTTCTCTGATAGACCTCTTCAGAGTAGCCTTTTACATGAGTAATCAGTATTACTCTTTTTAATAGTAAAGCTCAAATGGTCATTTAAAAGAAAACCCTGTTTTTGGGAATGATAACTATTTTGCCAGGATTTAAAGTGTAACACCCATTTCATTTTACTTTGAATCTAATGTAGAGACAGGGATGTTAAACATTTTTGTAATATACTTCATCAGGAAAAGATGTTTCTTTGTTCTAGAAAACAAGGGTGTAAAGCGTCTTCTTAGCAAAGTGTTGTTAGGGAGAGTCTATCTTCAGTCTTCAGCGTTTTACTAGGCGCTGCCTGTGTGTAACATACAGATGCTTCAGCCTGCATCTTGTCGTTATCCCAGTCTATTGACGTGTGTCCTTCCTATCACTGCCCATCTGACTTGTTACACAACTTCAATGCTCAGTAAAACACTGAAGAGAATCTTCTTAGCAATGCTCAGTTTGAACTTTGCTAAGAAGATTTTTTACACCAAAATGACAGTTACACTTTAAATACAGTTTGTGTTCTCATCTTAGCTAATTAGTTCTACATGTAAAGGTAGAACTTAAAGGGAAAGTGTCATCAACTTTATGCTGACCTCACTGAGGGCAGCATAGAATAGTGACAGAAAGGCTGATTTCAGCGGTGTGTCACCCATAAGCTGAAAGTAAGTGGTTGCTGAGGACCAGCATCATAATCATTGCAGCGCAGGCCTTGAAAAGAGTCACATCTACCTGAGAAAAGTCATGGTTATCCATAATCTCCTGCTCTCCCGTCCATCTGCTGATGATTGGCAGTTCTCTCCTAGAGAGAAAGGGAGAAAACTAGGTAGAAGACTGTCAGTCATCAGCAGGTGGGCGGGAGAGCAGGAATTCATGAATAACCATGACTCTTCTCAGGTGGCCGGGACTCTTTTCCAGGCCCAGTCTGCAATGTTTGTGATGTTGGTTCTCGGCAACCACTTACTTTTAACTTTTAAATGATAGACTGCTGAAATCAACTCACCTGTCTCTACTTTATTCTGCCGTTAGTATGGGCAGCACAAAGGTGATGACAGGTTCCCTTTAACTGCCGAGTCCAACACTTACAACTGGATTACCCATACCATACATCTCTACCCTACTTCCTGCTGCCCAAGAATGAAGGCAGGATCGCACCACCCAGTGTTCATCTTACATAAATCTTCATAAGAGCTGTAGAGGCTAAACGGTAGGATAGAACAGAATGTTAGTTGTCAAGTTGCTTCTTTTAGATATTAGATGCATTGGAACACTAAAATGTGTCTGCGAAGCTTTAACATGAGAAAAAAACACCTGAATAGGGTTGAGCGAACTTATATTTTAAGTTCGGCATCCAAAGTTCGGGTTCGGGTTATCTTAGAATCCCGTTATGGATTCGCTACCACGGACCATAGCGGAATTTGGAATCCAAGTTCGCGCAACCGTACTTCACTGCTCTACTTCCTTCTTCTCCTCCACACAGAGCACAGGAGCTCCGCCCCTCATGTCACATGATCATTATACCAGGCCCTTTACCACCTCTTATCCAATCCTGTACTGAGCCACGCCCCCTGCACTGATCACATGACGGTGACGTCACCCCAGGTCCTTAGTGTTGTCCAAGGTTCGGGTTCATCGAAGAATCCCCTTGTGGATTCCAAATTCCATTATGGTCCGTGGTAGCAGAATCCATAACGGGATTCTTCGATAACCCGAACTTTGGTCGCCGAACTTAAAACACAAGTTCGCTCAACACTACACCTGAACTATCCTGAGTTATTACATGGATGCTATTTAGGGCTGACATAAAAGACAACTTTGTTATCAGAAAACAGGAAAATCATTTTAGAATATCTGATTAAAGTTGCTGTTCCTGAGTATGTTGCCTAATGTATCACAATTTAGTTTTATACTGATAATGTATCCCTGTAATAATTCTAGAGTGGAGGATGCAGTTCTTCTCATCTACTTCCCTGTGTTCCACCCGGTAATGGTTGCTGTCTGTTGTTTCCTCATCATTGTGGGCATGCTGGGTTACTGTGGAACTGTGAAGAGCAATCTTATTCTTCTTGTATGGGTAAGTGTACTTTTTTGTACTGGTTTTCTGACAACTAAAATTGCAACAGGTGAATCGCACTCAACCAATACTGGTTCCTGCTTTTGTTAGCTATTGTGGTGGTGGTGGTGGTGGAGGTTGTGGAGGTTGTTCCCTATCATTAGACATTTTAACTAATTCAATTCTTTTGCATTATTATTTTTTCATTTCATCTGGTGCTTTACAAATTATAATATGTGACAAAATTTTAATATGTAAAGTGTATCATGTTTGAAAAAATGAAGGGGTCATTTACTATGGCGGAGCAATGGAAGCACTAATAATCTCTTCAGTCTTCTCTGCTGGGGACCTGACCTGTCCCTTGCTAGAGTGCAGGAGCAGTAATCCAGCAGCATGTGGCGCTGAGGTCAGAAACACAACTGATTGCACAGACCATTAACTGTGTTTCTGTCCAGGATGATGGGTGCCACAAACCCTGGCTCTGCGGGCTGCATGCAGCCAGTGGGACGCTGGTTGTGTACCCTTCAATTACAGCAACACCAACTCCTGGAAATATTCCCCTCATGATAAATCTGTCCCGTTTTCTTTAAGGTATTAAAATTGCTTTATCCAGAGTATCATTTTAAATGACAAACTTGTGGTAAACGTTCTTCTCCAATGCCTTTGGATGGAAAATATGGTTTTATATTATGAATATTCTATAAAACATGGAAAGAATTTTTATACGCTTGAATGCTTCTCTTTGTAATTTAACCTTTATCGGCACCAAAAAGTACGTCATTGGTGGAAAATTCTGATTAAAAAATTGTTTCATTCATCTGAATGGGGTTGTTTTGGCAGGAAGCACATAGATTTCTGCAAGCTTCATTCAGATAAATAGAACAGATTTTCAGTCACAGAATGTTCTGAAACAAAATCTGCACCCTAATGCAGTTGGGGTAACTCCGATCCTGGACATTTAACCCCTCAGATGCTGTGGTCAATAGTGACCGCGACATCTGAACGGTTAGACAGAGGGCTCCCTCTGTTGTTTAATCGGAGCCTCATGGCAGAATCAGTTGCTATGACAGCCTGGGACCTGGGGCCCCAGCCTGTAGCAGAGCTTAAAAGGAAGCTAGTAAAAATCCCATAGACTGCCGTAGTATACTATAGCAGTCTATGGTATAAGCAACCAGAAGACTCAATATGAAAGTCCCCTAAGGGAGCCAAAAAATATAGTAAAACAATTAAAGGTAAAAAAATACAAAAATATGAATTCAAATCACTCCAGTTTTACATATGAAAATGTACAATTAAAAATATGCTTGATTAGTATCTCTCCATATCCTAAAATGTCCAAATTATTCATAAATGTTTAACATGTGAATGCAGTAACAAAAAAATGGCTGATTTGGTCAGCTCACCCCCCCTAAAATTTTTATTTTTAAAATTTATAAAAATGATAAGTCATAGTTATCCAAAAATAATGCCAATAAAACTACAGCTCTGCAAAATGCAAGTCCTCAAATAGCTCTGTAAAAAATTATGGGTATTCGAAATGTTTTTTCAAAGGTTTTCATCTTTTGTAGTAAAACGCTAAAAACTATATAAATTTGGTATCACTGTAATCATACTAGCGCAAACAATATGGTTGTCATGTTATTTTTAACAAGCAGTGAGCACCGTAAAAGCAAAATCCAAAAACAGTGACAGAATTGCTTTTTTTCCAGTTTCACCCCACAAAGAACTTTTTCCAGTTGTCCAAATATTTTTCCTGTTTGGGCTCCAGCAGGCAACTATGGTTTTTGTCCATACCCGATCTGCATTTTTTGCAGACCCATTCCCTTCAATGGAACCTTAAGAGATGCGGAAAGCACACCCATGTGTGATCCATAAGTCCATTCTGTGGCCCCGCAAAAAAATAGTTTTGCGGACAAGGGTAGGACATTTGTGAAGGAGTGCCAAAAAATGGCAGTAGGCTCTGGGCCAGTATCCATGTTTTGTGGATCCATGCTTTGTGGATCACAAAAATGGCAATGTGCATGAGCGCTTATTCAAATGGGTATCTATGCAGAGACTCTCTTTCCACAAGTTCTACAATTTACCCAAGGAGGCTCATGGCTCTTTGAGATGTGCAGAATATGTTCATACCCTAACTTCAGTGCTGAGAATGGTGAGTAATTTTGTTGCAGCTCATTTAGGATGTTAGATCCTGTTTTTTTATTATGGCAGCATTTGGCTGGCATACATGTACACCAGTCATTTGTACCAGAAAATCGTACACATCTTTATAAATATGATCACCACATTATGTGATTCTTAGCCTTGTCTCTTTTTCTAGACATTGCTGCATACAAAGTGCATAGTCAGTTGAGGTTATAACAGTTTATTGGCCAACCATCTAAGGTTACTTTTACATGTACGTTTTCCTCAAAACCGGAAGAAAACGCGTCAGTTTTGTCCCCATTAATTGTCGATGGGGAAAAAACCGGAGCGAAGTGCACCAGAATGCATTCCGTTTTGTTGCAGGCATGGGAAACTAATTGAACATGCCGGATATGACATCAAAAACCATGTAAGTCAATGGTGCCCGTTTTTTTCTAACACGAAAATGGTATTTGATCCAGGATCCGGCATGTTCATTTTCCATGTGATACAACCGGATCCCTTCTGAACGGATGCAGCCAGTTGTATTGTTCAAACAGACGTGTTTTCCTCCAGTTTTGAGATCCTCTGCCAGATTTCAAAACCGGAAAGGAAAATGCAGATGTGAAAGTAGCCTAATTTGTATTGGGCTCTCTTTTGACTTCAGACATCAGGGAGAGAAGGATCAGGCTGTTGGATTTTAACATGCCCAATCCATTCATTCTCAGGGGAGATAAACTACAGCTGCTTTCTCTGCTTCATACACAATTAGGTGAGCATACATGTCTGTGGGGTGGATCAGAATACATAGCTACCTCTCCTGGTATCCTCCCTACTGCGGCTTTTTCAGTTCAGTACAGTATATAGATGGAATCATATAAAACATACTGGTGGTTTAGTTGATCTGTTCTGTTGTAATGAAAATCATCTCACAGGGTTACAGCTTTCACAAAACTTTTGATATGTCATCGTGACATACAAAGGTTTTGATTTGTCGGGTTTGAGGAATAGACTTTCTATTGAGTTCCTGCAGCGAGGAGAGATGGCATGCTATATGAGTACTTTTCCCTCCTCGTCCTAGTGATTATTGGGGGTCAACCCACAGGTGAAAATCTTTGATATGTCGCTATAACAAATGTTTTGTGAAAGCTCATTGACCCTTTAACGTGTTCTGCCAAGTTTGTAATGGGTTTGTGCATTTACACAACTGCTAATCTGAATTAGTACAACTGTGGTATCAGGCCAGGACAGAGCAGCAGCCCGAGCTAATGATGATACAGAAGCTGGATTTTGTCTACCGCAGATCAGAACTAAAAGGTAGTCAGCCAAGAAACACGGAGTGAAGTACACAGCAGGCAGCACTGCATTTCACGCTCACGACTGGACTGCGGCTTGAAGATTATTAAATTGGAATGGAAGGGAACATAGCCCACAGAAAACCTGACCAATGCCAACATGAGTGCCAGAAGAGATAAGATAGGTGTTTTGCATAGTTTTATGAAGTTTCATGCGATGTGGCAGGGATGCAGAAAGCCACATAACTGGGAGCAGAGCAGGAGATGGTTATTTTCTGTGCATTTCTTTGAGATTAGCTGGAGTTGAGTCATCCTGCAGAACAGAGATTAGGCATCTGTGTTAAGCTTCCTTCACTGGGGCTTTTGTGACCTTTGCCCAGACGCATCATTAAATTAGTTTATTGTGTGAAGATAAGAACTCATTTATATTTTGTGTTATCTGGCTTCCTTCTTGCGAAGGAAGGAGCGGGGAGCCTTCCTCTTGTGTATGAGGTTATATGAAGTGTATGTGTTCACTGATGCTCTATGTTCCTGAGATTTTACTGTATTGACAGATCGTGGTAACTGTTCATGTGTGTTAGTCTACTTTCACACTGGCGTTTTGGCTTTTCGTTTGTAAGGTCCATTCAGGGCTCTCACAAGCGGTCCAAAACGGATCAGTTTGCATTCTAATGCATTCTGAATGGAAAAGGATCCACTCAGAATGCATCAGTTCAGTCTTCATTCCGCTTTGGAGATAGAGACCAAAATGCCGCTTGCAGCGTCTTGGTGTCTGTCCAATGAAACAGAGCCAAATGGATCCGTCCTGGCACACAATGTAAGTCAATGGGGACGGATCCGTTTTCACTGACATAATCTGGCACAATAAGAAACGGATCCGTACTCCACTGACTTTCAATGGTGTTCAAGACGGATCTGTCTTAGCTATGTTAAAGATAATACAAACGGATCCGTTCTGAACGGATGCAGACGGTTGTATTGTCTGAACGGATCCGTCCATGACAGATCCGCACAAAACGCAAGTGTGAAAGTAGCCTTACCTGTACACAGAGGTGATATCATCATTATAGGCAGGATTAGATAATATTGACAGATAAGCAAGTAACGTCAATAAATCATTCTGTACAGACCAAGAATTGGCACCTATTATTAGGCTTAGTGGCCAGCAAAAACTGCAGGATTTTATGTTTTTGTTTAGATATACATATTTAAAGATAATAATGTAGATAATCAGTTGGATAATAATTAAGCAAGCATCTCATCTGCAGGCATCTGTTTTGAGGTGATTGCCCCTTATTTGTGCAGAGCTGTCTGCAGATAAGATGCTGGCTTAATTATTATCAAATTCATGTCTCAAGGCATTTAAAAGGTTGCACGTTGACTTATAGGATAGCAGAATTAGAGGCAGAGCTTGTTCACAGCCTATTTGCATACCCTCTTCCCAGAATTCCAGAGAAGTGTTGCTTGGCTTATAAGACTCCTTACGCCATTTAAAGGGCATGTCAGCAGATTTATAGCTATGAGACTGGCTGACCTGTTACATGTGCTCTTGGTAGCTGAAGACATCTATGTTGGTCCCATGTTCATATGTGTCCACATTGCTGAGAAAAATGATGTTTTAATACGTACATGCAAATAAGCTTCAAGGAGCAACAAAGTGTTGCCATTACACCTAGAGGCTCAGCTCTCTCTTCAACTGCTGTACCCTCTGCACTTTGATTTACAATTACAAGCAGTGTAAATGTCAACACACCTGACCCTGTCAATCAAAGTGGATAGGGTGCCCCCGTTGCTCCTAGAGGCTCATTTGCATATATTTCAACAATTTTTGATTGAGAAAGCGATTGTCCCGCAATCGCCTGCTAGCTAGCAGAGGACACTGCTGCTATTACATGTAGCGATATCCTCCGCAGCATGGAGAGGGATGATCATTATGCCATCACTTATCCCCATACTGTCTACTGGTTTGCCAGCAGTAGATCGTAATTAGATAGCACAATCTGCCACCGGCAAATAATGATCTTTAGCTCGTTCATCTGGCAATCTGTGGCAGTATTACACTGCAAGATGATAGCTAACGAGCATTCATAAAAATGTTCGTTAGCGGTCATTTGCTCAAAAATCAGAAAGGTGTAATACAGCCTTTTAATCTATTTTTCAAAACTTTGCACACACATCATATATAAGAAATATAAGAAAAATAGTATTAGTAAGAAATGCCTCATGTCATATAGCAAAGATTGTAGATTCACAAAACACGAATGCCGCCCGCGTGCGCTCCACAATTTACGGAACGGGCAGCCTATTATAGAAATGCCTATTCTTGTCCTCAAAATGGACAAGAATAGGACATGTTCCATCTTTTTTGCGGGACCCGAGAACAGAGCAACAGATGCGGACAACACACAGTGTGCTGTCTAAATCTTTGGCGGCCCCATTGAAATGAATGGGTCTGGACCCTTCCCGCAAAATTGTGGAACGGATATAGACCCATTGATATAGTTATGTGAATGAGCCCTTAAAGAGGACCTTTCATCAGGGTAAAAAATGTGTACTAAGTAGCTGACATGTAGAGCGGCGCCCAGGGATCTCCCTGCACTTACTATTATCCCTGGGCGCCGCTCCGTTCGCCCAGTATAGGCTCCGGTATCTTCTGGGACTTGGTTCTACTAGGAGGAGCCTAGTATCATTTGGTTATAGTAGGCGTATCCCAGGCTGTAGCACTGGCCAATCGCAGCGCACAGCTCATATCCTGGGAGTATTTTTTTCTCCCAGACTGTGAGCTGAGCGCTGCGATTGGCCAGCGCTACAGCCTGGGATACGCCTAGTATGACCAAGTGATACTAGGCTCCGCCTAGTAGAACCAAGTCCCAGAAGATACCAGAGCCTATACCGGGCGAACGAGCGGCGCCCAGGGATAATAGTAAGTGCAGGGAGATCCCTGGGCGCCGCTCTACATGTCAGCATACTTAGTACACATTTTTTACCCTGATGAAAGGTCCTCTTTAATGCGATCCTCCTCTGAGAGTTTTTCCTTATGTTCCTTATCTATTCTTTCATTGTACAATGACATCTGCACAGGGCACAGAGCATGCATGTAAAACGCTCCCATAGAAGTCAACGAGGTCCCCTTCACTCCGTTGTGTCTATGGACCATGTGGCTGCCTTAAAGCAATTTTATTAATGCTTTCTAAATGCTGTTAAGAACAGCTCAGGCAAGATGGCCGCCCCCTATAATCATGTTTAGGAAATAGAAAAAATAAATCTGTAATCAGGAAATAAAAACATACTAGAAAAAAAGGATGTGTTGCTCTCTGGTTTTAACTGTCAGATAACATTGTTGGTGATCTAAAACTATTCCGTCTGAATGAAAGAGGTTGTTCAGAGAACTGTGTGCTAAATTTTCTAAATAAATTGCAGGTTATAGTATATTCTAGAAGTGCATATACTTGTGCTAGTGACTTCAGAGCTGAAATCTCCAAGCATTCCTTGCAGACACACTGGTCTTACTCTGGTGTAGTTAGCGTTCTGCTTACATGAGACACTACATAGTAATCTACTTCAGAAACATCCATCTGCTAACTCAGCTAAGCTATATTTGATGTGTCTGACAACAAGCGTGTTGAACATTTCTGATGATAACTTGCAGAAAATTGAGGACTTTAAGACAGTCTATAAGTCAGGATAAAACCAAGATAAGTAATGTATCTATAGGGTTATGGTGCTCATTAGCGTTGTTTAGGGTATCGAATTTTCGATACACATTAGATAGTTTTGTCCAGTATCGACCTCGATACCGGGATTTGACATTTTTCGATACTAGGATGCACTACTGCACAGCCTAGTATCACAGAGCATGGCGCGCGCTGCTATCAGCGCGCGCCATGTTCCCTCAGCAGCACAGGGGAGAAGGAGTCACCCTCTCCCTCCCCCTGTGCTGCCGCTGCCACCAATCAGGAGAGAGAGGGGCGAAGAAGGGGAGGGCGCACTGCGCCACCAATGAGTGGGTCCATACTTTATTAACTAAGTAGCAGGACATGTAAGGCATACATGTTGGATGCCCCTGCACTTGCTATTATTTCTGGGTGCCGCTCCGTTGCAGCCCCTGCTACAGTCTCCGCGCTGTATGCTAAGTAACAGCATTGGAGCAATGGGGAGGAGACATCATCTTTTCTCCGTGGGCATTCCTTCTCCCACCCACGGAGAAAAGCTGATGTCTCCTCCCTGGTGTTCCGATGCTGTTACTTAGCATACAGTGCAGGAGACTGTAACGGGTGCCACAGCAGCGCCCAGAAATAATAGTAAGTGCAGGGACATTACCCATGTATGCCCTTCATGTCCTGCTACTTAGTTAATAAAAGTATGGACCCATGAAAGGTCCTCTTTAACGTTTAATACAAATACAGGAGGCTGGGTGCAGAATCACATAGCCATCTCCCAGCCTCTATGAAAGGAAGCTGCCGGGGTCTAACTGCCGCTGATCGCAGCTTCCTGTCATAGAGGCTGGGTGACGGCTATGTGATTCTGCTGCCCGCACCGAGCCTCCTGTATTAAACGTTAATTATCATTGGTGGCACAGTGCGCCCCTCCCCAGTATTAAGGCAGCTTTTGATCAGAGCCCTAGCTGTGTAATCCTGGGGCTCGAATCGGTTGCCATGGCAGACAGAACACTACTGAAGCCCTGGCTGCCATGGTCAGCTCCCTGCTGCTGTGTGTACTATGCACAGGGCAGCAGGGAGAGTGTAAAGTCCTATTCACCCTAATAGAGCTCTATTAGGGTGAATAAGACAAGGGATCAAAAGATCACATGTCCTTGCCCCTAAGGGGGGAAATAGTTATTAAATAAACAGTTAAAAAAAAAAAAAGGGGAAAAAAAAACACACCAAAATATTAAGTATAAATCACCCCCTTTCCCAATTTTACATATAAAATATATAAACAATAAATAAATATATTACATATCACCATGTCCGAAAAGTCCAAACTATTAAAATATTTTAAAAAATCCAATGTGCTGAACGCCGTAACAGAAAAAAATAAAATAAAAACTGCATGATTCGCCATTTTTTTTTGTCGCCTTGTCCCCCCAAAAAATAGGATAGCACTGTTCGATTATGGGCCAGACGTTCCATAAAATGCGGAATGCACGCAGCTTCTTTTGGTGTTATTATTATTTTTTATGGTATCGAAACCGAATAAAAATTTTGGTATCGAAACAACCCTAGTGCTCATACACATTAGAGTATTGTTAACCAAACCTACTGTTTTTGGGAGGGCCGGCTGACATTTTAATGTGTAAGGGGGACTTCCAACAGATGATCAGGCACGTTGCATTTCGACACCTGATCCTTTTGTTCACCCAGGAGATGAAGCCCCATAGGTGTCTGGCAGCGACTTTCCCTTTACTCCTCATTGAAAACATGCACATGTTTGCAAGAACCAAGTGTATATGGGGAGTTGGGAGATAGAGCTTTTGGCAAAGAAAAGCATTTAGGCAACAGCTACTGAAGGTGTTTGGGAACCATTACTCATCCTGATATGCAAACTATATATAAAGGTGAACATATTTTGTATTAAAAGTATCTTAACAATGTGAAAACTAAAATTACATTATAATATTGCTGCTTAGGCCCCTTTCACGGGGCTCTAGGATGGAAAGATACTGATTAGGATTATCCCAATGCATACTGAATGGAGAGAAATCCGTTCAGGATGCATCAGGATGTCTTCCGTTCAGTATGTGAACGTTTTTTGGATGTTGACAAAACCGCAGCATGCTGCGGATTTGCCTCCGTCCAAAAATCCGTAAGACATGCCGTAACACCGGATCCGGAATTAATGCCCATTGAAGTGCATTAATCCAGATCCGGAATTAGGCTAAACGTCGTTTCGGTGCATCGCCGGATCCGACGTTTAGCTCTGCGCATGCGCAGCAGCAGTTCCGATCAGGGCCCCAGTGTAAGCTGGGGCTCCGATCGGTTACCATGGCAGCCAGGGCGCTACTGAAGTCCTGGCTGCCATGGTAAGTACTCCGCAGCAGTGTACTTACCTGCGCTGCAGCCTTCAGGCGCTCCTTCATGACGTCACAGGTCCGGGCGGCGCTCTGATCTATGTGCCGCGGGGACCTGTGAAGTCATGAAGGAGCGCCCGGCAGCCACAGCGCAGGTAAGTACACTGCTGCGGAGTACTTACTATGGCAGCCAGAACTTCAGTAGCGTCCTGGCTGCCATGGTACCTGAAAGCATATTGAAGACTGATCAGTCTTCAATATGCTTTCAGTTGTCTTGCGTTGTGACGGATCCTGCACGCCGGATCCTCACAACGCAAATGTGAAAGAGCCCTTACCATGGTAGAACAAATTATAACATTTAAGGGGGTGGTTAATTTCCCACAGGGAAGAAACTTTACAGAGGATGTCTGAAAAAGTGCTTCCAGTCTGAAAGTTAAAAAATGCCATTTGTTCCATATGGTCCACTATGAACAATGTGCGCTCAGAAGGTGAGGCTGATCGGCATTGATGCATCTAATTAGCGTTCATACGAATGTTCATTAACAATCATCTTAACGATATTCTGCTAGGCAGTCTAAGTCCTCTTTCACACGGGCATCGCGTGTGAGGGCTGGATAGGATGTGGGTGCATGGTGGGGAAATCGTGTGAGTGCGCACGCAATTTCAGTAAGTTTTGACTGCGATTGCGTTGCGTTGTTCAGTTTTTTCCTCGCGAGTGCAATGCATTTTGCACGCGCGTGAGAAAAAAGTGAATGTGGTACCTAGACCCGGACTTCTTCACTGAAGTTCGGGTTTGGGATCAGTGTTCTGTTGATTTTATTATTTATTATTAACATGGTTATAATGGAAAATAATAGCATTCTTTGATTCAGAATGCTAAGTAAAAGATCCATTGTGGGGTTAAAAATAAAAAAATAAAAAAATAAAAATTTAACTCACCACGTGGTGAGCGTGATGACATCACCGAAGGTGCTTTTGCAGTCAGGTCCTGCAGGAAGAAGAAGAAAGAAGACGAGCCCGGCTGCGCGATCAAGTGGATGAGGTGAGTTAAGTTCTTATTTTTTTTTTAACCCCATAATAGATCTTTTACTTAGCATTCTGTATTGAGAATGCTATTATTTTCCATTATAACCATCTTATAATGGAAAATAATAAAGTAAATGGGGTCCAGGGTAACTCATCCCTCATCTCCTTAGCAACCACGCGCAAAAATCGCACCGCATTCTCACTTGCTTGCGGATGCTTGCGATTTTCACCCAGAAATGCAGAATATAGAACATGCTGCGATTTTCACGCAACGCACAAGTGATGAGTGAAAATCACCGCTCATGTACACACCCCCATTGAAGTGAATGGGTCCGGATTCAGTGTGGGTGCAATGCGTTCACCTCACGCATTGCACCCGCGCGGAATTCTTGCCTGTGTGAAAGGGGCCTAAAGATGCACCTGATTAACCACAATGATTCATGCTGAATGATGGCATTGAGCTATAGCTGATCAAACGCTGACTGTGTGAAAGCAGCCTTGAGGTCCCTTTACACGGGACAACACAGCAGCTGATTGTTCGGAAGGAATGCTGATTAGTGGAGGAGACCCCTTCTATTACATGCAGCGATCTCCTCCACAGTATGGGGAGGAGTGATTGCTAATGCCATAATTTGTCCCCATACTGCCTAGCTGTTTGCTGGCAGCAGATGCTGTTTACAACGCACGTTCTGTTGCTGGCAAACGATAATTTTTGTGTTTCGCTCGTTCATTGGGTAATCGGCAGCACATTTACACCACCAGATAATCACTAACGAGCGTTGCTATGAATGCTCTTTAGTGATTATCTGCAGGATTCTCAGCCCGTTTAAAGGGCCCTTTAGACACTTTTGTCTAACTTACACCTCCTATTGGATGGTTTACTGTGCCCAGATAACGAACACCCCACAATTCTAAAACAAGCTTCCTTGTCAAGCAGGGCACAAGATGTGTCTAAAACATAAAATAAGTCTGGAGTGAAGCATGTACACCAGTGTTTTAGCACAAATTAAGCGAGAATGCTGGCACATTTAGTAACTAGCACAGTTGGCACAGTTTAGTAAATCTCCCCCATTGTTCTCTTTTCCTCATTATTGTGGGCCTCCATCCAAGGGATTAGTATAGTTTTGAACATGGATAAATTATAGTACTACTGAGCACACATCTGGGGAAATACACTATTAAGCTGAATAAACCATTTCTAACAAGTTCCAATGTTTTAAAAAGTGTGCTGTTTGGAGCAATATTCATAATTTGGTGGGTAAAGTGAAGCATGCAGTTTAACACAACTATGCAATGATCTGCCAAATGTCAAAGGAAATACTTTCCACCAATGGCATGTGTCCAGTAACAGGAGTGTTTCTGTAAGTCCTTTTGAAAGGTGGGACTTTCCCATGTTATAATATTCATATAATGCCAGCATTTCCAGAAATACATTTTTTTCACAATGTCATACACACATACATCCTTTCTGCTCAGTACCAAAGGATGCCATTGACTTACAGTGGGTTTTGTCAGGTTCCCTCCAGACATACATTGTTTTGATGGGAACAATTGTGCTGCATGCAGTTCTGTTATTACAGTCAAATATAAGACTGCGGCCTCACAGCGATCTTGGCTGAGACAGTTGTCACGCAACCAAGGATCACAGTGTAGTAGTAGTTCAGCCATAGAAATGAACACAAAAAAATCCAGCAGAGTTGGTTTTTGCAATTCTGCAATTGGATTACGACCCCATTCATTTCTATGTCTGTGTTACTACCTACAATCCAGGTCTTCTTAACCCCCATTGAATACTGTAAATACAAAACTTGCAAAACAGCGGTGGAATGGTGTTTTTTCCAACTCCACCAAATTCATTCGTTTTTGGCCTCATGCACACGACAGTATTTTTTTGTGGTCCGCAAAACAGGGTTCCGTAGTTCCATGATCCGTGTCCTTTTTCGCTTAAGTTGTGTTTCCGTGTGGCTACCGTTTTTTTTAGCGGACATGACAAAAGATTTTACCAAAAGACAGGCTGACAATTTTTGCCAAGTGCCTGCCAAGGGGTCCGCAAAAAATGGCGGACGCGGAACACGGATAACACACGGATGGCCATCCGCATTTTTTCACGGGCCCATTGACTTGAATGGGTCCGCGAACCGTTTTTCGCGGACAAGAATAGGACAGGTTATATTTTTTTGACGGACTCGAATCACTGACCACGGACGCGGAGGACAAACGGTGCATTTGCCGAGTTTTCCACGGACCCATTGAAAACCAATGGGTCCGCAGAAAATCACGAAAAACGGCACAACGGACACGCAATCAAACAACGGTCGTGTGCATGAGGCCTTTTTCCCAGCCTCCCGATACACTGTATGGAATATTTAGGGATGCCATTAAAAAGTACAACTTTTTCTCCAAAAAAAAGTTAAAAATATTATGGCTCTTGAAAAGCAGGAAGGGAAGAACAAAAACAATGAAAATTGTTTATGGTTCCAAGGGATTAGGAATATTATTAAGTTATTATTACTGTTGCATGTCTGTTACTGCGTGAACCGATTTATAATGTATCATCTACAGATTTTCAACAGCCAGCGCAGAATTAAATAATAAAATTCTGCCTGCCACCACAAGTAGAAACTCACTGCCTTTATTCCACTGTCATGTAAAAACATTAATTTGGAGCTCTGTATTAGATAAAACAGCTCAAACCTCTATAAGTATGAAAGTAACAGCACAGAATTTTGTACCAGGAAATGAAAGAATGTTCATCTGTGAGGGTACACCTTAGATAATTATTTCGAAGAAAGCTTTGAAATTGTGTTAGTAGGGTTGATTATTCTTCCTTGCAAGGTATATAATACACTGGCATTCCTAATTTTCTATTCTGGATTCAAGAAAGATGAAAAGAAAACAGGTTTAACAAGAAACACCATTAGTCTATTGTTGTGCTATGGAGGCTCTTGTATACACCAGATTGCCAAGAAGCTAAAGCTTTCATACGGAGGCGCCCACTACTTGAAAAGAGGACAAAATGAGTCACCAGAACAGGAAAATAAAATACAGGGCCATATTTACAATTGCTTAAGAACAGGATTCAATGGTAAATTTTCTTACTGTATAAAAAAAAAAAATATGAGAAACTGTGGAATTTCAAAGCATTGTACTGTATTTTGTTACAGGCAGCAAATATACTAGAGCAGATTAGGGGTTGTCCAAGATAAAAAATAAATTCGGATAATGCCATAAAAAAAAACATATTATACTATTCTCCAGCGCCATTGTTCTGCTGCTGTTTACAAACAGTAGCAGTGAAGTGACCTCTGCAGCCAATCGCTGTTCTCATCTGTCTAGTGGTCCATTCACACAACCACAAGGTTTCTGTGCCCAAGTGGCGCACCACAAATAGCGGTCCGCAATGCACAAGCACCGGCCGTGTGAATCCTATATTGCGGTGCGGACCCCTTGACTTGAATGGGTACACGATCCGCAAAATACGACATGTCCTATCTTTTACTGTGCGGAGACACAGACCTGAAAGCCCACGGAAGTGCTTCCGATCGGTTCCTCTGTTCTGCAATATTTAGCCATATCTTGCGGATCACAGACCCATTCAAGTCAATGGGTTTGTGGTCCGCAATACGGGCACAGAGCCCTTACGGTCGTGTGAATGGGGCCTACCATTGAGGACAGTGATTGGTTACAGTGGTCACTTGCAGTATCCCGAAAAAGTCACTGTGCATGCATGCCACCAACACTGTGATGTGCATAGTGACCTATAGGTAAATGAAACATCAGCGCTGCAGCCAATCACTGTCCTCGTTGGTAGACAGTGATTGTCTGCAGCATGGATGGTCTATTTACCTGTATGTCACAGTGCTGGAGGCATGCATGCACAGTGACATGCTGGGATACTGCAAGTGACCACTACCATTGCTTTTTAATGGGAAAAATAAAAACCCCTCCACATATTTTGTATTCTCACATCTGTAACGACCCACACTGCACAATTATCATGCAATTTATCCCGCATGGTGAATGCAGTTAAAAAAATTAAATAATGCCATGATTGCTGTTTTTTGCATATTCGCCCCCCAAGAAGTGGAATTAAAACGATCACAAAGTATTATGTACCCCAAATCATACTAATGAAAACTGCAAGTCCTTAAAAAATCAAGCCCTCACGCCTCTCTGTAGGGCAAAAAATAAAAAAATGTACGGGTCTTGGGATGCAGCGATGCAAAAAAACATTTTATTTTTTGTGCAAAAGTGGTGCAATTTAAAAACTATATTTATTTGGTATAGCTGTCCCAGAGAGTAAAGCTATCATGTAAATTATGATGCAAAATGAAAGTTGCAAAATTTGCAACATAAACACTCAGTGGCAGTATTGCTGTTTTTTCCCCATCCCCCTCCCAGAAAGAATTAATTAAAGTTAACCAGTAAGTTATGTGTGCACCAAAACGATGCCATTAAAAACCACTGCTTGTCCCGCAAAAACCAAGCCCTCATACGGCTACATCATTGGAAAAGTGAAAACTCATAGCTCTCGGAGTTTGACAAGCAAAAAATAAAAAAAAATTTGCTTGGTCACGAAGTCCAAAAATTCAGGGATAGAGTTAGCCGTATTAATAAATTTCAACTTTTAGTCACTGCAGTCAATTGTTTTTGCACAGTTTGCAACTTTAATACAAAAGCCTTTCAAAAGGTGGCCATACCCCTTAGCTGTACAGCTATTCTCTCAATTTCCCTTAGTTCTCAGTGGAGAGAAGGGGGTAAGCTACTAGCAGCAGCATGTATCCTGTGAGAACGAAGGATAGGTCCTGTTGGAATCCTACATGCCAGATCCTTCCACTTTGCAACTTCTGCTCTCAGGAAGAGTCTGCTAACAGCAATACACGTTAGATATGTGATTCCCAGGTTTATTACCACATGGAAGCCTTTCAAAAAGGTTTCCTTTCTTTGGGACCTATCCTAGGTCATCAGTATCTGATTGTGGGGGTCCGACACACGGGGCCTCCTGCCGATCAGCTGTTTTGAGAAGGCATCGGCACTCATGTGAGCACCGCTGCCTTCTCTCAGCTTGCCAAGCACGGTTTCGTACATTGTACAGCGGCTGTGCTTGGTAGTGAATGGGGCTGCGCTGCTCCTAGGCCACGTGAATGATGAACGTGACGTCACTCGTCCTAGGAATAACAGAGAGAAGGCCGTGGTGCGTACACTGGAGCGCCAGGGCCTTCTCAAACTGCTGATTGGCAAGGGTCCCGGGTGTCAGGCCCCCACTGATCAGATACTGATGACCTATCCAAAGGGTAATAAAGAAAAAAAAAGGGGCAGCGGCAGCATTCCCCATAGTCTTCATTTATTCAGACTTCAAAGCATCCATATAAAAGTACAACGTTTCGGCTGTGAACAGCCTTTATCAAGCACATGAGTGCTGCTCTTATCTTTGAATGGACACTATCCAGAGGGTAAGTCATCAGTATAAAAATTTCGGCAAACACCTTTAACTGAACGCCGTCTTTATTGTAGCGGCGAACAGTGTAAATATGACTGCTTCACCGTTTTGCTTGAATAGGAAGCCCAGTTTTAATGACATTGACCAATGTTTGTCTAATATATAGGAGCACCTTATAGTTTTACTTCTTACTTGTGTGTATATATATATATATATATATATATATATATATGAAAATGAAAAAAACCTGGCAGCACCAGGTAACTCCAAAGTGGTATGGGTGCTAAGTCCTGGGGTGTGAGCAACCCAATTGTATATTGAAGAAGATGGACAGCACTCCAACAAAAATTCCAGGTGCTCTTTATTCACACAAGTGGAAGACGACGCTGGCTCGACAATGAGCCTTTTTCAAGCCCAGGCCCAGGCTTGAAAAAGGCTCTATTGTCGAGCCAAACGTCATCTTTCCACTTGTGTGAATAAAGAACACCTGAAATTTTGTTGGAGTGCTGTCCATCTTCTTCAATATATATATATATATATATATATATAGATATATATATAGGTTGACAGAGAATCAGATGCCTGAATCCAACTTTCTGTTCAGTTTCAGAAGGGGACATTTATTAAGATCAGCGTTTTCCGTAGTGGTCTCAGGTCCCTCTGCGCTGCTGGTGCTTCATCTGGCAGGCCGTGTAAGAGACTTAACTCTATGCCGGCCCTATTGCTGGCGTAGATTTAAGCCATTTTCCATAGCAAAAACCAGCATGAAAAATGATAAATGAGCTGCCCACTTCCCTCTCCACACTACACCTCCTTTTCTTGCCACTTTGGAAAAGGGAAGTGAATGGAGAAAAGTCACAAATTTTATCTCCCAAATGGCGTGTGACAAAACTTGCCACCTATTTCAATCTCAAAAGTGGTGTAAATGGATTAAGAAAAGTCCTCCATAATCTATTAGGACCTCACAGAAGTCATATCTGTGGTGTAGGGATGCTCTGTCCCTTCTTTCTGCATACATTATACTAGGCATCGCGTTCTGTAAAATATTGAGTGAAAAGTGTTAGTGTTTCTTTGTCTCACACAGACACATACATCAAATGCCGCATCTTCTGTCTTATAAGACTCTTACCTAGTAAGCATAGACCCATGGCAATCTTTATTTTCTGCTTAGACAGGATTTGAGAGGCTTTGAAGCCTTGTTTTCCTTGAGCAATGAATCTATATTGCTGCATATAATTCTTAGCATCTACAAGCACAACCTGCAAACTTGCCTAGAGATAGACCGGCTTTGCAGGCTTTCCAGTGCGTCCTAATCAGAGTATTATAATAAGCCTGTGATATAATGAAATGAAACCTGTCTCCCTGGGAAATAGAATCCGTATATTGAAGCAAGGACAACACCTGCCTGCTTCAAATGCCATTATCCCTGCCTCCTATTCAAATGAAAGAGAAGTGGAACGGACAAGCACAATTGCATTTTGAAATAAAAGAAAAAAACTAAATAAAAAAAAACAAGTGATCAGACTGAAATAGAATTCTGTTAGCGGAACAATATTGGTCTCCAGCAGATATAATTAACCATTTCTTAAAAGTGCAAACTATATTTCTGTATGCATAATTAGTTGTTTTCTCACCACACTTGTTAGATATAGCAAGTAGTAATCCAAACTGATTACTGTCTTTTATGTGTGAGCTGTGTTTCTAGAGATTTAAATTTGCATTCTTGGAGTTGTTGTTTAATTTACCGAACATTCCTTATTCTCAGTCTTGTAGTTTACGATTGCACGGTCAAGGTGTGGAGCGGGAGCTGAAGAGCGTAATATTCCATTGAAATCATTTTGAACTTCTTCAAGGGGTGACAATCCAGGACTCGTTTACATGAAATAATGGGAGCAGATGCCAGTATAGGGGAGAATGAAAAGGTTCCCAAATGAATGCCTTATTCTTGACCTCTCAGCTTCTCCCAGCTTTTCCTAGTTACCCAGTCATGTTGCTAAAATCTGTATTGGAAGAGCTCCAGCACAAGCAAAGCACACAGCGTGCACCAGAGAGTCTTCATATTCATGAGCTGATGAACACGAGGACTCTCCAGTGCACGCTGTGTATTGAACAGCTCAAAAGCCATGTTTATGCTGGAGCTGTCCAATACAGATTTTCACAACTTGACTGGGACAACTCATGTAAGCGACCCTGCATTTTACCCAGGGTATCTGTTACCAGTTTGTGCTGTCCTCTGACAAGACAATACAAAACTGATGAGAGATTCCCTTCAATTAACCCCTCCAGGACCTTGGACGAGAATGCTTGTCCTAACTGAGCGGTACTTAGCGCATTAGGACGAGCATTCTTGTCCTACAGTTAAACTGTCACTTAACCGGCCGTGGACCAATCAAAGCGGTCCCCGGCCAGCGATCGCTATGATTGGCTAGTCTGTAGAGACTACCCAAACGGAGGCTTCTGATGCCGGGTCAAAGGTTCTGACTGCGGGGATCAGAACCTTATAAAGTACATAAATATTATCACCAAACCCCCCCCCCCAGCCCTCAATGTCCCCCTATGTGGCGGTGTGGCGTGGGGTTCGCGATGGCTCGCTCGCCTGCTTACTAAAATCCATGGTGGTCCAGCGGTGTTAGCAGAGTGTCAGCACATTGCTGACGCTCTGCTAAAAAACGGCTGGCATCTGTGCTTGTACAGATGCCAGCTGTTTAACCCCTTCCATGCCGTGGTCCGTACGGTCCGACCGCTGTATGGAAGGGGTTAACAGGGAGGGAGCTCCCTCCTTCTCCCATTGGGGGGCTGCTGTGCCTTTGCAGCCCCCCGACAGGATGTGATCACAGAGGGAGGGGGCCACCCTCCCTCCCCATCACCCGCTGCTCTGTTCTGGCAGCGGGTGATGATCACCATGGCAACAGGACGCCTTCAGAGGCGTCCTGCTTGCTATGGTAATAGTAACTCTGATCAGACTTCTGCTAAAGGCAGAATTCTGACCAGACAGTGTAAAGTACAAAATACAGTACAGTACACTATATAGTGTACTTTACTGTATTATATGACATCAGACCCACTGGATCTTCAAGAACCAAGTGGGTCTGGGTAAAAAAAAAGTAAAAAACAAAAACACATATCACTGAATACAAATTAAAAAAATTAAATACACTACACATATTATGTATCACCGCGTCCGTAAAAACCTGCTCTATGAAAATATCACATGACCTAACCCCTCAAATAAATACCGTAAAAAAATGGTGTAAAAAAAAGCCATTTTTTGTCACCTTACATCAGAAAAGGTGTAATACTAAGCGATCAAAAAGGCGTATGCCTCCCAAAATAGTACCAATCAAACTGCCATCTCATTCCGCAAAAAATGAGCCCCTACATACCACAATAGCCGAAAAAATTAAAAAATATGGCTCTCAGACTACGGAGACACTAAAACATAATTTATTTTTCTAAAATGCTGTTATTGTGTTAAAGTAAAATAAATAAAAAAACAGTATACATATTAGGTATCGGCACGTCCGTAAAAACCAGCTCTATAAAAATATCACATAATCTAGCCCCTCAGGTAAATACCGTAAATTTTTTTTAATAAAAACTGTGTAAAAAAAATCATTTTTGTCACCTCACATTTTAAAAACTGTAATAGCAAGTGATCAAAAAGTTGTATGCACTCAAAAAAGTGCCAATCAAAACGTGATCTCATTGCGCAAAAAATGATACCCTACATAGGACAATCGCCCCAAAAAATAAAAAAATTTGGCTCTCAGACTATGGAAACATGAAAAAAAAATTTGTTTTAAAAATTATATTATTGTGTAAAACTTAAATAAATAAATTAAAAACGCGTCTGTAACAACCTGCTCTATAAAAATAACACATGATCTAACCCCTCAGGTGAACACAGCACAGCAATGGGACATTGTGTCTAAAGGCCAGTCCAGCAAAATCTGCCTTCCAAAAACCATATGGCGTTTTCTTACTTTTACACCCTGCCTTTTGGCCATACAGCAGTTTATGGCCACATATGGGGTGTTTCTGCAAACTACAGGATCAGGGCAATAAATATTGGGTTTTGTTTGGCTGTTAACCCTCGCTTTGTTACTGTAAAAAATTGATTAGAATGGAAAATCTGAAATCTCATCTCCATTTTCTATTAATTCTTGTGGAACACCTAAAGGATTAACAAAGTTTGTAAAATCAGTTTTGAATACCTTGAGGGTTGTAGTTTCTAAATTGGGGTCATTTTTGGGTGGTTTCTATTATGTAAGCCCCACAAAGTGTCTTCAGACCTGAACTGGTCCTTAAAAAGTGGGTTTTGGAAATTTTCTGAAAGAATTCAAGATTTGCTTCTAAACTTCTAAGCCTTCTAGCATCCCCAAAGAATAAAATGGCATTCCCAATATGATCCAAACATGAAGTAGACATATGGGGAATGTAAAGTAATAACTATTTTGGGAGTTATTACTATCTATTATAGAAGTAGAGAAATAGAAATTTGCAAATTGCTGCAAATTTGGTGTTTTTTAATAAATAAAAATGAAATTGTTTGACTCAATCTTGCCACTGTCATGAAGTACAATATGTGATGAGAAAACAATCTCAGAATGGCCTGGATAAGTAAAAGTGTTTTAAGGTTATTACTACATATAGTGACACATGTTAGATTTGCTAAAAATGGCCTGGTCCTTAAGGTGAAAAATGGCTGGGTCCTGAAGGGATTAAGTGCTTTGAAGGACACTTACTGTAGTTGTAGATACTGCACTTAAACTGGAGTGTTGTAAGTCACTGCTGTATGGTTAGTCTGCATTCAGATAGATTTACTGCAGATAGATAAATGGATTTATTTGAGATAGATAGACATTCCCCTCCCATGGGTAGCATAAAAGTCTCAAATAATATATGTATATATATTTACATATATATAGATATATTATATACAGATATATAGATATATTAGTCCTGTGCAAAATTTTAGGCAGTGGAAAAAGTGCTGCAAAGTATAGCCTGTTAAGGAGTGTTCTCAAGAACACTCATTAGCAATGATCTGGCAGTGTTATACTGCCGCCTACTTAAAAATAATTTGCCAGCAGCAGAACCTCTTGTCTAATCACGATCTGCTGCCAGCAAACAACTAAACAGAAATGGGACGAGCGATGACATAACGATCACTCCTCCCCATACTGTGTGGGGGGAGTGATCGCAGGCCAATAAGAGGCCACGAGGGGACGAGCCTCCCTAGCGTCACCCACGATGCAGCAGCAGCTGTGCTGGGATCCGGAGTGTTGCGGGTGCCAGGGAGCAGGATAAGTATAATCTATATGAGGGGCCCAGGCATTAGGGGTTTTCCTTATTTTTATATTTTGATTCATATTATAAACATGAGTCTGAGTGTTAAATCAGAATATGCTTTATATTTAACAATCTTCAAAGTAGTCTGCTTTTGCTTTGATGACAGCTTTGTGCACCCTTGCCATTCTTCATCTCAATCAGCTTAGTGAAGTCGTCACCTGGAATAGTTTTCAAACAGTCTTGAAAGAGTTTCCAGAGGTGCTGAGCACTTGTTGGCTGCTTTTCTGCCACCGTACAGCCGATCTCATCCCAAACCATCTCATTTGCGTTAAAGAGCTTATCCCATGAGTAATCTATATATATAGATTACTCATGGGATAAGCTATATATAAAGAAGGACGTATATATGCATGTATGTGTGTATGTTTCGCGATCACTCAAAAATACAACGTACCGTTCCTGAGATATTCCCAAAAACTGCAAATATGGCACATCACATGACCTATATTAACCAATAGAAGCCTGCAGGTCTTTCTCTTCATCTCCCAACTGCCAAACGCATGGTCACATGTCCCTTATCAGCCAATAGAAGCTCGCAGGCCCTTAGACCCATTTTTCTTCACTGCTGCAGGTCCGTTTTAAAGGGGCAGGGCACTGTGGATGACACTGTCAAGGGGGCAGGGGCCACTATTGAAAGGGCAGCTGCTGTGGAGGTCACTGTTAAAGGGGCGGGCACTGTGGAGGTCACTGTTAAAGGGGTGTTCACTGTGGAGGTCACTGTTAAAGGGGCGGGCACTGTGGAGGTCACTATTAAGGGGCGAGCCTCTGAGGAGTTCACTGTCAAGGAGTGGGGTGCTGTGAAACTCACTATTAAAGGGTCGGGCTGCTGTAAAGGTCAAAGTTAAGGGGATGGACTGCTGTGGAGGTCCCATTTTAAGAAGGCTGGGCACTGTAAGGGGGTCTGTGTTAAGGGGTGGGGGGCTGTGGTGTTCACTGTTATGGGGGATACTGTCAATATCATTTAACGACACACACAAACATTAAGTGAAATAGATGAAATATACCCGTGCAAAGCCGGGTCCTTCTGCTAGTGTAAAAATAAAAAAACATATATCATATAGTACATGTCAGTCTCTTTCTAACAAACTGAAAACCAGCCGTGTACCTCACATGGATCCAGAGATCTGCCCATTTATTAATGCAATTGCTCTACATTTAATTTAAGCTCGCAGCGGGCGTGTCTTTTTTCAGGGGGCATGCCCTTTTTGTTGCAGCTGGTGGCAGTTGAAGGATGGAAATAAGCATGTATGTCTGCCCCAGTGAGCTGAACATAGAATTTAGAAAAAGGGCAAACAGCAGGTGGTACTATACACATTTCAGTGAAAAACTCAGTAGCTATGCTTAATTTTAATTACATGCAATTACAAAAGTATTCAGATCCAAATGATGGTTTGAAAAAAGTTGAATATTTTTCGAGGAACAACCACTTTACCACTTTGAGGTCAGATGGCTTTACAGGCCATGTAGTCTGATGCACCACTCCACTCTCCTTCCTGACCAAATCGCACTTGCATAGACTGGAGGTGTGTTTAGGATGATTGTCCTCTTGAAAAACAAATGATAGTCCCAATAAGCCCAAATATGATGGCATGGCATTTTTCTGCAGAATGCTATGGTGGCTGTGCTGGTTAAGTGTGCCTTGAATTTTAGGTAAATCTCCAACAGTGTCACCTGCAAAGCACCCCTATAGCATCACACCTTCTCCTTCATGCTTCACAGTGGGGACCACACATATGGAAACCATCCACTCACGTTTCCTGCGTCTCACAAACACAAGACGGTTGGAACCAAAAATCTTACATTTTGATCACACCATAGTAAAGATTTCCACAGGTCTGATTTACATTCCTTGTGTTTCATGGCCTAAGCAATTCTCTTCTTTTTTTCATGTATCTCAGTAATGGCTTATTTGCAGCAATTGACAATAAAGGCCTAATCCTCTATATAGATGATGTTGAGATGTGTCTGGTACTTGATTTCTGTTAGGCCTCTTTCACACTAGCGTTTTAGCTTTCCGTCCTAGAGATCCGTCCTCGGGTCTCTAGGACGGAAAGCTACTGATCAGGATTATCCCCATGCATCCTGAATAGAGAGAAATCCGTTCAGGATGCATCAGGATGTCTTCCGTTCAGTATGTCAACGTTTTTTGGACGTTGACAAAAGCGCAGCATGCTGCGGATTTGTCTCCGTCCAAAAATCCGGAAGACATGCCGTAACGCCGGATTCGGAATTAATGCCCATTAAAGGGCATTAGTCCGGATCCGGCCTTTAGCTAAACGTCGTTTCTGCGCATTACCGGATCCGACGTTTAGCTTTTTGTCAATGGTTACTATGGCAGCCAGGACGCTAAAGTCCTGGTTGCCATAGTAAAGAGTAGGGGGAGCGGGGAGCGGCATACTTACATTCCCTGCGGCTCCCGGACGCTCCAGGATGACGCCAGGGCGCCCCAGTGCATAGATCACGTGATCGCATGGATCACGTGATCCATGCGCGCGGGGCGCTCTGACGTCATTCAGGAGCGCCCCGGGAGCCGCAAGGAATGTAAGTATGCCGCTTCCCCGCTCCCCACTGCTACTATAGCAACCAGGACGCTAGTAGCGTCCTGGCTGCCATAGTAACACTGAAAGCATTTTGAAGACTGATCAGTCTTCAAATGCTTTCAGTTCACTTGCGTTGTGCCGGATCCGGCGTGCATTCCGGCGACGGAAGTGCACGCCGGATCTTCACAACGCAAGTGTGAAAGAGGCCTTAAGCATATGTAGGCTCTAATCTGAGGTGCTGTTCAGTTGTGGTTTCTGAGGCTGGTAATTCTAAAGAACATATCCACTGCGGCAGAGGTAACTTTTTGTCCTCCTTGCTCATCAGAGAACAAACCCAGTTCCAAAAAAGTTGTGTAAAATGTAAATATATATAACTAAAAACAGATTGCAATGATTTGCAAATCTCATATTTTATTAGTAATAGATTTTAGAACACATAACGAATGTTAAAAGTGAGAGATTCTACCATTTCATGAAAAAAATAAACTCCTTAAGAATTGGATGGCAGTAACGCATCTCAAAAAAGTTGGGACCGGACCATATCTACCATTGTGTATCATCCCCTGTTCTTTTAACAACAGACTGTAAATGTCTAGGAAATGAGGAAACCAATTGCTGGAGTTTTAGGAGAGGAATGTCCTATTCTTGCCTGATATGGGTGTTAGGAATAGGCAACTACCGTCACACGCAAACAGAGATAGTGCAGTCCTAACTTGCGTGGTCCCACTATCCCTACCTACTTGAATGATCATCCTAGGCAGTGACCCACAACTGGACAACAGTCCCTATACTGCAATATGTGAAGGGCATCAGCGTCATGGTCTCAGCTAAGGTATGGGGATTAGGGTAGCGGACCAGTAAGTCCTTTAAGGCTTTAGAAACACCCCTACGAAGCTGACACCTTAATACGGGGATGTGAACACCATTTATTATATTATGCTCAGTATTTCTCAACAGGGCGACTACCTTGTTGTAAATTGACTAATTTACTCTCAGCATAGGCTGCTTTGTCCAGTTCATTATATAACAGACCTACTGTAAGGCTGAAAAGTAATTGTGAACCAAGGCTAAAGCAGGTGAATCAGAGGAAAGAGAGAAGGCCAACTCATTGGGGTCTCCCTGTAACAGTTAAATAACAATCCACACTCACAGCTTTTCAAAACCAGAAGAAAAAGGCTTGAGTCTAAAGTAAAGTTTGCAGCCCTCTTTAAAGGCAAAAAATAATTTTCAGGAGGCTTGATTTTAGGTTCTATAGACAGGGCAGCCGAGGTACTGCCCGGTGACCCCCAAATAGTCTCCTGATTATGGACCCTCTGAGCGAAGCCCTGGACTGTCAAGGTTAGACTCTGCATTTGTTACGCTAAATTATACACTGTATTAATAATGTGAAACAACAGGCAGAGTTAGGTACGACTGGTGAATATGTCAGGAAGAGGCGACTATCCTCACACATAAATAGGGATAGTGGAGCCCTAAACTGCCCGGAACCACTGCCCCTACCTACTTGCATTATCACCCTAGGCAGTGACCCGCAACAGTCCCTATACTGCAGTACGTGAGGGGTATGCATGATACAGCTTTAACTTGCATTTGTGGATTCCACAGTAAACTGTGTTCACAGACAATGATTTCTGACAGTGCTCCTGAGCCAATGCCGTGATTTCCACTACACAATCCTGCCTGTTTTTAATCCAGTGCCTGAGGGCCCGTAGATCACAAGCAGCCAGTATTGACCATTGGCCTTGTGCACATGAATTTCTGCAGACTCTCTGAATCTTTTGATGATATTATGTACTGTAGATGGTGGGACATTCAAATTTTACATTGAGGAACATTTTTCAGAAGTTGTTCCACAATTTTGAGATGCCGTTTTTCATATATTGTTGAACCTCTGCCCATTGTTGCTTCTGAGAGACTCTGTCTCTCTAACATACTCTTTATACCCAGTCGTGACTAAGGCCTCTTTCACACTTGCGTTCTGAGCATCCGGCGGGCACTTCCGTCCCGCCTGATCCGTCAGAACGCAAGTGGCCGGAAAGCATTTGAAGACTGATCAGTTTCCTGATCAGTCTTCAACATGCTTTCACTGTTACCATGGCAGCCAGGACGCTACTGGAGTCCTGGCTGCCATGGTACTCAGCAGCGGTGACTTACTGCAGCTAGGCCGCCGGCGCTCCTTATGACGTCACAGGTCCTGGCGGCGCATAGATCAATGCGCCGCCCGGACCTGTGATGTCATAATGAAGCGCCCGGCGGCCGCAGCGCAGGTAAGTACACTGCTGCGTTGTACTTACCATGGCAGCCAGGACTGCCATGGTAACCGATTGGAGCCCCAGCTTACACTGGGGCCCAGATTGGAACGGCTGCTGTGCATGCGCAGCGCTAAACGTTGGATCCGGCGATGCGCCGAATCGACGTTTAGCTTAATGCCGGATCCGGAATAATGCTCTTCAATGGGCATTAATTCCGGATCCGGCATTGCGACATGTCTTCCGGCTTTTTGGACGGAGACAAATCCGCAGCATGCTGCGCCTTTTGTCAACGTCCAAAAAACGTTGACATACTGAACGGAAGACATTCTGATGCATCCTGAACGGATTTCTCTCCATTCAGGATGCATTAGGATTATCCTGATCAGTTTCTTTCCGTCCTAGAGCCCCGAGGACGGAACTCTAGGACGGAAAGAAACAACGCTAGTGTGAAAGAGCCCTAAGTAGCAAATTGCTCCTCCAGCTGTTTTTATCAGTACCACTTATTTTTCCAGCCTTTTGTTGCTCCTGTCCTAACTTTTTGAGATTCGTTGCTGCCATCAAGTTGAGTTAAATTAGTTATTTTTTATGACATGGTAAAATGTCTCACTTTCAACATCTGATATGTGTTTTATGTTCTACTGTGAATACAATATGGGCCTTGGCGAGATTTGCAAATCATAGCATTCTGTTTTTTACATGCATTTACATTTTACACGGCACTCCAACTTTTTTCGAATTGTATATAACTGTTTTGTAGCTTATTAGTAATTTCAGAGAGTAAACTGTAGTATCATTTCTCAAGGCTTTTGTACAATTTCAGTTTTCTAGTTAAATGTATTGCACTAAAATTCTAATATTTTAATTACCGTGGTTCATTTGCAAACAGATAAGTAAAATTATTACAAATGAAGCTATACTCTTGTTACATACAGTACCTGGCATAGTTAATGAATCCCATGTTGTGTGGTCAGTCTTACTGAGGAGCTTGATAAATTAGTGCCAATGGAAAATCTGTGCCTTGCCTGGAATTATCTATTTACAATTACAGCTCTGCACATCCTTCTGAAATGTCATAATGAAGAAGAACAGATAAGTGAACCATTGACTATAGCCTCATGGTTTTTATCAATATTACCCACTGATAACCTTGTCCCGTGGAGTCTATTCATATACAAGTGTCATGAATAAGAAGTGATCTGCTTCCATTTAGCAAATGGCATTGCCAGATATGAAACATGGCCTTTACTCCTCTGAACGAATTTGTTTTCAATAAAGGGGAACCGCCTGTGTGCTGTATTTGCCGTGCATTAATAATTTAGCTGTGTGCATGTTAGGCGATAATTCACTTTTATAAATCACACAGACATATTGAAGGGAAGTGGTGGATACGACATTTTGAAAGGTGTCAGCTAAGAATTACCAGCCTGTAATGTAAATGAGGGCAATAAGATTGTTAATGTCATATGCACACCATGTATTATGTATATCCAGTAACTGCATACAAGTGATTTAACATCGACAAGACACATTAAGGCAATAATTTTCAAACTTTTTCTGCCATGTGCTCTGAAGTAATGTCAAAGTCTCCTTTTGTTCATCTTCTACATAAATTAGCTCAAAGTGCAAATGTGCCTGTTAACTGCCTAACAAAGTTGAAATTTCTCTCTCTGCTGCTTTCTTATCAAATATGTTCAATTGTGCACTGTAGTATTCAACTACACTACTATCTTTAGCTGCAGCTTTGATTTGGTACTTGCTGATTACAATTAGAGACTAATAGGAATAACCGTTCTCTAATATAATATTGTGAAAGAGGAGCCATCAGAAATCCAGACATGACTGTTTTAGTTAATACTTGTATTCCCTGTGAAGTATCAAATCAGGAGCGTGTATTAGAGTACTGCATTGTGCCATTGAGTGTCCAGTCTGACATTAATTGGGACGATAGAATGTTAACACAGTTATCATTATCGGCCTGTCCCGGACTAAGATTTTGCCTGACTGCTTGGTGCCCTGCATCTGTGTTTCTTGACCTCATGAATCAGCTGTCAATCATACATAGATTAGTCAAGAAGCTAGCGGCCTGGTGTTTCCCCTGCAGTGAAGTCCAGATTCCTGTACAGGGGTTAAATGATGAAAACAAGGGAACTGACAGGATAACTCCTTTATGAGTAACCCAAAGTCAAATCTGTTGGTTGACACAGTGGTTCCTTCCTGACCGTTGTAACAGTCATTTAGTGGTTCCTTGAATGTAAGGACTAATGTTCCCGAATAAGCCTACAATCTATATATCACAGGTTCCAGATACAAAGGGTAGGTGAACAAGCATCTGCACTAGACTATATAGTTGTCAGAAGGAGTGAGTTATCAGAGAGCAGTGCAGGTTTGTAGGGTATGATTCGGTGGATGATATGAGAAATGGAATTCCAGAGAAGAAAGGAGACAGGAGAGGTGTCCTAGATACAAAGGTATGAGGAGCTTTGCACTTTGGATTGCTGTGTTGAGACTCTTAACTGAGGCTCCGCGGTGTTTTTGTGGCTGGTCTCCCTGAGATCAGCTATTGTTTTGTTTGAGTAGTCTCCAAGGCATTGCTCCCGGTCAGCCAGAATCCTACTCCACACTGATGAGGGGCAACACCCGAAACAGCTGTCTGTGGATGGATACCTGGCTTAGGTTTTCCCCGTCACATCCTTAAAGCTTGTAAAAAAGTGGGATCTTGACATAGGGACCACTTAATATGGTGGATTTGGTGATCTCTGTAATGGAGACATCCCTTTGCACTGGTTTTCCTTCCTTTGAGGGATATCTGGCTTTCATTGTGTTGTAGACCCATAACTGGGGCTCCACATTTGTTTTGCATATTACTGTTTCCCAGGGAGCTTTGCACTTGGATTGCTGTGTTGAGACTCTTAACTGAGGCTCCGCAGTGTTTTTGTGGCTGGTCTCCCTGAGATCAGCCATTGCTTTGTTTGAGTAGTCTCCAAGGCATTGCTCCCGGTTAGCCAGAATCCTACTCCACACTGATGAGGGGCAACTCCCCGAAACAGCTGTCTGTGGATGGATAACTGGCTTAGGTTTTTCCCGTCACATCCTTAAAGCTTGTAAAAAAGCGGGATCTTGACATAGGAGCCACTTAATATGGTGGATTTGGTGATCTCTGTAATGGAGACAACCCTTTGCATCGGTTTTCCTTCCTTTGAGGGATATCTGGCTTTCATTGTGTTGTAGACCCGATACTGGGGCTCCACAGCTACTTTGCATAATACTGTTTCCCAGGGAGCTTTGCACCTCGGATTGCTGTGTTGAGACTCTTAACTGAGGCTCCGCTGTGTTTTTGTGGCTGGTCTCCCTGAGATCAGCTATTGCTTTGTTTGACTAGACTATATAATTGTCAGAAGGAGTGAGTTATCAGAGAGCAGTGCAGGTTTGTAGGGTATGATTCGGTGGATGATATGAGAAATGGAATTCCAGAGAAGAAAGGAGACAGGAGAGATGTCCTGGATACAAAGGTATGAGGAAAGGTTCATTGGCAAAAGAGGTTGTGTATAGGATGGTATCTGGAGATTAGTAAACCAAATATAAACTGGAGCAGAGGTGAACAGGACTGCATAGAATAAACTAAGGAGTGACACAGCTATGTGACCTGTGAATTACAATGGGAGAAGTGAGGGAGTTGTGCGGAAGAGTTTAGGATAAATAGGAGGGGTGCCCAGCTGGTGGACCATACAGGGGTTTGTTGCAGTATTTTATTGGTGTGTGCATAGACTAGATGTTGTTTCATAAAGATGGAAATAAATGATTTTGATTAAGAGAATGCAGGGTACTGTGAGATTGGGGAAGGGATTAATGTAGCTTTATGAGCAGAAAGGAAGAAAGAATAGAAACTTCTCAAATAATTTTTAGAATTATTCCATTTTCACATAATACATTCTGTTTCTTGGTGAATAATAATTTATTAAATTAGTTAATTCTTTAACTCTTCACATCTATTGCATTTGTAGCTGTCTATCACTGCAGATATTACCGTATTCCATGGAGATAAATCCTGTAGAAAGCAAAGCACACGTTACCTCCCATTCTTGGAAGGAAGGGATCTGTTTTACAAAGGTTTTCAGCTTCACATCAGCAATAGTAGCTGTTACTAAAGTTCAGTTTTTGCACCAAAAACCTTGTATGCACATTTACATACAAAGATGGAGACCTTCATTGCGGTAGACTCACTATGTCACAATCATTCATTTTTTCCAGTGGCCTTGGTGATGTTATTATCCACTTGTAGCTTTATAAATTGTTTCTTGCTAATGTGTTGTTCCTTTGGAAATGCTTTATATTTCATGAATTCCTGCCTTGGGATGTACATGTGAAAATATTGCATGTTGCTCTTAATGACTTTTAGTACAAAGCACTGGTACTTAGTGGAAGATTGTTCTACAGTGGTTCTAAGGCAGGTTTTAATATTCAATGCACATTGAGAAACAGTAAAGTACTTTGGAAACTGATTTTATATCCATTAAGATTTTATAATAATGAATCCAATGTGAAAAAGACATTGGGGGACAATTATCAATAATAGCGCAATTTGCGCCTAAAAAAATACTAAGGTCACAAATCAAAAGTAGTAATTTGTTTCACCTGATATATCAAAAGGTGCACACCACTTTGAAAATGTGACTTTTTAAAATATAAACCTGATTATCCATCTACTACTCTATTTGCGATAGCAATGGCACTAAAATGCAACTTTTTTAAAGGGCTTCTGTCACCCCCACTGATGTAATTTTCACTAGCTGACATTAGCTACTTGCTAATGTCAGCTGAGTTCAAACATATTTTCCTGTTTTCTATCTTCTAAAAAACGTACTTTTGTGATATTCAAATTATCTTCTCTACCAGCAAGTTGGGCGGGTACTTGCTGGTAGCCGCCGCATCTTCATGCCCTGGGAACGCTCCCTCTTCTTTTGATAGACAGGGCCAGCGTGCTCTCCTCCTCCCGCTGGCCCTGTCTGCAGCTGCAATCCCGTGCCTGCGCCGTATCGGTCTTTAGTCGGCGCAGGCGCTCTGAGTGAAGGACGCTCACTTAGGCGCTCCGTCCTCAGTGCGCCTGCGTCGATGACGTCAGAGCTACACCCGGAAGAGAAGACGCCGGCATCCCTGGTAAGGAGCAGGCGATGCCGGCGTCTTTTCTTCCGGGTGTAGGGCTGACGTCATCGGCGCAGGCTCACTGAGGACGGAGCGCCTAAGTGAGCGTCCTTCACTCAGAGCACCTGCGCCGACTAAAGACCGATACGGCGCAGGCGCAGGATTGCAGCAGCAGACAGGGCCAGCGGGAGCAGGAGAGCACGCTGGCCCTGTCTATCAAAAGAAGAGGGGGCGTTCCCAGGGCATGAAGATGCGGCGGCTACCAGCAAGTACCCGCCCAACTTGCTGGTAGCGAAGATAATTTGCATATCACAAAAGTACGTTTTTTAGAAGATAGAAAACAGGAAAAAAGTTAGGAAACATATGTTTGAACTCAGCTGACATTAGCAAGTAGCTAATGTCAGCTAGTGAAAATTACATCAGTGGGGGTGACAGAAGCCCTTTAAAACTAAAATGTGCCATCTCAGAAACCCCCCCCCCCCAGACCGCACTTGAGACATTTGAAACATATTTGTGACTTTTGAAGCATATCTGCGATATGAGACTCAGGACCAGAGCTCATTTATATTAGATCAAAATAAATGCATCCTGATTTAATACTTACCTATCACTTGTTCCCACAAGTTGGTTTTCTTTTCATAAATGCGACTTTTTACACAAAACACCTGCACATAAGCGGGCTTAACTCTTTCCACCCCAGTTTTAACCTTCCTGCCCAGGTCATTTTTTGCAAATCCGACATGTGTCACTTTATGTGGTAATAATTTTGGAAGACTTTTACGTATCCAAGCCATTCTGAGACTGTTTTCTCGTGACACATTGTACTTCACAACAGTGTTAAATTTGAGTCAATACATTTTTCCTTTATTTATAAAAATAATCCCAAATTTACCAAAAATATGGAAAAATTTACAATTTTCTAAATTTGAGTTTTTCTACTCTTAAGCCTACATGCACACGACAGTGTTTTTTTGCGGCCTCCGTTCCTTTTTTCTTTTTCGGATCCGATGATTTCCCATTCATTTCTATGGATCCGTTAAAAATGCGGATGCCTTGTCCGTTGGCTGTCCGTGTCCACTGTCCGCATTTCACGCCCGCAAAAAAAATATGGCATGTCCTATTCTATGGGTCCGCAAACCATTTTTTGCGGACAAGAAGTCAATGGGTCCGCCAAAAATGTGGATGACCAACGGAAGCCATCCGTTTGTCATCCTTATCCGTTTTTTTTGCGGATGGTTGCTTGGAAACCAGGGCACTTGTACAGGTACTTTAAGAAACTGTTTCAAGCAAAAAAAAAACGGAAGACACACGGAAACACAACCTACAAAATTTTGTGGACACATGCAACGGATGTGGATGTGAAAAAAAAAGGAACACGGATCCTTGATTTGCGGACAAGTCGTGTGCATGTAGCCTAAGACAGATAGTAATGCCTCATAAAATAGTTATCAGTCATCATTCCCCATATGTCTGCTTTATGTTGGCATCATTTTGTAAATGTCATTTTATTTTTTTAGGATATTAGAAGTCTTAGAAGTTTAGAAGCCATTTTTCAAATTTTCAACAAAATTTTCCAAACCATTTTTTTAAGTACCAATTCAGTTATAAAGTGATTTTGAGGGGCTTACATAATGGAAACCACCCATAAATGACCCCATTTTAGAAATTACACCCCTCAAATTATTCAAAACTGATGTTACAGACTTTGTTAACCCTTTAGGTGTTCCACAAGAATTAAAGAAAAATGGAGGCGAGATTTCAAAATTTCTTTCTTTTTTTATTTTTTGCTGATTTTTCATGGTAATCAATTTTTTCTTGCAACACAGCAAGGGTCAACAGCAAACTAAACTTCAATATACATTACTCTGGTTCTTTAGTTTACAGAAATACCCCATATGTGGCAGTAAACTGCTCTATGGGCACGTGGCAGTGGTCAGAAGGAAAGGAGCGCCATATGGACTTTGGAGGCAGATTTTGCTAGAATGGTTTTTGGGCATCATTTTGTATTTGAAGAGACTCGGACGTACCCCTACAGTGGAAACCCTCAAAAAGTGACCCCATTTTGGAAACTACACCCTTCAAAGAATATATTAAGGGGGGGTACTGAGCACTTTGACCCCCTAAGCGTTTTACGGTATTTGAAAACACTTGGCTGTGAAAATGAAAAGTTTCATTTCTTGAAAAGCTTAATTTCTTTCATCAAGGCGTTGCTTTAGCCCCAAATTTTTCATTTTCACAAGGGGTAACAGGAGAAAAAGCACCCCATAATTTGTTACCTATTTTCTCTTGAATACAGCAACACCCCATATGTGGTGGTAAACTGCTGTGGGGCACATGGCAGGCCTTAGAACGGAAGGAACACCATATGGCTTTTGCATCGCAGATTTTGATGGATTGGTTTATGAACACCATTGTTTTTTTTTTTTTTGAGTGATTGTCTTATGTGGGGGCTCATTTTTTGTGGGATGAGGTATCCTTTTCATTGGTACTATTTTAGGGTACATAAGACTTTTTGATCGCTTGTATTACACTTTTTGTGAGGCAAGGTGAAAAAAAGGCTGTTTTCGCGTAGTTCAAAATTTTTTTTTTACAGTATTCACCTGAGGGGGCATATGATATGATGTTTTATAGAGCAGGTGTTTACGGATGTGACGATACCTAATATGTCTATTGTTTTTTATTTTTGTTAAGTTTCACACAGTAAATGCATTTTTGAACTGAATTAAATCTTGTTTTTGTGTTGCCACTTTCTAAGAGCCATATTTTTTTTATTTTTTGGGCGATTGTCTTAGGTAGGGTCCCATTTTTTATGTGGGGTGAGATGGCGGTTTGATTGGTACCATTGTGGGGTACATAAGACTTTTTGATCGCTTTGTATTACACTTTTTGTGAGGCAAGGTGACCAAAAATGTTTTTGTTTTTTACTGCATTCACCTGACAGTGTGGATCATGTGATATTTTTATAGAGCCGGTGGATACGGCAATACCTAATATGTGTACTTTTCTTTTTTTCCTATTTTTTTATTACTTAATTATGGGAAAAGAACGCTTTTTTTTTATTTGCAACTTTTATTTTCTTTATTATGCGAAACTTTATTTTACCTTTTTTTTGTACTTTTTTTTTCCACAACGTTTGGGGGTCTGATCACCTGTACAATGCATTACAATACTTCTGTATTGTGATGCATTGGCTGTAAGTGTATTACCAGTGTAATACACTTGCAGCTTCCTGTGGAAGGCATCAGGCTGTCTTCCCTGCCATCGGGTCCCCGTCACAGCAGCGTGGGGACCCGATGAGGAAGGGGAGAGAGCTCCCTCCACACAACAGCACATGCCACAGTCAGCGCTGACTGCGGCATAGTGAGGGTTAATGCATCGGCATCAGTGTTTTCCACCAATGTCGACGCATACAGCAGGGGTCCTGCTAACGGGAGCAGCTGATCCCCTGCAGCTCCTGCACCAGCCCGATCAGCGTGCCGTAGTACTACAGCGCTGGTCGGGAAGTGACTTCCCGCAGCGTCATACTATTACGGCGCTGGTCGGAAGGGGTTAATTGTCCTCAACAATTTGAGCCATTTCTGCGATAAGAGGATGATAAATGAGGCGTAATATGCACCGATTTCATAGCCCTGCCCGTTTTGACATTTAGAACTCATATCTGGCGTGATGCATTCTTTATTGTGAAAATTGTGGAGAAAAAAAAAGTTGATATATTTGGCGCAAATCAAAACACCATTCTTACACCATAATTCTGGTGCAACCTGCTTAGTATATGTCCCTCATTGTGTACTATAACTAAAACAAAGTTCTCTGTAAAGTAGTATATCGTAAACTATGAATTGTAGAAAAAGTGTAAAAATTTCCATTCGAGCTGAATGTATTTGATCATATTTAAGTTGACAGATTGGAAGCGTTATGAAAAGTAGGAAGGCAGAAACAATAAACCGTGTGCTTAGACGTATATGAAAGCATGTGGAATGCAAGGTCATTGGGCTAGTTGGCATCATAGAGTCTTTATGTACCTTAAACTTTGCCTTAAATTGAGCTATACCGTTTTATGTTTATAGTTATGCCATTTATATGAGACTAGATAAATATTCCAGACTTTTTGCCCTCAGTTACCTAGCTCCCACTGGATTGTAAAGTACTTTTCAGTCTATTATTTTAGTAGTTTGATAATGTTTTATCGCCTCGTGAAAGTATTTAGGCAGCCGTGAAGCTACTCCAATAGTAAGTTCCATAGTTGCAGTCAAACTTCTAGTAGAGTGTGCTGTAAATATACATTACTTGTCACCACACAATTATGGACCACACCGTCGCTCTATAGCTTTTTCCAGATTTCTTGTATTTACATTGTATTTTACTTGTTTTATATCCTGTCCAATTTGTTTAGTCATAGACAACTGACAGCTATAAATTAAACTTGCATCTGTGATGTTGCCGGTCTGAACAGAGCCCAGGCTGGAATTTATCGCCTGTTGTCATTTATTTCATTTATACCTTGTGAGATAATAAAACTGGCCACACACAGGATTTCTTCTTTTCCCAAATGTTTTTTGACATTGTTGTACAAGGTGAAACAAAATGTAGGCATAAGTCGAAAATCAAAACTAAAAAACAAAAACAAAAAATGGTTACTTTGTAGGTGATATACATTCGATTTAACTGGTGAAAGGTTTTATGTATATGTTGTGTGAGGCATCTATACATAATTATGGTCTAACTTGTTTCTTAATATTTCTAAGCCACATACCCCTACTGAGATAAATTACTTCTAAGTATCTCCACATCTATGAGCACATGTGCCTCCAAGAGACATACAACACGTACCCTCTGAGATACAGTACTTGTACTACAGGTTCAGCTAATACCAGGATAAAATGATATTGCATTTGGCTAGGGTAGACTATTGGCTATTTATCTTAAAATAGGTAACAGAGTTATATCAGACCCACAGCATGCATTCAAGGGGTAGAGTATTAAATAGTGTAGGAGATAGGGCATTTCATTACAAAGGTTTATGTCACAGGGGAGTTTATCAGGACATGTGTTTCAGTTTTCCCATGTTAAAAAGTGACCAGGGCTTAACTGAAGGGGGAGAGGCCACTGCAACCCGAAAGATTTATCAGAATTCATACATGACATTTGTCAGTGAATGTTTCCAATAAATTCCTTTAAATTAAATATCATTTTATCTTTGCATTATAGGTTATATAAAATTGCAACCATAATGTGAGCACAAACTTATGACAGCAAACATGGTGTGTGTGTGGTGGGGGGAATAACATTAGTAATTCTTATATGACATTACTGCAAAGTGGTTGATGAAATAAGGACATTTCCAAATGTATGCTGACACGGAACCAGCAATGAATGCTAATGGGATGGGAGCTCTTCAGCCGGCAGAATTGTAAATGCAGCTCTGGATGACAATGGGCTATAACAGATATCAAAAAAGTATGTGCAAAGTAGGGACACATTTACTTGGGCCAATGATCAGAATCAAACTTTCGGACCAATCTTCATTCACCCAGCCTTGTACATATGCCGCTGTTCCTTTGACAACGAGCAAATGCTTGTTTGCCAGATGATCGTATCCTTTATGCTGCATTGAAAAGTTACTCTTTACAGCGGCATATTGTCCTATGTGAACAGAAGATGGGATGCCAACAAAAACTACTGCAACAATGAATGCAACATGTAAATGGAACATAATGGATGAGCGGTCGGTGCTTGTTAACGCAGAAAATCTGAGTCTTAGACAACTTAAGCAGGACATTTGTACATGGTGTTGATAGGTGAATGTACACTTGGTTTGGTTATTTCTAGAATTGCAGAACCCTGTAACCTCTTCTTCATTCTTCACTATGTAAAATAGCGCACAGCTTATTACCTTATAAATAACTGATTGAATTATGAAAAGCATATTTTTAAACATTTAAAATGATTTTCCGATTTTATGTTCATAAAACATTTTCAGTAAATAAAATGTTTATACAAATATGTGCTATACCTTCTGTATTAAAGGGGTTGTCCAGGTTCAGAGCTGAACCATAATTTCACCCAGGCAGCCCCCCTGATCTTAGCTTCAGAGCATTTTATGCTCCAATGCTCTCCCTTGCCCTGTGCTGGATAGCGCAGCGAAAGGGCTCTTTTATTTACCATAACACACTGCCGGGCGGAGGCTTTTGCCCAGCAGCGTGTTCGGTGACGTCACCGGCTCTGATGAGCAGGCTTTAGCGCTGCCCTAACCGTTTTACAGGCTAGGGCAGCGCTAAAGCCCGCTCATCAGTGCCCGTGACGTCACCGGGGCTCACTGCTGGGCGGAAGCCTCCACCTGGCAGGCCCATGGAGAACCCGGTTCGTCACCGGAACTCCAGAAAATACCTTTGTCCTATGTGATTCAGCGCAGGGCAAAAGAGAGCATCCGAGCATTAACTGCCCTGATGCTCAAGTCAGGGGGGCTATCTGGGTGAAAATGGGGATATGTTCGGGTTCACCTCTGAACCCGGACAACCGCTTAAATTTTTTCAAGATCTCTACTTGCAATCATCTGGTAGTGGATAAAAATCGGCCCTGGTCACATGATCACAAAGATGCCTGGCTTTTTACAAGAGATCGTTTGATATCTTTACTGTAAAGAGCCAACCACCTATATGAGCATCACATGACCAGGATGGCGTCAAGCAGCGCCATACTATTACGGAAGATCGGAAGATTTGCATAGATTTCCTTTATATAAACCACTTCATCAGTAAAACCACTTTATTCAATGGTAAACAGTAAATGCTTTACCAACACGTTTGTTAACTTGGCCAGTGCTACGTAATATTGTATATTTTAGAAAACTGAATGTCACATGCATCTTCTTCTTTTGCAGTATTTTGGGAGCTTGTTAGTAATTTTCTGCATTGAGTTGGCATGTGGAGTGTGGACATATGAACAGGAAATCACGGTAGGTTTATAACAAACATACTCATTCTGGTGTAAATGATTGGATTATGAATATTGTTGACAATTTTTTAAATATTTACTGGAAATATTTTACCCATAATAGCACTAGTAAACAGACAGCATTTTAATGTATTTACTGATCATAGACATCTAGAAAACTAAGGTTCGTTTCTTTTACCCTGGGTTCAGACCTGAGCGTTCTAAAAACGCGCGTTTTTGTCGCGCGTATTTCAGCGCGTTTTTGCAAATAGGAAACGCGCGTAAAACGCGCGTTCTTGTGATTGACTACTGTGGTGTCAATCACAAAACGCGCGTCAAACGCCCCAAAAGAAGCTCAAGTACTTGTTTATGCGTTGGGCGTTTTACAGCGCGTTCAAACGCGCTGTAAAACGCTCAAGTGTGAACCACTCTCATAGGGATGCATTGGTTTTAATCTGTTGAGCGTTTTACAGCGCGTTTGAACGCGCTGTAAAACGCTCAGGTGTGAACCCAGGGTTAGTAATTGACAAGTCAGATTTCCCTTTCCCTAAGTCATAAGGAGGCTGTTTATTAAAGGGATTTTCCGGTTTGCATCAACATTCCTTAAAAAAATCATTTATGAAGGCCGCTGTAGTAATATATTTCTTTTATCTTTATTGCTTCTATCTTCCGTTCTGGGCTGTAGTCACATGACCATGTCCATGCAGATGTTTCTTATTTCCTGTCATGTTATGTCCATGGTTGTGTTAAAGCGGCAACAGGGACAATGATAGGGGAGTGTCTATGTAACTAGCTGGTGGGAGGAGCTATAAACTATCTACTCATGGTTAGGAACAGTTATAGTGGAGTGTCTATGTATATAGCTGGCTGGGAGGAGCTATAAACTAGCTAGCAGTTACTAGGGGCAGTGATAGGGGAGTGTCTACATAACTAGCTGGTGGGAGGAGCTATAAACTAGCTGGGTGGTGTTAGGGGCAGTGATAGGGGAGTGTCTATGTAACTTGCTGGTGGGAGGAGCTATAAACTAGCTGGATGTTAAGGGCAGTGATAGGGGAGTGTCTATGTAACTAGCTGGTGGGAGGAGCTATAAACTAGCTGGGTGTTGTTAGGGGCAGTGATAGGGGAGTGTCTATGTAACTAGCTGGTGGGAGGAGCTATAAACTAGCTGGGTGTTACTAGAGGCAGTGATAGGGGAGTGTCTATGTAACTATGTAGCTGGTGGGAGGAGCTATAAACTAGCTGGGTGTTACTAGAGGCAGTGATAGGGGTGTGTCTATGTAACTAGCTGGTGGGAGGAGCTATAAACTAGCTGGGTGGTGTTAGGGGCAGTGATAGAGGAGGGTCTATGTAACTAGCTGGTGGGAGGAGCTATAAACTAGCTGGGTGGTGTTAGGGGGCAGTGATAGGGAAGTGTCTATGTAAATAGCTGAGTGGGAGGAGCTATAAACTAGCAGGGTGTTGTTAGTGGCAGTGATAGGGGAGTGTCTATGTAACTAGCTGGTGGGAGGAGCTATAAACTATCTGGGTGTTAGGGGCAATAATAGGGGAGTGTCTATGTAACTAGCTGGTGGGAGGAGCTATAAACTATCTGGGTGTTACTAGGGACATTGATAGGGGAGTGTCTATGTAACTAGCTGGTGGGAGTAACTATAAACTAGCTGGGTGGTGTTAGGGGCAGTGATAGGGAATGTCTATATAACCAGCTGGTAGGAGGAGCTATAAACTAGCTGGGTGGTGTTAGGGGCAGTGATAGGGCAGTGTCTATATAACTAGCTGGTGGGAGGAGCTATAAACTAGTTGAGTGTTAGGGGCAGTGATAGGGCAGTGTCTATGTAACTAGCTGGGTGTTAGGGGCAGTGATAGGGCAGTGTCTATGTAACCGTGTGGGTGAGAGGAGTTATAAATTAGCTGAACATTGTTAGGGGCAGTGATAGTGGAGAGTTCGGGTAACTAGCTGGGTGGGAGGAGCTAAAGTCTCGCTGAATGTTGTTAGGGGCGGTCCCAAAGCTGTGGCAGAGAAGGGAAAAGTACATTGTGGGTTTGATTGGATACAACAGGAAGTGCTACATACAGGATGGAAACAAACCAGAGTGATTTGGAGAGTCCAAATTTAAAAATAAAATGCATGGGGAAGATGTACATGAGGTAAGTAACTACATGAGCATATCTGTAAAAAACTATAGTAATCCCAGAAAACCCCTTTAACCACTTTAGCCCCCCTTGCTTAAACACCCTTAATGACCAGGCCACTTTTTACAATTCTGCACTACACTACTTTCACCGTTTATTGCTCCGTCATGCAACTTACCACCCAAATGAATTTTACCTCCTTTTCTTCTCACTAATAGAGCTTTCATTTGGTGGTATTTCATTGTTGCTGACATTTTTACTTTTTTTGCTATTAATAAAAATTTAACGCCATTTTTGCAAAAAAATGACATTTTTCACATTCTGTTGTAATTTTTTTTTAAAAACTACATTTCTATATAAATTTTTCTCTAAATTTATTGTTCTACATGTCTTTGATAAAAAAAATCCAATAAGTGTATATTTATTGGTTTGGGTTAAAGTTATAGCGTTTACAAACTATGGTGCAAAAAAGTGAATTTCTGCATTTTGAAGCAGCTCTGACTTTCTGAGCGCCTGTCATGTTTCTTCAGGTGCTAGAATGCCAGGATAGTATAAATACCCCCCAAATGACACCATTTTAGAAAGAAGACACCCCAAAGTATTCGCGGAGGGGCATGGTGAGTTCATGTATGATTTCATTTTTTTTCACAAGTCAGCAGAAAATTACACTTTCTGAGGAAAAAAAAATATATAATAAAGTTTCCATTTCTGCTAACTTCTGGCAAAAAAAAAAATAAAATCTCAGATGGACTCACTATGCCCCTCAGTGAATACCTTGGGGTGTCTACTTTCCAAAATGGGGTCGTTTGTGGGGTGTATTTACTGTTCTGGCATTTTGGGCGGGGCTAAATTGTGAGCAGCCATGTAAAACCTAAAGGTACTCGTTGGAATTTGGGCCCCTTTGCGCACCCAGGCTGCAAAAAAGTGTCACTCATGTGGTATCGCCGTACTCAGGAGAAGTAGGGCAATGTGTTTTGGGGTGTATTTTTACATATAACCATGTTGGGTGAGAGAAATATCTCTGTAAACTGACAACTTTGTATAAAATTTTTTAAAAAGTTGTCATTTACAGAGATATTTCTCTCACCCAACATGGGTATATATAAAAATAAACCACATTGCCCTACTTCTCCTGAGTACGGCGATACCACATGAGTGACACTTTTTTGCAGTCTGGGTGCGCAAAGGGGCCCTAATTCCAATGAGTACCTTTAGGATTTCACAGGTCATTTTTACGCATTTGGATTTCAGACTTCTCACGCTTTAGGGGCCCCTAAAATGCCAGGGCAGTATAAATACCCAACATGTGACCCCATTTTGGAAAGAAGACATCCCAAGGTATTCCGTGAGGGGTATGGTGAGTTCATGTAAAAAAAATTTTTTTGTCACAATTTAGTGAAATATGAGACTTTATAAAAAAAAAACACACAATATATCAATTTCCGCTAACGTGTGCCAAAAAATAAAAATTCTGTGAACTCGCCATGCCCCTCACAAAATACCTTGGGGTGTCTTCTTTCCAAAATGGGGTCACATGTGTGGTATTTATACTGCCCTGGCATTTTAGGGGCCCTAAAGCGTGAGAATCCAAATGCGTAAAAATGCCCTGTGAAATCCTAAAGGTACTCATTGGTTTTAGGGCCCCTTTGCGCATCTTGGCTGCAAAAAAGTGTCACTCATGTGGTATCGCCGTACTCAGGAGTAGTAGGGCAATGTGTTTTGGGGTGTATTTTTACATATACCCATACTGTGTGTAAGAAATATCGCTGTAAACGACAACTTTTTAAATTTTTTTATTCAAAGTTGTCAATTTACAGAGATATTTCTCTCACCCAGCATGGGTATATGTAAAAATACACCCTAAAACACATTGCCCTACTTCTCCTGAGTACGGCGATACCACATGAGTGACACTTTTTGCAGCCAAGATGCGCAAAGGCCCAAATTCCAATGAGTACCTTTAGGAGGGCATTTTACGCATTTATTCATTCTCACGCTTTAGGGCCCCTAAAATGCCAGGGCAGTATAAATACCCACATGTGACCCCATTTTGGAAAGAAGACACCCCAAGGTATTCCATGAGGGGCATGGTGAGTTCATAGAAGATTTTTTTGGCACAAGTTAGTGGAAATTGATATTTTATTATTTTTCTCACAAAGTCTCACTTTCCGCTAACTTTTGACTAAAAGTTTAATTTTTATGGACTCACTATGCCCCTCAGCGAATACCTTGGGTGTCTTCTTTCCAAAATGGGGTCACATGTGGGTATTTATACTGCCCTGGCATTTTAGGGGCCCTAAAGCGTGAGAAGAAAATGCGTAAAAATGCCATCCTAAAAGGTACTCATTGGATTTGAGCCCCTTTCATCTTGGCTGCAAAAGTGTCACTCATGTAGTATCGCCGTACTCAGGAGTAGTAGGGCAATGTGTTTTGGGTGTATTTTACATATACCCATGCTGTGTGAGAGAAATATCTCTGTAAACTGACAACTTTTAATAAATTTTTTATTCAAAGTTGTCAGTTTACAGAGATATTTTCTCACACAAAGTATGGGTATATGTAAAAATACACCCCAAAACACATTGCCCTACTTCTCCTGAGTACGGCAATACCACATGAGTGACACTTTTTTGCAGCCAAGATGCGCAAAGAGGCCCAAATTCCAATGAGTACCTTTTAGGAGGGCATTTTTACGCATTTATCTTATCACGCTTTAGGGCCGCTAAAATGCCAGGGCAGTATAAATACCCCACATGTGACCCCATTTTGGAAAGAAGACACCCCAAGGTATTCCATGAGGGGCATGGAGAGTTCATAGAAGATTTTTTTTTGGCACAAGTTAGCGGAAATTGATTTTTTATTATTTTTTCTCACAAAGTCTCCCTTTCCGCTAACTTTTGACTAAAAGTTTAATTTTTTATGGACTCACTATGCCCCTCAGCGAATACCTTGGGGTGTCTTCTTTCCAAAATGGGGTCACATGTGGGGTATTTATACTGCCCTGGCATTTTAGGGGCCCCTAAAGCGTGAGAAGAAAAATGCGTAAAATGCCATCTCTAAAGTACTCATGGGATTTGAGCCCTTTGCATCTTGGCTGCAAAAAAGTGTCACTCATGTGGTATCGCCGTACTCAGGAGAAGTAGGGCAATGTGCTTTGGGGTGTATTTTTACATATACCCATGCTGAGTGAGAGAAATATTTCTGTAAATTAACAACTTTGAATAAAAAAATGTAAAAAGTTGTCGCTTACAGTGATTTTTTTCACACAAAGTATGGGTATACATAAAAATACACCCCAAAACACATTGCCCTACTTCTCCTGAGTTCGGCGATACCACATGTGTGACACTTTTTTGCAGCCAAGATGCGCAAAGGGGCCGAAATTCCCATGAGTACCTTTAGGATTTCACAGGGCATTTTTACGCATTTGGATTCTTACGCTTTAGGACCCCTAAAATGCCAGGGCAGTATAAATACCCCACATGTGACCCCATTGTGGAAAGAAGACACCCCAAGGTATTCTGTGAGGGGCATGGCAAGTTCACAGAATTTTTTTTTTTTTGGCACAAGTTAGCGGAAATTGATATTTATTTTTTTTTTTTTACAAAGTCTCATATTCCACTAACTTGTGACAAAAAATAAAATTTTACATGAACTCACCATACCCCTCACGGAATACCTTGGGGTGTCTTCTTTCTAAAATGGGGTCACATGTGAGGTGTTTATACTGTCCTGGCATTTTAGGGGTCTCCGCAATCATTACACGTATGGCCAGCATTAGGAGTTTCTGCGATTCTCCTTATATTGAGCATACGGGTAATGAGATTTTTTTTTTTTTTTCTGTTTAGCCTCTGGGCTGAAAAAAAAATAATAATGAACGGCACAGATTTTTTCATTCGCATCGATCAATGTGGATGAAAAAATCTCTGCCAAAATCAGTGACTGCGGTGCGGTGGGCTGGGCGCTAACTACCTAACAAGTAGCTAGCTAACTGGTGGTGATAAGGGACCCTTATGCCCCATTCACACGTCCGCAATTCTGTTTGCGGAACGGAATTGCGGACCCATTCATTTCTATGGGGACAGACTTTGTCCCACTTGGATCCGGAATTACGTATCCGCGCTTCCGGGTCTGCACTTCCGTTCCGCAAAAATATAGAACATGTCCTATTCTTGTCCGCAATTGCGGACAAGAAAAAGCATTTTCTATATAGTTCTGGCAATGTGCTGATCTGCAAAATGCGGAAAGCACATTGTCGGTGTCCGCGTTTTGAGGATCCGCGGATCCATGGATCAGATCCGCGGATCCGTGAATCCACGGATCCGCAAAACACATATGGACGTCTGAATGGAGCCTTACAAGGGGTGTGATCAGTGACAGGGGGGTGATCAGTGACAGGGGGGTGATCAGGGAATCTAGATGGGGTGATCAAGGGGTTAACAAGGGGTTAATAAGTGAGGGGGGTGGGGGTGGGGGCTTAGTGTAGTGTTTGGTGCAACTTTACATAGCTACCTGGTCCTCTGGTGGTCGATCCCAGTAAATGGGACGACCAGAGGACCAGGTAGCAGCTATATCAGACGCTGTTAACAAAACAGCGTCTGATATACCTCTTTAATGCGATTTAATTCGCATCTACAGCCTGCCAGCGATTGATCATCGCTGGCAGGCTGTAGTTTACCTCCTGAGACGCGCGGCACTGTGATGACGCGCCGATGCGTCACATCAGAACTGCAGGACCGCCGGACGCATCCGTGCGTTAGGCGGTCCTGTAGTGGTTAAGGAGTTCAGGTGGCTATTTTCTCAATGACTTGTCATTCATGGTTGGTCTGTCATCTTGTGCAACAAGTTCATAAATTAAAACAACACTGACCATTCTCTGCCGTAATCTGTCCCCTGCTCTCTGCATGATGGCTGGGATAGAGATCCTTCTACTATTGTTCAACAACAGCACCCAAAAACAATAGAAAAAATTCCAACGAGCAGATCATTATTTTGACAGATATCTTCCATCATTCACCATCTGTTATACTCGCTTGTGTCATGAAAAGGCACTGATGGATGGAACTTGGCCTAAATTCTCCTTTCAGCCACTAGTGATGAGCGGCAGGGGCAATTTTCGAATTTGCGATATTTTGCGAATATTTGGTAGAATATTCGTCACATATTCGCGAATTCGCGGTTATTTTCTTGATTGCGAAAATCGCCCAAGTAATATGCGCGTAATGCGCACGCAATACAGGCGTGGGTCACTATAGCTACATTTTTCAAGCTGCCAGAAGTTTCCTGAGACTGGAGAAAATGGTTGGCACGTCAGAACATTACAGTAGCTTTACATGCAGATAGAGTGCTCCAATATATTCGCGAATGCGCAAATCGGCAATTAATGATGCGCATATTTTTGCGCAATACGAGCAACTTCACATTTTGGCAGGTTTGACTACATATTAGTGATTGGTGCACTAAGTATTGTTGTGAACTTGTGACATCACAGCACTATGTCTGTAGCATTTATGTATCAGCTACACTGTATCACAATCTAACCTACACTGACTATCTCCCACTAACTATCTATATTATATACCATATTTTCCGGTGTATAAGACAACTGGGCATATAAGACGACCCCCAACTTTTCCAGTTAAAATATAGGGTTTGGGCTATACTCGCCATATAAGACTACACCAGCCTCTCATCAGCCCTCCGTACACAGGAGCAGGCAGTATGAAAACTTAGAGGCGGAGCAGGCATGTGTGGCAGGAAAGCCTACTCCACCCCCTAATATATGCCTGCTCCTGCGCTCCCACCACCGTCTCCCTGCAAATCAGCCGGCCGGTCATTGTCAAAAAGCTCCAGACAGGGCCATCCTGTCTCTTACTGTATGCGCTGCGGCCGCCGGGCTCTCCCTCTTCCGGTAACTTACATGTCTGTGCTGCGCATTGCTTTTGCTACATAAGCAATGCACCGCACAGACATGTGAGGTAACTCACATGTCTGTACGGTGCATTGCTTATGCCATAAGCAATGCACTGCACAGACATGTGAGTTACCACAAGGGAGAGCCCCGAGGCCACAGGGGAGAAGGACGACCCAGCGTATAAGACGACCCCCGACTTTTGAGAAGATTTACATAGGCAATGCACCGCACAGACATGTGAGTTACCAAAGGGAGAGCCCCGAGGCCACAGGGGAGAAGGACGACCCGGCGTAAAAGACGACCCCCGACTTTTGAGAAGTTTTTCCATTGTTAAAAAGTCGTCTTATACGCAGGAAAATATGGTATATAAGCTAACTAACTATATAATTTTATTGCACAGAGCACAGCAATGACACTGCTGTCTCTCTCATAACTATAATCAACTGTATAAAATGGCTGTGGGGAAGTTCTTATATAGTAAAGGGTTAGGCAACTTTCCTATTTGTTGCTAGGGATGTTTCTAAGCTCAGACAAAGACATTGCAGCCTTCTCATTGGCCCACAAGCAAAAAGAGAGGTTACTGATGAAAAAAAAAATAGAATATTCAAAAATACGAATATATATCAATATATTCTAAATATTCGTGAATTCTCGAAGTTGCGATATTTGCGATTAAAATTTGCAATTCGAATATTCGCGCCCAGCCACCCAAAATCTCTAGTGTATGAGCACTTAAAGTTGCAGGTGGCCATATATGTATCAATATGATCAGCTCCCCCTGCTTTCATAGAAATTCAACGTGGTCATTAGTGAACTTATGAATAACAATTTTGACGCTATAATTTTTTATTTTTTTGTACTTATTTAACCCCTGTTTTATTAGAAAAGTATATTTGTTGGTAGCCACACTTTGTTTTCCATTTAATTTCTAAAGTGCTGCAGTGCATGGACTTGCTAAACAGCACCATAGATCTTGGCTTCCTGAATTTTTGTTATTGTACCCTAGGATACATTAGCCGATTGTGCTTAACTGCACTCAGTTCTGCACTAGAAATGTGGTCAGGTGAATATTTATATTTAACAGAGAAGAAGCAAGTGCAACAAACATGACACAAGTGCAATCTCTCACACAGTATAATTACCCCCAGTGGCCCCTTCACATACCTGTCTTACTTCTCTGGGCCCGGCTTAGCAGTGACGGACACATCATCATCACACCACCGCTGCTGTGCATAGATCGTCGGCTCCTTGGCGATCTAGCAGTGGGCACTTCTATCTTTATTGATAAAAGCACTCGTAGTGGCTGGCACCCCCCTGACAGCTTTCACCCGGGTGCCCCTTCCTTAGTACACCACTAGCTATAGTTTTTTTGTTTTTGCAGTGTGTGTTAAACAACAATGAGAATTACCATCCATAAGTGCTTATAACCTTAACCTTAATCCAATTACAAATGCCATTAAAAGAAACCTGTCACCATGAAAATGCAGTTTAAACTGCAGGCACATGTTATAGAGCAGGAGGAGCTGAGCAGATTGATGTATAGTTTTGTGGGAACAGATTCAATAAAACCCATAATGTATACATTTAAACCTCTGCTCTTTCTGAACTTAGGCGTTAAGTGGGCGGTGTTATCAGTGATTGACAGCTGTCTCTATAAACACTTTTACAGGGAAGGCTGTTGATCACTAATAGGACCACCCACTTGACTCCTAAGCCCAGAATGAACAGAGTTTTAAATGCATAAATTACAATATTTGATGATTCTTTTTCACAAAACTATAATCGGCTCAGCTCCTCCTGCTCTATAACATGCTGCCTGCAGATTACACTGCATTTAGCAGAGTGTTTGGGGTCATTGTCCTGCTGGAAGGTGAACCTTCGTCCTAGCCTCAAATCACGCACAGAGTTGGTACAGTTTTTGCTCAAGAATATCCCTATATTTAGCACCATCCATATTTCCCTCAACTCTGACCAGATCTGTCTGTTGAAAAACATCTCCACAGCATGATGCTGCCACCACCATGTTTCAATGTGGGGATGGTGTTCTTTGGGTGATGTGATGTGTTGGGTTTGCGCCAGACATAGCGTTTTCTTTGATGGCCGAAAACTCAATTTTAGTCTCATCAGACAAGAGCACCTTCCTCCATGAATATTGGGAGTCTCCCACATGCCTTTTCGGCTTTCATCTGGCCACTCTACCATAAAGCCCAACTATATGGAGAGTATGGCTTATTGTCGCCCTATGTACAGATACTCCAGTCTCTGCTGTGGAAATCTGCAGCTCCTTCAGGGTTACCTTAGGTTTCTATGCTGCCTCTCTGATTAATGCCCTCCTTTCCCGGTCCGTGAGCTTTGGTTGGTGGGGCGGCCGTCTCCTGGCAAGTTTTGCTGTTGTGCCATGTTCTTTTTATTTCGTTATGATAGATTTGATAGTGCTCCTGGGGATCATCAAAGATTTGGATATTTTTTTTATAACCTAACCCTGACTTGTACTTCTCAACAACATTGTCCTTTACTTGTTTGGAGAGTTCCTTGGTCTTCATGGCAGTGTTTGGTTAGTGATGCCTCTTGCTTAGGTGTTGCAGCCTCTGGGGCCTTTTAAAAAAGGTGTGTATATGTCATGCCAGATCATGTGACACTTAGATTGCACATAGGTGGACATCATTTAACTAATGATGTGACTTCTAAAGGTAATTGGTTGCACCAGAGCTTTTTATGGGCTTCCTAACAAAGGGAGTGAATACATAGGCACATGACAATTTTCTGGTTTTATATTTCTAAACAATAGTTTTATTTATATATTTTTCTCATTTCACTTCACCAACTTAGACTATTGTGTTCTGATCCATCACATAAAATTCAGATTAACAAAACATTGAACTTAAGGCTGTAATGTAACAAAATACGAAAAAAGTCAAGGGGATGAATACTTTTGCAAGGCACTGTGTATAACCTTCAAAAGTATTCATACCCCTTAAATTTTTTTAGAATTTTTTTCACGTTATACCGACAAACTCAAATGTATTTTATTGGGATTTTATGTGATAGACCAACACAAAGTAGCAAGTATGTGCGAAGTGAAAAGAAAATGATACATGGTTTTTAGAATTTTTAATAAATAGAAATCTGGAAAGTGTGGTGTGCATTTGTATTTAGCCTCACCTGAGTTAGTACTTTGTAGGACTACCTTTCGCTGCAAGTCTTTTGGGGTATGTCTCTAACAGCTTTGCACATCTTGAGGCTGAAATGTTTGCCCATTCTCCTTTGCCAAATAGCTCAAGTTCAGTCAGATTGAATGGAGAGCATCTGTGAATAGCAATTTTCAAGTCTTGCCACAGATTCTCCATGGGATTTAGGTCTGGACTTTGACTGGGTCATTCTAACACATAAATATGCTTTGATCTAAACCATTCCATTGTCTATTCCTGCTGGTTTTCCTGCTGGAAGGTGAACCTCCACCCCAGTCTCAAGTCTTTTGCAGCCACTACCAGATTTTCCTCCAGGATTGCCCTGTATTCAGCTCCACCCATCTTCCCCTCAACTCTGACCAGCTTCCCTGTCCTTGTTCAAGAAAAACATCCCCACAGCATGATGCTGCCACTGCCTTGTTTCACGATGGGGATGAGCTGTTTAGGGTGATGTGCAGTATTATTTTTCCGCCACACATAGCATTTTGCATTCAGGCGAAAAAGTTCAACTTTGGTCTCATCTGACCAGGACACCTTCTCCTACATGTTTGCTATGCCCTCTACATGGCTTGTGGCAAACTGCAAATGGGACCTCTTATGGCTTGCTTTCAAAAATGCTTGATTTCTTCTTGCCACTCTTCCATAAAGGCCAGATTTGTGGAGTACATGACTAATAGTTGTCCTGTGGACAAATTCTCCCACCTGAGCTGTGGATCTCTGCAGCTCCTCCAGAGTGACCATGAGCCTCATGGCTGCCTCTCTGGTTAGTCCTCTCCTTGCCTGGGCTATCCGTTTAGGTGGACGGCCGTATCTTTATAGGTGTGCAGTTGTGCCATACTCCTTCCATTTTGAGATGATGGATTGAACAGTGCTCCTTAAGATGTTTAGAGATTGGGATATTTTTTAATAACCTAACCTTGCTTTACGCTATTCCATTACATTATCCCTGACCTGTCTTGGTGTGTTCCTTAGTTTTCATGATGCTGTTTGATTACTAATGTTCACTAACAAATCTCTGAGGCCTTCACAGAACCACTGTACTTCTATTCTACTAACTAACTAGGTGACTTCTGAAGGCAATTGGTCACACTGGATTTTATTTAGGGGTATCAGTACATGTGGCTGAAGACAAACGCACACCACACTTTCCAGATTTGCATTTATTAAAATTTTCTTTTCACTTCACACATACTTGCTACTTTGTGTTGGCTTATCACAAAAAATCACAATGAGTAAAACCCTTATATTTTTGTAAATATTTTGTTATATATTTTCATGGGACAACGCTGAACATATGACACTTTAATACAGTGTAAAGTAGTGAGTGTACAGCTTGTATAACAGTCCAAATTTGGTGTGCCCTCAAAATAACTGAACACACAGCCATTAATGTCTAAACCACTGGCAACAAAAGTGAGTACACCCTTAAGTGAAAATGGCCAAATTGTGCCAAAAGTGTCAATATTTTCTGTGGCCACCATTATTTTCCAGCACTGCCTAATTATCTTGGGCATTAAGTTCACTAGAGCTTCACAAGTTGCCACAGGAATCCTCTTCCACTCCTCCATGACGACATCAAAAAGTTGGTGGATGTTAGAGACCTTGAGCTGCTCCACCTTACGTTTGAGGATGCCCCACAGATGCTCAATGGGGTTTAGGTCTGGAGACATGCTTGGCCAGTCCAGCACCTTTACCCTCAGTTTCTTCAGCAAGACAGTGGTCATCTTGGACAGGGGCGTAGCTAAATGCTCATGGGCCCTGGTGCAAGAGTTCAGCTTGGGCCCCCTCCTTCCCTCAGTGCTTTGTGGCAAGGGACAGGGGTGCACCTAACCTTTTTGCGGCCTGAGGCGAAAATGGAAACGGCATTCCAAATTTTCAACCTAACCCCTTCCTTCAAACCCTACTGTTAAAGGGGTTGTCCAACATCTAAAACATTACCCCCAATGCCCAGGCCCCTCAAATGGACTATACTTACCGTGCTTCCCGACATCTGCGTTTCTCCTGATCCCTGCACGGCAGCCATGGCATCTCCCAGTCACGTGAATCAAAACATCCGGTGAAGTTGTGGGAGGGTAGCAGCCAATAGCAGACCGCGACATGTAAGAGCCCCCCTAGCATCTGGGGTGACGATAGACAAGCTCGTCCCAGTCACAGCCTGCTATTGCATCAGGTGCCGTGGAACGGAGTAAGTATAATCTATATGAGGGGCACGGGCATTGGGGGGGGGGGTCATTATAGGGGTTGGATAACCCCTTTAAAGACGTAGTTGGAAAACATTACATACAGCGCTACCGAACATACATGTTTAATGCAGCCCCACATACCTCTTACTTCCAGTGATGTCTCCTCTGATATAGATGTTCTCTTTCCTCATCTTTTCTATTCAGACCAGACCGCCATGATGATTTCTTTCAGCTGCATCTTGTCTCTGCAGAGTTTGACAAACAGACATTTTAGTTTCCTACTTCTCCATTATCCTCATCACATCTTCTCAACACCCCCACAGTAATAGTGCTCCCCAAAGTCCCAATAGAAGCAATTATCTCCCAGAGAGCATAGTGTTAACCGTGCCTCCAATTAGGAATAATGCCCCTATTTTCCCCATACTAGTAATCATGTTCTCCATAGACCCCAGTACTAATACTTATACTTATATAGAGGACACCCTATACACACACCACATTATATAGATCACACCCTATATACTGACACACACTCCACTATACAGAGAACACCCTATAAACAGACACACCGGACTATACAGAGAACACCCTATAAACAGACACACCGGACTATACAGAGAACACCCTATAAACAGACACACCGGACTATACAGAGGACACCCTATACATTCACAGCACTATACAGAGGATACCCTATATACACACACCACACTATACAGAGGAAACCCTATATACACACACCGCACTATACAGAGGACACCATATATACACACACCACACTATACAGAGGACTCCCTATATACTCACAGCACTATACAGAGAATACCCTATATACACACACCACACTATACAGAGGACACCCTATACACTCACAGCACTATACAGAGGATACCCTATATACACACACCACACTATACAGAGGGCACCCTATATACACACACCACACTATACAGAGGACACCCTATATAAACACACCACACTATACAGAGGACACCCTATATACACACACCACACTATACAGAGGACACCCTATATACACACACCGCACTATACAGAGGAAGCCCTATATACACACACACCACACTATACAGAGGACACCCTATACACACACACCACACTATACAGAGGACACCCTATACACAGACATACCGCACTATACAGAGGACACCCTATACACACACACCACACTATACAGAGGACACCCTATACACAGACATACTGCACTATACAGAGGACACCCTATACACACACACACCACACTATACAGAGAACACCCTATACACAGACATACCGCACTATACAGAGGACACCCTATACACACACACACACCACACTATACAGAGGACACCCTATACACACACACACCACACTATACAGAGGACACCCTATACACCAGACATACCACACTATACAGAGGACACGCTATACACAGACATACTGCACTATACAGAGGACACCCTACACACAGCACTATACAGAGGACACCCTATACACAGACATACCGCACTATACAGAGGACACCCTATACACAGACATACTGCACTATACAGAGGACACCCTATACACACACACACACACCACACTATACAGAGGACACCCTATACACACACACACCACACTATACAGAGGACACCCTATACACAGACATACTGCACTATACAGAGGACACCCTACACACAGCACTATACAGAGGAAACCCTATATACACACACTGCACTATACAGAAAACACCCTACACACACCGCACTATACAGAAGACACCCTATACACACACACAGCACTATATAGAGGACACCCTATGTACACACACTGCACTATACAGAGGACACCCTGTACACACCATACAATATAGATAACAACCTATATACTAACACACAATGCACTATACAGAGAACACCCCATATACTGTATACACACATACATCACACAGTGTATAGATGATCCCTATACACACATCACACACATAGAGATGACCCCCTATACACACATCACACACATAAAGATGACCCCTATACACACATCACACACATAAAGATGACCCCTATACACACATCACACACATAGAGATGACCCCTATACACACATCACACACATAGAGATGACCCCTAAACACATATCACACACATAGAGCTGACCCCTATACACACATCACACACATAAAGATGACCCCTATACACACATCACACACATAGAGATGACCCCTATACACACATCACACACATAGAGATGACCCCTAAACACATATCACACACATAAAGATGACCCCTATACACACATCACACACAAAGATGACCCCTAGACACACACAGAGATGACCCCTATACACACACAGAGATGACCCTTATACACACATTACACACATAGAGATGACCCCTATACACACATAGAGATGACCCCTAAACACATATCACACACATAGAGCTGACCCCTATACACACATCACACACATAAAGATGACCCCTATACACACATCACACACATAGAGATGACCCCTATACAAACATCACACACATAGAGATGACCCCTAAACACATATCACACACATAAAGATGACCCCTATACACACATCACACACAAAGATGACCCCTAGACACACACAGAGATGACCCCTATACACACACAGAGATGACCCTTATACACACATTACACACATAGAGATGACCCCTATACACACACAGAGATGACCCTTATACACACATTACACACATAGAGATGACCCCTATACACACATAGAGATGACCCCTATACACACATCACACACACAAAGATGACCCCTATACACACATCACACACAGAGATGACCCCTATACACACATCACACACATAGAGATGACCCCTATACACATCACACACATAGAGATGACCCCTATACACACATCACACACAGAGATGACCCCTATACACACATCACACACATAGAGATGACCCCTATACACACATCACACACAGAGATGACCCCTATACACACATCACATAGATGACACTTACCCTCTTCACACCCAGTTCGGTCCTCTTCCTGTGCCCTGCTTGGCTAAAGGACCTTAATCAGGTACTGTGACATCACCACAGGTCCTGCAGGTTTCTACTGTAAACGCTGTGTACAGCTTGTAGCCCGCCCACTCTTTAGTCCTCAGCTGATTGCTGGGAGGGGGAGGGGCTTGCTGCTGGCTTTGGAGGAGAGGCATTCAGGAGAAGGAACTGCACACACACGGCACAGCCTGGATGAGACCAAAGAGGAGGGGGGGGGGTGAGTACAGCGCAGGCAGCGCTTCTCTCCCCCTCCTAATGCAGACTAGTGAGCGCTTTCAATATGGAAGCGTTCACTAGTATTTGTTTTATGAGATGCACTGCATCTTATAAAACAAAAATAGGTAATTAACAGAGCACTTCTGGCAAGGGGTGGCCCTCTGGGCCCCCTAGCTTAGGGGCCCGGTCGCAACTGCGACCCTTATAGCTACGCCAGTGATCTCGGAAGTGTGTTTGGAGTCATTATCATGTTGGAATACTGCCCTGCAGCCCAGTTTCTGAAGGAAAGGGATCATGCTCTGCTTCCATATATCACAGTACATGGTGACATTCATGGTTCCCTCAATTAACTGCAGCTTCAAATCATGACACTCCCACTATGCTTGACTGTAGGCAATACACACTTGTCTTTGTACTCCTCACCTGGTTGCTGCACTCACCACCTTGACACCACCTGAACCAAATAATCTTGGTCTCATCAGACCACAGGACATGGTTCCAGTAATCCATGTCCTTAGTCTGCTTGTCTTCAGCAAACTGTTTGCAGGCTTTCTTATGCATCATCTCTGGAAGAGGCTTCCTTCTGGGAAGACAGCCATGCAGACCAATTTGATGCAGTGTGCGGCGTATAGTCTGAGCACTGACAGGCTGACCCTGCCCCCCACCCCACGAGTTCACTTCGGGGCCTGCTTTTGAGATAGGAGTGGGTGCCAGAGGCGGAACCTGCACTTATCTGACATTGATGCATATGGTAGAGATTGATATGCCATCAATGTCCAAATAGGGCCAACCCCTTTAACAAACTACCCAGTTTACTTTTATAGATGCATTGGGTGGCTGTGATGACTTCCAGGTACAGATGCTGCTCAGCCAGTATGCTCTTTTCTCAGTGACCCACCTTCTTGAAGCTGTTGCAGTGGCACACATAATCATCCTGTAACATTTTGCTGCCCATTCACACCTAAGATCTTGTAACACTATCGATTCACATGACACTCGGGAGGGAAAATGGCTAATTGGGCACAATTTGGCCATTTTCACTTAGGGGTGTACTCACTTTTGTTGCCAGCGGTTTAGACATTAATGGCTGTGTGTTGAGTTATTTTGAGGGCACCCCAAATTTACACTGTTATACAAGCTGTAGACTGACTACTTTACATTGTATCAAAGTGTCATATGTTCAGTGTTGTCCCATGAAAAGACAGAATAAAATATTTGCTAAAATGTGAGGGGTGTACTCACTTTTGTGAGATACTGTGTGTGTGTGTGTGTGTGTGTATATATATATATATATATATATATAAATTATAATTTATGTACCACATGTTGATGGTTTGCACAGAGTATTGTGTTTTAAAACTATTAGCTGTCTCTTTCATACCAGCAGATGGTGGAATCTCTGTGGCTGAAAATAAAAAGGAGGAAATTATTAGAATGATTGCACATCACATTGTGATAGTAATGAAAGCCCCTTGCCTTCAGTTTTATAGTAAACCATTAATTTCAATGTATTGTATCTGTAAATCCAATATTGTACTAACTAAAATAATGGTCGACGACAATCTGAGCACTTAGGAGCTAGGCAATATACTGAGAGAAAATCATAGACTTCTGTAACTAGAGGGCATATTACATGTTTCTGCTTTGTACTCGCTGCATTCAGCTTTTAGTCATTTAAGTGTGAATTTCACTCTGTAATTCTAAATCCATGCCGAAATCCTTGTCAAAACAGTCCCAATCTTTGTAGCGTATGACGGCAGACCTATGTGTTTACATTACCAAGGTATCCCAAACAGTTTGTATAGGATTTTATCTGTATTCCGCAGACCATAACATGTCTTGTAAAACACAAGTCCGTTTCCAGTCTTTCATTGTATTAGTTGTAGTGCCAAGTCAAACAATACTTGCTTACTTTGTTAGTCATACAACACTGATAGGACAATGTCTGGAAACAGCAACAAAATATATTTTTATAAGGCATACAAAGGACATGGGATTGTTTGTCTCCCCTTCACATTATTGAGCAGTTTTCACGCAGACTTGAGCACATCATAATGGTGTATTTTATTATGTGGATTATCACTAGGTGCATACGCTGTGTGATGGTATACTACAAAGGTGCAGTCACATGTAATGCGAGTTATACCCACCCCATCACCTTGCCAAATGGTTTGCCAATGTTTATTGGTTAAAACGGAAAAAAAAAATATCACAGAAATATTTCTCTATCATTAGGGTAGGCCAACAGTCAGTGCATTTGTTGCAGAATGACTACTGAAAATGAGTTCCCTTTAAATGAGGTTAAATAGGGTTTCTGCAGCATGGTAAATGGTCATCACCATCACTCAAACTCATATAAAAAAGTTAAATCACAGAAATATAGTGGCCAAAATGGGGGAACTGCTCAGACCCCAAACACTGTAGCGTGTTTCTCATTGGGGGAGCAGTCAATATATTCCTGACAGGAATATATTGGCAAAAGTCTCAGCTTTTAATATCTGCTTGTTTGACTAGCTAGTATAGTCAGTGACATATCCGTTTGGTGCAATTTTTTTCTGTGATTTTTATATTTATATATTTCATCCACACAATGCTCCGTTTTGTGTAGGATGCCTTTGTGGTGAATGTGGTTCGCGCCGGCATCCTCCATTGTACGTATTTTTTGCTGGGGATGGCCGTTTGCTGCGGTCCACATGCGGTGGGACTGCTCCCGCAATGAGAAACACGCTACAGTGTTTGGGGTCTGAACAGTTCCCCCATATTGGCCACTATATTTCTGTGATCTTGTTCCATATGTATTGAATGTGCCTTCACCTGGCATTTAACATTCTTGTGCACCTGGTAGCCTCCATCACACGGTCTGATATGGATGTGGCTTGCAGTCTTGCTTTATTCACATTGCATTAGTTGTCCTGCTATGCGGTTGTGTGGAAGCTTGGCTGTGAGCAGTATTCCATCACCTTCAGACCGTGTTCACACCATAGCGTAGTGGTAGGACCCCATGCCATGCTGAGTGACCGTGACGTGGTGCATGAGGGGCTCCGATGTGTTCCTGACAGGAATATATTGGCAAACAGTCTCAGCTTTTAATATCTGCTTGTTTGACTAGCTAGTATAGTCAGTGGCATATCCGTTTGGTGCAATTTTTTTCTGTGATTTTCAAGTAAAAAATTAAAATCAAATATCATACAGTACATGACAATCTATTTCTAACAACGGAACTAGTCCTGTACCTCGCATGGATCCTATACTCATTGTTCCACTCATAGTTTTATTTCAGGCTGGCAGCTCAGGATGTGTGTCCTTTCTGCTGCAGCTCTTTCCTTATCACAGCTCAGGGGGTGTGTCCATTCAGCAGCAGCTCTCTCCCTGTCACAGCTCAGGGGGTGTGTCCATTCAGCAGCAGCTCTCTCCCTATTACAGCTCAGGGGGTGTCCATTTTCTGCAGCTCTCCCTGTCACAGCTCAGGAGGTGTGCCCTTTCCGCTGCATCTCTTTCCCTATCACAGCTCAGGAGATGTGTTCTTTCTGCTGCAGCTCTTTTCCTTACATCTCATGGGATTTGTCCTTTTTGATACAGGTCTCTATCACAGCTCAGGAGGTGTATCATTTATTCTGCAGCTCTCAGCCTGTAACTGTCACAGCTTCTAACAGTAGATATAGCTAGGGACAATTGAAAGATGGAAGTAGCTGTGCTCATGCTAATCAAGTTCAGTAGGTGGATGAACACATTACTGTACAGATTAAACTCCATTATGATAAAGAAAATATCATCTCACAACTGGAGCATCTTTATAACATGAAGTAAATTACAAAAGTAAATTATATTAAAGTAACATTTCATTATGGCACTACCCCCATAAATGTATTCTGTTCTCTACAGTAAATTACCACCATTCCTATTGTCTACATGTTCACTACATTCAAAATACTAAATACTGCAGCTACAGTGCTAAATGTGACCTTAAAGTGATCAGACTGCATGATTTAGGATAGTCTAAACAAATTATATACACTACTCACAACAAGTTCACGCTACAGCGATATTATATCATGACAGTAGGGCATTTAAGTAGAAGCATGCAATGGTGATTTCCTTATCTCAAACAACTTATTGAAACAAAACCCAACACCAGTGGTGGGTATACCCCGACAAGAACTGTCAATGTCTCAGAAACTTTTCATGTGGCCTTGAGAATCAATTACAGTTGGACAATGACGTCTCATGCTGTTCACAAGTCGACTTATTGTCTGCTGAGGCATGGCATCCCACTCTTCTTGAAGGGCCGCCCTTAGGTCATTGAGGTTCTGGGGTACAGAGTTATGAGCCTCTACACGGTGACTCAGCTGATTCCATAGATTTTCAATGGGATTCGGGTCTGGAGAAAGTGCAGGCCACTCCATTTGAGGTACCCCAGTCTCCAGCAGCTGTTCCCTAATGATGCGACCTTGATGAGCTAGCGCATTGTCGTCCATGAATGACTGGATTAATGATGTTATGACAATGACTGGATTGATGATGTTATTTAAGTAGTAGGGCAGTTCCATATTGACTAGACACACCTACCCACACTGTAACACCACCACCACCACCAAAGGCTCGTCTGGTGACAACAGTAGCTGATGCATAGTGTGATTCGTGGCCATCATTTCTGTTCAGCGTGAATCAACTTTCATCAGTGAACAGCACTGAGGCCCAATGGTCCCTCGTCCTGCGTAGGTGCTCCCTGGCCCATGCAAGAAGATGACGCCTGTGCTTGGTGGTGTGGTCTGGTACTCTTGCCGGCCATCTAGCACGCAGACCACGCTGATGTAAATGGTTTAAAATGGTCTGACTAGACACTTGGGTGCCTCTCACCTCCCTTAAATGTGCATGGAGTTGTGTGGCATTCATCATCCTCTTCTGCAGGTCATGGTTTACAATGAAGCAGTCATCAGTGTGGGATGTGGCCAAAGGAAGTCCACTTCTATGCCTTTCTGTGACTCTTTCAGTCTCTCTGTATCTCTGTTGCAACCTGCTGATGACACTCTGTGAAACTCTAAGGGCTCTTTCACACGAGCGGATCCCGTGCTTGGAATCTGCTGCGTGAAAGAGAGCCAAGCCCTGTTCTAGACAGCAGAGACACGGAGCATTAACATGATTAATAATGCTCTATGCCTCTCTCTTACCTTTTTACTACAAAATCACGGTAACAAGTTTATCTCACTGTGATTTTGGAGTAAAAAGATCAAAGAAAGGTATGGAGCATTATTTATCATCTTAATGCTCCATGTCTCTGCTGTCCAGAATAGGGCTTGGCTCTCTTTCACACAGTGGATTCCACGAATGGGATCCACTCATGTGAAAGAGCCCTAAGTGGCCACTTCCGTCTGAGAACATCCTGCTTCAAGCCTTGCAATGACGGGGTACTGTTGATCAATTGCTAGGTGTCCTCTTGGTCTCATGATGTCAAAATGTGAACAGCATGATGAGGAGGACTGTTTAAATACAAATTCTAATTGAACCAGGAAATTTATTGGATGATTCATGGATCAAACACCTGTTGTGAATTTTACCATTAAGCTCTTAGTTACAGAACAGCAAGTTGTGCAAAAAGTACTGAAATATTGAACAGTTGGATATGTGCCTTCAAAAGATTAGAAAAGGTCACATTAAGTTCACCTATAAAGGTTAGATTTATATTTATATCTAGAGATATAGACGCAAACCTGATGGAATCTATGGGATCATAATGATCTGTCTATCCTTCAAAGTAAATTGAAGCTGTGATGCTAATGTGAACAGATCCTAAGTAATGTTACCAAAATACAGTCTTGAACTAACTGCAGGAAGTGTTATAAAAGCCATTGATTGTCAGCAGCATTCATGTAGATGTACAGTATCTCACAAAAGTGAGTACTCACATTTTTGTAAATATTTTATTATATCTTTATTATATCTTTTCATGGGATAACACAGAAATAGGCTTTAATACTATGTAAAGTAGTCAATGTACAGCTTGTATAACAAGTGTAAACAAGTGTAAATTTGGTGTGCCCTCAAAATAACTCAAAACATAGAAAAAAAACGCAGTACTCTTTATTTTCAATCCACTTGTAGATTTATTAGCACCAAAAACACAGCAACATTTCGACTGCAATGAGTCTTTTTCAAGCTAAATCTTTTGACTGCAATTAGCTTGAAAAAGACTCATTGCAGTCGAAACGTTGCTGTGTTTTTGGTGCTAATAAATCTACAAGTGGATTGAAGATCAAGAGTGCTGCGATTTTTTCTATGTTTTGGATCTTTGAGAGGTCCCTGGGGCCGGGACCTGACATCGCGAGCACCGCCGCCGTTTAGTGGATTGAGAAGTGATCAGTAAGTGAGGCTGTCCTTATCTACCATTGTACTCAAAATAACTCAACACACAGCCATTAATGTCTAAACTGCTGGCAACAAAAGTGAGTACTCCCCTAAGTGAAAATGGCCAAATTGTGCCCCAGTGCCCCATACGTTATACTGTATGGGGCACTGTATGGTGTACGTTATACTGTATGGGGCACTGGGGCAGCCACAAGGAGACGCTATATTATCTGGGGGAACCACAAGGTGAAGTTATACTGTATGGAGTACTCAGGTAGCCACAAAGAGACATTATACTGTATGGGGCACTGGGGCATCCACAAGGAGACGCTATATTATCTAGGGCAGCCACAAGGGGACCGACGTTATACTGTATGGGGCACTGGGGCAGCCACAAGGAGACGTTATACTGTATCGGGGCGCGGGCCACAAGGAGACGTTATAATAAAGTCTTGTGGCCACAGGCCACCATACAGGAATGTCTTCTTCTTGCTCATGTTTGGGGGACTCATGTGACTCATTATTCCCTAATGCCTGCTATTAGAGATTAATAACTCCCTCCTGACCACTAACCATCCTAATAACCCCCTCCTGACCACCAGCCACCCTAATAACCCCCTCCTGATCAGACCGATAAAACCGTCCTCACTATCAATCGTGACCACCTCAATAACTCTCTTCTAAACTAAGACCACTTCAATTACCACTCTTGACCACATATCACCCCGATAACCCCCTCATGAGCACATATCACCCAGATAACCCCCTCCTGAGCACATATTGCCCCGATAACCCGTTCTGAGCACATATTGCCCTGATTACCCCCTCCTGGACACATATCACCCGTCTGTCACCTGACGTCACAGATCACCCGGATTACACCCACCTGACCAGCTGTCACTTGCACAGCCCAGCTCCTCCGGATGACATCCTTGGTGATCGCTGCCGCTATCTGTCAGAGGCTCTCGTTTCCGGGAGCGGGGCCGTGTCCTCTCCCCTGATTCCCCACTGCGACACCGAAATCCAAGCGAGGCCTCCCGGACACTGAGCGGTGAGCACCGGCGGGGACGTGTGGGAGGGGCTGTGACCCCAATGTCAGACCGTAAGAAGCACGAGAACTCGGAGAACTGAGATACAGGGGAGAGGGAGAGCGATACTGAGGAGAGGGATACTAAAAAGAGCAATATGGAGGAGAGGGAGAGCAATACTGAAGAGAACGATATGGAGGAGAGGGAGAGCTATACTGGGCCCCCCCTTGGCGACCCCACTGCGGCTCCCGTAAACAAAGCCATCTTAGCCCTGCTACTTGCCCGCAGCAGGGCTAAGCTACTGAACAAACTACCTGCCCGGAGCCCGGAACTGCATGTCCCCGGGAGTCCGGCGATACGATTTCCACACCCCTGCACTAACGAGTTACATGACACCAGGAAGGGAAAATGGCTACTTGGGCACAATTTGTCCATTTTCACTTAGGGCTGTACTTACTTTTGTTGCCAGTGGTTTAGACATTAATGGCTGTGTGTTGAGTTATTTTGAGGGTACACCAAATTTACACTGTTATACAAGCTGTACACTGACTACTTTACATTGTATCAAAGTGTCATATCTTTAGAGTTGTCCCATGAAAAGATAGAATAAAATATTTACCAAAATGTGAGGGGTGTACTCACTTTTGTGAGATACTGTATTAGGGTTGCATCGGGTATCAAATTATCGACACCCAATCGATACATTTGTACCGGTATCGATTCAATAGCAGGATTTGTCTTTTACAGATACTAGGCTGCGCTAACACACAGCCTAGTATCACAGAACATGGCATGCGCTGCTCTTAGCGTGCACCATGTTCCCTCAGCAGCACAGGGAAGAATGAGGCAGTCTCTCTAAACCATTAATACAAATACAGGAGGCGTGTTCCGGCGGCAGAATCACATAGCCGGCACCCAACCTCTATGACAGGGAGCTGCGATCAGCGGCACCTGAGGGGTTAACTGCCACTGATCGCAGCTCCCTGTCATAGAGGTTGGGTGCCAGCTATGTGATTCTGCCGCCGGCACCCGCCTCTTGTATTTGTATTAAGTCATCTTCATTGGTGGCGCAGTGCGCCCCCCCAACCACCCCAGTATTAAATTATTGGTGGCAGTGGCCACAGGGTCCCCTCCTCCTCATTGGTGGTGCAGTGGCAGTTCCTATCGGAGCCCCAGCAGTGTAATCGCGGGGCTCCGATCGGTTACCATGGCAGCCAGGACTCTACTGAAGCCCTGGCTGCCATGGTAAGCTCCCTGCTGCTGTGTGCACAGGGCAGCAGGGAGAGTGTGAAGAGCTCTATTAGGGTTAATAGGACAAGGGAATAAAAGGTCCCAGGTTCTAAGCCCTAAGGGGGGAGATAGTTATTAAATAAAAAGTTTTAAAAAAGTTAAAAAAAACACCCAAATATCAAATATAAATCACCCCCTTTCCCAATTTTACATATAAAATATATAAACAATAAATTAATAAACATATTACATATCACCATGTCCGAAAAGTCCAAATTATTAAAACTATATAAATAACTATATAAAAAAATCTCCTATGCGGTGAACACGGTAACAGAAAATATAAATAAATAAAAACTGCGTGATTCGCCATTTTTTAGTCACTTTGTCCTCCCAAAAAATAGGATAGGACTGCTTGATTATGGGACGGACTTTCCATAAAATGCGGAATGCAAGCGGCTTTTTTGGTGTTTTATTTATTTTTTTTGCGTTCAAAATTTCAAAATTTGGGTATTGTGTAGGGGTCGACCGATATTGATTTTTTAGAGCCGATACCGATATTTTGTGAACTTTCAGGCCGATAGCCGATATTTTATACCGATATTTTGCCCATTTTAATTTTTGGATTTTTTTTTTCTGTTACAGCGTCCAACGCTTTTAAAAAAAAATATTTTAATAGTTTGGACTTTTTGGGCACGGCGATATGTTTTTTTATTTATTGTTTATATATTTTATATGTAAAATTGGAAAAGGGTTAATTTATACTTAATATTTTGGTGTTTTTTACTATTTTAAATTTTTTTACTTTTTATTTTATTACTATTTCCCCCCTTAGGGGTAGAACCTGGGCTCTTTACATCCCTTGTCCTATTCACCCTAATAGAGATCTATCAGGGTGAATAGAATCTTACACTGTCCCTGCTGCCCTGTGCTATGGACACACAGTAGCAGGAACCATGGCAGCCAGGGCTTCAGGAGCGTCCTGGCTGCCATGGTAACTGATCGGAGCCCCAGCATTACACTGCTGGGGGTCCGATCAGAAGAGAGGAGGTGGGGGACCCTGTGGCCACAGCCACCAATGATATCAATACTAAAGGGGGAGGGGGATGGGGAGGACGCACTGGCCACCAATGTTTTTTATACTGTGGACAGGGGGGGCTGAGGGCGCACTGGCCACCAATGATAATAAGGTTTAAGATATTACAAACGCAGGCATTAGTAGCACATTGCCAAGACCCTGCCTCTGATAGAGCGATGCGATCCGCGGCAATTAACCCCTCAGGTGCCTGCGTTTGTAATATCTTAAACCTTATTATCATTGGTGGCCAGTGCGCCCTCAGCCCCTCCTCCTCTTCTCTCATTGGTGGGCAGTGCGCCCTCAGCCCCGCCTCCTCTTCTCTCATTGGTGGCCAGTGCGCCCTCAGCCCCTCCTCCTCCTCTTCTCTCCATTGGTTGCTAGTGCGCCCTCAGCCCCTCCTCCTCCTCCTCTTCTCTCCATTGGTGGCCAGTGCGCCCTCAGCCCCTCCTCTCATTGGTGGCCAGTGCGCCCTCAGCCCCGCCTCCTCTTCTCTCATTGGTGGCCAGTGCGCCCTTAGCCCCCCCTCCTCCTCCTCCTCTTCTCTCCATTGGCAGCGCGGCACAGGGGGAGGGAGAGACACTGCCTCCTTCTCCCCTGTGCTGCTGAGGGAACATGGCCGCGCTTAGAGCAGCGCGGCCATGTTCTGTGATAGCACAGTTATCGGTATATCGGCCTGGTTAGGGGCCGATACCGATAACTGTGCAAATCATGAATATCGGCTGATATATAATCGGTTGACCCCTAGTATTGGGACACCCCTAATTATAGCACGTTATCACTTCAGCAGAATAAAGATCAGATGGACCACCAGAGCATCGAAGCTGGTGTGGCAAGAGATTTAATGAATAAGTAATTTTTTTATAACTTTTTATGAATACTGTCAGACAACCCTTTTAACAGTATACAACATTTCAAAAAACATGAAATCTGAGAATCTATACCATATTGAATCTATACCACACAGAAATGTATGTAACTATTCAATTTGTATAATTACAGCAACAATCTCTACCTTGTGTATTATATGTTTTTCTATAGAAGTGGCACCTGTAATAAATATGTCTTCACACAGAGCTGGAGCATTGTGTGAGGCAGGTGTGAAGGTTTCCCTATTGTCCTCCCTTCTATTTATGGGAAGCCTGAGTGAACATATCAAGTGACTTCCTTTAATAGTCCTCTGGTGCTATTTTCTGTGCATCACATGCCTTACAGCACAATACCTGTACGTATTTATGTCAGTATTCTTCTGTAAAGCCTAAATCACTTATCTCAGTTAAGAATCACAGCGCTATAAACTTAAAAATCCGATAGGTGTGGGTATTGTTTTTTTTTTTATTTGGTTTTAGTGTTTGTTCGTAGTTTTCTATAGTTTTTGCCACTTCAACATGGCAGTGATTGAATAGGAATTTTTTTGCACTGTCTACAATGTACAGAAATGTAGTTGTAATAACAGTGCTTCATGTACGATCTATAAGTAACTTATACTGTAACTGTAAGATATGCATTTAAATTGTACACATATTATGCATTCCAGTATAATGTATATTACGCTATCATGTTTGAACAGGCAAAAGATTATTTATTGTTAAAGAAATAATGTAATCAATATTTACCTCACCAATGCTGCACACCCACCCCAACCCCCACTCTTGGTCCAATGTTGACACACAGGAAATGCCAACTTAGCCAGTCAATAGCTGCAGTGGTGATCCAGTACAGTACATATATCATCAGTACATGACACATCACAAGTACATGGCGGTATACAGTATCTAGGCCTGTAAAAATGTCAATAATATCTGGTCTAAGCAAATGAACGACCAGGAAGAAAGACTGAGATCCGTTCTTAACCCCTTCTACCCGGGCCAGTTTTCGCCTTTCTGCCCAGGCCATTTTTTGCAAATCTGACATGTGTCAATTTATGTGGTAATAGCTTTGGAACACTTTTACTTATCCAAGCCATTCTGAGATTGTTTTCTCGTGACACATTGTACTTCATGATGGTCATAAATTTGAGTCAATATACTTCACCTTTATTTATGAAAAAATCCAAAATTTACGAAATATTTTGAAAAAGTCGCAATTTTCCAAATTTTAATTTCTCTTCTTTTAAAACAGAAAATGATACCTCATAAAATATTTATTACTTAACATTCCCCATATGTCTACTTTATATTGGCATATTTTGTAAATGTAATAGAATTGTATTTAGGACATTAGAAGGCTTAGGCCTCTTTCACACGGGCGTCATGTTTGACGCCCGGATAAGAGGCGGGTGCGTTGCGGGAATCGACGCGATTTTTCCGCGCGTGTGCTAACGTTTGTAGTGCGTTTAGCACGCGCGTGAAAAAATCCGCATGCTTGGTACCCAGACCCGAAGTCAGACTTCATCACTGAAGTCTGGTTTCGGGATGAGTATTCTGTATGTGTAATTATTTTCCTTTATAACATAGTTATAAGGGAAAATAATCGCATTCTAATTACAGAATGCAATGTTCCCCGGGCTTTAGAGGGTTAAAAATAATAAAGAGTTAACTTACCTTCTCCCATTGTGCACGCAGAGCCCCAGAACGTCTTCTTTCTTGATGGTTTGGATGCTTGAGGACCTGTGGTGACGTCACAGGGTCACATGGTCCAATCATAGAAGCATTTGAGTGGACCATGTGACCCATGTGATCCTGTGACGTCACCAAGGTCCTTCATCCAACAGATGTTGGATGAAGGACCTGCCGTGATGTCACAGGATCACATGGGTCACATGGTCCACTCAAATGCTTCTATGATTGGACCATGTGACCCTGTGACGTCACCACAGGTCCTCAAGCATCCAAACCATCAAGAAAGAAGACGTTCTGGGGCTCTGCGCGTACAATGGGAGAAGGTAAGTTAACTCTTTATTATTTTTAACCCTCTAAAGCCCGGGAAACATTGCATTCTGTAATTAGAATGCGATTATTTTCCCTTATAACTATGTTATAAAGGAAAATAATTACGATCGGGTCCCCATCCCGATCGTATCCTAGCAACCATGCGGCAAAATCGCAACGCATCCGCACATGATTGCGGATGCTTGCGATTTTCCCGCATCCCCATTCACTTCTATGGGGCCTGCGTTGCGTGAAAATTGCAGAATATAGAACATGCTGCGATTTTCACGCAACGCAAAAGTGATGTGTGAAAATCACCGCTCATGTGCACAGCACCATAGAAGTGAATGGGTCAGGATTCAGTGCGGGTGCAATGCGTCCTCCTCACGCATTGCACCCGCGCGGAAAACTCGCCCGTGTGAAAGGGGCCTTAGAAGTTTAGAAGCAATTCTTAAAATTTTAAAGAAAATTTCCAAAACCCACTTTTTAAGGACCAGTTCAGGTCTGAAGTCACTTTGTGGGGCTTACATAGTGGAAACCCCCCATTAATGACCCCATTGTAGAAACTACACCCCTCGAGCTACTCAAAACTGTTTTTACAAACTTTGTTAACCCTTTAGGTATTCCACAAGAATTAAAGGAAAATGGAGATGAAATTTTAAAATTTCACTTTTTTGGCAGATTTTCCATTTTAATCAATTTTTTTCTTTAACACATCAAGGGTTAACAGCCAAACAAAACTCAATATTTATTACCCTGATTCTGCGGTTTACAGAAACACCCCACATGTGGTTGTAAACTGATGTAAGGGCACACGGCAGGGCGCAGAAGAAAAGGGACGCCAAATAGTTTTTGGAAGGAAGATTTTGCTGGACTGATTTTTAGATTCCATGTCCCATTTGCACCGTTGTTATTTTTTACAACATTCGTCTGACAGGGTAGATAATGTGCTATTTTTATAGAGCAGGTTGTTACAGATGCAATGATATAAAATATGTCTACTTTGTTTCAGTTTTACATAATAAAGCATTTTTGAAAAAAAAATTGTTTTTGTGTCTCCATTTTCTGAATGCCATATTTTTTTTATTTTTCTGCCGATCATCTTGTGCAGGGGCTTGTTTTTTGCATGAAGATTTGACGTTTTTATTGGTACCATTTTTGGGTACATATGATGTTTTTGATCATTCATTATTATAATTGGGGCAAGGTGACCAAAAAATTGGTAATTTTGCCACAGTTTTATTTATTTATTTTTACAGTGTTCATCTGAGGGGTTAGGTGATGTGAGATTTTTATAGAGCAGATTCTTACGGACGTGGCAATACCTAATATGTATACCTTTTCTTATTAGCATTTTTGACACAAAAAAAAATATGTTTTAGTGTCTCCATAGTCTGAGTGCCATTACTTTTTCATTTTTTGACCGATTGTCTTAGTTAGGATCTCATTTTTTGCAGGATAAGGGGATGGTTTAATTAGTACTATTTTGGGGTGCATACACCTTTTTGATCGCTTGGTATTGTAATTTTTGTGATGTAATGTGACAACAAATTGCTTTCTTGGCACTGTTTTTATTTTTTTTTTATGGTGTTCACCTGAGGGGTTAGGTCATGTGATATTTTTATAGAGCAGGTTGTTACAGATGCGGCAATACCTAATATGTCTTTTTATTTATTTATTTCACTTTAGTACAATATCCGCAGTTTTGAAGCTAAAAAAATCATATTTTAGTGTCTCCATTGTCTGAGAGTGATAGCTTTTTTAAATTTTTTAAGCAATTTTCTTATGTAGGGGCTCATTTTTTGCGGGATGAGGTGACTGTTTTATTGGCACCATTTTGTGGGACATACGACTTTTTGATCGCTTGGTGTTGCACTTTTTGTGATGTAAGGTGACAAAAATCGCTTTTTTTGACACAGTTTAAAAAAATGTTTTACCGTGCTTATCGGACGGGGTGGATCATGTAATATATTTATAGAGTCGGTCATTAACGACGCGGCGATACCTAATATGTGTGTTTTTCCTTTTTTTTCTATTTTTTGTTTTAAAATCAGGGGAAAGGTTTTTTTTTTCTTAGAACTTTTTTTAATTAAAAACCCTTTTTTAACTTTTGGGGGTCTGATCCCCTCAGCAATGCATTACAGTTGTATGGGCTCCCTCACCTGCCACTGACCGCGGTATAGGAGGAGTTAATCCACCGGCATCGTTGTAAACAGTGATGCCGGCGGATACAGTAGGGGCACGGCTATCAGGGACTGCCGGACCCCTGCAGGGATCAGCCGCGCACTGCTCCGGTGCCCTCCGGATCACTATGACGTACTATTACTTCAAAATGCGGGAACGCAGTGACTTTCATGACATAATAGTACGTTGTGTCGGGAAGGGGTTAATGTAATGATGCAGTGTTCTCCAACCAGGGCTGCTAGATTGTTTCTATCTGTTATCCATTCTGGTCTCTTCAATATGTTCAAAGATCAATAAATTCATTCAATTTTTTCATGGCTAAAAAAAGATAATGCACAAGACACATTTCAATAGCAGGAAGAGTGTGTATCATGTGGGTTAAATCTTTTCTCTTTCTATGCGTGAGCCAGCATTCATAACTGGCTCAATCCAGTCAATAAAGGAAAAGTTTATGAAAAGATAAGGTGCCAATCACAAAATCTGGTCCGAATGGAAATAGGTTTGGTTGATATAAAATTATTTTATTTTCTGCTCTTCCTCTACTGATATAATGGGGCGATGGTTATTGAATAATGGATGATAAAATATCATATATATTGATTGTATTCATGCACTTGAATTGCGTATAAAATAAAGTTTATTAAAAAAAACGTATTCCAAAGGAATGTCCTTCTTTCCATACATTCAATAGATAAATATCCTAATACTTTATTTTTTGACAGTATTGAAAACTGTAGTCTGCCATGCTGTTTAACCCTTTAAGGACTCGGGGTTTTTTCATTTTTGCATTTTCGTTTTGCGCTCCATGCCTTCCGAGAGCCATAACTTTTTTATTTTTACGTTCACATGGCCATATGAGGGCTTTATTTTTGCGGGACAAGTTGTACTTTCCAACGCCACCATTTAATATTGCATACGATGTAGTGGGAAGCGGGAAAAAAATTCCAAATGGGGTGAAATTGCAAAAAAAAAACAATTCTACCACAATTTTACGGGTTTTTAAATTACGACGTTTGATGTGTGATAAAACTGACCATTTAGTTTTATTCTACAGGTCAGTACGAATCCGGCGATAACCAATATGTATAGATTTTCTTGCGTTTTGATAGTGAAAAAAATTCAAAAGTGGGAAATTTTTTATTTTTTTATTTTTGTCGCCATATTTTGACCCCTATAACTTTTTTGTAATTAAGTGTATGGCATTGTATGGGGGCTTATTTTTTGCGGGGCGATCTGAACTTTTAGTTGATACCATTATGGGGTGTGTAGGACTTTTTGATCACTTTTTATTTAATTTTTTTGAGGAAATGAAGCGCTCAAAATGGCGAATCCGCCATTTGGGCGCTTTTTCCGTTTTTCTGTTTACCGTATGGGGAATATATTTTTATATTTTTATACCACGGGCGTTTTCGCACATTATGACACCCATGATGTGTATTTTTTAAAAAAATTATTATTTTATTTTAATTTTGGGGAAAGGGGGTGATTTGAATTTTTAGGTTTTTTTATTTATTTTTTTATTTTTTTATTTCTTTTATTTTTCTTTTACACTGTTATATAGGTCCCATAGGGACCTATATAAATCAGTCATCTGATTGCTTCTAACATAAACTCCAATACACTTGTATTGGAGTTTATGAGGATTTTACTACTTTCCTATGAAGCCCTATTGCTAACAAGGGCTCCATAGGAAATAGTAAGTGATAGCCTCATGCTGAATGAAAGGCTTAAGGCTATCCCTTACAGCGCTCGGATTCTCCCGATCACCACTAGGGGAGCCGGAGAGCTGCCGAAAGTTTTACTTTCGGTTTAGCGCAGCAGATGCCGTGGTCAGGATTGACCACGGCATCTGCGGGGTTAAATGATTGCGATCGGCATCGCTGCCGGCCGCGATCATTAGCCGCGGGGTCAGCTACAGGAAACAGCCGGACCCCCGCAGCGATCGCGCCCACAGAGGGCAGGAGCGGGCGCCATACTTAGGGATCGGACCCATGACGTACCCATACGTCATGGGTCCTTAAGGGGTTAAGGGTCCATTCAGACATCCGTTGAATGGTTCCGCATCTGTTCCGCAATTTTGTGGAACGGGTGCGGATCCATTCATTTCAATGGGGCTGCAAAAGATGCGGACAGCACACTGTGTGCTGTCCGCAACCGTAGTTCCATTCCGCAGTCCCACAAAAAAGATAGAGCATGTCTGCATCCGCGGACAGGAATACGCATTTCTATCACAGAGCCGGCCATGTGCGGTCCCCAAAATGCAAAACGCACATGGCCGGTGTCTGTCTTTTACGGATCGCAAAACACTTTTTTTGTAAATTGGCAGTCACTGGAAAGGATATAGATTTAGAATGTGATTTATACTTGAAAATATGAAATTTTAGGATTGTCTGCCTAGTTCATAATAACGTTTAACTGGAGATATATCTGTGTCTATTGTATATCTTATTTTGGATGTTTTGGTATTTTAGGCTGTAATTCAGTGGTCGGACATGATTAGCTTGAAATCAAGAATGCCAAACTATGGTTTACCCAGATACCAGTGGTTGACTAATGCATGGAATTTTTTTCAACGAGAGGTAAGAATTTATGGGTTTTCTTATATAGTTTTTTTTATTAGTTATGATGAGCCAGGAATAAATTAATACTTTTATAGAAGAACTATCCCAAATATAATGCAGATTACATTCTCCATTATGTGTTGCAAGACTCAAAGCTGCAGAAGTCTATTTTATCAAAAATACTCTGGGAAGATGTAACCAGAAGATAACATAGCTCCTGTAAGTCTGGCTATTTCCCCTATTAAGATGAAGGACGTGGAAACTTATATGTGGTGGCAGCTCCTATTTATTATATGCATCTCCACAACTACTACGCAAGGAAGTGCACAAAGGAAAGATGTCAGAACTCAAATATATGCCGAGTACCGGAAACAAAGAACTGTGCTGTGTCTATCATTCTGCTGGCCTTGTCATGGTGTTAAAGAAATCCATTGTTTTACAGATTTCCTGTTAATTTAACCATTTCCTGTTTCTTCAATGATTTGTCTGGTTCAGGCGAACATCAGCTGTAGTGAATGTGAATTTATCTGATTTGTAACATGTTAATGGCTTGATGGTTTTTAATTTATGATTTTTGAGGGCTGTAATTAATTCAGGAATAGTAATATGGCTTGCCTCTAAGAAACGAATGCTAGAAAGTCTAAAATGGGACTAGAACGCCTTTTCTGCACTGTGGTAATGTTGCAAGTTCAGTGAAACCTCAAGAGACCACTTAAATTGCAGAGGTCACTATACACAGAACTGAAAATCCATCACAGAAAATTAAATCTACAGTGGGGTGGTCTTTTCAAAGAGGTGACCTTTTGGAGAAGTTTTGCTGTAATATTCTTTCTGCATGTTTACACATACTGAATATCTAGGACAAGAGTAATGACATTTGTATCATAGTTCAGATTCTTGAGACTTCAATCTAAAGAGGCTATGAATACCTTTGCATTATTTTTTTTATTGTTCATTTGCATTTTAAATACTGTACAAAATTAAGTAACGTTTGAACTAGTCTTCATTAAAATGTCCTACTATTTTTGTTCTGGTGGCGAGTGTGTAAGTCCTTCACCTAACTGGTGGTGCTGCGGAATCTGACATAAATCAATCAGAGCTCTGCTCCTGTTCCAGCTTATTGCTGTCTCCTTCCCTGCACTCAGCATCAGAGATAGCAACAAGATGTTGTACATGGCGCATTAAAGAGTAGACAAGAGAGAAGGCATCCAAAGAAGACAGCTCACACAGGCTCTAGATAAACACAAAAGCACACACTAGGCAGTTAGGGGAAAACAGCAGCATCCTGGACACCAGGGGTGTAGCTAAGGGCTCATGGGCCCTGGTGCAAGGATTCAGCTTCATGAAGCCCCCCCACCCGCCCTTCCCTCAATGCTTTGTGACCAGGGGCAGGAAAGCACATAGCCTTCGTGCTGCCTAAGGCAAACATTGAAACAGCAACCAACCCCCCCCCCCCCCCCGCCAAATTTTCTTTACCTAACCCCTTCCCTCTCCGACCACCCACTATAGCTACGCCCCTGCTGGACACCCAGATCCAGCATGTGTTGCTCAGTGGGACATACCCATATGAAAACAATTAAATTAGGAGGATGTTGCAAACAGAATATCAGAGGGTAGAAAAATTGATGAAGATGCAGACTATAACATACAGTATGTAAAAATAACGTCAAAGGCATTTAAGGCAGTAATATAATGCTTTAATATTGGCTGTTACGAAAGCATTTTCTGCAATGAGGATTTAGAATCCAAAGTGTAGACCAGATCTTGTAAGAAGACCAAGTTCACACTGTGAGCCAAAACCAGTAGTGAAGCCTACTCACTAGCCAAAACCAGTAGTGAAGCCTACTAATAGATCAGATGTCATGTAAACATTTGCACCTGTTCAGTGTTTTTTACCCAAGCCTGTTTTTTGGCTCCCAATAACTGATGGAAATACAGTAAGTGACCAAATCACTGAAGTGTGAACTTGGCCTTGTAACATTAAGGTGGCAATATTTGTATAAATTGCTTTCTAAGAAACCACGTAATAATCATATTTCTGAAGATAATCTATTTGGAATTATTATCATGGTGTTGCTGTGTGATATGATATGTATGATACACCCCAAGATGAACTGAGTGCTAAGTGATATTACTGGAAGCTATAGTTTTGTATATGTGTCACTTTGTTATTTCACCCAGGCTAGAAGTATGTTACAAGGGTTGTCCACTATACATTACTAGCTGCACATGTGCTGGGAACAGGGGTTGTGCCATAATTTACTTCTCACTCTAAAGTTTATTTTCCTCAGTTACTCTAGTTCTCATTCTTTTTTAAAAAATGTTTTTTTTTCAAACTTACCTCATTTGCAGTTTTCTCTTATCCCCCATGCTTGAATCCTACTTCCTATCCCATTATGCCGTAGGGCAGTGAGATGTGTCCCAACATCAGCAGGACATATGACACTAACTACACTCCTTGTTGTTACCAATGATACTTGTGTGTGTCCTACATTACAAGGCTCAAATGCAGGACATAACCTACAGCAACTGAAAATCAAATAAGATTGGCCACAGGGTTCAAATAACTTTAGAGTAAGGCTACATGCACACGACAGTTGTTTTTTGCTGTCCGCAAATCGCGGATCCGTCTTCCTTTTTCTTTCACATCCACATCCGTTCCGTGTGTCCACAAATTTTGTAGGTTGTGTTTCCATGTGTCTTCCATTTTTTTTTGCGGATCCGCAAAAAAAAACCAGAAGGCTTGAACCAGTCTCTTAAAGTACCTGTACAAGTGCCCTGGTTTCCAAGCAACCATCCGCAAAAAAAAAACGGATGCGGATGACAAACAGATGGCTTCCGTTGGTCATCCGCATTTTTTGCGGACCCATTGACTTCTATGGGTCCGCAAACCGTTTTTTGCGGACAAGAATAGGACATGCCATATTTTTTTTGCGGACGTGAAATGCGGACGCGGACAGGCAACGGAAGAAGCATCCGCATTTTTAACGGATCCATAGAAATTAATTGAAAACCATCGGATCCGCAAAAAAAACGGAACGGAGCCCGCAAAAAACCACTGCCGTGTGCATGTAGGCTAAGGCAGGTTTTATAAATGGTGGTATTTGGGGAAAGTGATAACAACAGTATCTGTTGGGTGGGATACTTTTATATTAGTGGCACAACGCCTTTAGGCCCCATTCACACATCTGCAATTCTGTTCCGCATTTTGCGGAACGGAATTGCGGACCCATTCATTCCGATGGGGACACTCTATGTCCCGCCCGGGTCCGCAATTGCGGATCCGCACTTCCGGGTCCGCAATCGCGTTCCCAAAAAAAATAGAACATGTCCTATTCTTGTCCGCAATTGCGGAAAAGGCATTTTCTATATAGTGCCGGCGATGTGCGGTCCACAAATTGCAGAACTCACATTGCCGATGTTCGTGTTTTGTGGATCCGCGGACCCGTGGATCCGCAAAACACTTGCAGACGTGTGAATGGGGCCTTAAACTATCTGCACTAATGACTGATAGTTCAATATGCATAATTCATCTTCATGTGCAGGTTCTCTCACCTACTTTGCTCTGAAAATGGCTGCTGATGGAGGGTTCTGTCCATCAGAAGCCTCCATTTATTTTCACTGGGGACAGCAAAAACGCTTCCATTACTGATGATACAACCATCTGCATCTGTTATGAACGGATCCGGTTGTATTATTTTTAACATACCCAAGACAGATCCGTCATGAACTCCATTGAAAGTCAAAGGGGGACGGATCCATTTTCTATTATGCAGATTGTGTCAGAGAAAACGCATCCCAGGGCGGAAAGCAAACCGCAGCATTCTGCTGTTTGCTCTCCGGTATGAGAACGGAACGGAATGCATTTTGGAGCATTCTGTTCTGTTCAGTTACATTTTTTCCCCATTGACAATGAATGGGGACAAAACTGAAGAATTTTTTTCCGGTATTGAGACCCTATGACAGATCTCAATACCAGAAAACATTAACACTAGTGTGAAAGTAGCCTAACTGATGAGGACTATTATATAAGCTTGATCAGGCTGGTAGTTTGCTTCACTTTCTGGATCACATTGTAGATAGGCAGGTGCACATGGGAAAAACAAGCGCATAAGGTCTAAAGCAAGGAAATTTGGAAAGGCTTCATAGCTTCTCAGCCAGGTACTACTTTTAAATAGAGAAGTACTTCTGGTTAAAAATGTAATGCAATGTTGAAGACTAAATAACTCCATACTGGCTTTTGATGAGTTTTCATGGCAATCATGGATGATGTTATAGCAAGTATGGTCTGCTATGTAAGGTATGATGTACACAAAAGAGTACGGTAATTCTGCATTACCAGCAGGTATACGAGAATTCCTCTGGAAAGTTCCTTATACCTGCAGGATGTTAATGCAAGTTATAAATGTAACAATAGATTAAGCTTAAACTAGATTAAGTTTATGGATCCATAAATTAAGTGGAAATTTCTGCAGTGCTTACATTAACAATAAGCAGTTTTTCATTGCAATACAGTTTATTCCTGGAAATCTGTAGTAATGTAACAGATCTGGAGAAGATGCAGGATACACAGAACTAGGTTTTTGCTGCATAGTTCAATCACAATGGCTCGCTGGTGACAGCTTATCATCCGAAGCTGGAAAAAGAGCAGTGAGATTTAGGAACTCTCTGCTACTTACCAACTATGTAACATATTTGTTATATGAAAGCACGCCAACATGAATGGCTATACCATAACATAGTATTTTCTGAATATTTTTTTTTTTTTAAATTGTTATAGATCATTATCTCTATTAAAGGTGTTTCCAGGATTATGCCCTTTTTAACTAGCTTCTGGAGCATGTGGTATCTAACAAAAGAATCATAGCTTCTCCCTGCCGCTTTGTTGCAGGGCCCAAGCTCTGTTCATCGATCTTCCATACCTGGATTGTTAACTTCCAGCCAAGGCCTGGGCTGCATCACATGCACCACTGCAGCCAATGACTTGCCTCAGTGGTAACGTGTCCCAAAGCGGGACATTATTGCTAGGTCACATGACCCCGTCAGTACATCGGCCTAAAGATCGCCCGGAGCAGGTATGATTTTTTCATTAGGTACCACATGCCCTAAGAGCTAGCTAAAAAGGGCCAGAATCCTATTGTAAAAAAATAGGGTCAGTTTGCATAGTTTTTTGGTGCTAATGTTGCCGCTTTTTCATGCCTCTAAACAGCCTCCCAATTATTTCAAAGGGAAGCAGCACATGCTGTTTTTTCCATGTGCAAAAAATAAGCGTGAAAAAAAGAAACAGCATGCCCTATATTAGGGAGGAATCTCTGCCACTCTCCCATTGAAATGAATGGAAGCACGTTTTTCGCACGGATTTGCTCAAAAAAAATATTAGCTGAAAATGCAGTTTTGTATTGAAGTAAAGACCTATTGGTTAAAAGAGAAAAAAAACATGCTGAAAAACCGCATCAAAAATGCGCAAAAAAATCATTCTGAAAAAAAAAAAAATACACGCATTCAACGCTGGATTTTGTAGCCGGATTTTCCAAATCCGTTGGGTGAACATAACCTAGGACAAATAATTATAATTATACAAACTCTTTTTGATGAAAAAAAAAAATCCAGGAAAATGTATTGGCCAAACATCCAGAAATTCCAAATCACTTTATTTTCACAAACAGTCTACTAAATACAGAGTGATTAGGCTAATATCAGAAGGTGCCCAATATCTCGTGTATGGCACTAGTCAGAGTGAAGGACGGGGATGGCAGAGCCTGCTGTACTGGCAGTATAGTAAATACACTAGAATTACAATTAGGGCTCATTCACACAAATGTATGTGTTCTGTTCCTTGCATTGGGGCCCCAATTTGCGGTCCTCAATGCACGGAAAACGTTTGTGATGCCTCCGGGACGGATCCAGACCCATTCAACTTGAATGGGTCAGCATCCCTCCGTTCCGCAAAAAGATAGCACATGTTCTCCGTAGTGCTTCTGTAGGGTTCCGTTCCGTGCTTCCACCGCTTTGCATCTCCTGATTTGCGGACCCATTGGATTGAATGGGTCTGCATCCGTGTTGCGGAAAGCACACGGAACGGTCTCCGTTTATTGCGGATCCGCATATGCGGTACGGAAACGGAACCCATACGTTCGTGTGAATGAGCCCTTAATGTAATTTATTCACGTCTACATGTTAACCAGCTGGACCTTCACATTTCTTTTATATTTTCTGAAACTGTCAGTCTGTAGCCAGCTAGTAGGGTAGAAGACTAGATGCATCCAGAAGCCAGGGGCCATGTATTTATCGCTCCAGTAAGTCACACATAAAGGGTCGCCTACTTATATATTTTTTTTTACAAAAAGGCTAACATTTTGTAATATACATTGTGTTACAAATCTCACTTTGCAAGTAGATACAACATGAACAATGGAGCAGGGAGCTCTCAGAGCGTCTACTTGTTTACATGGTTCCACCTGTAGGTGGCACTGTTGTATATACAAAATGTAACATTCTTGGATGAAGCAATCAACCAAAATGTGCAGCTGTTCTAGAACTAGAAGATTCGACCTGTATAAACTAGCATATTACTGCTTCATTTACACCAATGTGATACGTAGATTCAACAAGATCAAAGCCGACTCATTGGTAGTTTGTCCTCAGTTCTCACATATGACTTGTGTAACATAATGTAGCCAGTTTCAACAGACACAAGTAAACAATGGTTCTGTACAAAGGTATTGTCTGACGTAGTCTGCTTTAGGCATGTTGTAATCTTTACAACAATGTGTCACAGTGATACGGCCGCCTTTATAGCAGTGATATGAGATCATCCACAATTCCAGAAGGATGATCCAGTTAACTTCAAAGATAAACCGATGTGGCCCACAACGATCACAATGAGCATTAGTCTGTTGCCGCAATAGGATGAGCATACTCATCCTGCTGATTGTGCTGGCGTAACAAGTGTGCCTGTGTAATCAGGAGCAGGGAAAAGCCTGTAACATGCAGACCAGTTCTAATGTCAGAGATAAGAGGGACCCCGATCTTTACCATGCTGCTATCAATAGTGACCACTGCATCTAAGTGGGAATCGCTCTGTATCTATCAGGCCCCTATAAGGCCCTGTCAGAGGCAAACTACAGTATCGGTGTAATACTAACAGGTAAAATAAACTACAATACAGAAGTATTGTAAATAGATCCTGAGTATAGGAACTTGTTATAAAAATAATAAATAATATTTGAAATGTTTGTTTAAAACAAACATTTTAAGTAAAAAGAAATCATCCTTTTCCCCTTACCCTTTCCTGTAAACAAAAAAAAAATAATCATAATAATGCCGTAATTCCTCTTTTTAGTTACCTTGCCTCCAAAAAATGGTAAAAAAACAAACAAAAGGTCACCCTAAAGTAACCCAGAACGGTACCAATGTTTCATGAAAAAAAAAAAAAACTCAGAATTACGTAGAAAAGTAAAAACATTACAAAGTTGTTGCTACATTAACCCTGGGTTCAGACCTGAGCATTCTTGAAACGCGCGTTTTACGCGCGGTATTACAGCGAGTTTTTGCAAATAGGAAACGCGCGTAAAACGCGCGTTCGTGTGATTGACCACTGTGGCGTCAATCACAATACACGCGACAAACGCCCCAAAAAAAGCTCAAGTACTTGTTTATGCGTCGGGTGTTTTACAGCGCGTTCAAACGCGCTGTAAAACGCTCAAGTGAGAACCAGGGCCATAGGAAAGCATTGGTTTTCATGTGTTGAGCGTTTTACAGCGCGCTTGAACACGCTGTAAAACGCTCAGGTGTGAACTTAAGGTAAGTGATGTGTGTCTACAAGGCCTAAATTGGCTGCATCCATAAAGGGGTTTCTTAGGTGATGGCCTATTCTGAGAATAGTCCATCAGTAGCTGATTGGCAGGGGTGAGGGCCCCTACTAGTCAGCTAGTGACTGCCTATCTTGAGGATAGGGCATCACTTAAATAAGGCTGGACAACCTCATAAAAAGGTAAAAGACCAAAAAAGTGTGAAGGAGCCCTAAAGCTGGCCGAAGACTTTTAGTCAAAATAAAGTTTTTTTTAATCTGATGCAGAGGAATTGTATGAACAGTCTTCAGTTGATTATAGCTGATACAGTATGACACTATCAAATAAGTGGTGCCAGTGGGCAATTGTGTAGGGACACCACTCTCACACTCCCCCGAATGGACACACTTAGCTGGACTTTGAGTGCACACTGCTAGTAATTCATACCTTCTAGCAGGAATAATAGAAGAATAGTACAACAGTCATAATAATAGATGTAACAGAACTGTTACATGGAGAAATGACTAAAAGATACGTCAGGAGAAGTGACAGGTCCTTAAGGAGCACATTAGAACTGCAGCCAGACAAAGAACTAGGCCACAAATCTAAATAAGCTTCTTATGTATGATCTAGCAATCAGCAGTGTCCTTTCCAGTGAGCCTGATGACCATGTGATACCTGGACACAGAGCGCAGCAGGGTCTTACTAGTCATAGCTTTTCTCTTTGTGACAAATGCCACATGAACAACAATTCTATAGTGTGTTTGTGGCTACTATAACAGCACAAGATATAGAGAACAACTGTATAATAAAAGACAATACAGTCTAATAATCTTCGGTTAATATATAATATACACTACTCACAAAAAGTTAGGGATATTTGGCTTTCGGGTGAAATTTAAAAAAAAGTTCACGCTGAGGTGATATTATATAATGAAAGTAGGGCATTTAAGTAGAAGCATGCAATGGTGATTTTCTCATCTCAAAAAATGTATTAAAACAAAAGTCAACACCAGTGGTGGGTATACCCCACAAAAATGTCACTGTCTCAAAAACTTGTCATGTGGCCTTGAACATCAATTACAGCTTGACAATGACATCTCATGCTGTTCACAAGTCGACTTATTGTCTGCTAAGGCATGGCATCCCACTCTTCTTGAAGGGCTGCCATCAGGTCATTGAGGTTTTGGGGTACAGACTTATGAACCTCCACATGGCGACTCCATAGCTTTTCAATGGGATTGAAGATGGGAATTCAGATCTGTCACTGTACCATTCACAACGTGTAGGGCAGTTCTGTATTGACTAGACACACCTGTCCACACTGTATCACCACCACCACCAAAGGCTTGTCTGGTGACAACAGTGGCTGATGCATAGCGCTCTCCTTGATGTCTGCAACTTCGTTGGCGGCCATAATTTCTGCTCAGTGTGAATTAGCTTTCATCATTGAACAGCACTGGGGCCCACTGGTCCCTCGTCCAGCGTAGATGCTCCCTGGCCCATGCAAGAGGACGAAGGCTGGTCAGGTACCACGCATAACACGTTGATGTAAATGGTTTTGAATGGTCTGACGTGACACTTAGTGCCTCTTACCTCCCTTAAAGGGAACATGTCATCAACTTTATGCTGCCCATACTAACGGCAGTATAATGTAGAGACAGGCAAGGTTGATTCAGGTGGGCTGTCATTTAAAAGTAAGTGGTTGCTGGGAATCAACATCACAATAATTGCAGAGTAGGCCTGGAAAAGAGTCAGGGCCACCTGAGAAGAATCATGGTTATTTATAAATTCCTGCTCTCCCTGCCCACCTGCAGATGACTGACAGTCTTCTACCTAGTTTTCTCTCTTTCTCTCTAGGAGAGAACTGTCAATCATCCGCAGATGGGTGGGGAGAGCAGGAGATTATGGATAACCATGACTCTTCTCAAGTAGATTTGACTCTTTTCAAGGACTAGGCTGCAATGATTATGATGCTGGTTCTCAGCAACTACTTACTGTTAGCTAATGAATGACACACTGCTGAAATCAGCATTTCTGTCACTATTTTATGCTGCCCTCAGTGAGGTCAGCATAAAGTTGATGACAGGTTCCCTTTACCTCTTAGGGACACAGGTACAGGTACGCCCTGATGTCCTGGTGCTTAAGGACACAGGGCATACCTGTACGTCCTGTGTATTTCCAATCACCGCTGTGCTGTGTGCGCTGAGCGGAACAAGGTACCTGCTGAAATCATTCAGCAGGTACCTTGTTACAATGCCGAGGGGGTCCTGTAACCCTGCCGTATCGGCGATTGCTGCAAACCGCAGGTCAATTCGGACCTGCGGTTTGAAGGATCAGAAACTTTAAAATTGCGTATTTTTTGTTTTTATTCCCCCCACACTGCAGCCCTCTTTGAGGTAACTGGTGCAGGGGGAGGCTGCGGGCAGCGCTAGAAGTGCAGCGGGTGGTGCGGGCAGTGCGGAAGGTGGGAGGGATCGCGATCCCCCACCCACTTCCTCTCTAAAATGCAGGATGGCCGAGCGGTATAGCAGAGTGTCAGCACATTGCTGACACTCTGCTATAAACGGCTAACATCTGTGCTGGTACAGATGCCAGCCGTTTAACCCCTTCCATGCTGTGGTCCGTACAGTTTAAGTGTTTCCGTGTGCATTCTATTTCCGTATTTCCGTTCTGTTAAAAGATAGTTCTAGATTCTTGTCCTACACTACACTATATAGTGTACTGTAGTGTATTATAGAGACATCAGATCCACTGGATCTTCAAGAACCAAGTGGGTCTGGGTCAAAAAATGTATCACTGAATAAAAATTAAAAACATAAAATACACTACACATATTAGGTATCGCCGCGTCTGTAAAAACCTGCTCTATAAAAATATCACATGACCTAACCCCTCAGATGAACATCATTAAAAAAAAATGGTGTAAAACAATTTTTTGTCACCTTACATCACAAAAAGTGTAATACCAAGCGATCAAAAAGGCATATGCCTCCCAAAATAGTTACAATCGCCCCAAAAAAATAAAAAATATGGCTCTCAGACTATGGAGACACTAAAACATGATTTTTTTTTCTAAAATGCTGTTATTGTGTTAAAGTAAAAAAAAAAAAAAGTATACATATCATGCATCACCGCATCCGTAAAAACCTGCTCTATAAAAATATCACATGATCTAACCTCTCAGGTAAATACCGTAAAAATAATAAATGTAAAAAAAAAAAACATTTTGGTCAGCTCACATCACAAAAAGTGTAATAGCATGCGATCAAAAAGTTATATGCCTCCCACAATAGTGCCAATCAAACCGTCATCTCATGCCGCAAAAAATGATACCCTACATAGGACAATCACCCAAAAAAATAAAAAAATATGGCTCTCAGACTATGGAGACATTAAAACATGTTTTTTTTTTGTTTCAAAAATGATATTATTGTGTAAAACTAAATAAATAAAAAGTACACATATTACGTATCGCTGTGTCCGTAGCAACCTGCTCTATAAAAATAACACATGAACTAACCCCTCAGGTGAACACAGCAAAAAAAATTATATAAATGCGGTGTCAAAAGCCATTTTTTTCACCTTACATCACAAAAAGTGTAATAGCAAGCAAACAAAAATGTCATATGCACCCCAAGATAGTGGCAATCAGTGGTTTTTGGAAGGCAGATTTTGCTGGACTGGTTTTTTTTTACACCATGTCCCATTTGAAGCCCCCCTGATGCACCCCTAGAGTAAAAACTCCAAAAAAAAGTGTCTCCATCTAAAATAGTACACCCCTCAAGGTATGCAAAACTGACTTTACAAACTTTGTTAACCCTTTAGGTGTTCCACAAGAGTTATTGGCAAATCGAGATGAAATTTCAGAATTTCAATTTTTTGTTACCTTGCCTCAAAAAAAGTGTAATATAGAGCAACCAAAAATCATATTTACCCTAAAATAGTACCAACATAACTGCCACCTTATCCAGTAGTTTCCAAAATGGGGTCACGTTTTGGGAGTTTCTACTGTAGGAGTGCATCAGGGGGGCTTCAAATGGGACATTGTGTCTAAAGGCCAGTCCAGAAAAATCTGCCTTCCAAAAACCATATGGCGTTTTCTTACTTTTACGCCCTGCCTTGGCCATACAGCAGTTTACGACCACATATCGGGTGTTTCTGCAAACTACAGAATCAGGGCAATAAATATTAAGTTTTGTTTGGCTGTTAACCCTTGCTTTGTTACTGGAAAAAATGAATTAAAATGGTAAATTTGCCAAAAAATTTAAATTCTGAAAATGTTTTCTCCATTTACCATTAACTCTTGTGGAACACCTAAAGGGTTAACGACTTTTGTAAAATCAGTTTTGAATACCTTGAGGGGCGTAGTTTCTAGAATGGGGTCATTTTTGGGTGATTTGATTATGTAAGCCTCACAAAGTGACTTCAGACCTGAACTGGTCCTTAAAAAGTGGGTTTTATGAAAAATTTCAAGATTGGCTTCTAAACTTCTAAGCCTTGTAACGTTTCCAAAAAATAAAATGGCATTCCCAAAATGATCGATACATGAAGTAGACATATGGGGAATGTAAATTAATAACTATTTTTGTAGGTATTACTATGTATTATAGAAGTAAAGAAATTGAAATTTTCAAAAATGTTTCAAAATATTTGGTAAATTTGTTTGTTTTTTTATAAATAAAAATGAACTTTTTTGACTCAATTTTACCACTGTCATGAAGTACAATATGTGACGAAAAAACTCTCAGAATGGCCTAAATAAGTAAAAGGGTTTTAAAGTTATCACCACATAAAGTGACACTGGTCAGATTTTCAAAAAATGGCTGTCACGGATGATGTTGCAGATTGCTGGAACTATAAGGCTGCATTCACACGGGCGAGTTTTCCGCACGGGTGCAATGTGTGAGGTGGACGCATTGCACCCGCACTGAATCTCGACCCATTTATTTCTATGGGGCTTTGCACATGAGCGGTGATTTTCACGCATCACTTCTGCATTGCGTAAAAATCGCAGCATGCTCTATATTCTGCGTTTTTCAAGCAATGCAGGCCCCATAGAAGTGAATAGGGCTGCGGGAAAATCGCAAGCAAGTGCGTATGCAGTGCTATTTTCCCGCATGGTTGCTAAGCGACGGGACCCGATCTTCATTATTTTCCTTATAACATGGTTATAAGGGAAAATAATAGCATTCTTAATAAAGAATGCTTTGTAGAATGAGGATTAAGGGGTTAAAAATAAAAAAACTTAACTTACCTTAGCCACTTGATCGCGTAGTTGGCGATCTCTCTTCTCTCTTTAAGCTTTAGCTGCAGTCTAAAGAACCAGTAATGACGTCACATGACATGGTCCAATCACATGGTCCACGATCAAGTGGCTAAGGTAAGTTAAGTTTTTTATTTTTAACCCCTTAATCCTCATTCTACAAAGCATTCTTTAGTTAGAATGCTATTATTTTCCCTTATAACCATGTTATAAGGGAAAATAATAAAATCTCCAGAATACTCAACCCGAAACCAGACTTCAGTGATGAAGTCCGGCTTCGGGTCTGGGTACCAAACATGCGATTTTTCACACGCGCGTGCAAAAGTTTGCACACGCGCGGAAAAATCGCGCATATTCCCGCAACGCACCCGCATCCAATCCGGGCGTCAAACATGATGCCCGTGTGAACCCAGCCTAAATAAATGACTCACTGGCTTGATCCCAAACTAAGAAGCATATAGGTGAGCCCTATAAAACCATAAGAGCTCTCCCTAACTGCTACACCCATGCAAAGGCCTCAATGGTAGACAATTGCATGCCTACGTACCTAAGGCTGTGTGACACCTGAAAACCCTATAATAGTGAGGGGACACGACCACCGGCTCCCTGCACTGAATACGGACGGAGTCATTGTCACCTAGAATCAAGCCAGCAAGGAAACACAATAAAGGGAAAAGACTTATCTGAGCAAACAGCAGCAGCAGCCTCCAGCAGTGAACACTTCATCCAGGAAGTAGTATAAACCGCAAAATGAGGCAGCATGGGAGGGAATATAAAGGAAGACGATTAGTCTAAATAAGTGACACCTGGCAGAAGGAAAGGAGCTGACAAAGTGAAACCAAAACAAAGAATATCATACAAAAGGTAGGGGAGAACGTCTTTCTGACATTCTCACAGAACTGGCGGTGACAATGGCCTTGTGAAATATGGTTGTGTCCTTAAGGGGTTAAATGTCCCTGGAGTTGTTTGGCATTCATCATCCGATTCTGCAGGGCATTGCTCACAATTAAGCAGTCATATGGGATGTGGCTAAAGGACATCCACTTGTATGCCTTTCTGTGACTTTTCCAGTCTCTCTATATTTCTGTTGCAACCTGCTGATAAAACTCTCTCTAAGCTCAGTGGCCACTTCTGTCTGAGAACGACCTGCTTTAAGCCTCGCATTGACGAGGTACTGTTGATCAATTGTTAGGTGTCATCTTGGTCTCGTGATATCAAAATGTGAACAGCATGAAGAGGAGGACTTTATAAATACCAATTCTAATTTAACCAGGAAATTTATTGGGCGATTAATGAACAAAACACCTGTTGTGAATTTTGTCCTTAAGCTCCTTGTTAGAGAACAGCATGTTGTGCAAAAAGTACTGAAACATTGAACAGTTAGACATGTGCATTTAAATGTGTTAGAGAAGGTCACATTACGTTTTAGGCTCATCCTGAAATTTCACTCACAAGCAAAATATCCCTAACTTTTTGTGAGTAGTGTGTAAATAAGGCTGCTGCCCTGTAGAGCCCCTCTTCATGGACCCCCATAGCACTATTGAACACATTACATTGTAGTCATATGTTCATGAACTTCAATATACAGTGTATGTGTGCGTGTATATATACATTATTTTAAAATGTCCAAATATCATTTATCATTTAATTGCTGATGTTTTGTGTTTCTATCCTCATTAAATTCATCCAACTTTTTGATATTGCACTTTTATGTTAATGTAATTTCAGTTTGAATTATCAGAATGCAAAAAAGAAAAATCATGTTTTGTTTTATGGGAAGCATGATTAAAGAAATGAATATAAATTATTTGTTTTTTTATATATAATGGGATTTGCATTTTTTCTAGCTACACATTGCTGTGTAAATGACTGCTTTGTAAATCATAACTTGAGGCCCATATATATTAGTCACCAGGCTGGAGTGAATGTTTTATATAGAGGGCATGCTTAATATAAATGGTATGCAGAGCTCCAATTGTTCCACCAGCCTCTTCCCTGATGTATGGTGGGAGATGAATTTGAGTCATAAAACAAAGAGATACACATTTTCAATTACAGCATGAACAGAGTGAGAGCTGAGTATGAGCAGCAGATTCATCTACTAATTGTCAAAGGTTTTAAAGTTTGGAGGCATTTACTGTAATTATACTAAATAAAATATCAGATTCAGGATACTGATAAATTAAGACATGCTCTATAACTGCGACTTTGAAGAAGATTTATTGGACTTGCATGCAAATAAATATCAGCTCCGCATAATGATTAGATGTGCCACATCGACACTTGGGCACTATTCATCTGCTGTGTACTACAGCAGCTGCCCATGGCATTATTTTGTTTAAAAAAAAAATTATTTTGACATGTAAACTATCGGCAGTGTAGTACTGCAGTCATTGGGTGATTTATGTTTTATAACCTAAGAATCAGGTTAGATTTCCAGTGGGGATAGTCCCCAAAAAAGAGATGAAGTCAGGAATAAATCTATATTCATTACAATATAAAATCTGTTCACTTATTCATTTTATTTAGATTTATGCACAACACTCTCGAAATTATATAACTTATCTTCTATTAATCTCCATACTATTACTTCCAGGATGTTATATAACACATCACACATAGGCCCTTATTATTTTTTACTATTTAATAGTAAGATGAGAGACTCATGAATTTCATCCAGTAACAAGCTCGGTATATGTAATTAGGATAACTCTCAGTGGACCAATAAACGTATCTTATTGATGGACATAAATACTTGCATTTCAAGGTGAAAGAAAATGAGACAAACTCTTTTTAACAACATTATATGACATCTGAGTGCACTACACAACCTAGCACTGTGTACTTTATATTGTTCAATATTAGAATGCATTACTGTGTTACTATTTTTTTGGCCTTAAGTGACCATTTTACTAGAAATAAGTTAGGACCATGTGGTGACATATGAATAAAATTTAAGCATATCTGAATAAAGAATATACAAACGTCAGATTTGAGCAGGTCAAGTTTCACCAACCAAACCTGTAAATATGATGAGGAAACAATACAGGTATAGTACATACTGTTATACGAGGGGTTTTCAGTAAGTTATCTCCCCCAGCATGTTCTGTCAGTGTTAGAGAGCTGAGCTTGTCTGTGCAGGTTGAGACATGTCTGGATATGCAACACAAACAGTAGCAGTTCAGTCTGGTGAATGCACTGGAAGGGACAGGATGGCAAGTGCAGCATAGTGGGGACCTACGAAGAAAAGGAGGGATTTGGAGCTTTGTACCATGATTAAATTCCTCACAAAGAAAGAAAAGAAGCCAAAAGAAATCCATGAAAGGAAGATTGCCGTATATGGTATATGATTCACCCTCCTCCTACCAAGTAAACTTTTGGGTCAAGCAGTTTGAATGGTTTAGGGAATCAATTGAAGATGGCCCCCATTCTGGGTGACCCGTCGAAGCATCTTCAAAGGAAATGTCCCCTGACTCTGACACCTGACTCTGACAACTGAGTTTGAATAATGCTCTTCATAAGTCAGGGTCAAAGTGAGAATGAGTTATAGATATACTACTATGTATTTGTATGCAAAATTGCATAGATGAATAAAATGCCATGTTAACACCAACCAAACTTATAGCTCAGTGATGGTGCACTTGTCTTGAGTCGAGTGGGCCTGGGTTCAAGACCCCTTTCAGCCTTTAAAAAATTTAACATTTTATTAAGCCCTAGATATGAGGCAAATTCAAGTCATGTGTGACACTGATGTCTGACTACTGACCTAAGTCAGGCGTCAGCCTCACTCCTAATTTTAGGTTCATTCTACTTTTCATATACTGAATGGCATAGATGAATGAAATGCCATGTTTAGGGTCCTTTCAAATTGCGTTCTGAGGATCCGGCAGGCACTTCCGTCCCGCTGGATCCGTCAGAACGCAAGTCGCCTGAAGCATTAGAAGACTGATCAGGATCCTGATCAGTCTTCGAAATGCTTTCAGGTTACTATGGCAGCCAGGATGCTATTAAAGTCCTGGTTGCCATAGTAGGAGCGGGGGAGCGGTATACTTACAGTCCGTGCGGCTCCCGGGGCGCGCCAGAATGCGCTCCCGAACCCGGGTTGAGTATTTTGTAGATTTTATTATTTTCCCTTATAACATGGTTATAAGGGAAAATAATAGCATTCTCAATACAGAATACTTAAAAATAAAAAAATGAACTCACCTTATCCACTTGATCGCGTAGTTGCGATCTCTTCTTCAATCATTAGCTGCCGGCTAAAGGACCTGTGATGACGTCATTGAGCTCATCACATGATGTGATGTCACCACAGGTCCTTTAGCCGGCAGCTAATGATTGAAGAAGAGAGAAGAGATCGGCAACTTCTCGATCAAGTGGATAAGGTGAGTTAAATTTTTTTTATTTTTAACCCCTTAATCCACATTTTACTAAGCATTCTGTAGTGAGAATGCTATTATTTTCCCTTATTACCATGTTATAATGGAAAATAATAAAGATCGGGTCCCCATCCTGATCGTCTCTTAGCAACCTTGCGGTAAAATCGCACTGCATCCGTGCTTGTTTGCGGATGCTTGCGATTTTCACGCAACCCCATTCACTTCTATGGGGCCTGCGTTGCGTGAAAAACACACAATATAGAGCATGCTGCCATGTTCACGCAACGCAGAAGTGAGGCGTGAAAATCACTGCTCATGTGCATAGCCCCATAGAAATGAATGGGTCCGGTTTCAGTGCAGGTGCAATGCGTTCACGTCACGCATTGCACCCGCGCGGAGAACTCGCCTGTGTGAAAGGGGCCATAGGATTCTTGCAGCAGCAATAAGTCCCCTATTCTGAAGGCATCCAATCGCTAGAGGTGAAGTTGAATGAGTGTGTTGAATCAAAGGGGATTACATTGAAAAGTAGTAAGTTCAATTTTCTTAGAAAAAGGTAGATAATTTGTTGAACACCCCTCATACTAAGGCAGTGACAGAGATAAACGTAATTGGGGTCATTTATCAAACTGGTGTAAAGTAGAACTGGCTTAGTTGCCCATAGCAACCAGAGGCACATTTAATTTTCCAAAGGAGCTGTCAAAAATGAGGTAGAATCAGGTTGGTTGCCATAGGCAACTATACGCAACTAAGCCAGTTCTACTTTACACCAGTCTGACAAATGACCCCCATATATGACCTAAAATAGTAAAGAGCCAAACCAGAATAATAGGTTAAACAATGCCTGAAAATAAAAAGGGCGCACCAATAATAGTATTATACCATACAGGAGAGTTCTCTGGCTGGCCCTGTTGATATAGTGCAAGATAGCACAGGAGATTAGTTAATATGATAACAAGAAACTTATTTTTAGGGTGCATTCACAAGACGGTATGTATTTTGCCTTCCACAAAACGTGGATCTGCAAAAAATACAGGTGTCGTCCATGTTTCATCTGATCCAAAAAATACAGATCGGATGCTGTCACGATGTAAGGGGAGGGGAGGAACACCAGAATGACAACAAGGGAAAAGACAAGGAACTAGGTCTCAAGGCTAGGGAAAAGGAAACTGTCACCACCTATGGAAACCCTAAACCTAGACTTGACTCCTGTCAGTATGAATAGACCCTGAAGGTGGGAATATTCATACACTAGAAACCTAGGCCCTGGTAGCCCTGAATAGCCCTAGAGTAGTTACAGGGTCTAAGACTACTGGTTCCTTGCCAGATGAACGAACCAACGTCTCCCTGAAGCCTAGTAAACAACGAGTAAATGGGAACAACAAAATGAGCAGGAACACAGAAGAGGACAGCACACCAGCTCTTCCAACTCCAGGCAGAGAATATCAACCGCATGGTATGAAGTGTGAGTCCAGACTAAATAGAGGAGCAGTAATGACCACAAGCTAAACCTGACACAAGAGGTGGGGTCATTACCAACAACAACACTGCAACACGTGAAAACAGAGAGGCTGTCAGATGACCTCACGTGCAGCCAGTCTCTCAGATCTTCTAACCTCTGCCACGGGAGGGACGTGACAGATGCATACCAAAAATACAGTCACGTGAATGGGGCTTAACTCTGCAGTTTTGCATACTAAATCAAACCAAAAAAAAATATACAAAGGCTAAGTGGCAAATTCAGACATCTAGCCCAGGAAGGTGAATTAAGATCTTAATCTATTAAGTCTAAGTCCAGATGAAGGCGTCTTGATGGAGAAGAATGACTCTATGGTGTCCCCAAAGTAGACTGGGGTAGAAGGAGCATGGGTGATTAGAACTTTACAAAAGTAGAGGAGGTCATCAGAATTATGAAGAACCGGTAGTATGTTTGGGTATGTAACTGAAAGGGTTAATTGAGAGCCCCACCGATATAGGATTCCTTTCTTATTGAACTGGTAACACCTTGGAATACAACAGCCTCTGTAGATTTGGCGGAAGCCAATTGCTCATTAGGGAGTTTTGTGCTCTGAAGTTTGCAAATTTCTTTAGTTTACTCACTTATATAGCACTGACATATTCTTCACTGCATTATAGACATTATCATCACTCACTGTTCCCAGTGGAGCTCACAATCTAAGTTCCCTATCAGTATGTCTTTGGTCAGAGGAAACCTACACAAACACAGAGAGAGAATATAAGCTTCATGCAGAAGTTGTCCTTGGTCAGATTCAAACCTAGCTCCCCGACACTGCAAGACCTTATTGCTGACCACTGAGCCACCGTGCTGCACAGATGACATCCAGATAATGTCACCTGGCCTGCCAGAGAGCACATTGTGGAATCTTGGTAAATGTAAGGTGTTCTCAATGGCAACCAGCTAAGAAGCAGAGAGGGAGCAACAGGGAAAACATCTGGTTCAGAGCATACAGCACAGTTTCTACATTACACCAGGTAGATCCCACCCAACTCAGACATCTCAACAGTGCATGCAAGACCCAAAAAAACAAATGAGGCACACCGTTTCTGACTGCATTACATCCACTATACATCTGCAGATGCGAGTCTTTGTCATTTTTTGATAAGAGTAAGTAGGCTTAATAATGATAGGTACCCTTTAATTTTGTATGTATTTTCTAATGCTGTTTAGCTCTATTGTACGTGCAGGCCTGAATACCGAGAAAGATCTTTAATTGTACCATGAATCATTGTATATTTCATTATTCTTCCAGCACAGAGGTATAATGTTTCACTTTTCACACTTGGTCAACAATAACTTCAATAGCTATCAGCCCTGTATAAAGGATAATGTGCCACGTGTCATTAATCATGCCTCAATTTTTATTTAAATAATAAAGCAAATAAGGTGTGATGAAGACCCTGCCAGAATCTGGTCGTCGAGCTAAAGGAAAAATGTGTCTAATTTATGACTGTATATGTCTATGCATTACTTAAGAATAAAATGCTACCATTATGCATAATGGATTTGTCAATACATGGCAAGCTTGTGCCTTTTGGAGATTCGTGATTGCTTGCAGTTCATCTCTTATGATCCGTGCAAGAATTATATGAGAGATTAATGACAGCATGCTTTTCTGTTTAAAAAAGTTCATGTGCTGCGGAGTGGTATACCTAACTGACTGGCTGGAAATGACAGAGATGGATTGGCCCCCTGATTCCTGCTGTGTGAGAGAATATCCAGGATGCTCCAAACAGGCACATCATGGAGATCTCAGTGATTTGTATCAAGAGGTACAGATTTATCCTGCTTTTATTACATGAATGACATTTTATTCTTTTTGTGATTGTATTGAGTACTATTGACGATACAGGTGCATAGCAGATGCAAACAAAATATATTGTCATGAAATTCACTTTTGCTAATCATTGTCAAGAATTGTTAATCTAAAAATTGGCCCTCCTTCCCTGATAGTGGTGTTATGTTTATTAGGCCTCACTAATGGGACAGATTGATGTTTGTGTTAGGCCATCTTTACTTGTGCTGCAATATTCAACTTTTCACACCTATTGACACTTTTCAAAAGTGGCAAGAAAAGTGGGTGCCAGATTTGCAATAAAATTACATGAGAAAATGTGTAAATTACAGTTCACCAGCTCATAGATCAATTTCTTGTGCATTTTACGCTGACACACCTTTCAGTAAGGCCTCATGCACACGACCGTATGTCTCAGAGGGCATACGTTCATGTGCAAGAGGCCTAAGAGTGGGTTAGAAAACGCCAGTCTTATGGCTTGTCCACAGGGCTGATTTTGTGCTTGAATTTCTGTGGTGAAGTCCAGAGTGAATCTGCACACAATCTGCCTCCCCGTGGTTTCAGTAGGAATCCACGATGCCGTTCTTACACCTGTGGAGTTCGAAATTGCAGAAGAGACGTTGAATAGGGCTATATCTGTGGGCAAATCCATGGCATGCAAAATACAGAACCACAGCAGAAATCAGAGAGACGGGCTCCGATTCCTGTTGCAAATTCTCTGGTGGATTTTCCCCCCAGAAAATCCATGCAAACATACCCTTAGTTATTCTGCCCCAATGTGGCCTCTTAAAACATGTGAAAAATGCCAGGAGTTTAAAATGTTCTTTTAATGGTTATGATTAGAGATGAGTGAATTTCTCAAAAATTCGATTTGGCCAGTTTGCCGAATTTTTTTAAAAAATTTGGTTTGATACGAATTTATTCGTGGCGAATCGTGTTAAAAAAAGGCTATTTCCTGGCTACAGAGAGCCTTTATAGTGCTGTAGAGAACTAGTGGTCTAGGGAGTATGCTGTGGTAGTGAAATAATACTGCGAGTCAGTATGACATGCAGATGACAAGCATCGCTCTTAGAATCACTGCACACTTCACTTATTTGGGCAGTTACAGGGCCAAAACTCTCCAAATAACTCAAGTATGAATTCAGCCTTACAGATCGATGTTAGCATCAAGAAGAAGTGCACTCCTTTTACACAGTCGGCAGCTGATTCCACATAGATTTCTACAGAACCTGTTCTCTTAAACGCTTATACAAGTAGACCCCCCCTGACAGAGTAGAGAGGGTGTCAGCAGTAAGTTTGTGTTGACATCACTGATTATTTTGCCCTTCCTCTGATCCATCAGAACAATAACCCTCCATATCACAATCTATATTTGAAAAAAAAAAAGCTTTTAGTCTTACCACTGAGCCACACAGTGGTGTACATAGAGAAGTAAGGGCCCCATAGCAAGGATCAAACCAGGCCCCCCACACAGGACAGAAGGGTTTCCACCTAAACCCCTTTAATGACCCTTGGGCTATTTTTCCACTGCCTCTTTAACTAAGTCTACTTTCACACTGGCGTTTTGGCTTTTAGTTTGTGAGATCCGTTCAGGGCTCTCACAAGCGGTCCAAAACGGATCAGTTTGCATTCTAATGCATTCTGAATGGAAAAGGATGTGCTCAGAATGCATCAGTTCAGTCTCCATTCCGCTTTGGAGACGGACACCAAAACGCTGCTTGCAGTGTCCTGGCACACAATTTAAGTCAATGGGGATGGATCCATTTTCACTGACACAATCTGGCACAATAGAAAACGGATCTGTCCTCCATTGACTTTCAGTGGTGTTCAAGACGGATCCGTCTTGGCTATGTTAAAAATAATACAAACGGATCTGTTCTGAACTGATGCAAACGGTTGTGTTGTCTGAACGGATCCGTCCATGACGGATCTGCACAAAACGCGAGTGTAGCCTAAAAGTTGTTCCTTTAGAAGGTAGAGTCCTGATTAAGTTTCACCTCCAGTAGATGAGTAGATATTCCCAACTAAGACTGGGCCCCCTCTTGCCCTGGGCCCCATAGCAGTCGCATGGTCTGCCGCTATGGTAGTTACACCCTTGGAGCCACACAATAGGGTGACACATCTTGTTCTGTAGAAATCACTTCTCGGCAGCTTTTCATTATCCATCATTGACAAAACGTGATGATCACAGCTTATCACCTCCTCTTCCCTGCACAATGACCACACAACAGGTCATGGAACATACCTAGAATATGCCCCCATAAAAGACAGTGAACATCTCTAGTCGACAAATTCCTATAGCTATGTGGCTTTTGTAAAGAATATCTCTAAACTCTGTAACAGCAGCGCAAGCAAGATTGCTGCCTGTATCATCATGTGCTGGAAATAAAATAAAAAATCTACAATCAGACAGTAAAAAAAAAAAAAAAAGGAATGTGTATCAGTTTCTGGTAATAAAAAGGTCACATTCATTCCATAGGTACTGTATGAATCTAGATATGCCATGATTAATGTGAAAAAATAAATAAAATGAGACATCATAGAACATGATGGTCTTTTTGTAACAAAACTAGAACCAGCCCTGTAGCTCACATAGATCCAGAGATCTCCCCATTCATTGCTCTAGTTGATCTGCTAGATTTAATTCAATCTGGCAGTTCAGGGATGAGGCTTTTCTCAGGAGCATGTCCTGTCTGCTGCAGCTGGTGGCAATTGAAAGATGAGAAAATTTCTCGACAGATAAATTAGAAAAAGGACCAACACCAGGTAGCGATCTATTGGATCAATTTCATTGAACTTTTAATTTCATGCAATCACAAAACTATTCAGATCGAGGTTCTGGTTTGACAACTGTAGAATATTTTTCATGGGACAACCCCTGTAAGTAGGTAATAGATGATAGAGACTTACTAGGAGTTGTGGTATTTGTGTGGTTACAGGTGCGCAACCATTTCTGCTCCTAGTGCCACATTGTCATATTGAACAGCTCCCAAAGGACTGCAATAAATCTTAAAGGTGTATTACCATCTAAGACGTTTATGGCCTAGCAAAAATGCAGATTCCACTTGTAGGAGGGTCCTCTTTCCTTTGCTACTCCAGAGAAGAAGAGATTGTACGCATGCTCTATCTCTGTATGGAATATCATGAGCTTTACACATCTTCCATAAACAACAACGGAGAGAGCCGCATGCATGGACTGCCTCCTATCTAACTCATATTCTGTTTTTCTGGATTGCTAAATAGTTCAAGAGACCCCATTGCTAATATAAAGTGACCCAGAGATGGCTACACAGTGCACCATTAGTACTCGCTGTCACTGATCCTGAGCTACACATATGTGCTACTCCTTATCTCTCTGACATAGAAAGTACACACAAGCTGCAGTACGCAGACAAGCATTTCTCTGTCTAGATGGTCAGGGCAGCACAGAATAGCATCGCTGGACAAAGGTTTTGCTCCCCTGTATTACAGGGGGTAGAAGTAAAGTATTATAGAGTGTTGTGCTGCACCTAGTCCTGTACTTTTCCTTAGTATGTACTGCTTATATTGTTCTCCTCGTATGTTTTTTCCACATTTTTATTACAGTCCTGATCAAAAGTTTAAGACCAAAATCATATTTAGCATGGCTGGATCTTAACAAGGATGCAAGTGGAGCTTCAACATGCAGCAAGAAGAAATGGGAGTGAGACAAAACATTTTTCAAGCATTCAATTTAATGAAAACAACAAATAAACTGAAACAGGCTGTTTTACAGCTGATCAAAAGTTTAGGACCACACCTCCAAAAAAAAAATCTAAACCCCCCCCCAAAACAGAAATCAAACTTCCAAACATGAACTCAGTACTGAGTAGCTCCGCCGTTATTGTTGATCACTTAAAAAAATTCATTTCGGCATGCTTGATGCAAGCGTTTCCATGAGGTGAGTGGGAACATTTCTCCAAGTGGTGAAGACGGCCACACGAAGGCCATCTACTGTCTGGAACTATTGTCCATTTTTGTAAACTTCCCTTGCCATCCATCCCCAAAGGTTCTCAATTGGATTTAGATCAGGGGAACACGCAGGATGGGCCAAAAGAGTGATGTTATTCTCCTCGAAGAAGTCCCTTGTCCTGCGGGCATTGTGTACTGTAGCGTTGTCCGGTTGAAAAACCCAGTCATTACCACACAGACGGGGGCCTTCAGTCATGAGGAATGCTCTCTGCAACATCTGGACATAGCCAGCGGCCATTTGACGCCCCTGCACTTCATGAAGCTCCATTGTTCCACTGAAGGAAAAAGCACCCCAGACCATTATGGCGCCCCCTTCACTGTGACGCCTAGAAAACATCTCAGGTGGGATCTGCTTGTCATGCCAGTAAAGTTGGAAACCATCAGGACCATCAAGGTTCAATTTTTTATCATCAGAGAATAAAACTTTCTTTCACCTTTGAATGTCCCATGTTTGGTGCTCTCTTGCAAAGTCCAAACGAGCAGTTCTGTGGCGTTCAAGGAGACAAGGACTTTGAAGACGTTTTTTGTTTTTAAAGCCCTTCCGTCTAAGATGCTGTCTGATGGTTATGGGGCTGGAGTCAGCACCAGTGGGGCCTTAATTTGGGTCGAGGATCGTCCAGTGTCTTGATGGACAGCCAATTGGATCCTCCGGCTCTGTGCTGGTGAAATTTTTTGGGGTATTCCACTTGACTTTTTTGTTCCATAACCCTCAAGATCATTTAAGAAATTCCAAATGACTGTCTTACTGCGTCCCACCTCAGCAGCGATGGCGCGCTGTGAGAGACCCTGCTTATGCAGTTCAACAACCCGACCACATTAAAAAAGGGAGAGTTTTTTTGCCCTTGCCATCACAACGTGTGACTACCTGACAAAAAATGACAATGAATCCACATCTTTGCACAGATTTGGCCTTTTAAAGGCATGTGGTCCTAAAATTTGGATCAGCTAAAAAACAGCGTGTGTCAATTTAATCGTTATTTTCAATTAATTGAATGCTCAAAAAATGTTTTGTCCCACTCTCATTTCTTCTTGTTGCATGTTGAAGCTCTACTTGGAACCTTGTTAAGATCCAGCAATGTAAAATATGATTTTTTTGTCTTAAAGTTTTGATCAGGACTGTATATATTGCATGATAGTATTTTATGCTAGTATCTGCAATAATATTTTATCTTAGATCAGCTAGGACATCGAGAACAAGGTATAGTCATAAGGATTACAAAGAACTAAAGCTTTTCATGTTGAATTTATCCGCTACATGTGGTTGGCAGTTGCAACTCACATTTCCACATGTACGGTCTCTCTCTGCTGATTCCGCACAAAGGGTCCCCCACATCTGAACTAATGTTTAGTCTACATTTGAACTGGATTACCTGCACCTAATTACATTAAAGGGGTTTTGCACGTTTTGGAGGGGAGTGGCAAACCACAGTCCTGGGAAGACCTGTAAAGGTAAGCGTACTTGCCTGTTTGATGACGCCACACTGGTCAGCTGTTCCCCTTCCATCATGACAAATGGTCCTGTGACAGAAGGAGAGCAGGTCACTGCTGCAGCCAGTTATTGGCTGCGGTAGCATCAAACTTGACGTTTACATCCAGAGAACCAGCAGAGCAGCCGAAGCTGTAGAGCAAAGGCAAAGCAGGTAAGTATGCTTTCTTTCACAGGTCTGCACAGGAAGGAGGAGAGGTTTGCCAAAACCCCCATAAAGGTGCACAACTCCTTTAAATATATTGTACTGTAGTTTATTTTCTGTTGATTTTAATTTTAAATCTCTGTAATTTTTAGGTTATTGATAGGGATGAGTGAATCACCGAAGTCAATTTGCATAAAACTTTGTTTCAATACTGTACAGAGCGAGCACTCCGTACAGTAATAGAATGTATTGGCTCCGATGAGCCGGAGTTATTACTTAACAAAGTCTCGCGAGACTTCGGGTAATAACTTTATAGATTAATTTTTACTGTAAAAAAAAAAACATTTCCCGAACTCGGGTTCGGTTCCAAGTGGTACCTTGGAACCGAACCCGAGTTCGGGAAATGGTTTTTTACAGTATAAATCAATTTATGAAGTTATTATGCGAAGTGTTGCGAAACTTTGCGAAGTAATAACTTCGGCTCATAGGTGAGTACATTCTCATACGGTACGGAGCGCTCGCTCCGTACAGTATTTAAACGAAGTTTTATGCGAATTGACTTTGGATGTTTCATCCAAAGTCAATTCGTTCATCCTTAGTTATTGTATATAACCAATATTTCAGACGTACCCATCATACGATTTACTTACAGCATTTACACATAGATGAATCTTACTTACTGTGAGGTTAAGTAAAAATATAATCAAGTTTCCAGAGCCTGCTATTGGGAAACAGTATAAAAATAGCAGTATTCCCCAGAGGCACAAAACTACAAAGCAAATAATGGACACCCTCACACCAATACTAAGCAGGCTTATGATGACTCCCTTGGGATTAGTGTTCAATTCAGCTGCAATCCATCAAATTCCTACTGTGTTCCAAGGGTTGAAAATGTAGACCAGAACAAAAAATGTACAGTATTGCTCAGATATCTTAGTGGCAAATGCTGTGTGATAGAACCTACAGTAGTTAGAAGTGAAAAACACAGCTTCAGAGGCATAGTAAAAAAAAAATCCTAAATGTGAAAATTCTAATGCATGGTATTTAAAGCGACACTTTTATTAGAAGGGAGTATTTTTAAACTCAGTATTCATAGGAAACAATTGTTTTGAGAATATTTAGTTATTATTCATTTTGAAAGTACTATGCCATTGAAAATTAGATACAAAATATTGTCCTACTGTACCTTCTATCTAATCTATTGTCAGTGCTGCTGCTGTGAGTGGAACTGCTAGTATAATAGTAGATTGTAGAATTGGGATAACAGTATGTCAGCTCCATTATTCTCTTGATAGTCCTAGATGTCACAGAAGATCATTATACTAGTCAGTGTAGTGTGTGATGCTCTAATCGAGTAACACATCCCCTTCCTTCTCTAGTTGGAGTGAAAGGTCTGAATGAGAAAGTCAAGCGAGACTGTTTGCCATGGTAAAAGTGAGAACAAATGAAGATGTTAAAGTCAGGGCAAGAAGTAGGATACATGGAATGACTTCAAAAAAATATATCCAGATAAAAAATACATAGCATATTCACATATAGGTTGTAGTGTTCCTTTAATGCGCAATAATATTAAATTGTGCAAAACCTGTGTGTACTCTGTATTATAGGTCAAGGAAGTCTTTGTAAGTATTTTAGATTGAGATCTGTTAATCTTTCATGTTCACTGTTAACATGTATTAAACATATTTTTGCCTCTATGATTTATGTTTTTGATATATCCTTTAACTTAATTTGCCCAGTCATTAAAGAGGAGCTGTCACAATTCCTGACATGCCTGTTTTAATAGCTTCATGCATTCCCATGTAATAACAATTCAGGAGCATCTATTCTTATGTCTCTATGGTGTGCCATTCCTTTATTATTTCTACTACTGGTAGAAGTTATGGACGAAATGCCAGCAGCTTATAGTAAAGGTATAGATGGGTGTTACCAGTTGGGGGTGTGTACCTGCACAGTCTGAGACCAGCAGCACTGATTGGACAGAGTCAGGAACATCAACTTTTCGTAACACCCAGTAGTACCTTTACAGCTTACTACTGGCAAATTATTTGTAAACTTCTAGCAGGAATAATACAGGAATAGCACAACATAGAGCCATAAGAATAGATGCTCCAGAATTGTTATTATATGGGGAATGCAAGTAGTTACTGAAACTGACATGTCAGGAGAGGTGACAGGTCTGCTTTAAGTTATAATAAAAAAAAATGGAAAAATAAAAACAGTAAAAACAATCTAGGTAATATGTCGCAGCAGTTTTACCAGTTCGATGGAGTAACTGTATCGAATAAATGGTGTTCAGCATAACTGTCAGTCATATGAAGGACCAGTGCAACTGCTACTGTTGTAAAGTTTTTTCTAGAAGTCCAGGTCATTTACTAAATGTTCTCTACTACTTATCCTCTTAAAAATGCCACATCAGGTGAGTCTAACATGCCTCACCTGAAATGGCAAATCTTACTGTGCTGTGAAGTATCGCCTGTGGTTGTTCAGTGTGTTCATGAAGACTGGATAAAATATTTAACCATGTACATCCGGCAGAACGGTGGACACAGAACATGCCATGTAAAGTATTTTAGGAAACTTTGACCTAGCTTATTAACCTAAACAGGTAAAGATTGATCAAAACTTAGGCCCCTTTCACAGAAGCGAGTTTTCCGCGCAGGAGCAATGCATCAAGTGAACACATAGAATCTGCACTGAATCCTGACCCATTCATTTCAATGGGCAGGGGCGTAACTACCAGGGAAGCAGGGGAAGCAGCTGCTTCGGGGCCCGGGCTTACAGGGGGCCCGGCAAGCACGTGTTGTCCTCACTCCTCTCCCTTCGCTAATTATTCAGTGAATCGCAGTGTCCTCTCGCCCTTGTCTATTTAAAACTTATTTTTTCTTTCTTTCAGAAAAGCTTGCCCTGGGGATCGAACCTGCGACCATTAGGTTCAAAGGCAAGACACTTAACCACAAAGCCATATGAGCTGATAAGCCAGATAGCTAAAACAAAAAAATATGACCTCTAGATGTGGAGAACTTTGATAGTGTATCCATACACATTACAGCTGCACCAGCACATTGTATATGGATGTAGCAGAGCTTGGTGTGTTGGGGCAGCTGTAATGTGTATGGATACACTATCAAAGTTCTCCTTATCTAGAGGTCTTATTTTTTTTTAGCTATCTAGCTAAGCAGTTGAAATGGTCTTGTGGATAAGTGGCTTGCCTTTCATCCTAATGGTCACAGGTTCGATTCCCTTCACAAACTTTTCTGAAAGACAAGATTTTTTTTTTTTTTTAAATACTGGACTTTTACTTTACTGCCACAGGGGAGGAGGGGCTATTGGCACTATGATATTGGCAAATGGGGGGAGAGATAGGCACTTCATATTGGCACACACATTAGGGGCAGGGGAGAGGATGGCACTATGATATTGGGATGGGGAAGACAGAGGCACTTGATATTGGCACATTATAGGGGGCACTATGGGGAGAGGAGCACTATGGGGGCATCTGGTGCTATATGGCTGGCTACTGGCACATTATAGGGTGGGTTTATATGGCTGACTACTGGCACATTATAGGGGGGGTTATATGGCTGGCTACTGGCACATTATAGGGGGGCTGGGGGGGCTATATGGCTGACTACTGGCACATTATAGGGGGGCTATATGGCTGGCACATTATAGAGGGGGAGCGAAACGCGCGGGTAGGGGGGCCCAATACAAAAATTTGCTGTGGGGCCCAGTCATTTCTAGCTACGCCCCTGTCAATGGGTCTGTGTACATAAGCGTTTTTATCCATGCATCAGTTCTGTGTTGCTTGAAAAACACAGCATGTTCTATATTCAGCGTTTTTCATGCAGCCCTGGCCCCAAATAAGTGAATGGGGCTTCGGTGAAAAACAATTGCTCACCTGGAAGCAAGTGCGGATGCAATGCGTTTTTCACTGATGGTTGCTAAGAAATGTTGTTTGTAAACCTTCAGTTTTTTATCATGTGTGTGAAAAACGCATCAAAACTGATTGCACCCGCGCGGAAAAAACTGAACCACTGAACGCAATCGCAGACAAAACTGACTGAACTTTCTTGCAAAATGGTGTGAGTTTCACTGAACGCACCCTGAACGCACTTGGAGCAAATCCTACACGCTCGTGTGAAAGAGGCCTTACACTTCCAGTGGGTTTCTGAGTAAATTCTAGCCAAGACTGATATATCACATAACTCACTTCCTATTGGAAAAACATGATATAAATTCAGTATGGGGAATTTCAAAATGGCAGCCTAAAACCTTTTATTTCACAAAATAATGCAGCCTTCCCCCGAATTAAATATTTTCACATATTGGAAGTCAATTTTATACAAATTACACCAGTTGAAAGGGTGCGTCCAGACTTTTGCCTCACCTTGTAAATGTACATATATTGTTTCTGTGCATCCCTTAAGAGAAACAAAGGTTTTTAATGCAGCAGTGTACTGTGGAAATAGCACTTTGGCTAATTATCTTCTCAGTTGTAGAAACAGTGCTGCACATTTCTGCGGTTTGTGATTTCAGCTTTATTAGCAATTCCAGATACACTTGAGGATAGAAGAAATGATGCTACATATAGTACACTCATCTGAGAATGTTCAGATCTAATTATAGATAGGACTACAAAAGTCCTGCGCGCGTTATGATGGTGGAAACGTGATACGACAAGACAATGCAGATTTACCATACTTATGTGTTTATATACTACAGACAAATGGGTGACACGCTTAAATTTACAATGCAATAAGGTATCTAGATTCTTTGCAGCTCTGACTTTATAGGATAATAGAATAATGGCAGTAATATAGAAAATTCATCCCTGGCAGAAGTCTTGGAGCTTAGTTCTTACTGCTTGTTCGGAAACAAGATTTTGCAGGCTTGAATTTAATATTCGAATTGTTGCAGTGATATCCCTTATGGCCTTTTATAGCCCAGTATTCATAAATGGAGATAATTCTGTGTTTATTGTTTTTTTCTACAAATATTGAAATAAAATTGTCCTGTAGTTTGTGTGATGTATTCTGTTCTGTGTTTAATCTGCGCTTATTACACTACACAATTATTTTATATCATGTATATTTGGGTATCATGTGAGAGTTCCTAAGGTTCTCTATGTAATTAGATTATTTATATTGCTGGAAGGTTAAGTCATAGCAGCCATAACAAGGAGGCTGAAAAATAGTTTTTACTAGCCACTGTATAAAAGATTAATGAGGAAATAAGAGTTTACTATATTACAGTTTTGGGCTACTTTGGCCCTTAGGTTACAGCTACATGGCACATTTTACTATTCTTGGATATTTAGTCGTCATAACGCAAAATGCATTACATCAATCCAGGAACAGCAGTAATGGACAATATACTTCCAGCAGCATCACCTCCACCTCCCCAATGTTTTCTTGCAACAGCATTGAAAGACTGTGTACTATATTATGCAACATAGTTGTGGAACGTAATCACACAAAAGTTTATTCTACCCCCAATGTAGGGGTCCTTTTATATTTGAGCATTCTGTTGGAAGTATATATATGATACAGGATATCCAAACATACACCTCTGATGGAAGGCTGCCACTATATAGACATACACTGCCATATGTCATCAATAGTGCTCTTTATTAAGAAAAAAATGTAGAGGGCCATTTACTATTCTGAAATACGGCAAAATTAGGCGTATTTCAGGTGCAGATGCTGGAGCAACCTAACCTATCTGTGACTTCGCCCCACTCACACCAGGTCTAAAATTTGGGATGGGGAAAGGGGGCAGGCCAAGAGGCCTGTCTCATTCATCATTTTGTATGCCTGCTTTAGGTGTAGAAAATTGTCTAAATGTAAGACAGTTAGGAAGCTGTCTTAAATTTAGAACTGGCGCTGGATGCGCCAAAGTTATGGGGAGGCCTGCGCCTCTTCATAACTTCATTGGCACCACCGCCAGCTATGGGCCTTTATTAAGACTGGCGTCTAAAACGCAGGTCTTAATAAATGTGCCCCGTAGTCCTTGATTTAAATTTTTATACTGTATGCCTCACAGGGAATAGCGCACTGCTGCAGTGGTGCTTGAAAGTTTGTGAACCCTTTAGGATTTTCAGCATCTGGTGTGACCTCTTTGTGCAGCAATAACTGCAACTAAAAGTTTTGCAGTAATTGTTGATTAGTCCTGCATACTGACTTGGAGGACTTTCTAGCCCTGTCGCGGATATAGAGCGCAAAATGCTTTATGAAAAGAAACAAAAGAAAGGATCAAAGGAAAAAATATCAAAGTTATTAATCCTACTGAGGAGGGTGCGACATAATAACCTCTCAGCTCGTGGCTGAGAATCTTTTTTTTTTTGCAATGAGTAAAGAAAACAAGGTACCATTGTCTATGCAAAAATATATGTGAGTTTATTATACATAAGTACTAAATACAAAATCAATAATGCAACCAGTACAATGATAGACAATGAAATGTAATACCAATATGTGCCACCAGATGGTGCTGGCACACCACAGAAAAGACAACACAAATACTTTCCAATGAACAATATGCATCGTTGTTAAAAGGATGACCAACATTGACCAGATGTCTAACACTACGTATCCACACAAATGGGGATCTTTGGCTATATACCGGCTAAGTTACTTATCAATACCGCAAGCAATAAACCAGATATATGTTACCAAGGGTCAAAAAGGCCTAAGGAGGGACGGTCAGCTCTCCAGAGGGTTCCCCGTGATCCAGGATAAAATCCAAAGCTTTGCTTCCCCTGGCTATGTGTCTGTTTAGTCCTTTGTTTGTAGTACTTTTTTTTCTTTCTCTCTCGGAATCTCCCCTCTCATCCCGTCTATGATTAATATTCACAGATTTATATAATGTGACTTCATGTTAAGTGGTAAACATCCACCACCTGGGACGTACATCAAAAGAGAGGCATACCCCCCTGACACTTGAAGCAATTAAAAACCTATATTCCCAGAAACTAGTATAACTGTTCTCACGTCATAAATCTAAAATGTAGACAACAAATATGTGGGTTTTTGGGTTTCACAGGTGCCTTATCTTTTGAAAATAACACAACTTTTCTGAGCAACTTCTCATTAGCAGAAATCCAACTGAGCATGCTTTCCTATATACCTCAGGAATACACGCTTCTGGTGATACACACAGGATATAAATACGTTAATATACGATTATAACATGTAACTTAATAAAACCAATATGTGAAGCAATATAAAACAACACATATGTGATATATTGATTAACTTGTGCCAAAACGAAATACGATCCACTATATGAATAAACAGACATTATATGTTTGTCTCATTAATAAACCTCATTATAAAGGTATGCCAGACGTGTGCCAGGAAGAAACCTTATCTCGGCTCATAGCCTAGTGATAATGTAAAATTACTCCCTTAGATAGGCACACATCTGCCAGGGAGAACCTTCCCTTGAACCCGTTTTTTTTTTTCACACTGAAGGTTCATACAGGAGTGTGAACATAAGTACAACATGGCTTCTTATAGGCCATGAATACACATTCTAATAATAATGTATAAATGTTCCACAACATTTATGCCATTCCAAAACTTTAACTTTATCTTTATAGCTTGTCCAGATGATCTTTAGCAAACTGCACATGGGCAGCAATGTTCTTTTTAGAGAGCAGTGTATTTCTCATTCAATTCTGTCTTGCACACCATTTTTGTTCAGTGTCCTCCTGAAGTTGGACTCCTGAACATTAGTAGTTGCTGATGTAAGAAAGGCCTTAAGTAGCTTAGAGGTTGACATGGGTTATTTTGTGACCTTGCAGACTATTACGTTTCTCTTGGCGTGATTTTTGTTTGTTGGCCAATTCGGTGGAGGGTAATAAAAGTCTTGAATTTTTCTCATTTGTACACAATCTGACTGTGGATTTATTGAGTCTAAACTCTTTAGATGGTTTTGTAACCGTTTCCAGCCAGATGATCAACAACTCTTTTTCTGAGGTTCTCAAAATTTGTCTTTGTTCATACCATGATATGCTTAAACCACTTCAGCCCCCCTAGCTTAAACACCCTTAATGACCAGGCCACTTTTTACAATTCCGCACTACGCTACTTTCACCGTTTATTGCTCCGTCATACAACTTACCACCCAAATGAATTTTACCTCCTTTTCTTCTCACTAATAGAGCTTTCATTTGGTGGTATTTCATTGTTGCTGACATTTTTACTTTTTTTGCTATTAATAAAAATTTAACGACATTTTTGCAAAAAAATGGCATTTTTCACTTTCTTTTGTAAAAATTTTCAAAAAAAACTACATTCCTATATAAATTTTTCTCTAAATTTATTGTTCTACATGTCTTTGATAAAAAAAAAATCCAATAAGTGTATATTTATTGGTTTGGGTAAAAGTTATAGCGTTTACAAACTATGGTGCAAAAAAGTGAATTTCGGCATTTTGAAGCAGCTCTGACTTTCTGAGCACCTGTCATGTTTCTTCAGGTGCTAGAATGCCAGGAAAGTATAAATACCCCCCAAATGACACCATTTTAGAAAGAAGACACCCCAAAGTATTCACGGAGGGGCATGGTGAGTTCATGTATCATTTCATTTTTTTTCACAAGTTAGCGGAAAATGACACTTTCTGAGGAAAAAAAATAAAAATAATAAAGTTTCCATTTCTGCTAACTTCTGGCAAAAAAAAATAAAATCTCCCACGGACTCACTATGCCCCTCAGTGAATACCTTGGGGTGTCTACTTTCCGAAATGGGGTCACTTGTGGGGTGTGTTTACTGTTCTGGCATTTTGGGCGGGGCTAAATTGTGAGCAGCCCTGTAAAAGCTTAAAGGTATTCGTTGGAATTTAGGCCCCCTTTGCGCACCCAGGCTGCAAAAAAGTGTCACTCATGTGGTATCGCCGTACTCAGGAGAAGTAGGGCAATGTGTTTTGTGGTGTATTTTTACATATACCCATGTTGGGTGAGAGAAATATCTCTGTAAACTGACAACTTTGTATAAAAAATTAAAAAGTTGTCAGCTTACAGAGATATTTCTCACACAAAGTATGGGTATATATAAAAATACACCCCAAAACTTATTGCCCTACTTCTCCTGAGTACGGCGATACCACATGTGTGACACTTTTTTGCAGCCAAGATGCGAAAAGGGCCCTAAAACCAATGAGTACCTTTAGGATTTCACAGGGCATTTTTACGCATTTGGATTCCAGACTTCTTCTCACGCTTTAGGGGCCCCTAAAATGCCAGGACAGTATAAATACCCCACATGTGACCCCATTTTAGAAAGAAGACACCCCAAGGTATTCTGTGAGGGGTATGGTGAGTTCATGTAAAATTTTATTTTTGTCACAAGTTAGTGAAATATGAGACTTTGTAAATAAAAATGTAAAAAAATATCAATTTCCGCTAACTTGTGCCAAAAAAAAAAATTCTGTGAACTTGCCATGCTCCTCACAGAATACCTTGGGTGTCTTCTTTCCAAAATGGGGTCACTTGTAGGGTATTTATACTGCCCTGGCATTTTAGGAGCCTAAAGCGTGAGAATCCAAATGCGTAAAAATGCCCTGTGAAATCCTAAATGTACTCGTTGTTTAGGGCCCTTTGCATTTGGCTGCAAAAGTGTCACTCATGTGGTATCGCCGTACTCAGAGAAGTAGGGCATGTGTTTTGGGGTGTATTTTACATATACCCCTGCTGGGTGTGAGAAATATCTCTGTAAATGACAACTTTTAAAAAAAAATTATACAAAGTTGTCAATTTACAGAGATATTTCTCTCACCCAGCATGGGTATATGTAAAAATACACCCCAAACACATTGCCCTACTTCTCCTGAGTATGGCGATACCACATGAGTGACACTTTTTTGCAGCCAAGATGCGCAAAGGGGCCCTAAAACCAATGAGTACCTTTTAGGAGGGCATTTTTATGCATTTTTCTTCTCACGCTTTAGGGCCCCTAAATTGCCAGGGCAGTAGAAATACCCCACATGTGACCCCATTTTGGAAAGAAGACACCCAACTACCTAACAAGTAGCTAAGTGGCGGTGATAAGGGACCCTTATGCCCCATTCACACGTCCGAAATTCTGTTTGCAGAACGCAATTGCGGACCCATTCATTTCTATGGGGACAGACTTTGTCCCGCTCAGATCCGGAATTACGGATCCGCACTTACGGGTCTGCAAAATGCAGAAAGCACATTGACGGTGTCCGTGTTTTGCGGATCCGCGGATCCGCAAAACACATATGGACATGTGAATAGAGCCTTACAGGGGGGTGATCAGTGACAGGGGGGTGATCAGGGAGTCTATATGGGGTAATCAGGGGTTAACAAGGGGTTAATAGTGGTTATAAAGTGAGGGGGTGGGGTGGGGGGGTTAGTGTAGTGTTTGGTGCAACTTTACAGAGTTACCTGGTCCTCTGTTGGTCGATCCCAGTAAATGGGACCACCAGAGGACCAGGTAGCATGTATATCAGACGCTGTTAACAAAACAGAGTCTGATATACATGTTTGATCTAATTTATTTTACATTTACAGCCTGCCAGCGATTGATCATCGTTGGCAGGCTGCAGAATCACTGCAGAGCCGCGCTCTGCTGTGAACGTGCGCGCGTTCACAGCAAATCTCGCCTCTCGCGAGATGACGCACGGATGCGTCCAGGAGGAACAAACTTGCCGCCGCCTGGACGCATCCGTGCGTGAGGCCTTGGACGCGGTTAATAAACATGTGTTATGAAGGTCAGGCTTTAAGAGATTTCTGTTCTTTAAATAAAATTGGCCACCCGATTGTCATTGCAAACATCTAACTAATTTTACCCTCAATGTGTCTGCTAATCCTAAAGGTTCACATAATTTTTCACAGTCCTGTAATATTAGATTCTTTTCCTCATTAAATAAATTACCAAGTCTAACCTTTTATCTACTTTTCAGACTTTTGTGAAAATCTGATGCAGTTTTAGGTCATGTTTATGCAGAAATACAAACATTCTGAAGGGGTCACAAACTTTCACCCTGGGAACACACCTGAGCGTTTTTCAGCGCGTTCATGCGTGCTGAAAAACGCTCAACATGTGAAAAGCCATGCATCCCAATGTGCATGGTTCACATGTCTGCGTTTTACAGCGCGGACGACCGCGCTGTAAAACGCCCTACGCGATCGCGTCGGCTGCCGTGACTATCGACTTTTGGTGTATGCTGTGGGAGTTATTTACTCCTATCTTAGTTTCTGCTAGACAGCACTCCACTTCTTTCCTTTCATGGACCTCCATGAGTTTGACTCGTTATTGTCAATTTTCATTCTTTCAGTGTCCTTTGTGCATTGCAAGTGCTAAGTGTACCATGTCCCATAGGCTATCGCCAGTACTGACTGACTGTGTTCATTTCATTGTAGGGCTGTAGCCGAAAAATGTACAGCTTCCTGAGAGGAACCAAACAACTACAAGTGTTACGGTTTCTTGGAATTGCCATTGGTGTCACACAGATTCTAGCTATGATTCTCACCATCACCTTGTTGTGGGCTTTGTACTATGATAAGAAGGATCCTAGAACAGAACCAATCCTATCTCCGAGTCATGATGATGCTCAGCACGGCTGCCACCCAGTGGAGATAATACCACCAAACCACACAAGGATTTCTGATCAGAGAACTACTGCCAATGGCTTTAACACATACCTTGAAATGGATGAATTGTGATTGGCTACCATATAATTGTCCTTTTTTATCTTACAAGATTGTCTCCCCGGCTTACATAGTACATGGATACACTGTAAGAAAGAATGTCATCGTCTTGCTGATCAGACTTATGGGATACTATGTTCAAGACATGTTTTCAAGAATGTACGCCATGTTGGATTGTCTTCATATTAAACTATACAGTGTTCCCCTTATTTAATATACCATTCTTGTTACCACAGATTCTATACAATATCTGATTACTGTCAGGAATGGAAACATGGCCAACGTATACCTTGTTCAGGTAAATAATCTAGGGATATATTCACAGGCATTAAATTAACTCTCAGTACAGTAACTGGACTCATCAATTACGGTTCATGGATACGTGGATGAGGATCCCTATCTGATAACTATTGTGTATATTTGTAATTCATTGTATTACAAGGCAGAAATATTTTGTGTAAACTATAACCGACACAAGGTCAGTTTTACTGGGTGATTGTTACCCATGATGTCAAACAAATCTTTAGATCTGCTAAATTCAGACAGATTTTCAATAAGATACACAAGTCTATGAAAAGGCCAGATTTGTTGGGATTATTTGTGTGTATTTCTCTCAAGCCCTTCATCAATCTAGCTAATCTATGAGCTGTGAATGTATTTATTGCTACTGCCTCATGGCTACATGCTAGAAATCAAGCTATGACCCACTGTAGTAACCTGACTATATCTTTACTCTCTAGATATATGTAGGTTTGTAGGAATATTTACAGTAAATATCTCGTTAGAAATGTTATAGGGGTTGTCTGCTTTTACTATGCCTTTTCTGGTAAAATGGACCCCATAAAATGAAATCATTACAGGTTGTCCTAGTGCAGGAATTCTCTGGTCAGTTGCCCTGTAGTGGCACTAATTGACGAATGAAGCATTACACAGTTCTTCAGTAAGTCAATGGATTGTTGATGGGGGTTCAGAATTTTCTGATAACGTATCTAAGAATATTTTTATAAACTACTAATCCCCTTTAATGTAATGTAAAGGAGGAATACTGTAAAATCTTAAAAATCTTATGCTTGTCTGACCTCAGACACAATGACTGGATGAATTTCATATTTGTTTATAGATCTGTTTCATTGGAACATGGATCCTTTTTTCTGCTATGAATTTCATACATTGTAGATTGTCTTCCTGGGTGTCATTAAACAGGTCCCCTGCTAAAATGCATTAGTGCATGGTTTCCTTTTCCCATTCTCAGCGTTTGAAATACAATATAGTGTAACTGAATGGCCTAAGGTGTATGGTCCAATATTGGTCACGTACTGGAGAATACCCTGGGACTACACTGCCAATGACTATTGCAATTTTGAGGTCATGGAATGGAAAGAGAAAAATGGAATAATACAAGTAGGGGGCCTGGCTAATGTTGTGATGTAATGTGCTGTACCTCTTAGCCACTCTTTCTACCTCAAAGTTAGACTGGTAATTACCACCATGCAATTTTTAGCACCTAGTGTGTAAGCTGGAGACACTTTTAAAACATGGCCGGTCAAACCCAGTGCTCAGTGAGTTTGACCGTTTTGTCACACAGAGTCAGATTTATGTGAAATCACAGATGATGCGTGAGAAATATAGGGAAATTGTTATGCATAGATAAGAGCTGGTACTGGGACACAGTAATGCTACGTAACCTAAGAAGACACCAAAACCTCTAGGCTTTGTTCACACCGAGCAGATTTGATATGTTTTTGTTAAGGAGGTTATAGGAGGCTGTAACTGGGAACTAATAAGAGATTTATCTATGAGGTGCACAAGAGGGGGCGACTTGTTCTTTAGCAGTCAGGGGAATATAGCGGAGGAGAACAGCCTTGAATTGATACCACCAATGCATGATGGAAACTTTAATCCGCTACCTAAATTGGCTGCTGCTGAAGACAAGCCCTGAAAAGGAGTACAGTGTGCAACTGTGTGACAAAGAAAGGTAATTCTACAAGTTTAGGATGTAGTATTAGTGTAGTAATGTGGCTCTGTGTCTAATAAACCTGCTGCATTCTATTTTCTCAACTGAACACCGGAATAGACCTTTGAGTTAAAAAAGTAAGCACACACCAAAAAGCAAAGCTTTTGTATACTGTACAGTATGTAGATATGTTAAAATTCACATGCAAAAAACGTAAGTTTAAGCATTAGAGTTTAATTTATATTTCTACAAAGGAGTACCGTAGTTTGAGTGAGCTGTGTCAGTACAACATGTTATTCACAAGATACATTTAGTGTAATTTAATCCATCACCACCCCCAGGGCCTATTAAGTGCAGTACTACATCAATAGTTATATGCCCACTGAGTCCTGAGCATGTCCTTACTAACCCCACATACATACATATAACTGCAATCAGGACAGAAGTGACAGAGTAACTTTAATGTCACTTCAGAAGATGAATGTCATATACTGTATATTATAGCTGAAGACCCGTGGTTGGTTATTGAGTAATTATTAATTTTAATGTGTAATGTATTGGAGTAAAAGGCAGGTGACTTACAATCATGAAATATACTTAAAGTGGAATCTACCATCATATACTGTATCTTCTGGTTCCTAGGCCATGTGACATCACGTTCATCATTCACTTGGCCTAAGCACAGCTGAGCTGCAATACCAAGTATAGCATTTATCCAGTAGACAGCGTTGTGCTTGTAAGGTGCAAGAAGGCTGCGATGCTCACCAAAGCCCCAGTGAGTCAGCTTCCTCATACAGCTGATCGGTAGTGGTATCGGGTGCCAGACCCCACCATTCTCATATTGATGACCTTTCCTTAGGATATGCTATCAGTATGAAAATCCCAGAAAACCCCTTAAATAGTCTTAAATTATTTGGTGATTAGGCCATCCAATTTTTTTTATTTTTCGGCAGTTGTTTGGAAAAAAGTATATGAGAATGAAAAATAAAACTCATTTTTTACATTTTACTCACTTTTTACACTAATTTCTATGTAGAACACCTGTGATTTTGTTTTTTTACTTTGTTTTACATTGTGTTACACAGTGTGTCAGGAATGACCTTTAGGGGAAAATTATAAAGTTAAGCTGTATTTATATGGGTCAATTCTATGGCAATTATCTACCCTATAATAGTTGATAGTTGAGCGCAGAAGATTGCTGCATGTAAATGCAGCTATCATCTCCTCTGTATGTGGGTGAGTGATCACACATCCACATTCAGATTCTCTACTGGCAAACAATGATTTTATGCACCATCTTAAAGATGTTTTTACCCGATGGACAAGTATTTCCTTATTTATTGGATGATTGGCCGTGCATTTATGAATGGCACACTGACTTAAATGTTAAAAAATGTAGAAAGTGCAGCAGGCAACACCTTTTCTCCCATCAAATATAATGAAAACCTGATGGAACAGACAAAAAATGAACACAGCTGATGCTCAAAATAACCCATTGAAACAAATAGGGACTAAAACACTCATGTGAACAGGCCCTTATAAAGCTACTCTCATCTATAAGTATCACTTCTAGGAGAGAATGCCTGTTATACAGTGCCGTACAGATACATATTTAGGCAACACGTGCATGGTAAGACCCTCACTGCACATGAACAGACAGGATAGAATATGTTCTACTTTTTGACATCCGTTTTTCACTGACAGTCAAAAAAACTGGGGTGTGAATAACCCCATAGCCTACCATTGGTCTTAAAACAGACGTGTGATGGCCGTTAAAATAATGTACATCCCATGTCCGTTTTTCACTGTTGTCTGTAGCCTTAGAACTTACAGTTCTATTGGACTACAATATTTTTATGCTATGAATATTTCTGTACTTCACGAGGAATCCGTTTCATGCATGAAATCATTGTATGTATAAGTATATGTATATTGAGGGTAACAAAAATGAACTTTATTCTAGATGTTTAATTATCTTTAGTCATATTTTATAATAAGAGGTTATTTTTTTATTGTGTCAATAATACATAAACCTAAAAATGCCACCAATTTTGTTTGCATTCTTGATGTGTTCTTAAGAAATCTGAGCGTTAAGTTCAATTGTGTTTGTAAAAGGCCCAGTGCTAAAAGAAGATATTTTATGAAATAAATATAGTATAAAAGAAAATAATAAACTGGAATTCTGTGAAATGACAAATGTTTTTGGTTGGTTGATGTATAGCACTAAACTTTGGAAACATGATTTGATAAAGAAGTTTTACTGGACATAAGACTGCATACCATAACTGCAGAATAAGCATTAAAGAGAGAAAACTTTACAAGAGCAAACCCTTTTCATATACCCTATAAAGTTCACAAAGATGTCTGAGAGCTGCTCTTATACTAGTGGACCCAGCCTGTCTATGGATTACGTGGTTAGACATTTATTTGAATATCAGGTTAAGGCTTACTTTGTTAGTGAGTGTTGTCTCTTGAGCTGCTTCAAACTCTTATGCAAAACGCACAGTCAATTCTGCAAGAGCACACCATGCCACACCTGGCAGTCCTGTCCCTTCTCTACACTCAGTAACTAATACTGAAGAAAGAGAAGAGCTGAGCTGCCAGCACTTAGTGACAGTAGGTTTACAGAAACGTAATAAACGTACTTTCAGCTCTTAAGCATTAGCAGTTTCATTCTACTTCCTCCTCCGCTCAGTAAATAACAGAGAAATGCAGGGAAGAGAGAAATATATAAAACTACCAGCAGTTGGCACTGACAGTAAGTCACATAGGATCAGACACAGACAGAGAGGGCACCTATAAGAAGCCAGGGTTTGGGGTAGTAGGATAGGAGGCAAGCTGAGAAGCCTGCCACTGTGACTTTGTAATCGTTTTTAATGGTCAGTAAAATGCTAAGACTTTCCTTAGTAACACTCAGTTAGACTTTAGACCAAGGAGACTCTTTACACCATATTTTCTAGTAAAAATAAGCAGTTTTCTATAATAGAATATATAACTAAAATGCTTGAAATACATTTCCCTAACACCATATTAAAAAATAAGCCAAAATGACAATTACACTTTAAAGCTTGTTTTTTAAGCATTTTAAATCACCTTTTATTTTATTTTTTACATTTTCCATGTTAATATCTACATTAAAAATTCATAAAATCTTGAGGTCACTGATCCTAATAATATGCTGACAATTCCTGTTCTGTAAAATTCACTCCCCAGTATTAATCTCATTATCATCACAGGTAGGACTACAATGTAACACCTACATATACAGTACTGTGTAAAGGTTTTAGGAAATTTAATGGAAAAATACATTGCAAACTAAGAATGCTTTAAAAATAGAAGTGCTAATAGTTTTATTTTATCAATTAACAAAATGCGAAAGTGAATGAACAAAAGATAAATGTAAATCAAATTGTATTTGGTGAGACCAGTTTTTGCCTTCAAAACAACATCAATTACACTTGCACACAGTTCTTGAAGCAACTTGGCAGGAAGCTTGTTCAAAACATCTTTAAGAACTAACCACAGATCTTCTGTGGGTGTAGGCTTGCTAAAATCCTTCTGTCTCTTCATGTAATCCATGACAGATTCGATGATGTTGAGATCGGGGCTATGTGGGGGATGTATCATCATTTCCAGAACTTCTTGCTCTTCTTTATGTTAAAGAAGGTTATTAATTATATTGGCTGTATTTTAGGGTCGTCTTCTTTATGCAGAATAAGTTTGGAGCCAATCAGACACCTCCCTGATTGCATTGTGTGATGGGAAAGTATCTTCCTGTATTTCTCAGCATTGAGGACACCAATAATCCTGACCAAATTCCCAACTCCATTTGCTTAAATGTAGCCGCAAACTTGTAAGGAACCTCCACCATGCTTCACTGTTGCCTGACTGCACTGCTATCCAGCTCTTCCATGAGAAAACTGCCTCCTGCCTGTTTTAGCTAACTAGTTCATATTTTGTCTTATCGGTCTAGAACACCTGCTGACATTTTTCTGAACCCCAATTACAATGATTTCATGTATAGTTGATTGGAAACAAGGCCAAGTGGCTCAATAATTCCTACAAACACCTTCCAAATATATACAAGGTATAGCATCCTGATCATATAAGTACACCAATAAACCCTGCCCATAGAAAACAATGCAATGTACCAAAATATATTCACCGTATTGAAAACACAAAAGCTGTACTCCCCTATCATATTAAAACTATATATTGTACGGGACACACTGAAAACTATACAGTAGGTGAAAAATATAATAGGCCACTTCAAATAAAATATAGTCACTGATAAAAAAAAATCAGGAATAGCATGTGATGCAGAATATATTGATACAGATCAGTAAAATGTATTTATGTAGCTATTTACCCAAATGTATAGCAACTAAATTATAGAGCGGATATCATATGTCTGTCCTGGCAACAACTGTAGAGAAAAAGAGATGAATTGCACCTCCACATGCTATGCATTTATCTATTGCTGCGAAGCATAATTTATAAATATGAACATCAGACCCTTTTATACATTTTGATTTAAATGATTAAGCCACTGACTAGCTAAACATGGTTGATGCACTAACAACACATGCAGCCATTTTATATGACAATGTTATCTCTGTACATTATCTATATTGTAGTAATGCATGTGAAAAACCATTGCAGTGTATGCTGCTACACGTTATTACCCCAAGAATAGCAGAGATGCATGAGATACTTACCTGAGTGAGCTATGTTGGTTTCCTCTTACCTCATCGTCCAATGCACGTTTCACATAGCTTCTGGGAGCAGTGCACTTGTAATTTATTGTGGTAATGTTACAGTGTAGCAGTATCCATTGTATTGATTTGTCACATTTATGCTTTAGTTCACTATGGTTAATGTGCAGTGATAACATTGTACTATTTATTGGCTGCATGTTTGGTTAGACCAGTGGCGTACATAGAGAAGTAATGGCCCCATAGCAAGGATCAAACCAGGCCCCCCAAACCGGACAGAAGGGTTTCCACCTTAAACCCTTTTAATGACCCTTGGGCTATTTTTCTACTGCCTCCTTTACTAAGGCTACTTTCACACTTGCGTTTTGGCTTTCCGTTTGTGAGATCCGTTCAGGGCTCTCACAAGCAGTCCAAAACGGATCAGTTTGCATTCTAATGCATTCTGAATGAAAAATGATGTGCTCAGAATTAGAGTTGTTTCGGTACCAAAATTTTGATTCGGTATCGATACCATAAAAAAGTATTGCGACACTCGATACCACGCGAAAAAAATAAAAACGCCAAAAAAATCTGCGTGCATTCCACATTTTATGGAACTGCCGGCTCATAATACAACAGTCCTATCCTACTTTTTTGTGGGGACAAGGCGACTAAAAGAAAATGGTGAATCGTGCATTTTTTCTTTTCTTTTTTTTTTCTTTTACGGCGTTCACCGCATAAAAGTGGATTTTTTAATAGTTTGGACATTTGAGATGCGGCGATATGTAATATTTTATTTATTTATTGTTTATATATTTTATATGTAAAATTGGGAAAGTAGGGTGATTTATACTTAATATTTTGGTGTACTTTGTTAACTTTTTTTTTTCCTTTTACAGTTTATTTATTAACTTAGGGGCTAGAACATGGGATCATTTTCATCCTATTCACCCTGATACAGCTCTATCAGGGTGAATAGGATCAGACACTCTCCCTGCTGCCCTGTGCTTTGTGCACACAGCAGCAGGGAGCTGACCATGGCAGCCAGGACTTCAGGAGCGTCCTGGTTACCATGGTAACCGATCGGAGCCCCAGCATTACACTGCTGGGGCTCTGATCACTGCCACTGCCACCAATGAGGAGGAGGTGAGGGGACCCTGTGGCCACTGCCCCCAATGATTTTTTTTACTGGGGGGAGGGAGAAAAGGGGGGCCACCAATAATGTATTTTAATACTGGGGACAGGGGGGGGCACACTGCCCACTAATGTTTTAATACTGGGTACAGGGGGGGTGGTGGGAGCACTGGCCACTAATGCCTAGTAACGTTTCATATATAAATGCAGGCAGAAGACACATGCCTCCCGCACCTGCCTGTGACAGAGCGCTGCGATCTGCGGCAATTAACCCCTCAGGTGTGGCACCTGAGGGGTTAATTGCCTCTGATCGCAGTTCTGGGTCACAGGCAGGTGCCGGCAGCATGTGTCTTCTGCCTGCATTTATATATGAAACGTTACTAGGCATTGGTGGCCAGTGCTCCCGTCCCTCCTCCCGCCCTCCTCTCCCTCTATTGGTTGCAGCGGCAGCACAGGGGGAGGGAGAGACCACCTCCTTCTCCCCGTGCTGCAAAAGAGAACATGGCCACGCTGAGAGCGGCGCAGCCATGTTCTCTGATACTGGGCTGTGGGGCAGCGCAGCCCAGTATCGATAAAATACTAATCCTGGTATCGAGCTCGATACCAGAGAAAAGTATTGATTGGGTATCGAAACTTCGATACCCGAAACAACCCTACTCAGAATGCATCAGTTCAGTCTCCATCCCGCTTTGGAGACGGACACCAAAATGCTGCTTGCAGCGTTTTGGTATCCGTCTGATGAAACTGAGCCAAACAGATCCATTTTCACTGGCACAATAGAAAACGGATCCGTCCTCCACTGACTTTCAATGTTGTTCAAGACGGATTTGTCTTGGCTATGTTACAGATAATACAAACGGATTCTTTCTGAGCTGATGCAGATGGTTGTATTATCTGAACGGATCCGTCCATGACGGATCCGCACAAAACGCGAGTGTGAAAGTAGCCTAAAAGTTGTTCCTTTAGAGGGTAGACTCCTGATTAAGTTTTCACCTCTAGTAGAAGAGGAGATAATCTCAACTAAGACTGCTCCCTCTTGCCGTAGGCCCCATAGAAGTCGCATGGTATGCCGCTATGGTAGTTACACCCCTGATTAGACACTGAAGATATACAGTCATGGCCAAAAGTTTTGAGAATTACATAAATATTGCAAATTGGAAAAGTTGCTGCTTAAGTTTTTATAATAGCAATTTGCATATACTCCAGAATGTTATGAAGAGTGATCAGATGAATTGCATAGTCCTTCTTTGCCATTAAAATTAACTTAATCCCCAAAAAAGCCTTTCCACTGCATTTCATTGCTGTCATTAAAGGACCTGATGAGATCATTTCAGTAATCATCTTGTTAACTCAGGTGAGAATGTTGATGAGCACAAGGCTGGAGATCATTATGTCAGGCTGATTGGGTTAAAATGGCAGACTTGACATGTTAAAAGGAGGGTGATGCTTGAAATCATTGTTCTTCCATTGTTAACCATGGTGACCTGCAAAGAAACACGTGCAGCCATCATTGCTTTGAATAAAAATGGCTTCACAGGCAAGGATATTGTGGCTACTAAGATTGCACCTCAATCAACAATTTATAGGATCATCAAGAACTTCAAGGAGAGAGGTTCAATTCTTGTTAAGACGGATTCAGGGCGTTCAAGAAAGTCCAGCAAGCGCCAGGATCTCCTAAAGAGGATTCAGCTGCGGGATTGGAGTGCCACCAGTGCAGAGCTTGCTCAGGAATGGCAGCAGGCAGGTGTGAGCGCATCTGCACGCACAGTGAGGCGAAGACTTTTGGAAGATGGCCTGGTGTCAAGAAGGGCAGCAAAGAAGCAACTTCTCTCCAAAAAAAACATCAGGGACAGATTGATCTTCTGCAGAAAGTATGGTGAATGGACTGCTGAGGATGGGGCAAAGTCATATTCTTCGATGAAGCCTCTTTCCGATTGTTTGGGGCATCTGGAAAAAGGCTTTTCCGGGGAAGAAAAGGTGAGCGCTACCATCAGTCCTATGTCATGCCAACAGTAAAGCATCCTGAGACCATTCATGTTAGGGGTTGCTTCTCATCCAAGGGAGTGGGCTCACTCACAATTTTACCCAAAAACACAGCCATGAAAAAAGAATGGTACCAAAACACCCTCCAACAGCAACTTCTTCCAACAATCCAACAACAGTTTGGTGAAGAACAATGCATTTTCCAGCATGATGGAGCACCATGCCATAAGGCAAAAGTGATAACTAAGTGGCTCGGGGACCAAAATGTTGACATTTTGGGTCCATGGCCTGGAAACTCCCCAGATCTTAATCCCATTGAGAACTCGTGGTCAATCCTCAAGGGGGGTGGACAAACAAAAACCCACTAATTCTGTCAAACTCCAAGAAGTGATTATGAAAGAATGGGTTGCTATCAGTCAGGAATTGGCCCAGAAGTTGATTGAGAGCATGCCCAGTCGAATTGCAGAGGTCCTGAAAAAGAAGGGCCAACACTGCAAAAACTGACTTTGCATAAATGTCATGTAATTGTCGATAAAAGCCTTTGAAACGTATGAAGTGCATGTAATTATATTTTAGTACATCACAGAAAGAACTGAAACAGAGATCTAAAAGCAGTTTAGCAGCAAACTTTGTGAAAACTAATATTTGTGTAATTCTCAAAACTTTTGGCCACGACTGTAGTCTTTGTCGCACACTGCCTGGGGTGCTGTATGTAGGGATCCAACCCCATTTTATAGTGAAGAATAGAAACTACAGCACATAATATTGCTCATTGATAGTAGGATTTTATTTGATATGCGGCATAAATCGTGTAACGTTTCGGCATGCAGGCCTTCATCAGACACTCTGCCGCAGATAAGAAGAAAAGCAGTAGATACAGGTAGATAGCAGGGACTGCTGCACAGGTATTTGGTGATTAGCCAGTTTAAAAATGGGGTGCCGAAACGTTACATGATTTATGCAACAGATCAAATAAAATCCTCCCATCAATGAGCAATATTATGTGCTGTAGTTTCTATTCTTCACTGTTTGGTTAGACAGATGTTATATTACAGTGGCCATACATAATCACCTTTTTCTGAGCTATGTCTCAGTATATTACACATTGCACTTTATTCTTGACTTTGTACAAGTGGCTGTAGTTTATTTGAAGCGGCCTGTCGTTTTCTCTACCTACTCTATATATTGCTTTTAATGTATCCTGTGCAATGTATGGTTTTAATATGATAGGGGAGTACAGCTTTTGTGTTTTCAATAAAATTTATATATTTTCAGCCCAGATTTACTAAACATATAGTTAAAAACCTTTCAAAAGCTAGACCTATCACAAGGGCACACCCAAAAATACAAATAATCCTACAAAGAGCAATGGTCCAAATGCCCAAAGCAAAAACAGCAACAAATTGTAAAAATAATATTTCCTTAATTGAAAGCAATTAAAAATACATATGTAAAAGTTTAAAAATGGAGGAATCCACACAGCAGTAGGGAAAGAAATTCATGTGAGGAACAAACTCAATGCAGACAAGTAAATACACAATATAGTGTGCAAATGCTGGACTTATATAGGCTAAAATTAGGGGATCAGATCTAGTCGTATCCAAAAACGGACTGCGGTACAATGGAATGCATAAAGTGCAAATACTGTACCCCAATGGTGTAAGTGATGCAGAGGCGTCTACCACTAACTATGCCCAACCATAGATGAGATTTCATTGTCTGTATATATAGATACTAAAAATTTAAATAATAAATCTTTATTCTTGAATTTTTATTTAGTTAAAATCTTTTAATTGGCAGCTGCCCTGTATCACAGGCTCTAACCTCTCACTATAAGGTCCCTCGATATTTGTGAAAGGGGCTGTAAAATGGTACAACAATCCATTTTATATATATATATATATATATATAGTTGTAAGTGTAGAGGTATAGATAAAGAAATGCCCGGGGCTGAATGAATATTCTGATGGTGTGACCTGTATATTCACCAGAATACATGGGATGGTGAATCCCTATTGATGATTGAGAATCATGCCCCCGGAATCCATATGTTAAGGCACCACATATGGATCTGTTCTATGTATGTAATGACTGCCTGAGAAAACCCAGGCTACCACAGTGTCGATCTGATGCGGTTAATTGTCTGAATGCATCACCTAGAGGTGTGTATATAATTATGGTCGCTTAAACAGTTATATCTAACACGCTCAACGCGATTCTCTGGTATTCACCAGATCATCAGGAGCCTCAGATATGAATAGGCGACACCAAAAGTTAACTGCATGAGCAATCTAGATAACAGCTGATACATTGTGTGCTAACTACCAACACATTGTATCAGAGTGATGCTTATGAGAACACGTGGCAAAGACCACGATACTCCCTGGTATTGGGAGATTGCGCAAACATAAAGTGTTCCGGTGCCAACAATAAAACAGAAAGAAGGGCGCAACCCCTGCTGGTGGTGAGAGTTAACATCAAAAATCAAAACATAAATGGACAATGCACGCTGCCCCTACTGATAATGAGGGACTGCGCGTCCGTTATGGTATGGCCGTAGTGCGCGCGGCAGAGTGTGTCTTATGAACAGTAGGCCCTGCCCATTGTAGAAGAACAAACCGATCCAGCTGCAGCGGCCGGTGAAGGAAGGCGGAGTTGGATGTGTACGGGCCATCAAACTGTGGTTCCCGAACCAGAATTTAAAAGAGTCTATGGGTAGTATAATGGTACTTAATGCCTAAATTTAGGCGCCTCACTGCAATAATACCCATTATTAAATCAATATATAGTGAAAGCATGTTGTTACGACTATGGCCATAATTGCAAAGGACCTATTGTGCTATATACATGTATATGTATAGCAACCAATCAGATTCCATCTTTTATTTTCCAAAGGAGCTATCAAAAATGAAAGATGGAATCTGATTGGTTGCTATGGGCAACTAAGCCAGTTCTAATTTACACCAGTTTGATAAATCACCTCAAAAGTGCAGAGTGAAAACATGCAAAAAATAAAGTGCTGAAGTGACATAAAATTATTGAGCCACTAATTGGCAATTAAATAAATAGAGGAAGTGTACAAAGATAGTAGTTGAAAATTGGGCATAAAAAACACCCACAAATTGTGTGATAAGCGATAAAAGATTGTGAAGTTAGTAAACAGAACCACTAGGGGAGGCGATCATAATGATGAAGGGAGGGGAAGACTATGGGCAACTGAACCCGAATGAGTAGTGGGGAACCACCACGTTGGGGAACCCAAAAAATGTGGGGGCCGCAGCATGATCATATCCCACGGCTCAAAGCTGGAAACAAAGAATATAATATTGTGAAAAATGGCTCCCTCAATCGATTTTAAACATTGTAGAACCAAGAAAAACATTAGATAAGGACATAAAAAGCATACATAGATATATACCGATATAAAGAGGATAACATAGAGGTCCGTATTGGGCCCCAATATAAGGGGTCACAAGGAAGTTCCTCGCCCATTGGACCATTATAAAATTAAGGTTCCTGGTGTATTCCAAAATAAATATGTAGTGAGATAGTCACTGGAGGATGAATACAAACAGACAATAATGTCCAAAAGGTATGTCGTATAAATAAGCCAAAAACTTCCTGGTGATATTGGAACATCCAACAAACCGCCAATCCCGTAATATCATCCAGAAATCATAGAATAAAGACTGGAAAGGTATAAAGTACGTAAAAATGGACAAACATGACAATTAAGAAGAGACCCTCCAAAATGCTAAAAACAAAGACTTAGTCTGGCATAGAAGGGGCAAAATGGAAAGAGTGAAAAATGGCACTTAACATCCAGTGGTTAAAGAGAAAGAAAAAGGACAAAAGAAGGGGATTAAAGAAGTCAAACTGGAGAGCAAAAAGGCCTTGCACCCACATAGCAGTAGGCCAAAAGGAACCGAAATGGGCACAAAGCTGTTATACTCGTTAACGCCCCTAAGGGACAATGTACAGTTGTGTTCAAAATTATTCAACCCCCAATGCTGTAAAGGGTTTTAGGAAATTGAATGTACATTTGTAATTGTGTTCAGAATGAAATGTTACAAGAACTTTTTAAAGAACCAAATGCAACTAAAATGACATCAATTGTTTTTGTAATACAGTATTAAATGTTTTTTTTGTGGTTTCTTCATTGACACAATTATTCAACCCCTTAAGGCTACGTTCACACGACGTTTGTCGCGCGACAAATAGGGCACAACTTCACTGCAACATTTGTCGCACGACAAAAAGTCGCACTATTGTCGCGCGACAATTTTTAAAATGGGAGTCTATGGTGTCGCATTGCGACATGCAACATGCTGCGACTGCGACACGACAGTTGCAGAAAAACCCATCCGGGATGGATTTTTTCCAACTGTCGTGTCGCAGTCGCAGCATGTCGCATGTCGCAATGCGACACCATAGACTCCCATTATAAAAGTTGTCGCGCGACAATAGTGCGACTTTTTGTCGCGCGACAAATGTCTTCGTATGAACGTAGCCTAAAGACTACCACTCTTAAGAACAGAGGTTCATTCAAGTGTTTTCGATCAGGTATTGAAAACCCCTGTGGATGTCAAGGAGCAGCAATCAAGCATAATAAGCACCAATTAGGCAGATGTAAAATGACTGTGATCCTCAGCTCCTTCTAGACATTTACTGGTGTGTTTACAAACATGGTGAAGTCAAGAGAATGGTCCAGGAAGACAAGAGAAGAGGTGATTTCTCTTCACAGGAAGGGCAATGGCTATAAGAAGATTGCAAAGATGTTAAACATACCATGAGACACCATAGGAAGCATCATTCGCAAATTCAAGGCAAAGGGCACTGTTGAAACGCTACCTGGTCGTGGCAGAAAGAAGATGCTGACTTCGACTGCTGTGCGCTACCTGAAGCGCAAAGTGTTGAAAAGTCCCCGTGTGACTGCTGAGGAACTGAAAAAAGATTTGTCAGATGCGGGTACTGAAGTTTCAGCTCAGACAATAAGGCGCACACTGCGTAATGAAGGCCTCCATGCCAGAACTCCCAGGCGCACCCCCTTGCTGTCTCCAAAGAATAAGAAGAGTCGACTGCAGTATGCCAAAAGTCATGTGGACAAACCACAAAAATTTTGGGATAGTCTTCTGTGGACTGATGAAACAAAATTAGAACTGTTTGGGCCCATGGATCAACGTTATGTTTGGAGGAGGAAGAACAAGGCCTATGAAGAAAAGAACACCTTGCCTACTGTGAAGCATGGCGGGGGGTCAATCATACTTTGGGGCTGTTTTGCTTCTACAGGTACAGGGAAGCTTCAGCGTGTGCAAGGTACCATGAATTCTCTTCAGTACCAGGAGATATTGGATGAAAATGTGATGCAGTCCGTCACAAACCTGAGGCTCGGGGGACGTTGGACCTTTCAACAGGACAATGATCCCAAGCATACCTCCAAGTCCACTAGAGCATGGTTGCAGATTAAAGGCTGGAACATTTTGAAGTGGCCATCGCAGTCACCAGACTTAAATCCGATTGAGAACCTCTGGTGGGACTTAAAGAAAGCAGTTGCAGCGCGCAAGCCTAAGAATGTGACTGAACTGGAGGCTTTTGCCCATGAAGAATGGGCGAAGATACCCATAGATCGCTGCAAGACACTTGTGTCAAGCTATGCTTCACGTTTAAAAGCTGTTATAACTGGAAAAGGATGCTGTACTAAGTGCTAAGATTGAATGTCACTTGGGGGTTGAATAAAACTGATAATGATGTGAGCACAGAAAAGACATTTGTGGTTATTTCATTATAAATGTTATGTTATATTTGTCTGACTTACAAGTGCCTCTTTGATTTAATTGTAAACAAGATGACTGAAATGATCAAAATCAATGTCAAACTGGCCAAAACACTCAATTTCAGTGGGGGTTGAATAATTTTGAACACAACTGTACCTAATTTGTAGATCCATTTAGTTTCTTTCTGTGCAAGCTGCCGTTTCCAATCTCCGCCTCGGATAGTCTGGTAAATCAAATTGATGCCTGTTTCCATGTTTTTGTTAAAAATGTCTCAGAATGGGTTTAAGGCCAGAAATCAATTCACTATCTGCAGCTAAAAAGATATCCCGTATATGCTCTTGCACTCGTCTCTTGAGTTCCCATGTGGTTATTCCAATATTGACCTTCCCACAGGGGCAAGTGGCGTGGTAGATTACTCCTACAGTAGAACAATCGATTTTATGGGTGATCATATATTCAGGTTTCGCCACTGGCTTCCTTGAAGGAATCACATTTTTCAATATTGGGGCATGCAACACATTTCCCACAAGGGGAAGAGCCCCATAACTTTACCTGGTTGCTCACCTTTGTGATGGCTCAGAACAAGAATGTCTCTTAGATTCTCAGATCTATAAGTGAGAGCTGGCTTCTCTTCTATATATTTGTGGAGGTAGATATCGATCCTCAAGATTGACCAGAATTTCATCAAAGCTTGTCAAACCAAATCACACCTGGAAGTAAAATTATTAATAAATTGAATAGGACCCAGAGTTTTTGTTTTCATCTTGGTGAGAAGTGTGCTACGGTTACTATTCTGCGTCCTTCTGAGGGCTCTCTTAATGGATCCATTACTGTAGCCCCTTGGAACCTGGTAGTAAGTTTACGTGCACATCGTCTAAAAGTCTCTTCGTCTGAGCAAACACGTTTCAATCGTAGAAATTGTCCAGTTGGGATATTATTAATCAAATGTTGGTGATGAGCAGAAGAGGCATGCAGCAGTGTATTTGTGGCTGTTTGCTCCCTGTATAAGTCACTCTGGATGTGTCCGTGTCATCTACCCATAATTTGACATCCAGAAAATTAACATTAGATTTACTAAATTTATACATCAGTTTGATATTATAGTGATTCATGTTCAGTGTTGTCATAAAGTTTTTTTTTATCCCTGAATCGACCCCTGCCAGATAATCAAAATATCGTCAATATTTTCTATCGACTTGGTCACAAAGATCTCTCTCTACCATTGACCTAAGAACAAGTTTGCATAGGACGGCACAAAGGCCACAATAAAGTTGTGTGTAAGGGCAAAGTCAAATGCAATGCAAATAAACTTACCAAGATTTGAATCCAGGTTGCTCTTGTGCAAAGTGCGAGCCACAGCCGAAGTGCCATCTGAGTGCCTAATTGAGAAACTCTACATCACATGTAACGAGGTTCATATCCAACTGAACATAGATAGCATCCACTGTTCTCTAAAGATTGTAGCTATCCTTGGTATATAATAGTAGTAGTTCTGCAAGTGGTTTTAAATGGAAATCAATAAGTTTACATAATGGTCCAAAAAACTACTGACTCCTGCCACTATAGGCCTACCTGGTGGTGTGCAAAAGTCTTCATGCAATTTGGGAAGCAAGTACAGTGTGTGAATGGTCGGTTCCTCCACAGGCCATCAAGACATTCAGGATCCCATCATCTTGGGCTTCTGAAAGAATCTCTCTCAGTTTCATCTTATACATATTTAGAGGGAGAACTAACCGAAGAAAAATAAGGCACTAAAAACTAACTTTCATTAATACTATTAAAAGCTGAACCAACAACGGTAAAGCTGGGGTGGACATACACAACAATTGCGAGTGGAGGCGGAGGACAAGGAGGCTACATCACGACGTGCAGATGCACAATTGGTGTTGGTCGTGAATGCTGACCACCGTCCCACTCGCAACAACAAATACACCGGCTAGATAGTTAAATGAATCATAGATAGCCGGATATCTATGTAAAACACAGCTGGTGCTATAGTGTCACACTATCTATATCGGCCTTTGTTATCACTTGATTATTTGCCGTTGGGATGGCAGGTTTTTTGTCTGGGGGTATCAATCGTGAGCAATGGGACTCAGAGGCCAAACTCGTTTTTTCTGAAGCTCAGTTACCCACCACATTCAGCACTCCTACTATCACAGGTGTCTTTAAAAATCTCACTCAAGTGTATAAGAATAATGTTCGGAGCTGGTGGGAGATACAGACCCTGGAGACATACTTAAAGAACAACATTGTACCCCGGGGTCTGCGTATACCAATACTCCCTAACGCTCGTCTGAACTCAGCTGAGTTCATTAAACTGTGGGAAACAGAATCCATTCAGTCTTCCCTCCGTCTGATTAAACTATTGGTGGATGAGGAGCGCAGGGTTTATGATCAAGGTGTCAGTGAGCTCCAGGATCAGATAGAGGCGGTCAACAAATTTTCAGATCACGCAGAGTTCAGCAAAAAGGAGCAGTCTTTAGAACAGGCCATCCAGAAATATACTGCCCAGTTGAAAAAGTGCAAACACTGACAGTACCTTAGGGATACTGCAGACTTTCGCGACGGGCGGTTGTTTGATTATAACACCAAGCCAGCAAGAGTATTAGAGGCAGAAACTGAGCCTTCATCCTCAGAGGGGGAGGGGGAGCCAGAACCTACTAACCGCCTAGCACAAGGTAGACTCCCATCATCGTCAGCTGGACACTACAATAGAGGATTCCCCAGACGTGGTAGAGGGGGGCGCCCTAGGGGTAATAACAAGAATAATTTTTTAGGGCAAGGTACCCCTATATCCACCTACCTACTCAGGGGACGAAAGGAATAGCCAATATGTGTCCAAATCCCCCCCACACTGATGAACAATCCGATGAGTTACAGATTATTAATCTCTCGGAACGTGTCCTCACATCAGCTGAAGTAAGTGTCCTTAAGAAGGGTATGTCCTTTGTCCCCACTCAGGCTTTTAACCTATTCAATTGGGTTAAGGACCTCAACCTCTTCTTGAGAAAATTGAAGTGGAAAAAATACTTCAAACATCATGATAGACGTGAGTGTGCGGAATTGGGGGTTGATGATGCTGATTTAGGGGGCATTAGAGATCTGGTGGCACTGCTCCGGGATTGCGAACGCCCATTGGGCGAGGGCCCATTCACTACCATGAGACCCCGCTCTAGGGCCACCCCACCCATTATTGACACTACCCCTGCTGATGTTTTTGTCAATCTGGTGTTAGAAGACCTTCGTTGCCTTGAAGGCACTAGGTTCAAACATAATATCAGTAAACAGGAACTACAGGGTCTAATGTCATTGGAAGGTGATGACTCTATTGTAATTAAGACTGCGGACAAGGGGGGCAATATTGTTATCATGGGACAGGAGCAATATTCTAAAATGTGCCTAGACATTCTTAATAACAAGGAATGTTATACAGTACTTACCTATAATCCCATGGAAGAATATATTGCCGCCCTGAAGGACATCTTGTCCGCTGCTTTCTGTATGGCATGTTTTTACAGTCTACCAAAGGTACACAAGGGGCTTCGGCCCCTCAAGGGTAGACCCATAGTCTCTGGATCTAACAGCCTCACACAGGGGATCAGTGGCTATGTGGAGGAGATGTTACATCCATTTGTGCTAACCTTGCCCTCCCATGTGCGTGACTCGATGGAGATAGTCAGCAAATTGGATGGCCTCCACGTCGAGGATGGTATGCTGTTTGCAAGCCTTGACGTGGAGGCGCTCTATAGCTCCATCCCACATGAGGGGGGCCTGGCGGCAGTGAGTTATTTTCTGCGTCAGCGGGGTACTGCATTTTCGCAACACAATGAATTTATCATACAGCTCCTGGACTTTATTCTAAATCACAATTTTTTTCACCTTCAACCGGCGCCTCTTCCACCAGCTCAGAGGCGTGGCGATGGGGAGCCCCTGTGCCCCATCGTACGCAAATCTGTATCTGGGCTGGTGGGAGAGGGAAATCGTGTTTGGAGATGAGCGTCAGCAATGGACCTCCCACATTTCCCTGTGGTTGAGGTTCATTGATGACGTGCTGATTTTTGGTCAGGCACTGAGGTGGAATTTGGTAACTTCGTCAAGGACCTTAACGTTAACGACTATGGACTATTTTTACATCGGAGATTCATGGTGACGGGATCACCTTCCTTGATCTCTCCATCTTTAGGAATGAGACCGGTCAGGTACAAACTAGCCTACACCGCAAGGCCACTGCGACCAATTCCCTCCTTCATTGGGATAGTTGCCACCCAGTGGCACTTAAGAGGGGCATACAACGTGGCCAATATTTGCGAGTCCGACGCAACTGTTCTGAACTATCGGACTTCAGGAGAAAGGCTGCTGACCTAAGGAAGAGGTTTTCCAGTAGGGGTTATCCACCCACAGTATTGTCATCTGCATACCAACATTCCCTTACTTGCACTAGGACCTCTCTTCTGAATCCGAGACCCAAAAAGGAGAGTGAGGGGATCATTCGCCTCATAGGCACATTTGATGGTGCCAATCGACAGGTCAGGCGTATTTTTGAACGCCATTGGGGTATCCTCTGTATGGATCCTGACATTGCTGATTGCGTCAGTAAGGTACCCTCTGTCACTTATCGTAGGGGGAGGAGTTTGGGAGACAGGTTGGTCCATAGTTTCTTTCAGACCCCTACCCCACGTACGTGGCTCCATAACCGTAGTAATGGCACATTCCGGTGCAGTGGGTGTATTGCCTGCCCCGTAATCAAAACCGGTGACACCTTCGTCAGCACCAATACGTCCAGGAGCTTTAAAATCAGATGTTTTGTTAATTGAAGAACATCGGGCTTGGTATATTTGGCCACGTGCATCTGTGGCCTACAATATGTGGGCAAGACCACTAGGGAATTTCGTCGCAGGATTGGCGAACATCTTGCAGACATCAGGAAAAAGACAGACACGCCTATAGCGAGACATGTCAACAGTTCCCATCCTCAAGTAGCATCCCCCATTGTCTTTCAGGGCATTGAGGTGGTGCGCCCCTCTCCTAGAAGGGGGGGACTTTGATAGGAGGGTTCTGTGTAAGGAGGCCCAGTGGACCTTTATGCTGGGCACGGTCAAACCTGATGGGCTTAATGACCACATCTCTTATGTCTGTTTCATCGACTAGCATGCATGTTGGTATATGTGGCTTTATATACTCACATATATAATTTCTCTACCAGCCCCTGTATACTGTTGATATTCTATCTGTGCTGTGAGTGATTGTCACATTCACATATATCTTCCAGCCCTGTATACTCCTCAATCTAAACCTGTCTATATATCCATTAGTGACATTGTGATCATTCCCTATCGTCGGTTGATATTTACAATATGTCACTACATTGCCAGAGTCTGCTTGTTGCTCCGTTCTCCCCCCCCCCCCCCGACTTAGATTTTCTGCCTATTATATCCCAGTTATCATGAACTCTGTTCATTTCATTTGAGGTGGGTTTGTATACCTTTCATTGGCACGGGAGGTGTATTCGCTTCGGCCACACCCTCCGTGTCTCCATTGGTTGCGTGCGCACCCTCCTCCCTCCTTCTGGGGGAGTGGCTTACAATATTTAACCCGGCAAGTGACGCGGCCGCCTTACGGCCATCATAGCGCCGGGAGGTGCCGTCACGATACATTAGCGTGGCAGCGCCCTAGGCAGGTCTTCCTTTTAAAGTTCCTCAAGCTCCTGATGAGTTTAGAGATAAATGAAACGCGTTGAGCGTAATCACATGTCGGGACGTTGGTTGCAGGAGATCGCTTGACCTACGGTTGCATTAGTGTCAGTCCGGTCCTTGTGTTGCCCCCTTATACCTTTCTGCTGCACTGCTTTTTCATTTTTGGGCATAACTCACTGGGTACCTACACCAGAGCTTTTTTGATTATACTGCTCTGAGTGTGACACTATAGCACCAGCTGTGTTTTACATAGATATCCGGCTATCTATGATTCATTTAACTATCTAGCCGGTGTATTTGTTGTTGCGAGTGGGACGGTGGTCAGCATTCACGACCAACACCAATTGTGCATCTGCACGTCGTGATGTAGCCTCCTTGTCCTCCGCCTCCACTCGCAATTGTTATGTATGTCCACCCCAGCTTTACCGTTGTTGGTTCAGCTTTTAATAGTATTAATAAAAGTTAGTTTTTAGTGCCTTATTTTTCTTCAGTTAGTTCTCAATTGTAGGGCACAATATCCTATTATCTATATCGGCCTTTGTTATCACATATTTAGAGGGAGGGTTAAATGTAATTTATAACATGACTTATCTCTAAGTTGCTGAAAAGCCTCCTTTTATCATCCATAATATTGTCGGGTATCTTACTGAATTCCCCAGCAAGATCTATCTCAGGACAAAGAGAAATTTTGGTAAATTTAGTACATTTGGTCAAAAAACTAGATGGGTACACACTTCTACGTTGTTCTTCTTGTTCCTCCAATAAGTCATTTAAAATCCCCAATGTTTCCCATTCCTAAGTAGAATTCAATTGATCAATGGTATCCTGGTCCTTGGCGAGGATCTTCTTAAAAGCTTGTTCTTCTAGGTCTTTTACTAAGGAAAAATGGTCAGGTTTAGCAGAGCGGTAAAAATTGAGGCCAGCAATATATGCCATTTAAATGGCGCAGTATATATGGTTTTCTGTAAGCTATGCTGTATCATTTTTAACAATTGAAGTTTTATCTTCACTTTAAAGGGAACAGTTAACATGGTGTTTGAGCTGAAGGCAGCATGTTTAGAGCAGGAGGAGCTGAGCAGATGTATACAGACTCATAGAGGGAAGGCTGTCAGTCACTGATAGGACCAACTCCTGAATTTAAATGAATGAAATATAAGTTTTACTGAATCTTTTCTCACAAAACTATATATCAGTCTGTTCAGCTCCTCCTCTTTTATAACATGCTGCCTGCAGATTATACAGCATTTTCATGGCGACAAGTTCACTTTAAAGTAAGGTTCCTTCTTTAGACTAATTTTGCCCAAAATATGTATTAAAAGATGCAATTTTGTGGATTTTAAAGCTTCCATTAGAATGACTTTATCTGGCTTTTTTTTCTCCATGTTTCTCATGAAGTAGAGGAATGGAAACAGAAAATGAATCTTGGGGGTCATTTATCATGCTGAAATATACCTATATTAGGCGTACTCAAGGCGCCGATAGCAACTAACTGTTGCACTGCTATCTGCAACTTCGCCCTGCTCAAGCCAGGTCTAAAATTGTGGGCATCGAAGGAGACAGGCTGGCAGGCCCGTCTCATTTACCATTTTCTACCACTGTTTAAGGCATAGAAAAAGGTCAAAATGTAAGACAACTCAGAAACTGTCTTACATATAGAACTGGTGCTGGATGTGCTGAAGTATGTGGAGAGGCCTGTGCCACTACATAACAAAACGCCAGTCTTAATAAATATGCCCCTTTGTGGCAATATTTCGGCGCAATTTTGTACTGGGTGTGAACAAAAGAGGGTTAATGAATACAGTACAATTTCTTCATGTGCCCATTTTCTTATAATTAAATCATATCTACTTTTATATCTGTCTCCTCACCCAGTTCCTGTGGTCATGGTCAGGGTCCGTCATGGTGTTTGTCTGTTGCCCACTTCTGACTAAAAACTTCTCATGTCCAATTTGAAGAGAAAGATTGATGTATTAGGCCCCATTCACATGACCATATTTTTGGTCCGCATCTGTTCCGCATTTTTTGTGTATCGCACAGGAACCCATTCATTTCTATGTGTCTACAAAAAAGATGGTCAACCCAACATATGCTGTCCGCATCCATATGTCCATTCTGCAGTCCCGAAAAAAAGATGGAACTTGTCCTATTCTTGACCGTTTTGTAGACATTGGGTCTGCAAAAAAAATGCAACATGGACCTCACGCTGACGTCATCTGTATGTTTTGCGGATCCAGATTTTGTGATTCGCAAAATACATGCCGTCGTGTGAGTGCACCTTTATCATGTTGTCTTGTGCTCACGCTACGCGGCAGGATTGTTTTATGGATACCTGGATTTAGAAATGTCCCTTTGTTTTCATGTGCAATCACTGCAGTGATAAGAGATCCCATACTGTTCAAATCTTTCCTCTAAGGATTTTTTTTTTCTTTTCAAAAGCAATACTGTAGAAAGTCCTCCTAGCTAGAACAATTGAGAGTGGTGTTTTTATCTGGATCGAAGGAGAAAAATAACAACCATCAGGAGAAGAAAATAGGAAAGAGTTTCTGACAACTGCAGTGATAGAGAGGACAATTTTTATTGTTGTGAGAAGAAAGATATCTTGAAGGTGGCGAGACTTCTGCCACATCTCTTATAAATAGTCAACCCTTCACTTGACAGAAGAAACTGTTTATTTCAGTAGGTAAAATGCAAGGTCTTTTACAGAACTTTGGTCAAAGAAATATTTAAGCTATTTTTAACACAACACTGAAGATAACTGGGGAGATTTGTTAAAAACAACATTTTGTATGTCGGTCTTAATCTCTGTCCCCCTGACATGAGATATGCCACAATTATTAAGAGGTGCATGTCACTTATATACTGTTAATGTATGCACTGTATAATGTAATTGTGTGTATTGTAACTGGAGCTGACCAACACAATGCTCATGTATAGATGCTGGGATGAACATCACTCCTTGGTCTGTAAGCGGTGGGTGCTCGTCTCCAGGGGGTGGTAAAAATCCTTCTATATGTAGATAGTCCAATAGTGTTGTGAAAAATAAAAAAAATGAAGACAGCACTTCCAATCAGTGGGGTTTATTCCAAATGCAACGTTTCGGCTGATGAGCATTTGTCAAGCTCATCAGCCGAAACGTTGCATCTGGAATAAATTCCACTGATTGGACGTGCTGTCTTCATTTTTTTATTTTTCACAACACTATTCAACACAATGCTCAGTCCCACCATCATGCCATACCTGGTTGCTTCTGGTCAGCACCAGACTGGAAATGTCTTGGTCCCATGACCGTTGCAGCCCATCTCTGGCCTCAGTGGTCACATATGCTAGAACGGCACATCACTACCAGTGTCGTGCTGGAAGAGTACATGTTACTGCTGAGGCAGTGATTGACTGTAGTGGTTATGAGGCCAAGTTGGCCAAAAGCGACTGGCAACAAGGCAGCATTATGGAAATGGTGGGAATGAAGACAAGTTTTTTAAGTTTTTTTTTCCATTTTTCACAGGTTCAGAGCATTGGGTTAGTCAGCTCCTAGGCTGTACAACCCCTTTATGGATCTAAGCAGGCAGGAGATAGAAGTGGGAACTGTTGCTGGAGACAGATCCAGCATGTATTCCCATGAAAACCATGGTGACAACTGCATAGACAGTCATCCACATTGCTGCAACTCTGTGGAGACCAAAGCCAGAATACTGTCACTCAGGTAACATAGTAACATATTTTTAAGGCTGAAAAAAGACATCTGTCCTTTCAGTTCAGTCTGTTATCTTGCAAGTTGATCCAGAGGAAGGCAAAAAAAGCCCTGTGAGGTAGAAGCCAATTTTCCTCAGTTTAGGGGAAAAAATTCCATTCCTATCAGAATAACAACCTGGATCCATGACCTCTCTAGAAATCTAATAACTCTAATCTGTAATATTATTACACTCCAGAAATACATCCAGGCCCCTCTAGAAATCTTTTAGTGAACTCACCATCACCACCTCCTCAGGCAGAGAGTTCCATAGTCTCACTGCTCTTACCGTAAAGAATCCTCTTCTATGTTTGTGTAGACACCTTCTTTCCTCCAGACGCAGAGGATGTCCCCTCCTCACAGTCACAGTCCTGGGATAAAATAGATGATGGGTGAGATCTCTGTACTGACCCCTGATATATTTATACATAGTTATTAGATCTCCCCTCAGTCGTCTTTTTTCTAAACTGAATAACCCTAATTTTATAATCTTTCTGGGTACTGTAGTTGCCCCATTCCAGTTATTACTTTAGTTGCCCTCCTCTCAACCCTCTTCAGCTCTGCTGTGTCTGCCTTGTTCACAGGAGACCAGAACTGTACACAGTACTCCATGTGTTGTCTGACCAGTGATTTGTAAAGTGGCAGGACTATGTTCTTATCACGGGCATCTATGCCCCTTTTGATTCAACCTATTATCTTATTGGCCTTGCCAGCAGCTGTCTCACAATGGTTTCTACAGTTTAGTTTACTGTCCACTAAAATTACTACATCCTTTCCCATGTCAGTGTTACCCAGTGTTTTACCATTTAGTATGTACGGGTGACTTGCATTATTCCTTCCCATGTGCATAACAATACATTTTTCAGTGTTAAACCTCATCTGCCACTTCTCTGCCCAAGCCTCCAATCTATCCAGATCCCTCTATAGCAGTATACTGTCCTCTTCCGTGTTAATTACTTTACACAGTTTAATGTCATCTGCAAAAATTGATATTTTACTGTGCAAGCCTTCTACAAGATCATTAATAAATATATTGAAAAGAATAGGGCCCAATACTGACCCCTGAGGTACCCCACTAGTGACAATGACCCAATCTGAATCCGTTAATAACCACCCTCTGTTTTCTGTCACTCAGCCAGTTACTTACCCACATACAGACATTTTTCCCCAGTCCGAGCATCCTCATTTTATATACTAACCTTTTATGTGGCACAGTATCAAATGCTTTGGAGAAGTCAAGATATATGACATCTATTGACTCGACGAAGTCAAGTCGAGAACTTACCTCCTCATAGAAACTGATTAAATTAGTTTGCAGAAAAAAAATGCACCAAACGGATATGCCACTGACTATACTAGCTAGTCAAACAAGCAGATATTAAAAGCTGAGACTGTTTGCCAATATATTCCTGTCAGGAACACATCGGAGCCCCTCATGCACAATGTCACGGTCGCTCAGCATGGCATGGGGTCCTACCACTACGCTAACTATGGTGTGAACACGGTCTGAAGGTGATGGAATACTGCTCACAGCCAAGCTTCCACACAACCGCATAGCAGAACAACTAATGCAATGTGAACAAAGCAAGACTGCGAGCCACACCCATATCAGACCGTGTGATGGAGGCTACCAGGTGCACAAGAATGTTAAATGCCAGGTGAAGGCACATTCAATACATATGGAACAAGATCACAGAAATATAGTGGCCAATATGGGGGAACTGCTCAGTTTGACATGACCGATCCCTCATGAAGCTATGCTGATATGGCGTTATTCTCTTATTTTCATTGAGGTACTCCAAGATAGCACCTCTTAAGAAAAGCTTCAAACTGTTTACCCACGACAGACATTAAACCTACTGGCCTATAGTTTACATGCTCTGTTTTTGACCCCTTCTTGAGTATTGGCACCACATTTGCTAAAAGCCAATCCTGTGGAACACTCCCTGTCATTATAGAGTCCTTTAATATCAGAAATAACGGTCTGCTTATGACATTACTTAGTGCTCTTAGGAGACGGGAGAGTATGCCACCTGGTCCTGGCGATTTGGCTATTTTAATCTTTTTAAGATGCCGCTGTATTTCTTCCTGGGTCAGACAGCTACTTTTAATGGAAAATGTACTTTTACATTCTGTATTTCATCTGACAATTGTTATCCTCAGTAAATACAGTGGAGAAAAAATATTTAGTAGCTTTGCTTACTCCTCATTGCTTTCTGAAACTCCCCCCTCATTACTCTGTAAAGGGCTGACACCTTCAGATTAAGGCTCCATTCACATCAGCATTTTCAGGTTTTGAGATTCGGCTTAGGATCTCAAAACCTGAATTAACAGGAAGTTTGGTATTTTTGTGCCTCACTGAAAAACTCTTTTGAATGACAATTGGGAGGCAGGGCCGGACTGGCCTACCGGGATCCCGGGAAATTTCCCGGTAGGCCGCCAGCCCTGGGGCGGCTGGGGCCGCTTTAACATGTGACCTGCGGGCTGCGGATTTGACTAGGTGGCCGGCCGTGTCTCCCTCCCTCTTCATGGAGACAGGCTACCGCCCGGCCACTCAGCAGGCAGCTAATCTGTGGGTCAGGAATGGATGCAGGAAGGCTTTCCACAGCACGTCCTGCGCAGCGCAACCTCTGAGCCTGCTTTTGGGCCTCTCGGCGATCTCCCTCCGTCACTGCTGCAGTGAACAAGGGAGATTGCCGAGCGCAGGCTGAGGCTGCACAGGACGTGCAGTGGAATGCCTGATGGTGCCGGGAGCGAGCTGGCAGTGTACAGGATCAGCGACACAAGTACGGGGAGGGGACAATAATGGAGGGCTGTCTCTGTCTGGGGGCAAAATTAACTTGGGGGGACAATAATGGAGGGCTGTCTCTGTCTGGGGGCAAAATTAACTTGGGGGGTGGACAATAATGGAGGGCTGTCTCTGTCTGGGGGAAAAATTAACTTGGGGGGGACAATAATGGAGAGCTGTCTCTGTCTGGGGGAAAAATTAACTTGGGGGGGGGACAATAATGGAGGGCTGTCTCTGTCTGGGGGAAAAATTAACTTTGGGGGGGACAATAATGGAGGGCTGTCTCTGTCTGGGGGCAAAATTAACTTGGGGGGTGGGGACAATAATGGAGGGCTGTCTCTGTCTGGATGCAAAATTAACTTGGGGGGGCAGTTTGGTGGTCAAACTACGTGGAGGGCCGTGTGGTGGTAAAATTACTTAGTGGGGGGCAAATTACATAATGGAGGGCTGTCTGGGGGCAAAATTAACTTGTGTGTGGGCAAAATTAACTTGTGTGTGGGCAAAATTAACTTGTGTGGGGGCAAATTACTTAGTGGGGGGGCAGTGTGGTGGGCAAACAACATAATGTGGGGCAGTGTGGGGGCAAATTACATAATGTGGGGCAGTGTGGTGGGCAAACAACATAATGTGGGGCAGTGTGGGGGCAAATTACATAATGTGGGGCAGTGTGGGGGCAAATTGCATAATGTGGGGCAGTGTGGGGCAAATTACATAATGTGGGGCAGTGTGGTGGGCAAACAACATAATGTGGGGCAGTGTGGGGGCAAATTACATAATGTGGGGCAGTGTGGGGGCAAATTACATAATGTGGGGCAGTGTGGGGGCAAATTACATAATGTGGGGCAGTGTGGTGGGCAAACAACATAATGTGGGGCAGTGTGGGGGCAAATTACATAATGTGGGGCAGTGTGGGGGCAAATTACATAATGTGGGGCAGTGTGGGGGCAAATTACATAATGTGGGGCAGTGTGGGGGGCAAATTACATAATGTGGGGCAGTGTGGGGGGCAAATTACATAATGTGGGGTAGTGTGGGGGGGCAAATTACATAATGTGGGGTAGTGTGGGGGGCAAATTACATAATGTGGGGCAGTGTAGGGCAAATTACATAATGTGGGGCAGTGTGGGGGGTAAATTACTTAATGTGAGGCAGTGAGGGGGCAAAATTCTTAATGTGGGGCAGTATTATTAATGTGGGCATTCTAGAAGGACATTACTATTGGTGGGACTATGAGGAGCACTATTACTATGGGGCCACTATTATTTCATCAGGGTAGTATTTGGGGGTATTGGGGGGCACAGTGAGCAGCAGGATAACACTGTGGGGGCTCCAGGTTGGGGGATGATGATAGAAAAGTGAAGAACCTAAGATGTCCGTGTGTCAAACTGTACAGAGACGAGGAGCGGCTAAAAGAAGTGACTGGACGAAATGGAAAAGATGATGAGAAGATCTACATTAGAGGAGATGTCACCTAGGAGGCCCTGGATGTGAGATGTATGTGCTGCTGTATAGCAAGTACAGGAAAGTGTGTGGGGGCAGGAGGTGACTTTTGACTTAGAGAACTGGGCCATATTCCTTGGGACTGTATATATAGTGTATTTATGTATGTGTAACATGTATATGGTGTATTTATGTGTATGTGTGTTGGATATATATGTGTTGTGACGCCGAGCGTCCGCCATTGAGTAGGGAACCTGTTCTTAAAAATTTTAAATGACGTTGTGCTGGTATAATTACGCAACGCTATGGGGCTGGTATATAATTTTTTCCAGGGCTGGTTTTCATACCCAGTCCGGCCCTGTTGGGAGGTTATTATTTTATGGTCACTATTTCCCAGGTGTCCCCCACCTGCACATCTGTTGTTCTGTCAGGTCTATCGGTTAGTACTAAGTCCAGTATGGCCATCACTCCATCGGATCCTGAGCCAGTTGAGAAAGGTAGTTGTTTTTGGTTATTGCCAAGAAGCTGTTTCCTTTATGAGATCTACAGGCAGAGTGAGGTTTTTTTTTTTTTAATGGGACGTTGTCACCTAAAGATACACTACCTAATTATCCTATTACATCTAATTAGTCCTGTACTGTCTTTGAGAAAATGTAACCCCTAAACCTGATACCTGTCAAATACTGTTTTATCCATATCCTTGTTGGCCACTATGAGTCATGTAAAGTCCACCTTGCTTATGTTACAAATGTGTCTGCTTTATTCCTTTTGACATGCTAGAGAAGAGGCCATGCATACCACTTAGGGCCAAATAGAACCATTCTGTAAGGTCTGACACTCCTCACATCTTGGAGTAGTTGGCAGGATCAGGCCCTGGAATAGAGCGGAAGTGCTAATATTGGAGCAGCAAGGTGGAGGTGGCAGATTGCTGCCCAGAGAATGTGGCACTAGTGGCAGAGGTACAGGTGTAAAGACCTTCAGTGAATGCTGATGATGATTATATAAAAAGTAATTATTCCAGGACAACTCCTTCAAGGCTTAGCAATTTTTTTTGTCATTTTTTGATCTCCACATTTCAAGAGCCATAACTTTTTTTTTTTCCATCGATATAGCCATATGATGAAGTCTATAACTTTTAAAACAATTTCTGGGGGTCAACAGCGTGAAAAACAATGCCGTTTCTGCCACTGTTTTTAGGGTTTAGATTTTAGTGTTCACTGTGCAGTAGTAATGACTTTTTAACTTATACAGTCGGATAGTATGATTATAGAGATACCAAATTTATATATTTTATTATGTTATACTACTTTGAATTAAACATTTTTCTCAAAAAAGATTGCTTTGTGTTGCCATATGCTGACACCTGTAACTTTCCCAATACTTTTGTCTATATAGTGTAAGTATAATGTTACAACTGTCACTTTTTCAGTAATCAATATTTTTTAGTAAATAATTAGTTTGCAGTTACTAAGGGCAGCTAAGAAGCAGCTAAAAGAGTTGTAAATGCTGTGGAGCAATTGACAGCTAAACTGAACCCAACAAGCAATGTATTGGTTAGAATTTCAATCTAGCACACATATTAGCAGTCAAAGCAATCTACAAATGAAGAACGACATGGAACATCTCATTGGACATCTCAGAGCTAGCATTCTAAGGGGCAAGATGCTCCAGTTTCAATGAAAAGTCAGAAGATTAAAACGGAGGAAGACTTTAGAGTAAAAAGGAACAACGATTTACCACATGACTAATGACCAGGAATAGAGATGAGCGAATTTTTCAAAAATTTAAATCGTCCGAATTCTCCGATATGATTTGATCCGAATTTATTTGCGGCGAGTTGTGTTAAAAAAACGGCTATTTCCTGGCTGCCGAGAGCCTTTATAGGGGTGTAGAACACTGTACCTTGCAGTAACATGCATAGAGAGTCTTCTATGGTAGTGAAACAATACTGTGAGTAAGTATGACATGCAGATGACAGGCGTTGCTCTTAGAATCACTGCACACTTCACTTATTTGGGCAGTTATGGGGCCAAAACTGGCCAAATACCTCAAGTATGAACTCAGCCTTACAGGTCGACATTAAAATCAAGAACAAGGGCAGTCCTTTTACACCATCTTCAGCTGATTCCACATAGATGTCTACAGAACCTGCTCTATTAAACGCTTATACAAGTAGATCCCCCCCTGACAGAGTGGAGAGGGTGTCAGCAAGTTTGTGTTGACGTCCCTGATTATTTTGCCCTTCCTCTGATCCGCCAGAACAATAACCCCCAAAAATAGATCCTGTCTGTTGAGCATCTGCCTTCACTCAGTCAGCATTTGGTCAGTAATCCATCAGCATTGCATGTGCATGTCTTCTGTGTTTTCTACCCTCTCCTGCTTTTGGCTACCAAATCATAAGCCAATTCTGATGGGTCCATACAGGACTTACAGCTGCTACACAGACAGGATCCGTTGTGCATCTCATTTTTCCTTCCTTCTGACAGATCAGAAGAAGGGTCAAATAAATGGTGATGCTATCCACGCCAAAAAGGCAAAATAGTGGCCCAGTCATGGAGAGGGGAGGGTTGAAAAACAGCTTGAGAAGTCCACAGAGTGGCCCAATAACATACTGGTGAGGTAGAAGCAGCATGAGGAGACCCCAGAGTGGCCCAGTGACATAGTGATGAGGTAGCAGCAGTAAGAGGAGGCCACAGAGTGGCACAATGACAGAGTGTCGGGGTGGCAGAAGCAGCATGAGCAGGCCATAGAGTGGCAAGGTGACATAGTGTGGAGGTAGCAGTAGCAGCATCAGCAGGCCACAGAATGGCACAATGACAGAGTGTGGCGGTGGCAGCAGCAGCATGAGGAGGCCAAAGAGTGGCCCAGTGACATAGTGTTGAGGTAACAGCAGCATGAGGAGGCCACAGAGTGGTAAAGTGACATAGTGTTGAGGTAGCCGCAGCAGTAGGATGAGGAGGCTACAGAGTGGCAAGGTGACATAGTGTGGAGGTGGCAGCAGCATCAGTATGAGGAGACCACAGAGTGACCCAGTGACAGAGTGGGGAGGTGGGTGGCAATAACAGTACCCGCTGATGATGGTGGGTGTAAGAAGGAGCACTTGACATCAGATGTGTGGCATCAGGCAGGTGGCAGCATCCGAATAGTAGCTGAGGCAGCTAACCAGAAGAAACCGGTCTCTTTTGTCAAGGTTTGGGTGAGGCAGCATAGATGATCTAATCTGATGCGTCAGGCATTGGTGGGTGGAAATCCTGGCTGATCCACGCCTGATTCATCTTGACAAAGGTCAGTCTCCCCACATTTTGGGTGGACAGGCGAGTTCTCCTTGGGATAACTATGGCCCCCGCTGCACTAAACACCCGCTTTGATGCCACCCTATGGGCAGGACAGCTTTTCCAGGGCAAACTCTACCAGTTGCGGCCACAAATCCAGTTTGGCTTCCCAGTAGTCCAGAAGATCTTCAATGACGGCTGGCAGGGTGCACTCCAAGTATGCCACCACCTGGTTCATGTTCTGCTCTATGTCTAGCTGCTGGTGAGTAGTTTCTTCACTATGTGGGTGAAGAAAGCTGCTTATCAGCAACTATAGACTCAGGCTGCTGCTGATAGCACAAGCAAGTGAGCATGCATCGGGCCATTTGTGCAAGTGACTCGGAGGGACTCCCTGCCTTCATCTCTACTGCATACTGCCACAGTGTGTCTGGGTCATCTGCCACCTCTTCCTCATCTCCCTCTTGCCCGTCCGGGTGCTCCTGCTCCTCCTCTCCTGTCACCTGTGTAGAAACCACCCATTTCTCTACACATTGCTTGTGCTCCAATGTCCTCCTCCTCCAGTTCAGCCCCCACAGAGCTCATGTGGCGGTGAGATGTAGGCGCCACATTTCCAGTACCCTGACGAGCCAGATTTACCAGCATCTTTTCCAGGATATGAATCAGTGGAATGATGTTCATCCCGTAGTCCTGGTGAATGACAAATAAATAATGTTCTTCCCGTTGTCGGTCACCATGGTTCCAATTTTCAGTTGTCACGGAAAAAGCCAGGATTCGATTTCTTGATGAAGGACGCGGAGCAGGCAAACTAGGTGCAGAACAGCGTGACACCGCAGTGCCCTACATATGTGGTATGCTGGTGGGGCACTGTGAATTGTCCATGTAGTGGAGGCTGAGGACAAGGTGGAGGATGAGGGGGAAAAAGCAGGCATTGTCGCAGGACCAACAGCTTGAGAACATGGAGGTGGAAGCGGCGTCACCTTGCCCAGTTGCTGGTTTGGAACCACATTTACCCAGTGGGCCATAAAGGACATATATTGTCCTTGACTGTAGTTACAGCTCCACACGTCGATGCTGAGATGCGCTTTGGCAAACACCGACAGGCTCAAGGACTGGCCCACCTTCTGTTCTACATATGTGTGCAGGGCTGGTACTGCCTGTTTGGCAAAGAAATGACGGCTTGGGACTCTCCACCTCAGCTCAGCACAAGCCATCAGTTCTCTGAAAGGTGCAGAGTCCACCACTTCGAAAGAGAGGGACTGCAATACCAGCAACTTTGCCAGGAGCACGTTCAGCTTCTGCGCCATTGGATGAGTGCACATATGCAGTTGTGTCTTGGCAATCGCATCGGTGATCAATTGCTGACGGAATGACTGACTAGCAGGAGGAGGAGCAGGAGCATCAGGACCAGCAGAGGATAGGAAGGACAGAAACCTTCTTTGGGCTGAGGTGGTGGAGCCTTGACTGCCTGAAATCAGGTGCATGCCACTGGGTGATGCAGCGGTTGCTGCGGCAGGCTGGACCACCATATCAGAGCCACAGTTCTCCCAGGCAACTTTTTGGTGACGCTGCATATGTAGACGAAGGGCCGTGGTGCCAACATTGGCACCCTGGCCATGCTTCACCTTCTGCCCACAGATTCGACAAATGGCCATGTTCCTCCCCTGAAGGCTCCACAAAAAACTGCCACACCGCTGAGTAGGTGATTTTACCCCCAACACTCCGCACTGACTGACTGCTACCTCCACTGCGTCTGAGAACCCCTGATCCACTACTTTGTGGGCAGGTAGGCTCCTGCTATGAAGGGTGGTCTACCCCTGGCACGTTTGGCTCCCGACCTCCCACTGCTGCCATCCTGCCGACTCCCGGACGCACTACCGACTTGCTGGCTCCGCCTCTGCCTCACGTTCAAGCTGCCACCCTCTTCTCCCGTTACCCGGCTCCAAAATGCGATCGGCTACATCATCATCGAGTACTGTCTGCATGTCACGGATGTCCTCCTCAATGGACTCTGAGCCAGAAGCCTGACCGCTCGCAACACCAGCTCCCACGCCACTTTCCTCATTACTACTTGCCCGCCTCCGGATCTTAGATGGGCAGTAGCTGCTGACTGTCCTCTAGTAACTCGTCCTCGCTGTATAGTGGAGCTGAGCCCACAGCATATAGCACTTCTCTGGCTAAAGGGAACCAAAAAGGACAGAGGCAGGTTGAGGATAGAGGGCACAGGGCCTGCTCCTGGTCCATGCCAACTAAGGGTTGTGTCTGACGAATTCACCGACTCTTGGCTGAGGTGTCTGATGTCACTTGCGACGAAGTCGAAGATGGGTTGCTGGTCAAGACACGACAGCTAGCTGATACTGGGAGCTCAGGCCTCTCGAATTGAACCCTGCTGTCACGTCCCCTTAAGGGTACTTTCACACTTGCGGCAGAGTGATCCGGCAAGCAGTTCCGTCGCCGGAATTGCCTGCCTGATCTATCAATCTGCATGCAAACGGAAATCTGCATTGCAAGAACGGATCTGTCTCTCTGCTTGTCATGCAGAGAGACGGATCCGTTATATATTTTTTTTTTCACATTTTTACCGGTCTGCGCATGTGCAGACCGGAAGGACAGATCCAGTGTTGCGGCATTTTGAATGCCGGATCCAGCACTAATACATTCCAATGGGAAAAAATGCCAGATCCGGCATTTCGGCAAGTGTTCTGGAGTATTGGACGGAGATAAAACCGCAGCATGCATTTTTGCCACTAATACGCGCCAAAAAGAGTTTTACATTTCTCAGTTCACCACACAACAGCTAATAAGCCCTTTTTCTTTTTCCCCAATAAAACATGCCAAAAAAGGCTTTAGAACAAATAAATGCAGCCGTAAACGGCAAATAAAGTTTTTTTTTTGCCACTAATACACACCAAAAAAAGACCTTTGAACAAATAACTGCAGCCGTGAAAGGCAAATAATATATTTTTTCCCACTAATACACGCCAAAAAGGGCTGTAATTTTCTCACTTGAACACAACGACTAATAAGCCCCACTTTTTTCCCCACTAATACACACCAAAAAAACGCTTTAGAACATATCTGCGTCCATGAACGGCAAATTATCATTTATTTATTTTTTGCCCTCTAATACACGCCAAAAGGGGCTTTAATTTTATCACTTCACCACACAACAGCTAATAAGCCCTTTTTTATTTTTTCCTGCTAATACATGGCAAAAAAAGGCTTTAGAACATATAACTGCGGCTGTAAACGGCAAATAATGTTTTTTTTGCCACTAATACACGCCAAAAAAAGACTTTAGAACATATAACTGCGGCCGTGAACGTCAAATAACATTTTTTTTTTGCCACTAATACACATCAAAAAGGGCTGTAATTTTCTCACTTCACCACACAACGGCTAATAAGCCCCTTTAGAACATATATATAACTGCACTGCTCAAGGGCTAATAAGACCCCAATAACAAAAACGGTTTGCTGGAATTGCAGAGCTGTATAATGGCAATTTGGATACGCAGTCAGTGCAGCAAGGTGTAATTGGATTATTCCTATTACCCAAGCTGTACACTCCCACTATTGGACCCTGTTCTGCTTTAATACTGTGGGATAATTCCTCTCTATCCTTTCCCTACACTTCTAATGCTCTTTCCCTGATCTTCTATTGAACAAAGTATATGTTTTCAAGTCTTTCCTAGCACTGTCCCTAGTGCCTGCTAACATCTCTCCCTGCACTAAGTACACTAAAAAATGGGTGAATCGAAGATGGCTGAAGCTATTTATAGGGCTATGACATCACAGGGCTGGCGGGCTGCTGATTGGCTGCATGAATGGCACTGTGGGTGATCCCTTGTTCTCAGAGTTCCTTGCTCCATGTCCTAACATGTGCAGCAGCCATTTTAGGAAAAAATGCGATTCGTTACCACAAAGGGTGAGGAAATTTGGATTTGGTCCAAATTGAATAATTACTGAAATTCGGATGAAATTCCACTTCGTCAGCTTCGATTCGCTCATCTCTAACCAGGAACACTGATTTGAGCTGTACTTCCTGTGCTATACAGGTTTCCCTAAATGGCAAAAAGCATTGTATGTGTGTGAAATGACTACTGTACAAGAAATCCAATGTAACACTCAACACCATTCATGGACTTACTATGCAGCTTTTGCTCCAGGTTCCACCAGCAATCTGGTGATAGACAATATGCATTAAAGACATCAAAGCAAATAAAAGCCATGTGTTTATTCCGTCCTCATTTCCAGAAAGGCCATTTACTAGCCGAAAAGTTGCCTTTCTTGCGTGTGTATTTAATCATTATCTTTCATTTGCATTTCGATCAGAGTAGAATGCAAATAAAATTAGAACAATAAGAGTAAAGGTAAATAAAATAAATGCAATACAAACAATAAAAAGCTTGAAAAATAAAAAAAATTCTACCACCACTTGCAACTCATCAGCACTCATTATGTAGAGTGAGTTTGGTACTTAAAAAAAAAATAATAATATTCCCGGTAAACCCCATTATCTAATGCCTGCAGCCTGCTCCCTGAAACAGAAAATGTATACTTACCTGCTCCTTGCCTTTTCATCCCTCCGTGCTGCTTCCAGTTTGTCCATGTATTGTGTTTACCTCCACACGCGTCTGGAGGGGGGCACGCACCACTGGAGGCCCTCCCCATTTGACTAGCCCCCATCTCCCACTGGTTTGGGGCTTTCTATCGCTGCTATAACCTCGGCCCACTGGCAGAGCTATATATATTTTTTGGCAGCACACTGGATGTCGGCGTGCCACACAATATATCTTGTTGGTGGCCCGCTGAGGTGCATTTTTGATTGTCCCCTTTGTCATAGGGGGAGCACCTCGACTTCCCAGTATATTTAAGCCCTCATGTTCTATGTAGCTCCATTTTTTCACCACTCCCCTGATGATTTCCTGCACGAATAAAACGTGGCACGTCGGGAGGTTTATTGTACATGGGAGCTCTCTTCCTTGCTTTAGGGCATAATTAGGGACTCCACCAGGTCTATGGACTGGGATCCGGAGGGGTTGCCCCTTTCAGGGCGGGTGCTCTGTGTAGGTAGGTAGGGTATCTGCTAGGCCCCTTCCCTTGATAGGGTCTACCAGGGACTTTTGAGCTCCCACCCCTCCACTACACATTGTTCCCACATTGGCATCCATCGTACTGGATATCTGCAGCAACCATACGTGACCTAGCTTCATCCACCCATCCTGTCGTCTCCATAGCAGCCATCTCCAGTCGTCCACCCCTCCATGTTTGTCTATACCGAGGATTGGGTGAGCACGTTCCATTACATTGTCGTGGATACTTATGCTGCTATGTTGTCAATATGTCATATTTGTGTCTCGGTGGTCTGTTAGACTATCCGAGCCATTGAATCTGCAATCGGCCAAAGGCCCTGTAGCTTTGTTTTTAGCCTGTTAGGCGTAATATTTTCACTTGTTACTTGGCGCTTATTTGCATATTAATTAAAAGTTAAGTTTTATTTTCATTCCCCCTCTTTTCCTATCTGGGATTAGTATATATGGCCTAAGTAAGATATAAAAATAGATATTCACGCTTGAAATGTGGCATTCCAAAAGGTGAAAATACAAACTTTGAAAAGCCTTGGGCTTACGACAAATGGATATTCAATAAAAAAGTTATATTAAATAACATAAAATGTTAGCTCTCAGTTACGAGATAAAGGCTTCTTAAGACCTCCATTGAGGCTTAAAAGGCCACTACATTGCAAGCTATTCGTCGACATGTTTTGTCTCATATTTATGGTGTAAGGGTGTGTAATATACAGGCAGCCCACACCGCAGCTAGTAGGCCCTTGACAAGAGCTACCAGCCCTGTGTTGTTCTATCCTCTTTGCTACTGAATGATGAAAACCTGCATGACTCCCCTCCCCACAAGATCTGCACTGTCTGCAAACAATGGTGTGGGAAAGGGCCCAATGATCATAGAGGCGTGTGGATGGAACCTATCTGTCCTGGTTGGCTATACTGACACCATACTTCATTAAAAGAAGGCCCCATTCTTCTCATGCCCTGGAATCCCTTCTCTGCTTTCAACACTGTAGACCACCATCAGCACTTTGGCAGGATTCCTGTAGGAAGCAGAGGTCCCATTATTTTCTTTGCCTAGAATACAGTATGTTACTGCTTTACAAAATGCCAAGATCCTAATTGATACTGTGTATGAAAATACTTTACCTAGTTTTCTTCAACTTCTTTCCCCTTGGCTTTCTTCTAAGACTTTCATACCAGCACTGTTCATTAGCCATCACAATGTATCACACACTGAGGACTCAGTTCTGCAAAGCGAGAATCAAGAAGCTCATTATTCATTAAAACGATGCTTAGTAATGAGCAGCCAGCAGACAAAACATATTTCTGTTAGAAGCAGTGTGAAAGATAAATCACTTTTAGACTTCATCAAACAATCTTCATAGCATGTGCTATAATATCAATAAAAATGCTCAGTGACATAATACTACATGCACATTATTATTACTATTCATCACAATATCATCTCCTCATTCAAAAGTGTTCACTATTCATCACAATATCTTCTCTCCATTCATTAGTGTTCACTATCAGGCGGTTTTATAGTAGAAACAAGCAATGTGTTTAGAACTTCTTTTATTGCAAAATTATTCTCAGAGTAAAACTTGAATCATAAATTTCTCTTTGACAATTGAAACATTCATTTTCTTTAAAATGATACAAATGTTAAGTAATGGCTTTGAATGTGCAGTATTCAGCGGCAGAAGCTTTTTTTTGTCCCTTTTGAACATGCATGTTTTATTGAAATGTTCTTCAATGTCTATTCAGTCAGCATTATGCTCACTTGCCACATTTGGATATCAAAGGAAAAAGTCACAAAACAATAAGCTTTGTTGCTGCAGATGAAACACATTAGAAAATACACAGAATTTACATTTCATTAATGCACAGTCATCTGTCATTCACTACTAAAACATTGAAAGTTAAAACACCGAAAAAATGAGAGACGACTCCCCCCCCCCCAGAAATCTCTGTCAAACTAGTGTTGTTATAACATGTGAAACTGACCCATTGTATTAAAAAATACATGTGATTTAGAGATCCTCAATGATTATAGGTAATAATCGCTAATATACAGATTTCTAAACTTCACCGATTTGCTTCCAATATAAAACAATTTAAACAACTATGAAACGCTAAAAAGGAAGAAGAAATGCTAAATGGAGCTAAACAACATATAAAACACACACATGATGTGCAACTTACTGTGTTAATTGGCCTCATTTATCAAAATCATAACAGTTAAAAATGTTGCCCATTAACTCTTTAACTGCTCTGGAGAAAAATGAAAGCTTCGCACTGATTGGTTGCTACGGACCAAAAGGGAATTTTTCTTGTTAACAGACAACATAAAGAGTATTTAAAGGGGTTCTCCTACCAATAAGTATTGTAGTTCCCTTTTTGATTAGGTTGCAAAACATAACTTTTCTTCAATTTAAAAATAAAATACAGATATTATATCTGTATCCAGATAATATCTGTATCAACTTGCAGCATAACAGGCTGAACTGGATGGACAGATGTCTTTTTCCGGCCTTATAAACTATGTTACTATGTTATAACACCCCCTGATGGTCTTTTAATTCTCTCTTGGAACATTCTCCTCATGTGTACAGTGAAGGTGAGAAGAAGCCACTTCTAGTGCACAGATTCTTTTTGGCTGGTCTAGACAACAGCAAGAATTTCTCTACCGACAATGTACAAAAGGTATCTTCTGCCTGAGATACCAAGCAATTGTGACCATCAGCAATGGACACATTAGAATCTGCAAGGAAATCAAAAGAACACCAGAGGCACCATAACAATTATGTAACGGCAATATCCAGAAACAGGAAAATTTTCATCAAATGATTACAACTGAAAACTTTGTTAGCTTTCCAGGAGGATCAGAGATATGATATTTAAAGGGACTCCTGTCAGCAGTTACAACCATGCAGAACTGCTGACAGCACTAGGTGGTGGCTGGGCAGAGCAGGGCAGACATATATTTTACTGAGCTTTTATTATCAGGAGTAGTGTGAATATGAGGTTTTATTCGGCAGGGCACTGTTTCACAACCCCTCTCTTCTGCTCTGAGTGACAGAGAGGAGGGGTTGAGAAGCAGCTGTACGCAGAAAGCTCTTCACATTAAGGCTTGCCTCCAGCACACTTGCATGAACAGAATAAAAGTTCACATTTATACTACTCCTGATTTTTACATGCTATGCCTAGCACTGTCAGCCATTTTACATAGTTAAACCTGCTAACATACTCCCTTTAATCATTATACCAACCATTTAGTAGCATTGCAGATGATGCACCAGAAATGATTAAGAGGCATGATCCTGTTAATAATTGAAGTGCATCCTATGCCAGGGGTTTTTGTAATAAGGCCGGCGTATCAGAATGTGCCCCAATATATTAACATGTATTCATACACTTTGGATATATACTATTTATTACAATTAAACTCCAAATCAATTAGAATGGTAGGCGTGCCCAAGGTAATATAGCTCACTGAAATGAGGGACGCTAACTAAGGAAAAACCTAAAATGTAACTTTTATTATATCCTTTTAAAACACTGCTGATAGCAGGGAATATCACACTATACTAAAAAGATGTGATTTGAGTGCCTGCAATAAACTAGACACACAATAAAGGTGTCGAGGTGGCCCCTTGAGCGCAAGTTGGACCACCAGTCCACAGGATCCACGTAAAATGCAAGCACATCAAAATTCACAATTAGGATAGGGTAGTCACAGAGGGGCTAGATTGGTCATCTGATAATGTATCAGCCCCTGTGATGTACCGTACACCATAAACCCTATCTGTCACCTTAGCAGAAAACCTCCCCCACTGTGCCTGCAGTATCCAGCCAGGGAATTAAACAGTGTTGGAAGGGAGGACCATCAGCCCGTGCCCACTATGTGGATGCTTTGGCTGGTGATCTCTCCCCCACACTCCCTGCAGATGGTACGCTAGGCAAGGAGGTGCTAATTCAAAGTGACAGACCGCCGCCTGCAATTCCTGCCTGTTCCTCCTCCTTTGAACCTAATCCCCTAACACATGGCTCGACGCATTTCGCCCAATGTCTGGGCTCGTCAGGAGCTATTGGGGGAGAGGGGGAAACAACTTTTATCAAAAGGAGATAGTGCAGGAGTATTTTCTGTGCCTTCACCTCTGGCAGAGTCTCGGCATGAACTGGCCTCACATTTGAGGGTGAAGCAATAGAGTAGGATATAAGGGAACTGAAAATCCTCCACAGAAAAATCTGGTCTATAGCAGAGGTAGTGTTTTGGGAAGGTGTATAAAATGTATATGTATGACTTGTATGCAACATAGTATCAGGGATGTACCCAGCGATGTGCAAGTGTACAGCACGTGACTGCTGCAGCCAATCAGTGTCCTTAGACCACTGAGTACAGTGACGTCTCGTATTCTGATATACAGCTCCTGATCATCTCAATAATAAATTAGTATGCAAATCTTCTTGTGTGGACAATTTTTTTATTTTTATTTAAAGGAGTTTTATGAGACCGCTAAATTGATGGAAGTCATAATCTCATATATATAAGATTATATATAGCAAACATATTTACAACATAATAAAAAAATTATGCTACACAATATACAGACATATTCAACTGAATGGTCCACAAAAAATCAAATGGGGTCATTCATCAAACTGGTGCAAAATAAAACTGGCTTAGTTGCTCATAGCAACAAAAGGAGCTGTCCAAAATGAAAGGTGGAATCTGATTTGTTGCTATGGGCAACTAAGCCAGTTCTACTTTTCGCCAGTTTGATAAATGACTCCAAAAGTCCATAGCACATTCTGAACATTCATGTCCCTTACCAATGTAGATGCACGTCATACAGTCCAAGAAGCCCCAAAAAGTCTCTGTAACGGAAAATAGTAAAACGTGACAGCATCCAAAAACATTGAGAAAGACCTCTGAGTGGGCCGAATCATTGCATATTTTTTTTATTCTAGACCAGTAAAATTCAATGAAAATGTTATCATCCAGATAGATGCTGTCGCACTCTTTTACTGTATATACAACTGTATAGGCATACAATTATTCACATTTTGCTGGAAAAACCTAAAATCCTCTTTGTATGAATCTGTATATCATGCAGTTACATACGCAGCTGCCAAGTTGAGAAAATATCTACCTTGCATATACTGTACATTTGTTTTCTTGATGCCTCTGTATTGCACATGTTCATTCAATGGTTGCCTATGGTCATGTTTACCATACATACCAGGAGCACTACCAGCATATCCTTAGAACATAAACCAAAGCCGTAAAGTCAATGTAGCCTAAAATACCGTATGTCCACATAGGCCTATTGCACATCATACTTATATCTGTTCTCCATATCACTGTGTATAAGTGATACCACACAGTTTATTAAGCAGGTGGTATGTGGAAGGATTCTTCAATCCCATCATACATTAAAGAGAAAATTGCAGAACACCATGTCCAGTGCAAATCAATGTGTAATCAAATGTAACCACACAGCTCTGTTCTCTCTTTTGTGATCCAAAAGGAGCTTCGGATCTTGGAACAAAGCATATGCCACCATATGGCAGCACTTGGAGGGCATACAGCTCTGCAGTACAAAGCCACAGGGACTTCATGTGCATGTGCACAGACTGTTTGTGCAAAGCTCTGCCATGTGCCAAAGGCCATTTGCAAATATTATATTCCATATTTCCCAGACTGAACAATGTTCCTCCCACCCGAACTTCATGGAGCAGTGTTCGGTCTAGGAAGTGTTTCAGTCAAATGGAGAGTATTTCCCTGACCAAACACGCTCATATGCATCTGGCCTTAGGTTGGGGTCTGTGGTGTGACTGTATAGTGTGCTTTTAATCATGGAGCTACAGCTGAAGTTCAGAGGAATACTTTGAGTTGCATGCAACATAGTGCTGCACAGACAGGACAAGTGAAGTGTGCACCAAGCCAGTACAGTGTTCACTCCAGCCTCAGACTGAAATCAGTACACCCAGGATAGCTTCCTATAGATGCCTGAACTTCAAGTATATATTTTGAAATTAGAACGGGGAAAAAATAAAGTATATTACAAAAATTAATTTTATGTAAGCTTATGTACAGTTTAATCCAGGGTATGTTTTTTTTGTTTCACTATGATTGTACCATGATTTGTGGGTGATGCCATGGAGCCTTAGCCTGAATTTGCAGCTTTATAGACATTGGGGTTATTTTAACTGGTTAGAAAACATGGATTACTAGATACTTTGGGTCCATGTATAGTAGGCATTTCCAATGGTGCTCACAGTGATTCTGTACAAGAAAAGACATGTCATACAGTGGTGCTTGAAAGTTTGTGAACCCTTAAGCATTTTCTATATTTCTGCGTAAATTTGACCTAAAACCACATGAGATTTTCATACAAGTCTTAAATATAGATTAAGATAACCAAATAAAACCATCAAACAATTTAAACTTGGTCATTTAGTTTTTGAGTTAAATAAACCGATATAACATGTCTGTGAGTGGCAAAAGTATGTTAACCTTTAGGATTAGCAGAAATTGTGAAGGTGAAATTAGAGTCAGGTCTTTTCAGTCAATGGGTTTACAATCAGTGAGCGGGTGAGCTCTTTTATTTAACCCCTTCACGCATTATCATGTACGTGAGGGAATGAGGCTTCTTGCCACATCCTCACGTGCATGTACGCGATGTGATCGGGAGGGTTCAAGTAACGGCCGGGCCCCTGCTGCATCCACCGGCATCGCTGTATGCGGTAATGGTGGCGTATTAACTCTTTCACATGCCGCGGTCAGCGCACTACCTTGGAACCGAACCCGAAATCGGTATATGGTTTTTTACAGTACAAATTAATTTATGAAGTTATTGAACGAAGTCTCGCGAGACTTCCTGAAGCAATAACTTCGGCTCATCAGACCCAATACATTCTAATACTGTACGGAGCTCCTGCTCCGTACAGTATTAGAACAAAGTTTTATGCGAATCGACTTCGGAGGTTTCATCCGAAGTTGATTCGCTCATTCCTAGTAATAACTATTTTTAGGAGGTATCACCATCTGTTTTAAAAGCAGAGAAATAGAAATTGCGAAAATGCGAAATTTTCTAAATTTTTGGCAAATTTTGTATTTTTTAATAAATAAAAAAGAAATATTTTGACTCAAAGTTACCAATGTCATGAAGTACAATATGTGACAAGAAAACAGTCTCATAATGGTTTGGATAAGTAAAAGCGTTTTAAAGTTATCACCACAAAAAGTAACATGTCAGATTTGCAAAAAATGGCCTGGTCCTTAAGGTGAAAAAGGGCAAGGCCCTGAAGGGGTTAAAGAACAGGTATCTATCAAAGTCTGATCTTCACAACACATGCTTGTGGAAGTGTATCCTGGCACCTACAAAAGGTATTTCTGAAGACCTCAAAAGAAGAATTGTTGATGCTTATCAGGCTGGAAAAGGTTACAAAACCATAGCAGACTGTCATGGTGCTGCTCCGTGCCCACCACCATCCCGTTATCTGGGGAAGAAATGTGTTCTCCACAACTCACCTTGCTTCGGCCTGGGGCTGCTAGGTCTCTTTCTTTATATGTAATGTCTATTTGTTGAACCTCTCCCTGCAGGACTGCAAGGGTTATTTTCCATTTTTGCTCTGTGTTCAACTGTTTGACTTATGAGCTTATTAGCCCTATGTATACTTGACTATTTTGTCCACCCCTAGCCTAAGAAATATATTTATTTTGGTTTCACTTGCTTTCTAGGCCCTGCAAAACAGCTTTAATACATCTGCCTGTCCATGTACTGACTTCTGCCTTTGTCCTGGATCCTAACCCATAGCTGTTCGTCGTGCTGACCTAAGCCACCTGCCCTGACCTCTGGACTGTCTCATGGATTTGCACATACTCTGCACTGGCCCCTTCCTGTTTCCTTCTTATTTTTATTATTACGTATGCATGCCACCATCAATATTACATAGTTATCTGGCCAACGTTTCGGTCAACAGACCTACATCAGGGACTAGAAAAAATATATACAAATATAAACATAAGACACATATATATATAAAATTAGGAGAAGCCTTCCATTGAGAATATACAAAGGGTAAAGTTAACTAGACTATAGTGGCATACCCAATACATTCATCCATAGAATTCCGGACAATATAATACATAGACAACCACCATTATAACCTACAGTAGAATATTATCACTAAAAAGACATAGATTAAACGAGGAGACAAGACAAACCAAGACAAAGACGCAAAACTTAAATGGAGACAAAGACACAAAACTTAAATGATCACAGCAAGATCCACTGATGCAAAACTATGTAAAGTATTAAGAGGTATGAAGTACTCCAATTCACCTAAGTGCTAAGTGCATAATCAGGATGAGACCATTATCGAAACGGCATAAGTATATACCCATAAACATAAACATCCTCCTCAATTCACAGCAATAATCCAGGTCGGCAACATACCTTAGAAGCATGGATGCAGCAAACAAAGTGGCACATGGAAGGTTGTTTGGCGCGGTCTTTTAAGGTGAAGTACGTCACTTCCGGTCCACGCAGGGGGAACCATATGTGCAGGTCAAAAGTACATGGACAACGTAGATAGGATTATAATATAATCAAAGGAGGTCATAGGTGACATAGACAATATCTACAGTATATAGTATAAAGTGTACATTTATGATGGAAGGTTATAAAAATTATTAAGTCTATGTTGTATTAATAACAAAATATTAGGATACTAGTTCATTAGTGAAGAACTTCAACTTTATGTATTTTAAAGCACTATACTAGGATTAGTAAGTAGATATATTAATAAAAGTACAAAAGGATATTGTGTACGTCACCGTCCTACCTGTACAGTGGATCATTTTGTCTGAAAAATAAAGACATTTGATTAAACGTCTATATAGTATTCAATATTAAGCATACAGCATCAAATTTAATGTAAATATTAGTATAAATATTCACCACTTGGAATAACGAACCACAATTAACTGGTTAGGGAGAAAGGGGTCATGAATGGAAAATTATAAGTAAAAAGGTAAAAAAGTTTATTATGAATATAAGCGTCCACGGAATATTCGTGATCAATTAGTACGCGCTGATATAGGCCCTCTCAAGCCTTCATTGAGACAGACTATTCTCACAAGTAAACGATCTGGTACTTTTCCTTGTTTAAGTTGCTCCCAATGCACGAATGTGTAGAAGGGGTCTACTTTCACACACCCTCATTCAGGAAAATCATACACTATTCGGGGCTATTTCACATGTACTACCACACATGTGATATACTTGATCAAATGTCCTTGCGGCCTCGCATACATAGGGGAGACCACCCAGTGTGTGCGCGACCGCATAGGAAAACATAAATCTGATATACGTTGTAAGAAAACCGAGCTACCCATTCCTGGTCATTTTCTCCGTATGGGACATACGACTAGCCAGTTGAAGTTTCAAGTGATAGAACATATTCCAATGCCCTGACGAGGAGGTGATGGCAAGACGATCCTCCGTCGAAGGGAAGCATATTGGATTTATCCACTCAAAACTCTACACCCTTTAGGTCTCAATCGCGACTTTGATTTGTGACTATGATGGATATTCATAATAAACTTTTTTACCTTTTTACTTATAATTTTCCATTCATGACCCCTTTCTCCCTAACCAGTTACGGTAATTGTGGTTCGTTATTCCAAGTGGTGAATATTTATACTAATATTTACATTAAATTTGATGCTGTATGCTTAATATTGAATACTATATAGACGTTTAATCAAATGTCTTTATTTTTCAGACAAAATGATCCACTGTACAGGTAGGACGGTGACGTACACAATATCCTTTTGTACTTTTATTAATATATCTACTTACTAATCCTAGTATAGTGCTTTATAATACATAAAGTTGAAGTTCTTCACTAATGAACTAATATCCTAATATTTTGTTATTAATACAACATAGACTTAATAATTTTTATAACCTTCCATCATAAATGTACACTTTATACTATATACTGTAGATATTGTCTATGTCACCTATGACCTCCTTTGATTATATTATAATCCTATCTACGTTGTCCATGTACTTTTGACCTGCACATATGGTTCCCCCTGCGTGGACCGGAAGTGACGTACCGCTACTTCACCTTAAAAGACCGCGCCAAACAACCTTCCATGTGCCACTTTGTTTGCTGCATCCATGCTTCTAAGGTATGTTGCCGACCTGGATTATTGCTGTGAATTGAGGAGGATGTTTATGTTTATGGGTATATACTTATGCCGTTTCGATAATGGTCTCATCCTGATTATGCACTTAGCACTTAGGTGAATTGGAGTACTTCATACCTCTTAATACTTTACATAGTTTTGCATCAGTGGATCTTGCTGTGATCATTTAAGTTTTGTGTCTTTGTCTCCATTTAAGTTTTGCGTCTTTGTCTTGGTTTGTCTTGTCTCCTCGTTTAATCTATGTCTTTTTAGTGATAATATTCTACTGTAGGTTATAATGGTGGTTGTCTATGTATTATATTGTCCGGAATTCTATGGATTAATGTATTGGGTATGCCATTATAGTCTAGTTAACTTTACCCTTTGTATATTCTCAATGGAAGGCTTCTCCTAATTTTATGTATATATGTGTCTTATGTTTATATTTGTATATATTTTTTCTAGGCCCTGATGAAGGTCTGTTGACCGAAACGTTGGCCAGATAACTATGTAATATTGATGGTGGCATGCATACGTAATAATAAAAATAAGAATAAAAATACTGCATTTCGAAAATATCCGAAATTGAGTGCCGTGTTTATATGAACTCATATTGAAGAGGGGACACCCTATTACACTGAGCACCGAAATTAAGGTGTGCTGATCATTTATATAAAGATTACCTTCCTGTTTCCTGACTATGTGTATTACCTGATCCTCTGATCCTTTGCATCAGTGTCTCGGTGACCCAGTGGGTCATCAGCCAAGCACACCCTGATAATATTAGTGTTTGTGAGTTCACCATCAGGAAGACACTAAACAATGTTATGCATGGCAGGATTGCAAAGAGTAAGCTGCTGCTCTCTAAAAAGAACACTGTTACCCATATGCAGTTTGCTAAAGATCACCCAGACAAGCCAGAAGGCTACTGGAACAATTTTTTGTGGACAAATGTCACCCAAATAGAGCTTTAAAAGTAAATCATTATGTTTTGAGAGAATACACTGCATTCCAGCATAAAAAACATCTGTGAGACATGGTGGTGGTAGGCCAGCATGGCTTACCATCTTTGATAGATTAATTAATTCTGAATTATACAGAAAATTCTAAAGGAGCTGAATCTCAAGAGACCGTTGTGCAGCAAGACAATGACCCTAAGCACGGAAGTCGTTCTACCAAAGAATGGTCAAAAAGAATAAAGATAGTTTTGGAATGGCCAAGTCAAAGTCCTGACCTTAATCCAATAGAAATGTTTTGGAAGGACCTGAAACACACCCACATAACAAAGTTGAAGCTGTTTTGAATTGGACAACAATTCTTCCAATCCAATGTGGAGGGCTAATCAACAATTACTGGAAACGTTTAGCTGCAGTTATTGCTGCAAATGGGAGGGGGGGGGGGGTTGTCACATCAGATACTGAAAGCAAAGGTTCACATATTTTGTCACTCACAGACATGTGATATTCGATGATTTTTCACAATAAATAACTAAATGACTAAGTCTAATATGTTTGACTCTTTGTTTGATTTGGTTATATTTTGTCTACTTTTAGGACTTGTATGAAAATTTGATGTAGTTTTAGAATGTAGAATTCTGTGGTATTGCCTGAAAGCTTGAAATGTCATCTTTCAAACAATACAAAGCCCATATTTTTAGCTGCTGCCGATTTAGGAAAACAGTTGGGGAGCTGACAGCTGCAAGAGGAAAAGAAAAATAATAAAAATATATAGAAATTATCATCAGCGTAGTGATCCACATAATAAAGTTATGTTAAAATTGCTGTTTTTTTTATCTTTCCCCCTAAAAATAAAATAATTTTATTTAATTAGTAGTTTGTTGATTATTAAACTTTATATACCCCAAAATGGTTCCTAAAAAACATACCACTCATCCCGCAAAATAAAGTACAATACTTTTTTTTAAAAAGTTATGACTGCTGGAACAAATGCAGTTGGGTCCTCTGAGTTCTGCACCAACAAGAAATACTTCAGACATAAAAATCTAAAATAATAAAGTGACATTTTGGGAGGGTTTTTCCAATTTTAATGTGACTGTTAGGAGCTTAAAATGGTTCTGCAGTAATTTTAAACTGATGATCTATCCTCTGGATAGATCATCAGCATCTGATCGGCAGTAGCGCCGCGGCCTTCTCGCTGTTTACCTCAGGCCCAGTGACGCCACGACTTGTATCACTGGCCTGGGCGGGGCTAAGCTTCATTTAAGTGAGCAGCGAGAAGGGTGCAGCGCTACTGCCAGTGCCGCTGCCTTCTCAATCAGCTGATCAGCGGGGGTCCCGGGTGTCAGACTCCTGCCGATCAGATGCTGATGATCTATCCAGAGGATAGATCATCAGTTTAAAATTACTGCAGAACCCCTTTAAGGGTACACAAAGCACCCCTGTATATATTGGTAAACTACAAAAATACATATAATATGTTTATTTTTTTGTCATGTAGTCTTTATGAACTATATTTGCACTCAGAGTCATGGCTAGGCTTTCATGCCTAGGACAAAGATTCAGTTATCTGTCCTATTCCTGTATACAAAATCCTGGCCAAGGCAGAGGGGCTTCTAGGTGTCCTCTCTGACACCAAGGACCAAGGACGCATGCCACTTCAGTCTTGCCCTCCAGGTAACTAATTGTTAACACTAGAATACCTCCCTGAAATCCTTATACATAACTAGCATAAGCAGAAGTGATGAGCGAATCGAAGTATCCAAAGTAGACTTGGACTCGAATTTCAGGAAAAATTTGATTTGCCTCGAAGCTGAATTTCCTCGCGCTTAATGGTAACTAATCTGTTACCTTGATTGCAGAAACTGCACGGGGTCATGTTATTCCACCCGCTACATACAAAGGAATGCGCTTTGTGATGAAGTAATTCGTCACAAATCTAATTTCTTTGTGAAATTTGGTGAAGCAGCCGAATCTCTACTCATTACATAGAAGTTGGCTGACAATTCAACAAACATCTGGTGAACATTCAATTCACAGACATACATATTTTAGTCCATATTGGCCATTATAGTTGATCAAACTGCCCATACATGTTCAACTAGCCAATGGCCAGCAAATAACGAGAGCTGATCAACAATACATGTCTATTGGTGCTAGTTTAAAGTGCTTTTCCAATGGGCTGATGCTAAGTGAAAGGGCGATGGACAATTGCTATGAGGTGCAATGAAAGATGTGTTTTGCTTATTTGTCAGGTGATCAGTGGCCCCTTTACACAGGTCAATTATCAGGAACAAGCATTCATATGAACAGTCATTCCCAATAATTGATCCAGTCCTTGGCCAGTATAAGAGGGCCCTAGATCTTAACAGTCTATATGGAAATTGACTATACAGTATATGTGTTTTTAGCAGCTCTTTTAAGCCTCATTCACACATCCTTGTCCGTGCTCAAATCTGTGAGCAGGTGGTCAGTGATGCATTCGTAAAGCTGTGCGTAAAGGATCCGTGTTGCATCCGTGTGTCCGTTTTTTGCTGTCCATGTTGCATCCGTGTTTCACTGACACTGAACAGCAGAAAAATAATTTTCTAAGAATCTCTTCTTAATGATCCATGAAACACGGATGCAACACGGATGGCATCCGTGGTTTTCACTGACCTATAGACTATAATGGATCCATTATCCTGACCATGCAGTTTTGGTTGCAGTTTAATGCAGTTTTTTTTTTTTTGCCAAAACCATGAATGGCTCCACAAAGAGTAAATATAGTATGTCTCCTTTCTTTTTGTATCCACTCACATATGACAAGTTGCAGAAACTGCATTGTGATGCCAGCCTTGTACTAAGTGTATTGTATTTTTAAAGCAGGAATGATAAGCTTCCTTCTCTTTTCCGCTATGATTCCTCCCGTAGTTAGTTCTGCATCGGGGGCATAGCTAATTGAGTTCTGTAAACTAATTTATGGTCCATAAGGAGGAACATGAGATGCATTTTTTAAGATAAATTTACGTTTTCCTACAAATGTAATCAGCATGTATTTTATCCTTCCATATGGTGGTAAAGAAAATGTCTTGCTTTTAACTACATATAATTAACTAATTGTTAAGAAAGTAATAGTCCCCAAACAGTAGATACATTAAACTGTAACATTATATTATTTCACATGACTTATTTCTGTACAATTTTCCATATTTATCTCTGAAAATAGGTTTTGATAATTAACTCTTTGTGTACAAGAAGGCATTCATATTAGCCTAATATACAGAGAAAATATATCCACATCATAATACATATAATTGGAAGCAGAATTTACAAAATTTTATTCAATTTATTTTGTAGAATTTGACATTTGTTTATGACAAATTACCTTAAACGAAAATGAGACCTGGAAAATTTGGAAATGCAAAGCTTTACCAGCTGGATTTTTATAATAAGTTCACAATAAAAACTGAATGTTATTATTATTTTACCAGCATTATGAATGTACTGTATGGTCTATTTGTCTAAAAGCCTAATGCCACTCAGAAACTGACAATTCAAATGTGACCACTGTTATTCCCCAAATCCTACTTCCATTCTGACACACTCAAATGGATCTATGAGATATGAGATGTTGTTAGGTTCGGTTTTCAGTGTAAACCTGCCTTAGATGGCACAGAGACATTATCATATGAAGGCAATCAGGGTACTATGGCCTATAGAATATTATATAATGGGAGATTTTGAGATAACCACAGCACAATTAGACATCATTATGTGTGAAAAATAATACCATGAAAAGCTACAGCGCTGCCAGTCTCTAGTAATTCAGTTGAGAATATGAGATTACAAGAGCATGACAAAATTTGCACAATTTTTCATGCTGCTTCATGCTTGAGCACAGCCAGCCAAATGCTTGAATGTGGGCATAGCCAAAGTGATATTGATGGTGAAAATCCAATCGCATGTAGAAGCAGTAACAATGTAAATGTATGCAGAATGTTATCTACAGTTTATGAGAATGTTTTCAACATAAATACAATTGAGTGCAATGTTTATTTAATAAAACAACAGCGTGAAATTATTCATCGCTGGATATGGATATTTCAATATTTCTGTGACAAAACAATAGCGTGAAATTATCCAACAATACGATGTGCATATTTCAATATTTCGGGACAATAATTCAGTTTCCATAAATATTTCATTCTTTCTGTTAATGTATTATTTTGATAAATGTAAATATAAATGCAGATATTGCGCTAGTATGGACCTAATTATTTGCGTGCTGACACTGACTCACTGAGCAGTAATTGAAGTGCAGTGCCTACCTTATGTCCTCGTTGCTTTGGGATGCTGTAGATGCCGCCTCTAGCGATATAGATTTGCGGGGTTGTGGTCAGGTTATGAACTTGGTGCAGCGTTCTTAGCATGTGGAGCGTGCCCCGGCCGGTAGCACTAGCTCCAAGAAAAGGCTCCCCTAAGTTCGCGCTCACGTTGGAGCGAGTGACGTCACTCTGGGAGCTTACGGAGTGTAGCTGGAGACAAAACAGTACACTCTCTATCCTACGCGTTTCAAGCGGTAAGCGCCGCTCTTCTTTCCCTGATGAAGAGCGGCGCTTACCGCTTGAAACGCGTAGAGATGAGAGTGTACTGTTTTGTCTCCAGCTACACTCGTAAGCTCCCAGAGTGACGTCACTCGCTCCAACGTGAGCGAACTTAGGGGAGCCTTTTCTTGGAGCTAGTGCTACCGGCCGGGGCACGCTCCACATGCTAAGAACGCTGCACCAAGTTCATAACCTGACCACAACCCCGCAAATCTATATCGCTAGAGGCGGCATCTACAGCATCCCAAAGCAACGAGGACATAAGGTAGGCACTGCACTTCAATTACTGCTCAGTGAGTCAGTGTCAGCACGCAAATAACTAGGTCCATACTAGCGCAATATCTGCATTTATATTTACTGGTTTAACTACATTCTATATGTACACGGACATATAGTGATATTGCAGCTGAAAGATAGCCTTTAGCGCCGGTGATAAGTTTTTATTATTTTGATAAATGTGTTGTACTACTTGTGTAATAACTCAAAACTGTACTTTGGGGTCAAAATCTGAAAATATTGGTATACAAATATAACTAATATGGATTTGCTGTGGATTTTAAGAAATCCACAGCATAAATGAGTTTGTGGTGGAGATTTATGCTGCAGATTTCTACCATGGACACCTTTTGTAATGCACAGGGTTAAGTCCATGGTAAATCTGCAAAATGATGGCTATTTTGCCATAGATATACTGCAGCTTATTGCATAGAACCCTAATGAGGCTCTGTAATATTATGGCATGGAAAGATCAGAAGATCAGCAGTAGAGATGATCGAATCGAATCCCCCAAAGTTGAATCTGATCCGAATTTCAGGATGAATTCGATTAGCTGCGAAGCTGAATTTCCTCGAGCTTCATGGTAGCGAATTGAATAAACCTGAAATAGTGTAAAAAATAAAAAACATTCCTACCTCCTTCATTTGCTCGCGACGGGCCGGCGTGGTGACGTATGACGTCATCTGGGGCCATGCGAGATTTTGCACCAGATCTTCAAGCAAGATGGTGGTGGCCGGCCCGTCGTGAGCAAATGGAGGTGGTAAGTTTGATTACAGTTTTTTATGTTAATTTTGCAGTGTTTCTACACTAAGATGCCATGATCATGTATGAACGTGGCATCTGAAAAGTACAATGATGGGAAGCGGTGCTATTGCAGCGCCCTGTCATTGCACCCGCTAGTTTACAAAAAAAGCACTTCGTGATGAAGTAATTCATCATAAAGTGAATTTTTTTGTAAAATTCGGCGAAGCAGCCTAATCGAATTTTCTACTCATCTCTACTCATCTCGCTCATCTCTAATCAGCACGTTCAGTAATAGTTACACAGTTTTGAAGTTTCACATTGACCCTCAGAAAAGGTTATAATAAGAGGGTAAGAGGTCAGATAGTAATGATCAAATCTATTTCTAGGTAATTTTGTCACGCAGGTAGTAGGGGCCTCATTTATCAAAGCTGTCCAATAGGAAAATTGGCCTTGCTCAAAACAACCAATTATGGCTCCAAAAAATAGAATCTGGACCATGATTGGTTGATATGGACAACAAAGTCATTTTTTGGTGGCCAGTTTTGATAAATTGTGCTGTCTTCCTCTTGCACACTTCTCAGGCTAGAAATGAAAAATATTAATAAACAGATGCATCAAAACGTAGTTTCCGATGACAACCTTCTTTATCTAGCTGAACATCTAGCCTTGCTGCTGATAGCAACCAATCACAATGCAGCTATAATTTTAGCAGAGCAGTTTAAGAAATAAAAGCTAAGCTCTGATTGGTTGCTGTGTTGGGTAATTTGGATAAATAAGGCCTTATATGTTCCTAAAAATGAGGATTTAAGTGACTAGCCTGCTATAAGCAAAGATCACGCCACATTTTTCATTAACTATCAATAAGACAGTCAGTTGTCACAGGGGGAAATTATTTTGTAAGACTTCGGACAACTCTCACTGCAGGGCTTTACCTCCATGTCATGTCGCTGAAGCCTGTCAAACAGGACAACTTCTATATTACTTTTCTTTACTAACAAACCATACAATTAAAGGGGCTCTTTATGGCAATTTGAGCTTCTGTTTGTAGAACTTGAAATAATAAAACAAAAAACATCATTTAGAAAAGAAAAAAGTATGTCAACTATGAAAATATAGATCTCAGTCAATAACTCATTATTTTTATACAGTTAAATATACAGATGGAATTTGTTATCATTGAAAAAAAATTATATTTTTCTATAAAACTTTTGGATAGGTATCAGAAGGATGCTCTTTTACAAAACCATGGAATTTGCAATGATGGGTACACGAAACCAGGAAATTCCTACGCACTATGCATAACTTTTATTATGCCATATTTTACCTTGGGGACTTTCATTTCCCAGATCAGGTTAGCCAAACTTCTTTACTCACTGGAATTGCGATGGTTGACACACCCGGGGTACTATACATATTGATATTCTGAATTTTGAGTCCCTGGTTTTAGAATGACTTCTGTTCATAGGGAATAATAAGTGAATTTGTCCGGCACGTACATTATGACTACAGGATATTAATGTTGAACATCAAAACCGACATCACCAGCACTACAAAATAATAGGGGTAACATCACAAGCATTCCAGACCAATAACAATCCATTTTCATGCATGTTCCAGAATCAAAGAGTTCTATAAAAATCCTTCCTGCAAAACCGCCACTGAGCTAATATAGCTATTATCTCTGCTCATATTCAGGTTTGCTTTTTGACCAACACAAAGTAAGAGAAGTAGCGTAATCAACCTGTATGCACAGATATCCATTTTGAGTGTCAAAACAGACTTTTCTTTGAAGAAAGCTGAGAATTAGAAAATAAATAGAGACTTGTGATGTAGCAAACACACAATTATTGCGCTTGTTGCCAAACAAGATAACCCAACGAGAAAACGACAGGGAAACGCCATTTATCTACAGGACATCACGTGCTCTCAGAAATACTGCTCCCAATATGCTTTTGTTAGTCTTTGTTTTGATATTGTAAACATGATTCATCCAGTTGTGAGTGCACTGAAAGGCCTTTTTCTAAAATAATGTTTAGTGGAAACAGCTTCAATTATCTCAAATCCCTGCTCTGAAGAATAGCTGCATGCATTACTGATGTCATTTCAATAAGTACAAATATACTTGTTATGCATGTTCTTTCATACTCATTATGGAACGTTCCTCTAGGGAAAACGTAATCACAATGTTTCCATTGCTGTAATAGGAATTTTACGACTCCAAAAAGATTTTCTTTGCAGGGTTTTTCATTTTTTTTTTCATATAAAATGTTGCATTTGTGAAGGAAAAGGAAAGCCAAAAAACCAGTGGGCGTTCTTTCATTGTGCTCATGTATGTAGTCATACTTCTACTGGATTGGAAGATACACTATACGGTTCCTTTGCATTATTCAAATCATTTTGTCTATTATTGATATGCAAATAATTCGCCGCTTAGAAATCTCAGGGCGATTGAAGTGTATACTTTTGTGTCAGAGCTTTTCTGTACAGTTATCTCTTTTAAAAAAAAATCTCTTTCAGCAGAGTTTATAGTGCTGACACTCTCACAATGTTCCTTTGTAGATAATCAGGGGAAGCTGATCTACCGTCCTCCTCAGGCGTAGTCACTGGTGGTGTTGGGATATTTATTACAGCTGTTGTAACATATGGATGCTCACAGTTTAGTTTGATGGTTTCCTCCACTTTGGCATTTAGACTGGAACGGCTGTAGGAGAGAGACAGAAATTACTTATACTGAAGCTAAGTTAAGGTTACAGATTGCCATAGGTACAGTACACAAGGGTGTGCAAACCTAAAGCTCTTCTGAAGACCTGTGTGTCTCCATTGTTATAGAATACAAAGAAATTCAGTGTACTCTGATCCTACAGGCATACACCCTTCCACTTTTTACTAAGCTATCAAATGTTTGCTAGCAAGAAATAGGGTACAATGGAAAGATATACTGTATAATTGTAGGTGCTGGGGAAAATGTTTTGGCCTACACTCTGTCACTCTCTTTATCTGTGGCACAGGTCTGTGGTCTGCAGTCTACACCCTTCTGGAAGACGTCTACGATGTTACGCTACCAAAACTTCCCAGGGTTGGGTTCCTGGGTTGTGTAATGGATATTCCTACTACAGATATAATACAGTTGGCACTTGCCAAGATCTTATAGTTAACTAGGAAACTCATAGCTAAGTATTGGCTACAATCATCTGCTCCAGGACTTAATAAATATGGCAAATAATATGGTTTATATGGAATGGAAAGTATATGTGAAAAGAGGCAATAATAAGAAATTTGAGAAACAATGGAATGCTTGGATTGCGCATCCAGGGCTCGCTACTGCGGCTCTGTTGCGCACACAGGTGCTGCCACTTAGAGGTTTCTAATCTAACTGGGAATAGTCGGGAACTGCACAAAGGGGGAGGGAGCGGGGGGATACGGGGTTTATGTTGGGGAGGTGGTTTTTCCACCATTTTGTACTTTTTGTATTGTGTGTATCTTTGTATGTTAAAAAACCTTTAATAAACAGATCTGATTTAAAAATAATAATTGTAAGTGCTGTAATAATTGTAAGTGCTATAATAATTGTATATTACCAAAGTGGCACACAGCTCTACACAGGAGCTGTAGGCACAAAATCCTACAAGTTTTAAGTCAAGACTATTTGCAAATTTTTCTTTTTATTTTAGATTCACTGGAGCAAAAAAGAAAATGGCACCAAATGCATACATCCAGTGAAAAATAAAAACTTCACAGGTGTCTTAGATCCTCATGTACAGAAAGTTTTTGAAGCCTATCTTATGTGTTGCCTCATTCTCTATAAAGATTACTTCCAAACATTGGAAAATTGTACAATAGTTTAGTTCCTACCCTGTTAGACTTGCATTCTCTAATGCAGTCACCGTGATGAAACCCTACTGCACTTATGTGTTTGTGAGCCATTTATCTTTCTTTGCCCGCAGGAAAACATACCTATGCTGCCCTGCCAAGCAGTAATGTTTGTGGGAGACTCGGACAACATATATCAAAACTGATTATTCCAAAAGAAACAAAGGTGCAGCTCCAGCATCTGCGATACAATTGATGGTGACTGGTTAAAAACAGTCCATCTTATTGATATATCCTTAAACAACAATGTGCACATATGAAAAAACAAACAGCAAATCATGTGTACTTCATGGTGTTAAGGATTTTAACCAATAACTATCTGCTGTATCATGGATTCTGGAGCTACACCTTTGTTTCTTTTCCTTTGTTCAATATCCTCCATGCACCGACTGATGTTCTAGTTGATTGGAGTCGTGAGCTGATCTGTTGGTAAATTATGTATTGCCTATAGTCAGCTTTACAGAGCACCAGAGGCTGTTTGTTCTGGGGCTTGCTAGAGTCCCAGTTCATGGACTATGTTATGTTCTGAAATGTCACAACACTCATTAGGTTGGAGGCCACTTTTATGTAAACTTCTCTGACACACTGATAATATGCCATATTGCTGCCAATTATTACATATACATATACAGTATATTTATTTAGATAAGCCATTGTAAATAAAAGGCAGATTTTCCATACCTGTTTGGTATTGGGTTTCTTTCTAGACATTGAATCTGGATAGCACTAAGCTCCTGGAGACTTCCATGATGGCTACATGTTGTAGCATTTGAAATACGTAAATTCTTTTTATTTCTCCTTGAGCAGCAAAAGCTATTGCCTTCATGCTGGGATGACAAAGAGGGACTGTGATTCCTTGGTTTATTTATGGTAGAGACTTCCATGCAGCGCTCTTCGTAGGTCAGCTCATCCACAAACTCATGATTCTAGATCATAAAATGAACAGCCATGAGTTAAAAAGGCTTCATACATACATGGTTACTGCAAGTTAGGAAACTTTAAAGAAGGGTCTATGTACAAGTAAACTAGGCATATTGGAAATCCATCCAGAGTAGCTTAGACATTTTAATTTTCTTCAGACCTGGTTAAGAAATCTGGAACATTGTTTAAAAAAGTGCATAATGATCCCAAAAATGAAATAAGAAAAAAAAAAAAGTTGGAGGAATCTAATGGCATAAGACCCAAAACAGGAATGCAAGAATTGTGTTAGAAGACTACACCATGTTTTAACACCATTGGTAATAGAGAGGACATCTTCACATGTTGAGAATTGATTTCTGGAATAATTATTTTAACCAGGGATGACATATTAGCCCAAGTTACATGGGAAATACAGCCCTCACGGACGCTGTACAAAGCTATACAACCTCACTGCAGAGCTGATCTAGGTCTGCTAAGACCCAGCAGCTCACACAGACTCCAGGCACCTGGTTATCACTAGACCACTGGGACTGGAGCAGATCCCTATATGCAGCGCTCATTGAGTGCTGTGTCCAGATCGAAAGGGCAGGCAGAGACTTTGAAAAACCATACCTGCCTTCTCTATGGGGAGCCCTGCTGTCACTGACAAGGGGCTCTCAAAGTCTCGGAAAAACCTCTTTAAGGGATTTTTATACACATACATGAAAACCCTTGTGGTGAGTTGCTTCTTAATTAGGCAATCATAGCCAATCTCCAAGCCTAACTTTGATTTACACCCTTTCTTTCTGTACTTTAATAGTGTCAGTTGCGGTCTTTACAATTTACAACAGTAATATAATTTACATTGAGGGACAAATTGCATAAGTTCTCCATGTTTTTATGATGTGAACATTTATTCAAGAGATTAAAAATGAAGGGGCTATAAAAGAAGGTGCCCTCTCCACTTACATAAAACTATATAGAACTCACTAGTGTATCCATACAGCCCCCATCCTGCAGATTTTTGTTGGACTCAATTTATAAGGATAAATCACTTGATGCCAAGTAACAAGTAAAATTTGCAGGATGCTACAGGATAATCATACATTTTTCTTGCTGTAATCAGCCTTAACATGCATTAACTATTCCAACTCTCAAGCCACATAAATAGATACACAGTACAAATGTAACTTCTAATTTACAATGGATTAAATTTTTTTAGAAGGATTCTGCCTCTATGCCTCATTTAAATCTACTTAATGTATGAGCACACAAGACTCGCTGATGCTTAGGAGAGATGCATCTGCTCTACATTAGACTTCAGTGCACTGTTCGACTGGACCTGGCTGTCTCAGACGTGTTGCATTTGTGTACCAAAAAATACCTAACAGCTGTGAACAGATTGCCATTAACACTAACAAACACCATTAGATGTAATTACATAGAAGCGGAAAGTAAAAAAAGGCAAGACATATTAGTCAATTGTAAGTGGGTTTTAAAAACAGGAGTTTTGCTAGAACTTTCTTGTAATGTTGCCTGAAAGAATCTGCATTGTGATAAATATCAACTTGTATGTTTGGAAAGATGGTGTGCTCAAACAATATGCAGGCGCGGCATACATAAGGTGCCATATAGAGAGAAGGTACCAGTTCATATACTATAATTGGAATGATATCTATTGCAGGCTGCATCCTCTTCCCGTTCTGTTTGGTTAAGCCACTTCCCTTTAGTGAATTAGGAATGGATTTTTCTAAAGATAGATGAGCCAAATTGCAGCAAATTGCCCAAAGTTTTTGCACAATTTACACCAGTATCTAGGAGCACTCACATAAACGTGGACCAGTGTGTAAAGAAGCCCTAAAACTTGTTTTATATATCTACTGTTATTTTATTTGCATCAGGTTCACAACAGTCGTGAAGAAATGGAAGGAAATTAATTTGACGTTCCTGTCTCCATCAACCACAGAAGCCTTGAGGTTGCTTCTTTAATACGGACAGGCTATTTATTACATTTTGTTCATTACCTCACTACATCCATTAATAATGTACCCTGTCCACAGTGTGAATTGATGTACACAAAGTTAAAACAAGGCACTTACTAATGTATTGTGATTGTCCATATTGCTTCCATTGCTGGCTTGATTTATTTTTCCATCACATTATATACTTCTCGTTTCCATTGTTATGACCATCCTGCAATCCAGCAGTGGTGGCCGTGCTTTCACACTATAAAAAGAGTGCTGGACTGTGTGGACTCCTGCGGTCCCAGCCACCAGAGAGACTGGCGCCTTTTCCTATAATGTGCAAGCCCGGCCACCGCTGCTGGATTACAGGGTGGTCGTAACCATGGAAACAAGGAGTTGTGATAGAAAAATGAATCCAGACAGCAAAAGGAAGCAATATGGACAATCACAATACATTAGGAAGTGCCTTGTATTAACATTCTCTACATGATTAATGCCACTTGCTAAAGTAAAACAACCCTTTAACTCTTATACTTGTTAACAAAAATGAAAGAAAAAAAAAACCTTCTACTTGTCCTTCACACCATTCATTTTATGGCACCCCTCTATCAGTACAGAGGAACAGAGGAAAGTTTCTATCTTTTTGTGATGTATGTCTGACAATTAATAATTAAGTGACATATGATCAACCAGAAGCAATATCTGCAATTTTTAATGTCTAAATTTAATCCAGAAGCTTTTTTTTTTAAACAACTATACTACAGCATGAGCGCTAATTGCCATGGTTTCTGTGAAGATAAGCAGCCATAGTATTTGCAAATCAGAGGAGCTATGCAGCCACAATTAGAGATAAAGGGTTGGAGCACCATCAATTCACAGTGGGGTCTTGACCTTGTTTCTGTAATGTATTCTTAATATAAGTATTGCATTATTGTAAATTGTCAGCACTGCGCTGATAATTGACAGAAGAGGTCTTGACATCTTGAACATTTACTGTACAAGTATAAATTAATTTGAGTTTTGTCTCACTCATTTTATTGTAAGGCTGTAGTCTTATAAAAGTCTTGTTTCTCATCCTTACTCTTATTAGTAGTATGTACCAAGATTGTATGAGAGGAATTTATCATAGACCGGCATCTTACACCGGTGTCTGATATCCCCTGTGCTGCTGGAGGATGCACCTAATTTATGACAAGGTGGAGGCCTCATGATATACCTGTTGGATCTTCCAGTCACCTCTGTGCCTAAACATAAATTTACAGCTGCTCCAAGTTTAACATTGCCATAAATGAAGATAAATGTGTGGGGCCCACTGGCCCGCCTCCTACCCTTTTTTGGAAGAGTGGCATGACCAGTTCAGAAATGCCACTTGTGACAATATTTTATTGCAGTGGCATTTTGATGGTCTCAAACACAGGGTATATGCCAGAAGTGGTATAGGGAGAATTATAAACTCCCATACTGTATGTGGTAATGTTAAGCTTTATCACTAAGTGAGGGTAGATTGGGTAATAGAAGGGGTCATCTTTACCGGTGGTCTGGTGTGGCACATCTAAAACAAATGTTAAAATGTAATGGAATAAATGGGAACAGACATTATTACACAATGGTCACTTTTGTAAGATAAATCTAATGCAGAAGGTCATCGTGTAGTCATGAAATATGATTGTTTTTTTTTATTTCTGATTGTCATGCTTTTAGATAGAATTAGTAATTACAAGTAATCTGGTTTTTACTCTTATTGGTAAATGAATATCCTTTGTTCCAGGCAACTTTGCTAGTCAAAGGAAAAGTGAAAAGCGAAGGGCAACACATGCTAGATAATAAAGAAGTTTATACTATACTGACTGCTGATTTAGTAGGCGTTCAGATACAAAGGCTGTTCCTGACAGCTGTGGAAGTCCATGAAAGACTTAACTGTTTCATTAGGTTTTTCATACCCTACAATGTAAATCTGTTGAGAGAACATCACCAGCATATCGATTAACACCACATTTTCAAACATTAATCTTATTTTACTTAACTGACATATTATACTATGTAACTTGGAATTGTATGAAGCCGCAGCTCTATATAATATACTTCTCCTGAGCTTTAAGCAAGGTCTCAATAAGTAATAAAATATATATCGGAGGGTATTTTCTTCATTTATTGACTTGTATAATGGAGCATTCCCCTGCCTAATTGCCATTAATATACTTCTCTGCTACTGCTCAAAAGGCTGCCAGTCACCCTATGATTTCCATCTCTTTATCTTCTAGTGACTTCCTTATGTGGACTATTATATATGAAGGACCGCGCTGCTTTTTATTTCTTCGAAGGGAGATTCCTCTCGGTATAGATCCGTGCACACTCTTTTAGATGCGGTAACATATAGGCATTCACATTAGTTGTTTTTCCTCCTTCATCAAGATTCTGTCAACCTTTGGAGAGGACGCACACAATAGTGAAGCACCGTCTCAACAGTATAAATAATACGATTTATTGTACTCACAAGCATAGTAGCTTTAAAAACGTTAAGAAACAAAGCTGTAAACCCTTTTGTTCATACCAGACCTGGGTTTCGCTTGACGTTTCGTCTGGGGCGAACAAAGCTCGAAGGTTTGGGGCTGTCTTTTATATCCTGGCAGCTCCTCCCCTTTTTCAAGGCTAACATAATAACACATTAATGTTCCATTAAAAATTCATCAATATCATATAAAACCACATAAATAGACAGCTACTGTCAACCGTACCGTAATTTACACACAAACATTTGTGTGTAGCTAGCCAAATATTTTAATTAATGATCTCAAATTCTTTTATAAGATCAATGACACTGCCCATGTCACGTAGATATGAGGGGGCACTAACTACATACTTCTGTAAAAAGAAGTCGACATATTCTGACAATTTGCTACTTAGCGAGTCGATCCCTGAAATTATTGGCCTCCCAGGGGGGTTGGCAAGGCTTTTATGTATTTTTGGTCATTGGTAAATGACAGGGACAACTGGAGATTTCATCGTGAGATACTCAAATTCTTTTTTATTTCAGTTGTTTTTATCGTAACCTTGCTTCAATGATATATCTAGTTCTTTTTTTTATTTAAAAAAACCAAAAGGTTTGAAATTTATGGGGACTTAATTGGTTAAGCCCCACTGGCGAGGGGGCGACCATGTCGCAAAAATTAACAAATGGGAGGTTGAATGGATATACAAATTAGGTACTCTGCAAACAGGAGGATTAAATGTTGAGTTTGATTTAAAGCCTTGCTTGGTCTAACACATCTAGTGTTGAGGATTGGTGTATATTGTTGTTGTTGTTTGGCAGAAGTATACACCGGTTCTCACATATTCGCAACAAACAGCTGACAAGTTTCTGCGAGATGGAGTAGAGTAAGATAGGTAGTGGGTTGGTTGAATTGGTGGATAATGAACATGTGACCCTGTGCAGTTTTGTGAATGGAAGGTGTGGTGGATAATAGGGAACACGTGATCTTTTGGAGTTTTTGTGAATGGAAGGTGTGTTTACTGAAAAGGATGCTGAGCGCGTATTGGCTGATTGTTATGAGACAAGTCCCAGAGCAGCTTTTATAGATAGAGGGTTAATTGTAAGCGGGTAGGATAGATTTGAATGATTTGGAGGGGAGTGGGGGAGGCTTTAATGTGGAAAGAAAAAGCATTTGAAGATTTGCAAATAATAACATGTTTGTGTGTAAATTACGGTACAGTTGGGAGTGGCTGTCTATTTATGTGGTTTTATATGATATTAATGAATTTTTAATGGAACATTAATGTGTTCTTATGTTAGTCTGGAAAAAGGGGAAGAACTGCCAGGATACAAAAGACAGCCCCAAACCTTTCAGCTTTGTTCGCCCCAGACGAAGTGTCAAGCGAAACCCGGGTCGGGTTTGGACAAGAGGTTTTACAGCTTTGTGTCTTAATGTTTTTAAAGCTTCTATGCTAGTGAGTACAATAAATCATATTATTTATACTGTTGAGACGGTGCTTCACTATTGTGTGCGTCCTCTCCAAAGGTTCACAGAATCTTGATGAAGGACGAACAACAACTAATGCGAATGCCTATATATTACCGCATCTAAAAGGATCCATACCGAGAGGAATCTCCCTTTGTATAAATAAAAAGCAGCGCGGTCCTTCATATCCACTGCTTGTGTGAATTTGCCCACGGGACCTGCAATGCACTAAAGAAAGGCTTTTTGAGACTTTTCTGAAAACTTCCTTACGTGGAGTCCGAGGACCTCATTAATATGGGTTTACATGGGCCAATTGTCGGGCAGATTATCGAGAAATAACGTTCCTCCAAAGTAGTTAGTAGGCGTTAGTAGTTTATTAGGAGCTAGGTGTAGATTGTAAAGTCAGCCAAACTTGTGTAACGGAGCAGGCCGGACTGGTAATTTGCAGTAGTGGCAGATTCCTAGTCTGATATGAATCAACATCGTGCAGCATGATTGCAGTTCTGAGTATATGACAGATGAAGGAACTGTGATGACATCATCACAGGTCCTTAACCACCCTTAACCCTTTGAGAGTACAGAAACTGCACTGATAATGGTTGCGTCTAAAATGTATGTGCTGCTGAGAGAATGTAACTTCACCCCCCAAATCATACTAAGAACGAATGTTCTCCACCAAAACAACCCTTACTCTAGACCTAATCCTAACACAAAAGAGACCACAAAGATCATCTAGGAAAAAGTCTCACAATCCCCAAATAACAGAACACTTACCTAAACGCTACTTTTCAACTCCATCTATCTCAGACTCACATGACCTTGTCACGTGACCTAAACCTCTCAGGAGCCCATACTTCTAGGCTTTGCCCACTGATAAGCCTACTGATAATAAGTGCAGTTCCAAAGTTAGAATCGTTTAAGGACCTATGCTAACTAGTGTTGATTGCGAATATTCTAATCGCGAATATCGGCACTTCGAGAATTCGCGAAGATCTAGATTACAGTGCTATATATTCGTAATCACGAATATTCTACTTTTTTTTATCAGTACCCTCCCTGCTTCTTGATTGTGGGCCAATGAGAAGGCCTCAATATATTTGTCTGAGCTTAGCAACATCCCTAGCAACCAATAGGAAAGTTGCCTACCCCTCACTATATGGGAAACTCCCCAGCAGTTATTTTCTGCTGTTTTTTGCAGTTCTGACAGAGAGAGCAGTGTCATTGCTGTGCTCTGTGCTTTGCTTAGTCATCTGGATCTTTATTAAATTACATTAGATAGTTAATTAGCTCATATATATATATAATACAGATAGTTAGTGGGAGATAGTCAGTGTAGGTTAGATAGTGATATTAGTGTAGCTGATAGGTTCCAGTGCAGGGTGTTAGGTAGTGTGATAGGAATTACTGTGCTGTGATAGGGATTAGTGTCTAGCAGCTTGAAAAATGTAGCAAAAGTAAGCCACGCCTGTATTGTGCTTGCAATACGCACATAATGCATTGCCGATTTTCGCAATCAAGAAAATAATGACTGGAGATCACGAATTCTAGAATTTGTGAATTTAAGGTGAATATTAGCCCAAAAATTCACGAAATATCGCGAAAATGAATATTGCCTATGCTGCTCATCACTGGTGCTAACTTAATCACAGGTCCTTACCCAACTGACAGTACAGGACACAGTACTGATAAGGGTGCAGTTCAAAGGTTAATAGCACTCAAGGACCTATGATGACATTATCACAGGTCATTAACCACCTAATAGTACAGTAACAGCACTGAATAAGTGTAAGTGTTTATTCTGTACATGTTCTGTGTGGTTTCTTATGTACGTTGGGTTTAGAATAAAGGTTGTTTAGGTGTACAACATTAGTTCTTGGAACAATTTGGGGGTAGGGGTAGATTCTCTTAGAAGACCATACATTCTAGGCACAACCTTACTGCTCTTATACTGTCACTGTGAAAGAGAGTTAAGAAATGTAACTGCTTACTGAAATCTGGCATACATGTATGGAAATTTAAAGATGATGCCTGCTGGTGCCATAGCTGCCAGATGTTTGCTGTTTTACATAGCAGACACTTGGTGGCAAAGTCTGTGATTGGTGATAACGCTGATCACAAACTTTTAACCCCTGAGATGCCGTGGTCAATTGTGACCACACTATCTGAGCTGTTATTTTTTTCGGGAGTGAGGTAGGTCTCCCACTATGAGATCACATTGTTAAATCAATGCTGTCTATGGAAGAAGCAATCAGACAATTGTGATGAGCGGCAGGTGCCATATTCGATTTCGACGAAATTCGCGAATATTCGATACCATATTCGTTTCATATTCGTCGAAATAGAATATTCATCATTATTCTAGTTATCGCGATTAATATGCGATTTAAATAATCGCGTATTGCTATTGTAACTTAAGGCTACTTTCCTATTGGTTTGATATCAATAATTAGCGAAGATGACGAATGTATTCGTCATATTCCTCAAAACGAAGATAACAAAGTATTCTCCATCTTCGTTTTAGCTACCTATTCATCAACTTCGCTAATTCAATCAAATAGGAAAGTTGACTAGAGAGACAGCTGTGTTTAATTCGCTATGCGATTATATTATAATTATTATTATTTTTAATAAATAGAATAATTATAATAATTATCAAGTATTATAATTATTCTATTTATTTTTAAAAAAAAGCAAAGTAATATAATCGCATAGCGAATTAAACACAGCTGTCTCTATAGCCAACCTTCCTATTTGATTGCTAGAATTAGCGAAGTTGACGAATATGGAGCAAAAACGAAGATGGAGAATACTTCGTTATCTTCGTTTTGAGGAATATGACGAATACATTCGTCATATTCGCTAATTCTACCAAGCCAACCATAGAAACCAGGCCTCAGTTGAAATCGCAATGTGATTATAATAACTTGAATTAATCGCATTGCGATTTCAACTTAGATCTGGTTTACTATAGTTGGCTTGGTAGAAGAAGATGACGAATGTATTATGTAGAACTACTTTTGGAAAGTGGGAAAGAAAAAAATATAACAATAAAAAAACAAAAATCAATGAATATTCGAAATAGCGAATATATAGCGATATATTCGCGAATTAGCGAAGTGCCGATATTCGCAAAAAAAAAATTCGCTATTGGAATATTCGCGCTCAACACTATCAGACAACTGCATGTTAAAGTGCCATAGGGCGGATTCAAATCAACGTTATGAATTCTGTTATTGCTTTCCATTGTAACATGGTTTTAATGGAGAATAACAGAATTCATAAGACAGAATTCAAATCGAAAACCTTCTGTTTTAATCCATTAAAATAGAGGTCTATGGGCAAGCACAACGTAACCGAGGGAAAAGGAAGTCCTGTCAATTAGAATTCCATTATTTTCCGTTATAACCATGTTATAACGGAAAACAATAACGGAATTCTTAATGGTGATGTGAACCTGCCCTTGGGAGGACTAAAGATATGTAAAAAAAGTTTTTAAAAATATATAAAAAGCCAAAAAGTTATAAAATTAAAAGAATTCCCATTATCCATTTTACAAATAAAAAGAATAAAAATGATTAGTATCTCTGTGTCCCAAAAAGCCCAAGCTACTACAATATGTGTAAAGTGTTTATCCTGTACAATGAATAATGGAAAAAAATCTAAATGGCTGATTCGCTATTTTTTGATCACTCCACCTGCCAAAAAAACGGAATAAAAAGTGATAAAAAGTCCCAAAGTGGTATTGTTGAAAAATACAGATCTCCCTGCAAACAAATGAGGCCTCATACAACTCCTTAGATTAAAATATGAAAAAGGTTTGACATGTGTCACTGAGATTGTTTTTTTATGACACATTGTACTTCATGATAGTCATAAATTTGAGTCAATATATTTCACCTTTATTTATGAAAAAAATTTACCAAAAATCTTGAAAAATTCGCAATTTTCAAAATTTAAATTTCTCTGCTTTTAAAACAGAAAGTGATACCTCATAAAATATTTATTACTTAACATTCCCCATATGTCTATTTTATGTTGGCATCATTTTGTAAATGTCATTTTATTTTTTTTAGGACGTTAGAAGGCTTAGAATTTTAGAAGCAATTCTTAAAATTTTTAAGAAAATTTCCAAAACCCGCTTTTTAAGGACCAGTTCAGGTCTGAAGTCACTTTGTGGGGCTTACATAGTGGAAACCCCCCATAAATGACCCTATTGTAGAAACTACACCCCTCAAGTTACTTAAAACTGATTTTAATTAACTTTGTTAACCCTAAAAAATTTCACTTTTTTTTAGCTGATTTCCATTTTAATCAATTTTTTTCATTAACACATCACAGCCAATCAAAACTCAATATTTATTACCCTGATTCTGCGGTTTACAGAAACAACTCACAAGTGGTCGTAAACTGATGTAAGGACACACGGCAGGGTGCAGAAGAAAAGGAGCGCCAAATGGTTTTTGGAAGGCAGATTTTGCTGGACTGGTTTTTACTGTGCCTTGCAAAAGTATTCACCACCCCCCCCCCCGACTTTTTTCGTGTTTTGTTACATTACAGCCTTAAGTTCAATGTTTTGTTAATCTGAATTTTATGTGATGGATCGGAACACAATATTTTTACAGCGATGCTGGTGGATACAGCAGGGGCCCGACTATCAAGGACTGCCGGTCCCCTGATCGGACACACACCGCTCTGGTGCCCGCCCGATCACCAAGGCATAATACTACGTCAAAATGCGGCAAGTCACTTGCAGCCATGACGTACTATTACATCATATGTCGGGAAGGGGTTAAAACACAAGAACAACGATAGAACTTTGCTATCGCTGTAATTGTACTGACCCACAGAATAAAGATAACATCACTTTTACCGCATAGTAATTAGTGCCATTATAAAGTACAAATTGTCCGACATAAAACAAGCCCTATTCACGGCTATGTGAACGGAAAAAAATATATATATGGCTCTGGGAAGGCAAAAACGAAAAAGTGGAAGAATTGCTGCATCAGGAAGGGGTTAACAGTGCTGCTGCCAGTGGAAGAGGGGGTGGTCAAGGGGCAATAGTGCTGGGAAGTATTTTGTACTGTACAGTGGCATTTTTTGGCGCTGTTGGGGAGATATTTTGTGGTATTGGATGCTGCTGAGGAGGTATTTTCAGCTTTGTCATGGTATGTGCTACTGTTAGGGAGGGTAAAGTACAGTATGTTCCTAACCATTTAATTAGGCATTTCTGTTTTGCACTTTTATTTTCTTTTTTTGCATTGATGGTTTACATAGGGGTACGACTAAGTTAAGCTAAATTTGCAGCAGCATTAATTATGCACAACAATTTTTATGCTATGTCATACAGTATGTGGTCTGTTGGGATTTATGTGGCAGGGCTGCTTCCTAATCCCAGTCCAATGCTGCATAGGATAAAAACATGAAGACAGATAGTGGAAAGATTGGGTATATTTGTTCACATTGTGGATTAGATCTTCCAGAGCTGTAGCTATTTCTCCCTCAGATAGAAATAAATGTGTAATTATACTTATCTGGGTTGGGACAAAAAACGTTGGCTGAGTTTTCGGTCTACAGCTAGGTTATATGTGTGGACCTGCTTTAAGGACCTAGTACAGTGATTACTGTTTGAGTTTGTATTATCGTTTGAATTTGAGAAATTATCGTCACATGTAATAGCATGCAGCCATCAAACGACAATCGATAAGTTGTTTTCCATGGATTGGCAAAACTGCCTGGCTGAAAGATTATCATAAGTCGCCACCACATGCAGCATCTACTCAGAAATCTGCTAGTTGTTAACAGTGTAAATGCTGTAGGGGGAAAACAAACAACGATCTCAATAACGAGCAAACAGTGAAAAAAAATGTAGAGATTATTGTTTCATGTAATCAAACGTCTTTTGAACACAAACGACTCTGTAAATCATCGCTTGCCACTTATTAATGAAAGAATATCTGCCGTCTGATAGGAGCCTTGGACCTGAAATAGGAGAAACCTTAACTCAAGTAGATATGGACAGAAGCTGAGTCTCAAATCAAGGAATTATTAGATATACTGCATAAGGCACACTTTTTGAATGAAAATACCTCCTTCCACTTTAATATCTTCTTATATCCTGACATTATGATGTGTTCCCAGCAGATCTTAATTAGTTCTTGAGATAAATGGCTCATAAAATTAGCATTTGTGGTGAATGTGACCAGAAACATTAAATGGTTTCATTCTGTTGTCAGATCAAATACACTGCAGACTCACTGGGACGGTTTAACGCTGTAGACATTCATTCACATATGGGCATCCCTGAATTTCTAAACTATATTCTGATTCACTTTGATATTACTGGCAGACTAATGGAACAAAGATGTACATCGTTCACGAAAAGCAAAATAAAAATTGAGCATTCAAATAGATAGACAGCTATGTTGGGTATTGCTGTCACCTAGTGCCATTGCAAATGCAAGAACAATAGATGAAAGCAATGTTTCATTCCGAATAAATATCTCAATTAAGAGGAATACTGGGTATAACCAATTGACGTGCATACACAAAGAACTGTAATTAATTGGTGGCTTGTAAGGATAATAATTCCGGTGAATTATGATGATGGTGAGTATTTCCAAACTAATTTCCTGAATTATCAAGTAGATCTGGAAACTGTAGCTAAACGAGTTTGAAATTAGTTTAGAAACCCATTTCCAGCTAATGCCAGGGAATGCGGAGAGTGTGCTAAAAAAAGACTGCCCAATGAAAAGGTTAGTGTTAAATTGTACATACATTATGGAATACATTTTCATAATGGATGTAATAATCTGGTGACTGTATCCTGGCATACTGCAGACAGTTATCAAAGCAGAAGTGCAGAATGACTGCAGATTCCTGTATTTTCAGTGCTGGACTACTCTCATACAGGGATGTAGTTACACCGCATCGGGTGCATTAACCACAGATACGCCATGCCTTAAACCTAAGAGTTTACAGTTTGTTTCTAGAACAAAAAAATAAATAACCCCCCCCCCACACAACTGTATAAAATGATGTTCTAAAAACGTTCTACCTCAAATGGTATTGAAAACTTTATTATAGTTTTAATGAAGTTTTCATTATCATTGAGGTATCTCTATGATGTTCTTGATAACATAATTTAGTAGAGTGGTAAACTGTGAATATTTAATAAGGTTAGTTGCCCATTCACCTACTGGGGTCATTTGTTTTTTCGGGTAATTGACTTCGCCCAAGGGAGGCCAAAATGTTTCTCTGCCCCATATAGCACATTTCTACAAATTATAAGAAATTATTGGATTATTGGGGGACCATGTTATAGACTTTGAATTTAGGTCAGAAGCTTTAATACGTAATTTTGGGTAAAGACCAGCAGCAATATTAGGGTGGGTTCACATCACATTTTTTCCCGACATTTAACGTATATGCTGGGCAAAAAGGAAGCAAACATGTAGTACACTACGCTTTTCCATCTCACAGTAAAGTCCAGTAAAAAAACAAATATGTTAACGTATACATTTCTTTTTACAATGGAACTTTCTGGTGATGGACGTCATCAGTCTGAGGCATCCGTTTAATGCACACTTTTTTTACAATGGAACTCTATGGTGATGAGTGTCACTATACGACATCTCGGTTATCACATGTATACAGCACTCCTATGTTTCCTTGGTTCTGGGTGCACGTCTCCCAGGGGTGGTAAAAAGTCCCTGTGTTCGTGTAGATCCAACGTCTGGCAAAAAAAAAAAATGGAGACAGCACGTCCGATGCAATCTGTGATTTAATCCGGATGCAACTTTCGGCTAATAATAAGCCTTTTTCAAGCATACATATACATGATGAAGTGCAGGTATAAATAGTGACCTTGATGGATAGATATTTGGAATTTCTGCCCTTGAAATCATGTATAAAGTCCTTAATGTATAGCTACCTCATTCATTCATGCAATGATCGCAAACCGGAAGTGACATACCGGTAGTACGCGGTGGAATGCAGCTTGCGTTCCACGCACACGTGCACACAGAGGATATAGAGAAAAGGTGCCCAGCAGGTCACTGAACAGGAAGTAGTCGTGTGAAACGGAAATGAGCACCAAATGTAGCTATTCATTAAGGACTTTATACATGATTTCAAGAGCAGAAATTCCAAATATCTGTCCATCAAGGTATTAAGGTAACCTACCTACTTGCACTAAGAGGTTTTATATCTCACTTTTCTATGTATATAGCTAGATTACTATGTTATATGCTACTTTGCATGCCCCCTGACCTATGTAGGGGTGTGCCCTATTTGGGGTAAAGGTTTGTGACACTATTTATATCTGCACTTCATCATGTATATGTATGCTTGAAAAAGGTATATTATTAGCCGAAACGTTGCATCCGGAATAAATCACAGATTGCATTGGACGTCTCCATTTTTTATTTTTTGCCAGATGTTGAAACTATACGACATCTGTCTGAGGCATCCATTTAACGTATATGTTTTTGTATATGTCAGATGTTAGACAAAACATGATGTGAACCCAGCCTTATTCAGTTAATTAGGGGAAGACACTGTTGGACCTAGGAGCCAACAACCTGTGCCCCATAAAAAACACTTACCTATCCATGGTCCTGAGCCACTGCCACATTCCTGACTGCTTCCACAGGACTAGGAAGTGGCTTAATGCCCATGACGGCTGTGGCTAATCAGAGACCTCATTGGTCACATCTGCTTGAACGGCACATCAGAGCAGTGATGTACCATTCAAGCAATTGTGACTGTTGAGGGCTGTGATTGGCCACCATGGTCACAGGACCAAGCCACTTCCACTGGCTGGGAACAGGACAGCTGCACAGCATAGCGGGCTGTGGATATGTGAGTATTTTTTTTATGGGCCAAAACTTAGGACTAGTGTTGAGCAAACTTGTATTTCAAGTAAGGCATACAAGGTTTGGGTTATCTAAGAACTCCATTATGGATTCCACTACCACGGACCATGACTTATGGTCCGTGGTAGCGGAATCCATAACAGAATTTTTAGATAACCCGAACTTGAACCTTGTAAGCCGAACTTGAAACACAAGTTCGCTCATCCCTAATTAGGACCTTTGGAGTTGTTGGCTCCTAGGCCAGACAACACATTTAAGCTAAAGGCAATTATACACAATGAAATGGTGAAATCACCAGACAATGCATAATGATATGTTTGATATAAGATAAATAATATTAGTGATATAATATAGAACGTTCTACATGAAATATTTCTCATCCTATTTATTAATACATATTCCAAATGAAAATATATAAGTGTTGACTATACAATGTATTGATTATTATTAGTAAAGTGATCACAGCTCCTCTTCTTTTTCACAGTTTGGAAGATGATCTCATGGTGATGATTTTACATATATATTTTATTTAATTGTAGTGAAATGTGAATATGTATTTTCATGAGTTGATATTCTGTCTCAAATGAAATCTGGAGATTATATGATTTGTGCTATTTTAATAGCATTGCATTTTATTTGTTTTTCTCATTATGTTGGCCCTCCGGTCGGAAAGTCAGTTTTCATAAAATGTCAAGGGCTGAGCAGTTACATTTATTTTCTAGGAAAATCCTGCCAGTGGCAAAAAGCCATTAATTTGATGGTATCAGTAGTCATAACTTCAGATTACCTTCTCCTTGAATGGGACTGTGCTGAGATATAATAGAAACTATTAGCTAAGACCCTCCTCTGTATAGCAGGGAGGCAAAAGCTAGTGATGTCATTACCAGAGTCTTTCCATTTGCTTCATACAGGAGCAGCAGAGACACATAAAAGTACTATAATAAAGATAACTTTTGTATATATATGTAATACACAAAGATGTCTTGCACTGTAATCCACAGCATATTCCCGGCATCCAATGACTGATTAAAATAATAACTCACTCTCATGAAAGAAGTAGGAATTTTTCTACATATTATTATAGACCACATCATAATTTCTGAAGGCGTGTAAGTATAAAGTGGCAGTGTTAGTTTAACCGCAAGCACCATATCACACTGGCACATTGCCAGCAACGGTACTGCCAATTATCTATGGATTAGTGCTTTATATTGCTCTGAATCTAGATAATCTGCCGATGAACTGAACTAGCTACTACGGTATGTGGATAATAAGCATAACTACTTTATCTACAAATGTTTTAGGCATCGCATTTTAAATATCCATAATGATCAAGAACCACATTGACCCATACAGGATATGTAGCTGTGAGCTCAGTCGCAGACAAGTGTTATAATGGTTATGGCCTAGATTTGTTAATGTAGAACAGTGTATTTTGAGAAAAATATCCTGCACGTAACTGCTGCACATACTTCTCTGATGTTGGATGTCACCTCCATTAGCAGTGAGATGGAAACTAGAAATAGTGCCTAGGTATATTCACTAGAGATGAGTGAATCGAACCTGATGAAGTGGAATTCGATCCGAATTTCAAGAAAAATTTGATTCGCACCGAAGCCAAATTTCCTCATGCTTCGTGGTAACAAATCACATTTTTCCTAAAATGGCTGTTGCACATGTGAGGACATGGGGCAAGGAAATCTGGGAAGGCGGGATCACCCACAATGCCATGCATGCAGCCAATCAGCAGCCAGCCAGCCACTGTGATGTCACAGCCCTATAAATAGCCTTAGCCATCTTAGATTCTGCCATTTACCAGTGTACTTAGTGCAGGGAGAGACATCAGCAGGCGCTAGGGACAGTGTTAGAAAAAGTCATTGTGCTAAAAAAAAAAACGATTTACAAGTGCAGGGAAAAATTACTCAAGGTGTAGGGAAAGGATAGGGAGAAATCATTCCCCAGCATTTGTGTTTAACAGGGTTCAGTCGGGGAGGTTAAAGCCTGGGTAATAGGAACAATCCTATTACACCTTGCTGCACTGACTGGGGATCCAAATTGCCATTATACAGCTCTGTAATTCCAGCAAACCTGTCTTATTAGGGTGCAAGTGCTGTTTGATACAGGCATTAACAAGGTTTATTACAAGGAAATATTTCTACGTTTTATTTGCCCTTGTGCGGTGCAGTTTTATGTTCTAAAGCATTTTTTTGGCTTGTATTAGCGGGAAAAAAGGGCTTATTAGCCGTTGTTTGGTGAAGTGCTGAAAATTACAGTCCTTTTTGTTGTGTATTAGTGGCAAAAGTAAAATATATTTGCTGGTCAGTGGTGCAGTTATCTGTTATAAAGCCATTTGTGGCATGTATTAGTGGAAAAAGAAAAAAAAATTGCCGCTCAGCGGTGCAGTTATATGTTCTAAAACCATTTTTTATGTATATTAGTGGAAAAAGAAAAAAAATATTTGCCGCTCAGCGGTGCAGTTATCCGCTTTAAAGCCCTTTTTTGTGTGTATTAGTGGAAAAAGAAAAAATATCTTTGCCGCTCAGCGGTGCAGTTATCTGTTCTAAAGCCTTTTTTGCGTGTATTAGGGCGTTTTTTCACATGAGCGGATGCTCTGTGGGTAATCCGCTGCGTGAAAGAGTGCCAAGCCCCGCTATAGACATGTTTGTCTGTCCTGTCTTTAGCGATCCAGAGCTCCTGGTGAGCCCAAAGGCAAAATGCGTAGAAAAGGATCTTCAGTGCAGTTCTAGCGCACCTTATAGGGCAGATATAGGGCAGTTAGCCGTCTCATCTGTTGCCAGTGTGAATCAGGTGTCTGAGCACATGAAGGGGGAAGAAGGGACATGTACACCATGAATGTCAGTATTGCGATTAAGGTCCTTCTGGTGTTTTAGTATCCCCGCTCCATGGCTCAGAGCACTCTGGTAACTTTTGTTAGTGGAGCATCTGAACACATAGTAGCTGATACTATCCTATTATTATTCTGCATTACAGCAGATGTAATAGGTATCAAACAGCTACAGTGGACTTTGTTTGTACAGCGTTACAAGCACATACGCTGCAGGTTCATTATATATAGTAGCCACTGGATCCTCACCTGGTACTAGGCACTACACAAAGTTGTGCACAGGACCAGTTCTTGGGCTACTATTTATAGATGTTCAGAGGCCAACACTATATCTAATGCATAGGCCCTTCCTACTTTTAATCTATATCTAATAAAGTCAGAGTTTTATCTCATTCACAACGTTTCATAGGGCTGTGATTACAGTAAGCATTGAGCCTGTGTTATATCATGCCCGTGGTTTCACCAACCATTGTTTGCCACTTTTTGTGATTTCAACATTTACCATTACCTCACTTGTGACACAATCACATGTGACTTCACCACCCACTGAAAGTCCCTAAGGAGAACATGATAATTAATGTCAATGGCATATTATGTCATTATCATTGTGATGTCACATTTACTGGTGTTTAAGACCCACCACCCAATCACTGACAACCCTCTTGGATGACATTATCAGCAGTGACATCAAGTCCGTTATGTTCTCACACCTAATTTCAAGCCCACAGTGTCATCACCTGTATGAAGCCTTAGAGTGGGACAAACCATGTCACTGGTTTAGGTCAGCCCTGCTACAAGTTTAAAAACTGTGCCTTTGAGATAAATAAATCCTGCATCTTGCATTAAATAATATAAAAAATTGGCTGTCTCACAGTAATTTGCATCAGCTTTTACTATTCTATAAAAAACATTTCACATTTACATAGAACATTCACATAAATAACCCATATAAAGCAAAGTAGACGTCAATTTCATATACTGTCCCTTTAAATGTGAAGCTCTCGCGCAAAAAAAAAGATTAAAAATATATAAAATAAAATTAAAACAGCAGCTTCCTCATAGTTTGTTCAATCTGGGCGTGTGATCAATACTATTGAATAGTATACTATTACGCTGACTCTGATATTCGTTCCTTTTGTTCAGTGGCGTATTTATTGCATACTCTGTTAGATAGTTAGATTGTGTCCATATGGCCGGGCTAGTTGTTATGTTAGTTCGCGGTTAGGTAGACATGCATGCATATAGACTTGATTAGTCACAGATTTAGTTAGTCCGCAACTTGTTTCACTGTTACACGGTATCGCGTGTTACTCACGGTCCCTGCTGGTATATGCGCTCACCATATGGTCTGCTTCCAATGCGGTTAAATGGACATGCATACATATAGACTTGATTAGTTACAAATTTAGTTAGTCCGCAGATTTCACTGCTACACGCTATTGCGTGTTACTCACATCAGTGGGGATCGTGAGTAAAACACGATAGCGTGTAACAGTGAAACAAGTTGCGGACTAACTAAATCTGTGACTAATCAAGTCTATATGTATGCATGTCCATTTACCCGCATTGGAAGCAGACCATATGGTGAGAGCATATACCAGCGGGGACCGTGAGTAACACGCTATAGCGTGTAACAGTGAAACAAGTTGCGGACTAACTAAATCTGTGACTATTCAAGTCTATATGTATGCATGTCTACCTAACCGCGAACTAACATAACAACTAGCCCGGCCATATGGACACAATCTAACTATCTAACAGAGTATGCAATAAATACGCCACTGAACAAAAGGAACGAATATCAAAGTCAGCGTAATAGTATACTATTCAATGGTATAGATCACACGCCCAGATTGAACAAACTATAAGGAAGCTGCTATTTTAATTTTATTTATTTTTAATCTTTTTTTTTTGTGAGCTCTGCTTTTAATGGGACAGTATATGAAATTGACGTCTATTTTGCTTTATATGGGTTATTTATGTGAATGTTCTATGTAAATGTGAAATGAATTTATAGAATAGTAAAACTGATGCAAATTACTGTGAGACAGCCAATTTTTTATATTATCTGAGTTTACAAATTCACTGAGGGGTGGGCAGTGGGCTGGGATCCAGTGTCACCAGTGACCATCCCCTATAATTTTATAATTGAATATCTTGCATTAAATGTTGACATTATCCTGTCCCCATTGTAGCAGCCAATATCCCTGACATTGGCCATTATGACATTATTGCCTTGTAATTTCATCACCCCTATTATGTGAGCACCCCTGTCATATCATCTTATGCTTTGGTAATCTACATTGGACCCTCCAACCCCTGACTAACCCCTGATGACATCATCATTGGTGATCAGTATCAGTAATTTTTTCCTTTGACACAGCCAGGAGAGGGGAGAACCTTGACTTACGAAAGCATCACATGTTCCTACAGATGCGGAGATCATCATCCTGGTAATATAAAGTTGTGTAAGGTCATATTTATCATGTTTATCTGAATTCGGGTGAGGTATGTCTATGACAATAAAGCTGTGAATGCCCCCACCCCTTCCCACTTGCCAACCAACTAATGTGTGTGGTCATGTTATTCTCAAGTTAATTATAGTTGTACAGAAAGAATGCCTTGTCCTCACAGTCTATGGTGACCATAACAGTTTTCCATTAGAGCTTGTAGAAATCTCATGCAATTTACTTTGTTGTTTTGCGTGTATGGGCTTTTACCCCCTTATTTTTTAAATAGCTACAATTATAGGTAGCTTAAAGACAAATTCAAGCAATGCAAGAGCTGTGCCTAACATGTCAGCTTGAGCACAAGAACAGTTATTAAACAGCTGCAACAAAATAACTATGGCATTTAAGAAAAATGGAGACAACACAAGGCAATTTTTTTTAAATGAAAAACATTGTAACTGGCTATCCTACATTCATAAGAACGTGTGTAGAACAATGAGGCTAAACATATTCATTTGTAGTTTTACTGTTGGAAAGACTGTAAGGATAAAAAATTACAAATCTTAATTTAAAGCACCACTGTCCTAGGACTGTCGTAGGACAGTGGGATTTTAGAAGCAAGCATTTATCAGATGACTATGACCAGTAAAGAGAGCGGAGGCAGAGTACAAGATGTACAGTCCTGTGCCGTTCTGATGAAAGGAAACTGTGGGTATCACTTGAACGGAGGAGCCTGGCTCGTCAGTGGTTCTCCTCCAGTTGGCTGTGCCTTCCACTTGTCTCTTCCACATGGACTGTGAATATGACGAACAGCATACCTGAGCTTCCGGTTACCTCTGCGACTGCAGTCTGTAATGGTTATAGGCATGTTATAGATGCCTGCATTTAAAGTGCCACTTAGTCTGAGGGCAGTGGCACTTTAATAAGCACACTCTTTTATAATAAGAATGTCATAGGTAAGGGTTTCCTAAGCCATCTTTACTTTCCTTATACATGTACATAGTATTTGCTATCCTCGACTAAATGTTTCCGATTCACTGACCCTTAGGGTAAATTACATTTTAACAAATTTTTGATATTATTACACTAACTTTATTTTGAAGGGAACCTGTCACCATGAAATGCAGTGTAATCTGCAGGCAGTAGGTTACAGAGCAGGAGGAGCTGAGCAGATTGATATATATGTAGTTTTGTGGGAAAAGATTCAGTAAAACTTTTAGTTTACTCTTTTAATTCCTGCTCGTTCTGGGCAGTCAAGGAGGCGGTCCTATCAGTGATTGACAGCTATCTCTGTATGCTCAATCATAGGGGGAAGGCTTCAGTGATGAGTGAAGTTTCACAAAATAATTAGAGCTGTGACATTACTTTGTCACGAAGTGCATTCCTCTCAATGTAGTGGGCGCAATGACGAGAACGGCGATAGTGCTGCCCCACGTCATTAAACCCCTCAGATGCTGCGTTCATCGCTGATCGCGGCATCTGAGATTAATATTAAGGCCTTTCAGGGGTTAAAAAATATATCCATGCTCACCTTATCCATTTGCTTGCAGAGAGGCCGTCGTGATTAAAGACAACCGGCCAGCACGGTGATGTGGTGACGCTACAGGTCACCCTGTGCGAGATTTTGCGCGGTGTCTTCAATCAAGATGGCAGAGACGGCCTCTCTGCAAGCAAATGGATGAGGTGAGTATGGTTTTTTTTTGCTGCCATTTCAGAAAAAATATATTCGCTACCATGAAGCACGAGGAAATTTGGCTTTACAGCGAATCAAATTTTTTCCTGAAATTCGGATCAAAGTCAATTCATTTGGCTTTGTTTCGATGAACACTAACTGATAGGATGACCTCCTTGACTTCAAGGCCCAAAATGAGCAGGAAGTTAAATGAATAAATTACAACTTATACTGAATCTTTTCCTACAAAACTATATATCAATCTGCTCAGCTCCTCCTGCTCTATACCATGCTGCCCATAACATGCAGCTCAGACACTACGTTCAACATGGCAGGTTCAAGCTTTGTTTGCTAGCGATCCAAGTCCCTCCAAAATGGGATATGTAAGGTTGTGGCACAGATTCATATTGAACACTGTCTTTTTCTACCTTCTACCTGTATCCAGGACATGGTATTGCCTGTAGATTAGTTTTCCCTGAAGCTAAGCAGCAGGCAAAGGGCTGTCACGCTCCTCCCCTATGCATTTAGGGGATGTTCAGCCCATCTTTGAGTTTTTAGAAAGCACAATAGGATAATCACCATCAATGGTCAACTGTGAACTTTTTTTCCACAAGAAATTGGCACATGACAGTTTAGTAGAACAGGCTTCTATCATAGAAGTTTTAATTGATTTTGTAATTTTACGGCTGCATTGTTTAGTGAACAGTGTGCGCCAACAATATTTAGCTCCTGACACATGAACAAGGAAAGTAAAGGAGCAGGTCACACGGGAAGAAAAAATAAGGGCTTAGAAAACACTTCCACAACATTCTTATTACACCAGTCTGATTTCTAGATGCAGTGAATGACTTGATGCTAGCCAGTTTTGTTAAAATTGCGTAGACATTATTACATTATGGGCATAATATAGCAGGCATTATTTATGAAAACCGGTGAGGCAAAAAGTAGTCTATCACTTTCCAAGATCAATCCAATCTCCCTCCACTAGAAAAAAATTACAGCCGTCTGCATCAATTCTAATAAATAAGTCACTTTGTATTTTCAAAAATTCTTTTATGAATTCAGTGATATTTCTCACTCACATTGATATACTCAGAAATTTGAAAAATATCTGTTTTAGTTCTAATAACATGGCTGTGTAAAGACATCTGTAATCATAGGATCCGCCGTTTTAGTAAAAGCTTATCAAATCTGTTCTTGGTGCATTATAGCTGGCCATACACATGAGATCAGTGTCGGACACTTTCTCTTGGTTTTGCCATAAATATTCACATTCAGCTCGGCTGAGAATACGTGTTTATTTCTATGAAGTGAACATAAAATTGATTATCATGAAATCAGACATGTTTGACCACGCTATTCTATTGGTTGATGTCTCCGAAATCGGCAGATTTGGCCAACTTTTACCTTGTGTATGGCCAGCTTAAGATGTCCAATAAAAGTGTTTGTGGATGTTTAATGATGATGTATTTGAAGATATTGACGTTTCAGAATGTAAGGTTATATCTGTTAATAGCATGAGCTCATTCATTTTACAATCTGGGACAGATTTTAGTGTTTGCACACAATGTGACAACATTCACAAAGAAACAAATATCTGATTTTTTCGGATGTAGGGCACCTTCAGATTCATTCAGTTATTTTTGACACAGCTCACTGAAGAAACAGAATAATACATTAAAGGGGATCTGTCACCATCAGCCTCCCTATAAAACTGTTTGCATAGACACATAGCTGTGGTTCACCTGATTAAAACACTGTTCTTCTTTTGTTGATCCAAGGCTCTGTTCCTGAGTTCTGATATTTTTTTCGAAATATGCAAAGTAGGCCTTTGGTGCAATAAGGGCATCACCATTGCTCTTCTTGCACCCAAGCTCCACTCCTTTCTGTGGTCAGCTCCTCCCTCACTCCTTTGCCACTGCCTGGCCCTGTCAATCTAAGCAGCAAGGGAAGGGCTGGCCACAGAAATGAGTGGAGCTTGGTGGGCAACAAGAACTATGGTGATGCCCTCATGGCACCAAAGGCCTAATTTGCATATTAAGAAAACTCAGGAACACAGTCTTGGGTCAACAAAAGAAAAAGAATATTTTAATCAGGGGAAAGACAGATATGTTTCTATACAAACAGTTTTATAGGAAGGTCGCTGGTGACAGATTCCCTTTAATACTACAGTTGCATACATAAGAAGGTTGCTCCTAATCTTCCACAATCAGAAGAAAGATTGAAATGGTACCTGGATTTTGGATGAAGAACTTAGTGGTAAGATGGACTCATCCACAAAATGAGATAACCCCTACATGCAACATGATAATAGAAAAATAAGGGAAATGGAGATTATTTGGATGACAGAGACAGATATACATGAGACAGAAGCCATATAGCACCATTATATTTACCTGAAGAAAAGATATAGGAAAAGAAATCCTATCCCTGGAGACATACAGTAGGTGACTTATCATGTTATAAATTTACCTATCATCTATACCAGTTATACAGATACTATCAGACATACTGTATATCTTCAGATTCCTAAAACCAAGTAGATTATACTTACGTGTACGTCCTACTCCCTTCAATAACCAATAATCAACACACAAAAAGTGGTTATTCTGGTTTCCTTATTGAGCAGACCATACATATATACAGTATAAAGGGAAAGCAGTCATATCCACAGAACACCTATATAAAACAATGTAACGATAAAAAATAAACATAATTGATATCGCCATATTCCCCTCAAAAATGCAAGATTTGCCATTTTTTTGGTCACCTTGTCCCTCCCAAGAAATTGAATGAAAAATGATCTAAAGGTTGTAGATAACCAACAATGGTACTAATGAAATACAGAACTCATCTCTGTAGACAGCAAAATAAAAAAAAGTTATGGATGTCTGAATATGGCGATGAAAGGAAAATTTTTATTTTTGAAAGGTTTTCATTTTTTTAAAAGTTGTAAAAAAAAACCTACAGTATATAAACGTGATATCACCGTAATCACACTGACCGACAGAATAAGCTTGTCAAGTCATTTTTAGCATATAATGAACACCATAAAACAAAACCGGAAATGTATTTTTTTATTTCTCCACACAAATATTATTTTTTCACTATTTTGCAACACAAGATATAGTGAATTAAATGGTGCCTTTAGGAAACATAAATTGTCCCACATAAAATAACCCCTCATAAGGCTGTTTGAGTGGAAAGTTATCAGTCTTAGAAGGTGGATAGGAGTATGGGGAATGAGAATGCAAAAGCGAAATTTGGCCAGTTACTTAGAGAGTCAATATGTACTATGTAAGGCTACATGCAAACGACAGTTGTTTTTTGCTGTCCACAAATCGCGGATCCGTCTTCCTTTTTTTTTCACATCCACATCCGTTCCGTGTGTCCGCAAATTTTATAGGTTGTGTTTCCGTGTGTCTTCCATTTTTGTGGCTGATCCGCAAAAAAAAACGGAAGGCTTGAACCAGTTTCTTAAAGTACCTGTACAAAAGCCCTGGTTTCCAAGCAACCATCCGCAAAAAAAAAGGATGCGGATGACAAACGGATGGCTTTCGTTGGTCATCCGCATTTCATGCGGACCCATTGACTTCTATGTCCGTTTTTTGTGGTCAAGAATAGGACATGCCATATTTTTTTTGCGGACGTAAAATGCGGACAGTGGACATGGACAGGCAACGGAAGAGGCATCCGCATTTTTAACGGATCCAAAGAAATGAATGGGAAACCATCAGATCTGCAAAAAAACGGAACGGAGGCCGCAAAAAACCACTGTCGTGTGCATGCAGCCTAATAAGTACAGCTTCTGAGATTCTGAAAAACAACTACTGTGGCTTGCAAGACATCTATCCTGCAGCTGCTACTACATGGGAAATGTAGTGTTATATGGTGGCTATTCATTAAACCATCTATATCTGATTGTTGGAGGTCCGAGTTCTGGCACGAGCACTTCTTCCTCTTCAAGATTACACTGCTCGTTTACACTTACTCTGAGTCACCAAGACTTTTAAGAAGACATGCGGTGTGATCTTAAAGAAAAAGTCATGCTAGCACGAGCGCCGCCTACTCTTCAAACAGCGGATCGGCGGGGGTGCCGGGAGTCAGACCCCCATTGATCAGATATTGATGTTCTGTCCTGAGGATAGGTTGTCAGTCCTAGTCCTACCTTTAAAGGGGTTCTGCAGTTTGTTTAAACTGATGATCTATCCTCTGGATAGATCATCAGCATCTGATCGGTGGGAGTCCGACACCCGGGACCCCCGCCGATCAGCTGTTTGAGAAGGCAGCGGCGCTCCAGGAGTGCCGCGGCCTTCTCACTGTTTACTGCCGGCCCAGTGACGTCACGACTAGTATCAATTGGCCTGGGCGCGGCTAAGCTCCATTGAAGTGAACAGAGCTTCGCCGCGCCCAGGCCTGTTGATACTAGTCGTGACGTCACTGGGCCGGCGGTAAATAGCGAGAAGGCCATGGCTCTCCTGGAGCGCCGCTGCCTTCTCAAGCAGCTGACCGGCGGGGGTCCCGGGTGTCGGACTCCCACCGATCAGATGCTGATGATCTATCCAGAGGATAGATGATCAGTTTAAACAAAGTGCAGAACCCCTTTAAGTATGGCAACTAAATAATGTAGAAGATAAAAACGTCTTGGCTGTGATAAGTTGCAGGCTTTGGGATGTAAAGGTTTTTGAACTCACAAATTATAGCAGTATTCTCTCCAGCATGCCCATGAGAGCCTTATGGTGTGAGTTGCCGTTTCCAACAGCTGGAAGGGAACAGGCTGGAGACTAGTGGGTTATTGAATTGCAACTTCGTTATGCTCATTTCCAAATGTGCTAAATCTCTTGGTAATTGGATCTCATGTTGAAAATATATATTTAAAATAAATTGTGCAGCGTCATAATATTAATGGCCTATCCTCAGGATAGGTCATCAATATCAGATCAGGAAGGGTCTGACTCCTGGCTCCCCCATGATCAGTTGTATGAAGGGGTCGCAGACTTGTTGCATCCTCTTCACAGATAATTGTATAACTGCTTGTCCCATTCACTTGAAAGAGATGATCAGTTGTAAGTACCCTGCAGTGCCACTACAAGGTAGATGACAAGTAAATATGAAGAGGACACAGTGCTTGCAGGATTGCCACAACCCTTTAAAACAGCTGAGTGATGCCAGTGCAGGGAGTCGAAACCCTCTCCATCTGCTATTGATCACCGATCCATGTATCTCCATTCATTGCTATGGGAGTTCTGAAAATAGCCAAGTGAGCATGCTCAGCTATTCTCAGAAGTCTCATAACATTATGAGTACACTCGCATGCATGGTCACCTCTTTATTTACCGCTATGGGACTGACGGAAATACCCAGGCCAGCACTTTGTTATTTACAGAACTCCCATAGCGGTGGTGTTTACAGAACTCCCATAGAGGTGGACAGAGGGTGGCCACGTATACGTAGCTGCTCTCTGTTCACTATGTGGCTCCTGTTCTGGAGATAGGAGCTGGCCCCACATGCCATATTCCAGACGTGAATGACCCTTTAATTTTATGCGGTTTTATGCAACTGCCCTTCATCTGAATTAAGTGCTGTTATCAATCTGCTTGGTCTTTTTTTGTTGAGAGGGACTTTTTGATTGTTATGCCTTTAAATACAGCCAGTTCCCTTAGGTTCTCCAGATTCAGTTGTTAAAATTACAGCGACAGCTGGAGATGAGCGCTTCTATTCCATAGTTTAGCTTTTTTTAGGCTTTCTAAAAGTTGGGTAATATGTGTGTAGTGTATATATGGTGTATTTATGTATGTGTATCATGTATATTGTGTATTTATGTGTGTTACCTATATATAGTGTATGTATATGTAAACATGTGTTGTGACGCCGCGTGTCCGCCGTTGAGTAGGAAACTAAAAATTTGAATCCCTGGGTGTAGTGAATGCTATATGCAGTTGTTTCCAGATTCTTCCTTCTCAGTCCACTGGCTTTGTTTCAGTGCATCCTGGGGTCTGTCGTTCCGCTCTTATTGCCGTTTGTATTGTAGTTTTGTTTGTCATAGGCTTTCTGTTTGCTGTAGGTTTTGTGATTTTCTTGCCGTCCAGTTGGACTTAGCAGATCAAGGTTAGTTTCTGCTAACTTTTATTTCTCTTACTGTACCTACATTCTTCACTCTTCACCTGTATGCCATTGCTGTCTGCCATCTACTCCATTGCCAGCCTCCATATCCCTCATCCAGTTTGCCGTCATCTATCAGTGAGTTTATTAGTCTGTATTTGTTGTCTGATTCGTGCTTCATATATATATAACAACCATCCCATTGTTAAATAGTTCTGCTCTTCTCAAGTCCTGTGGGTATCTGAATACCAACAGCCATTGATTAGGTCTTGGCAAAAAGGATTGCAGTATGTGAAATCAAGTTCTGCTGTCTTGTAGACAACTTTTATTGTTACAGTAAAGCAATATGAGAACCTGGCAGCATTCCTGAGAGTTGCTTAACAAGCCTGATATTAAAAGAAAATACTGCTTAGAATGCAAACAATCCAGAAGAGGTCTGAACACACAATGAATAGGGAGGGAATTCTGGGAGAAGTGTGGAGGAGAACTTACAATAATCCAAGCTAAAACTGACAATCAGTGCAAGAAGAATAAAGCCCCTTGCAGACGAGCGTGAGCGGATTAGGTCTGGATGCGTTGCAGATGCGTTCAGTGAAAACCGCAATTTCGCAAGCAAGTACATTTAGTTTTGTTTGCAATCGTGTTCAGTTTTTATCGCGCGGGTGCAATGCGATATAATGCGTTTTGGACGCGCGTGATAAAAAACGGAATGTTTACAAACAACATCTCTTACCAACCATCCGTGAAAAACGCACTGCATCGGCACTTGCTTGCGGATGCCATGCGATTTTCACACAGCCCCATTCACTTCTATGGGGCCAGCGTTGCGTGAAAATAGCAGAATATAGAACATGCAGCGATTTTCACGCAACGCACAAGTGATTCGTGAAAACCACTGCTCATGTAAACAGACCCATTGAAATGAATGGGTCTGGATTCCGTGCGGGCGTAATGCATTCGCATCACGCATTGCCCCCGCGTGGAATACTCGCTCGTGTGAAAGGGGCCTAAAGCCATGTATCTACAAAGTCACTGCATGGCACCATATTGTATCAGAAGGGTTTCTTTGGCTGTATGGTGGAGGGAGGTGTACAGATACCTGATGTCAGGGTGGAGAATAAGGTTAGTGAGATTAGCATATCGTTCTCCCACACAGCGTCCATTATCTGGTGCCATTTTCCCATACTTCCTTTCTAAAAACAGCAGTAGGAATTTATTGTACAAAACTGTATGCTTTACATGTGAAGCAAATGTCATTTCTAGCATTTGCTGCACAATTCGTATTGTTGGTCTCTTTTTCCGTTGTCACAGCTGGCGGAAAGAGCCCTGCAAGAAAGAACTACATGTGTGACCAACAGGGATATGTCCACCCCAGAAGTATTGGGCCAGCATGCAAGGTGGCCAACCTCCATCTTTCACAGAAATTTACTGTTGTATGGTTATTCATAGCTATTTTTATTTGGAGTCTAGTTTTAACCTTAGTGAAGCCACCCTCTAGGTGTCTTTTCCCCACAGTCTTACGTGTTTTTGTGGCTTTCTTCCAGTATGTAGCTGTAAAACGGTTTCCAAACATACACATTAATGATAAAACAAGAATAGAACTGTAATAATAAATCAATAATACATTTGTCTAAATTAATTGGTACCAAAATGATGGTGCAGTTAATGCCAGAATTGTGTCGTAACCATAATAATAAATCTGACCCATATCAAAACTGGTGTAAAGTAGAACTGGCTTAGTTGCCCATAGCAACCAATCAGATTCCACCTTTCATTTCTGACAGCTCCTTTGGAAAATGAAAGGTGAAATCTGATTGGTTGCTATGGGCAACTAAGACAGTTCTACTTCACACCAGTTTAAAAGGAAGCACCTGAATGATAAAAACGAATAGGTCAAAAAATACTGTAAAAGTAAATGACAAAGGAAGGTCAGCAAGGATATCTTCTTTGGATTGAAAAATAATAGTCGTCATATTAAAATAAAAGGATTCAGCAGCCATCACGGCACAGCAGAACTAAAGACTTTCTGATGAGATTCTAGCTCATCTGCTATGAAACTAATACAAGTCTGCTGGTATTTTGCTTTCAACAGAAAGAAATTGCTTCAATTTCCCTACCGTGGTCTTTTCCAGACAGTGAAGCAAGTGGTGATGCTGTGTTGCAAATGTAGATCCAGTTTTGGTAATGAGAGCGTGTTCCTCCTCACTGGAATTCTGTAAGCCAGAAGAATACAATATCTTTACTAATGATTTTTTCAAATATAAATGTGAATCAAATATTAATGTTAATATTTCGTTTTGTAACAAAAGAAAAATCCTTTATTACCATTTCCATATATTTAAAGAAAACACTTTTTTTCATTTCCCATGTATTCATTTTGACTTATATTAAAACAATCCTTTATTTCTATGGCACTCGAATACACATCTGTGCACCGCTTTGATGTCTGATGTGAATCCATGGAGCAGAATGGCACGTCACAAATCTTCTAAGCCCTTTTAGCCTTGCTTCTTTTACATTTTGCTTCCATAAATATTTTATGAGTGATCTTATTGAATAAGATCTCTCATTGATGTTTCTTTTATTTTTTTCTTTCTAGAAGTCTAGCGTAACAGTGGGCCTCATGGATATAAACTATTCTATGAAGTACTGCCTAAAGAAACCAATCACATTTCAGCTTTATTTTTTATTTTTACTTCCTGGTTGCTATGGGCAACACTGAATGACGTTTCCCTAGACCAGATTTTATGCCTACTCCCTTTTATGTCTTCTAAAGGCCTATAATATACTCATTGACAAAATATAGCACACCAAGAAGGAACTGAATAAATCTCTATATGTGTGTGAATGTAAGACTGATATATGTAATTGATTACAATATTAGAGAGGAAGGATACGTTTATTGGGGACAACTATGCAAATACAAGGAGGCTCTAGCACCCTGTTGGGTGGCCTCTAGCCTGGGTACCAGATGAGATATCGTTGGGCATGTAGGCATACAGGTTCGCCATGGTATCCCGCTGCACATTTGCCCATAGATGTTGTAGCTGGGTCTGTAGATCCTACGCACAGGTAGGTGCCCAAAGCTGGTGACTTGCGATAAGTCTGGCAACCATGCAAACCAAGGAAGTGTTGCAATTTTGCAGAGATATTCCTGGGAAGGGAAACTCTTATTGTATGTGGGTGAGGCAACATATGTAGCCGCAGGATGTCCTGCTCATATTACTGAGCTATTAGTGTCCATTGTATCACTACTAGAGGTGACAGACTGGCGTATACATGGCTCCCCAGATGATCGATCACACCAGCAGTTGGGGCAGTGTGTCACTCTACTGCAAAGGCAGGATTGAAGTGCTCAACATAAGTCCCCCATAATTGAACTTGGCCGTTATGGGATCCTAAACAGAATCTAGATTCATTGCTAAAATTGATACGGTTCCAGTCCAGGTTTCTTGTTTATGACACCACAGCAAACAAAGGTGATGGTGGCTGGACAAGTAATGGGCACCATGACACCAAATTTCCTTCTGCTAAGTCCTGGAAAATGGTCTGGACAGAGACAGGTGTGTGCAATGAAGGTGCCACTGTGTCTGGATGATGGATAATGAAACTATGGGAACTGTTCATGCTTGTCAGTGGATCAAATGATCCTCTCTAATGGTTGTCTGTTTGGGCCGTCGAGAGTCTGTTCACCGTGTGCGCGTGCCTTCACATACAAATTCTAACACCTAGATCAGAATGACTTAGCTCAGGGATGGGCAAACTGTGGCTCTCCAGTTGTTCCAAAACTACAACTCCCAGCATGCAAAGACTGCTTATAGCTGGCAGCCTACAACAGGGCATGGTGGGAATTGTAGTTTTACAAGAGCTGGAGAGCCGCAGTTTGCCCATCCCTAACCTAGATGGTAGCAATTTGTTGAAATGATCATCCTTCTTCTCTCAGTTCAGTGATGCACCCCCATCTCAAAGCTTGTCAACTGGGCAAAATGTCTTCCATTGTGTCGTAGAAGCATGTCTAGCAGTCAACAATCTGTTAACTAACCAAAATTAGCCTCTGAGAGCTTTATATATATATATATATATATATATCTTTTGTGGCAAGACCCAGTGTCTAATCAGACCACACTTGTAATCATTTACATATTTGTCTGACACATAACAGCATGCTGAACGTTGCAGTAATAAGACATTTCTATCTGGGTATCTTATTTTTTTGTAAATGAGTGTATAATGTACATGTGACCGCTGATGTTCAGGAAGCTTTGTTTTTGGCTGTTGTTTAATAAAAGTTGTTTGATATTTTACTTGAATGGGACTTAAATACTTTATACCCACTCTGCCAAACCCCCTGGATTGTTTGAGTATGTTCCTGCTTACATTTCACATATCACATGTAAGCAGGCTCAGACTGGCCCACCGGGGATTCCTCGATAGGCCCCCAGTCTCCTGCGCCCGAAGATATGAAGGAGGAGTAATTATTTCTCTTGTTTCTCAGGAAAGATAATTATTGTAGCCACTAGGTGGCAGTATCGCACAGTGATGCAGACTCCCACTGGGTGTACATTGTCATAGGAGGCCACGCAGTATCTTCTTAACTTCCCGGGCTGCTGGCAGTGAAGGAGGAGAGAACATGTCTGGCCATCCTGCTGCTGTCAGAAAACTGTGGCTCCTGGAGAGTAGGACTCCTCTGCGGTGCTGGGCTGATTTCTCAGGTGTGTGACAGTAGTGAGCTGTAGAAAACTTTAATAGGGAAATAGAGGATTTGTTTATAGTAGACTCAGATCTGTGTATGTGTGCTGCTCTCTGCAGAGTTTAGAGTGGCATTGGGGGGACTCTGCCCTAGGTCCCCCCAATGCCTCTGCTTTTGGTGCACCCCTATTAGTGCCACAGCTCCAGATGCACCCCAATGCCCCCACTCTACATGAAACCCTTATATTGCCTCTTCTCCAGTTGCCCCCCTAATACCTCTGCTCCAGGATCACCACTATTGCCCTGCCTCAGGCGACCCTAATGCCTCTGCTTTAGGTGCAGCCTCATAAATGCCCGAGCTTCAGATGCCCCCACTCTAAATGCACCGCTAATATTACCTCTTCTCCAGTTACCCCTGCTCCAGGATCCCCACTATTACCCTGCCTCAGATGAGCCTAATGCCTCTGTTTCAGTTATGACCCTCCGTTTGCGCCCTTTGCTCACGTTGCTCCTCTAGCACCTTTGCTTGGGCTTTGTTGAAGGTTATGACCTGCAAAGGGGGCTCGACATATAACTAAAAAATTCCGCACAGTGCGTCACATTCTCCAGTATTGACACGAATGGTTTACATGGTGGTAGTGATGATATTCCTTATTTATAGGCATCACTGCTGCCATGTAAAGAGATACTGGAGTTGGAGTGGTGGAGGATTTAAAGGGGTGTCCAGGTTTTCAAGTTATCCTCTCCACACCATAGGGCATAACTATACGATTAGTGGGGTCTGATTCTGCGACTGTTTTTGATGGTGTGCCAGGCCACACATATGCCCTGCTGCTCCATTTGATTCTCTTTGGGACCACTGGAAATACCCAGCGCTGTACTCTGCCATCTCCGACGACCCCATAGAGAATGGATAGAGAAGCAGAGCATATGCTCGACCTGCCACTCAGTCAAGAAGGGGATTCAGTGGGGGCTCTAGCATTCAGACCCCCACGGATCACTTAATTATCCCCGATCCTGTGGATAGAGGATAACTAGAAAAGTGGACACACGTCCTTTAACAGGCAAGCATTTATATTTTAGTTTGACACATATTTTGGGCCAGATTTTAAATTTTTATTTTATTTATTTTTTTACACCCAAAGAAAACCTTTAAGGATAGGGAATGTAAAAAGTTTCAACAGCTATGACACGACAGGTGATTAGTGTCTGATTGATGGCGGTCTGACTGCTGGGACCCCATGATCAAGGGAACGTGGTCTTACGACACTTGTGTACATAGATTGGCGGTAATGAAATTTAATGTCTCAGGACCCCTTTTTTCATGATCAGTGGGTGTCCCAGCAGTCAGACCCCAGCAATCTGATAGGCATAGGCCAACACCTTTACCTATATATCATTCATTTTGCAGAACGGCCATGCTGGGCATACAGACACGGAGTGCACACAGAGTCATTATTTTTTTTTTTTGCGGTCCCATTGAAGTGAAGTGAATGGTATAGACATGGAAAAAAAAGTGTGCAGGAGCCCCAAGGTGGGCCTCCAGAATCAGTTACACTGGTGGGCACTAAGTACCCCAGTCCAACCCTGGGTACCGAATTGAAAAAAAATACATTAGTGTGCAGGAGCACTAAGGTGGGCCTCCAGAATCAGTTACACTGGTGGGCCCTAAGTACCCCAGTCGGACAATGCATGTAGGTTAAGGTCGATGTGATTGTCATACTGATTCCTGAAGGTTGCATCCAGGTTTATTTTTTCATCTAAACTCTGCTGAGTAAATGAAGACTCCAAGGTGCATACAGATTAATAATTCCTTTAAAAGTTAAATGTCCACAGGATAGGAGCACAGGAGGTCCGACTGCTGAAACCCCACGCAATCCTGAGATTGAGGGGTCATTGGATCCCCTTTCTGAATGGAGTGGTATTGTGCATGTCGGTCCACTGATCCTTTTGCTTTTATGTGGCTGAGGTAGACAGTGCCTTGTCATTTTTCTGATATCTATCACCCATGTTTATAGGTGATAAATCATTTCCGTGGGACAACTCTTTTAAGAAATATCATTATATGTCTTTAGCATATCTGTTTTACTTGGGAATACTGGCAGTCAACTGCTGTTATAGCTATAGCTCAGTTTTATCTATCTAGGATTAAATTCAACAGCCTAATGTTAAAGCACATGATGAGGTTTTAGGTAAAATTAGCTGCTATTAATTCTGTCCTCACATACTGGATAGCTGCCACATATGCTTAATTGTCTAGCTAATGTACAATATGTTAATGTAAGGGAAGGTTGCAGGAATAACAATTTATGCTTATGCATTACTTGTACACGCCAGGTCTCCTATTCCCTTAATCTACCTGTAGACATAATCAGACATGAATATTTAACAGTTATACGATAGATTGAATTGTGACAGGAAATCAACACCAGCCAATGTTCTGTTCTAGAAAAACGCCATGAAACATCTGTTTATTGTCTGAACTTTACATCCGCTATTGACTGCAAACAGCAGCTAAGTCAGAAGTGAAATGCATGAATTGCTCCCTAAATTCTTACCTGTAAAGAGCTAATTTACTTATATTCAAGCCAAATGTCAGAAAAGAGTCATCACAGCAGTTTAACCAGTTCAAGACCAAGTCACTTCCTCCAGTTAGTACATGTTGATACGAAAGCAATAACCTTATTCTATTCAACTATTTAAATATTTTAGTCATTTTTTATAATACATTTTTATGTCATTTTTAATTTAGCATTTTTATTAGTTATATCTGGCAAATAAAATACCCCCCACATAAAATAGCCTTTTTTACATTTTTGCAACTAAAATACTTTTTAAAGTTGTGTCTACCTTCCATTATAGTCATTTTTATATAGGGAATATATAGCTTAAAGTCACCAGGTGCAGGGTTAGAAGCCATAGTGGTGGTCTTTATTATTTTATTTTTTATTTTGTTTCATTCCTATTTTATTTTACACATTGTACCCTCCATGGGCTCATTGCTGATTTCTCATGTAACTGAGGCTGCTAAGTCCCAGCAGCTGCTACAGTTATCCATGATCACCAGGATGGGAGTGGGCAACGTCCTGCAGCTTTCTGAATTCTGAATCGGAAAGAATGGGTGGTAGTAAATCATCTCTGCTTTCTCTATGGGGGTCCGGCGGTCACTGACAATAGATTTCCCACTCTTGCAGCTGCAAAATCTGCAAGGGTACATTCTGAAACAATCTTTCAGTTACGTATGGACCCATCAGACATATAATTCTTTTGGGCCCCTTTCACACGAGCAAGTTTTCCGCGCAGGTGCAATGTGTGATGTGAACGCATAGCACCCGCACTGAATCCTGACCCATTCATTTCAATGGGTCTGTGTACATGAGCGTTTATTTTCACGCATCAGTCCTGCGTTGTGTGAAAAAGGTAGCATATATTCAGCGTTTTTCACGCAGCCCTGGCCCCATAGAAGTGAATGGGACTTCAATGAAAAACACATTGCATCCACAAGCAAGTACGAATGTAATGCGTTTTTCACTGATGGTTGCTAAGAGATGTTGTTTGTAGTGATGAGCGAGTATTTGGCCGAGTACCTCATGTGTTTGAGCGGAATGCTCGAGTCTCCGCCCCGCACGTTTCACGAGTTTTAAGCAGCCAATAAAGGTGCAGTTAAGTACTGCCCTCACTGTAATGCCAGTAGCCATGTTAGCTGCTGACATTACAGTGACTGGCTGCCAGAAGGCGTCATCGGAGGTTATATAACACCCGATGACGCATGTTCGCTCAGTCGTAGTCAGAGAGAGCATCGGGTTGTAAGGGAAAGACAGAGCAGGGAGCGAATTTCAGCTATTTTAGTTATAATAAACTTTTCAAAGGCCCAAAAGTCCTTTCAAGGACTAGCAACAATATATTTAACAGCAGTGTCAGGGACATCCATGCTAAGGAAGGGACAGATAGTGCAGGGAGAGAAATTTGCTGTATTTAATGCCAAAAGATTTTCAAAGAACTCACAATCCTTTTAAGGGCTACTGTGTGTGTTTCACGGCAGCAGTATATTTTTAGTTTATAATTATTAGTGACATATACTGTACATCATCTGCAGACTGACTCTTTAATAATCTGGGTCACATCTAGTGTCCATAATCTGTGGTGTTCTCTGTAACCAATACTGTCCTGCCTCAGAAAACACTGTCAGTATTACAAATTCCAATAATCTGGTCCTCATATAGTGTCCGTAATCTATGGTGTTCTATAACCAATACTGAACTGAATCTGATAACACTGTGTATATTACAATTTACATTAATCTGGGCCTAGTAAAGTGTCCAAAATCTGTCGGTGGGTTTTTGTATCCCATACTGAACTGAATCTGAAAACACTGTCTATATTCCAACTTTGATTAATCTGGGCCCAGTAAAGTGTCCACAATCTGTGGGTTTTTGTAACCCATACTGAACGGAATCTGAAAAAAGTGTGTATATTACAACTTCCATTAATCTGGGCCTAGTAAAGTTTCCAAAATCTGTGAGTTTTTGTATCCAATACTGAACAGCATCTAAAAACACTGTCTATATTTCAACTTTCATTAATCTGGGCCTAGTGTAGTGTCCAAAATCTGTGGTGTTCTGTAACAATACTGTCCTGCTTCAGCAAACTGTGTCTTTAGCGGACAGTAAAACAATCTGCGCCACATCTACAGTCAAAACCATTAATATGAAGAAGGCGAGCACAAAGGGACGGGGAAGTGGGCGTGATGCTGATGGTGCAAGCAGCTTACCCAGCTTAATGCCCAACTTAGCTGGGCGGCACAGGACAACACTGTCCAAGTCGGACCAGTGCAAACAGGTGGTTGGATGGATTGCTTAAGATAATGCTTCTAGTCGGTTAAGCACCACCCTCTCTTCCACTAAGTCCAGTCTCTATAGTCAAGAGTCTGGTCAACCGAATCCTCACTCTGATCCTCCTTCCTCCCACCATGTCGCATCTGGCCAAACAAGTGATCCCACACTCGGATATTCACATGACCTCTTTTCATCACCAGTACTTGGTTTGGCTCTCTCACCAAGCACGCTTGAAGAGGTACCTGAGATATTGTGCCCTGATTCCCAACCTCTGGAGTCTTCACAGTCTCAAGAAGATGACGGTGGTGAATGGCAATCATTCGTTCACGAGGTGGATGATGATGAGACACAGTTGTCAATCACTGAGGTTGTAGTTAGGTCAAGTCAGCAGGATGAGCAGAGTGAGGAAGTGGAAGAGGAGGTGGTGGACGATGAGGTCACTGACCCAACATGGGAAGGTGAATGTCATGCCCTGCTCTGAATATGTGCAGAGGTCTGTCAGGTTGGCAGCACGTGTGTAGTTTTTTGTTGGTTTTAAACTTGGAGTTGAGCTGTATCCCCCTCCCTTCAGGTGCACTGGGTGGGGTAATTTGTGTGAGTTTAAATCACGCCCCTTCCCAGTGTCCTGTGCAGGTTATAGCTTCTATCTTGCTCTGTGGAAAGGTGGATTCGCTGTTTCTGCTCTGCTACAAGATAAGTTGGTTTTGGTTTCCTTTTGTGTACTGTCTTGGCTGTTACAGAGACACCTGCCTCCTCCAGGAATAGCGGAAGCAGGCTGCCTCCTTCCCCCTTTTCCACTATCTCAGGGTATCTTCAGTCTTAGGAATGGGGGCACATTTATTGCCACCTTTAGGGTCTGAACATGTGCACAGTAGTCTAGGGACAGTTGGTAGGATATTATTAGAAGGTGACCTTTATCCCCAGCTTCTGGCCTAGACGCTTGTTTTGAGGTTTTCTGTGTGTTTATTGTATCTTGTATCCTTCCCGCCGTTACAGTGAAAAGCCAAGAAGGACCGCAGTACAGAGGGGGAGGGACCCACAGCACCGCAACAGTCTGGAAGAGGAAGTGGGGTTGCAAAAGGGAGAAGTCTGCCAACATCAAACAGGCCCGAAACCGTTACACCGAGCACCCCCATGCGTAAATCTACCTTGCCAAGGGGTAAGTGTTCCGCAGTATGGCGCTTTTTTGAGGAAAGCGCAGACGACAAAAGAGTGGTAGTTTTCAACCTCTGCCATACCAAAATAAGCCGGGGCGTGAACACTAGCAACCTCACCATCACCAGCATGATCTACCACATGGCATCCAAGCACGCTAATAAGTGGGCCGAATGCCTGGGTCCATAATCTAGGTCTGCGGGTCACACTACTGCCTCCTCTTCCCCTGTGTTACCACTGCCGTCCAATCCCCTGTCGAAGGCGCAGGCCCCTTGCTCTGCGCCTGGACATTCGCATGAACCGTCAGCAACAACATCCGCTTTCCTGTCCCAGCGCAGCGTCCAAATGTCGATAACACAGGCATTTGAACACACACGCAAATACCCACCCACCGACAGGCCATAGAACTAAATGTGCAACTTTCGAAAACTGGCCCTTGAAATGTTGCCATTTAGGCTTGTGGACACTGAGGCCTTCCATAGCCTGAAGTCGGCGGCCGTCCCTGGGTACGCAGTCCCCAGCCGCCACTATTTTTTCACAGCGTGCCATGCCCGCCTTACACCAGCAAGCGTCCCAGAACATCACCCGTGCCCGACGCTACATTTCCCTGACCGCACACTGGGTGAATGTTGTGGAGGCCAGGAGTGAGTCGGACCCTGGGATGGCACAGGTGCTACTCACGCCCAGGATTGCGGGCCCTATGTCCATCAGGGTCTCTGCCAGCAGCTATGTTACTGGCTCCAACCCCTCACTTCTCCTGCTCCTCCGCCTCCTTCTCCACTTTCACCTCCAACAGCAGTCAGCCATCAGTCACTAGCTGGAAGCAGTATAGCACTGCTGTGGGAACCCTCAACAGGCCGTGCTCAAGCTGATCTGCTTAGGGGACAAACAGCACAACGCCGCAGAGCTGTGGCAGGGTATAAGGGACCAGACCGAGCTGTGGCTCTCGCCACTCAAACTACAACCAAGCATGGTTGTGTGTGACAATGGCCGTAACTTGGTGGCGGCTTTGGAGCTCCACAACCTGACACACATCCCATACCTAGCCCACGTCTTTATAAAAACCTACCCCAATTTGGCAAGCTACTAGTGAAGGTGCGTGTGTGCCTATTTCTTGTCTGTAGACGCTGCAGCAGCGCTTGTGGCTTCCAAATCACCGACTGTTGTGTGACGTGAGCACGCGCTGGAACTCTACAGTCTACATGTTGGACAGGCTTTGTGAGTAGCAGAGGGCAGTTGTGGAATACCAGCTGCAATATGGTTGTCACCTTTCCAGTCAACTGCCAATATTCACAAGCGAGGAGTGGGCATTGATATCAGACCTCTATGAGGTTTTAAAAAACTTTGATGAATCCACAAAGATGGTTAGTGGCGATAACTTCCAACAGAGGCAGGGCAACACTCTCCAAGGCATGGGACACTTTCATGACACCCCGCCAGCAACCTCACCCTGAAGTGCTACAAGGAGGGAAAAGTTTTGGAAGATGGTGAAGGAATACATCGCAGACCGTGTCAGCGTCCTAAATGATCCCTCAGTGCCTTACAACTACTGGGTGTCCAAGCTGGACACGTGGCACGAACTTGCGCTCTATGCCTTGGAGGTGCTGGCCTGCCCTGCTGCCAGCGTTTTGTCTGAGCGTGTATTTAGTGCTGCTGGTGGCATTATAACTGATAAGCGTATCCGCTTGTCCACTGACAATGCTGATAGGTTGACTCATTTGAACGCCTATTTATTGGCCTGTATTTGTGGGAGGGGCGTAAGTAGTACATTTACACCAGGCAGGCACCTCCCTTGGGTGTGTCGACAGTGCTGCGCAGTTGTGTGTGCAGTCTGAGCCACCTGTTGCAGCACATAGGCTGAATCTGCAGCTTCCATACCCAGTCAGCATCTAGGATCCCAGTTGAGGTCGTTCCAGTCGGGTAAAGGTTTGCGCCAAGCTCATGCAGCATCGTCCCGTTACAGTCCAGGTGGCGATGTGTCGGCTCCTTTGGTGAGGCAGAGCAGCATTGCACCGGAGTGATCTGCTTGGCAGCCCACGTTTGGCCCCTACGTGGCAGCACGGTTAGTCCGGCCGGCGGTGTGTTGGCTCCTTTGGTGAGGAGGAGCAGCACTGCACTGGAGCGATTCTGCTTGGCACCCCCACGTTTGGCACCCGCGCGGCAGTATGTTTAGGCAGCAGGGGTCTCGCAGGTTTCTATGTCTTGCATAGGTCATCTTGCTTAGTTTGTCTGTGTATATTTGTATGTCTTTCTTGTCTGCTTTCACTTCACTGCTCGCAAGCAAACCTCTCTCGCTATCCGCTATTATTTCTGCAGACAGTCTATGCACACCGACATCCAGCATTATCCCCTTACTTGCATTATAGAGCGTGAGGTTCAGGCAGCTGACTAATCCAGGTGGAACAGAGTTGCTGTTTACTAAGTGTTATTGTTTCTTTAGTATAAATGCTATTTTGCGATATGTATATTAATTAGACTGTAAGCTCCTCTGTGTTAAGGTTTCTTTCATTTGTCTTGTTTCGTTTGTTTTGGAAATGTAAAATGTGTGTGTGTCATTTTAAGGTTGTGAACCTGAGAGTTTGTGTACTTAATAAGCACCTGTGCAAGGTACTGGGGATCCATCTTCAGTTCAGAGTGTTAGCTGGACACTGCGGGAGCTACTTGCTACAAAGGTAATTGCAGAGACCCATGTGGACCTTTTATTTCTTTATTTTGTCGTTTTGTTGCTTTATTTGTGCTAAAATAGATAGGAGCGTGGTTTTTGCTGAGAACCGAGTTTAGTTTGTTTTTACGGAGTATACACCCACATCTCTTCCTGGCGCATGTGCTGATGGTGGCAACATTTGCATGTACTCGCCTATAGCAGCTTGGTGTGTTGCAGGTGGTTTATATAACTGCATGTCTTGTATTAGTGTCAGCATACTACCACAGTGAGGAATGTCATTTGTTGCTTTTCAGGTCACGTCACAGCTCACTATTCTCAGTTGGTGTGGTCAGTTACATCTTTTTGCTAAGGTAGCAGGACAGAAAATAGTCATATCACTGGTGGACTTCCCATTAGGTTGCTGGCTTTGCTACTTGATGTTTTATTTTTTAGGTTGTTATAGGTTCAGAAGGTTGGGTATGTCACTTTTCTATCACTTTGCGGTCTCACAACATCAGACCTGACCCGTCACTTAGGCCTCAGCGGTTTCAACCATTTAGTTGGTTCTGATGCCTGCAGGCCTCACGTCAGTGTCGGCATACTACCACAGCCAGGATCATTCATTCATTGCATGTCATTTTTGCTTTTCAGGTCACGTCACAGCTCGCCATTCTCAGTTGGTGTGGTCAATTACATCTTTTGCTTAGGTAGTAGAAAAAAAAGGGCACTTAAAAAAAAAAGGGGGGCGTTTAAAAAAAACAAACAAAAGAAACTACAACTATAATTAAATGGAAAATTAAAAATATATAAAACTTTATCAGCCTACAACCTCGCTACTTGACGTTTCTTCAAAGACTGCTATAGGTTCAGAGTGTTGGGTAAGTCACGCTTCATCAGTTTGCGGTATTGCAGCGTCAAACCGAACACGTCGCTCAGGTCACAGCGGTTTCAACTATTTTGTTTTTCTGATGCTTCCGCTGGTGCTGGTTTTGTTGCCATTTCTTGGCCACCAATATAATCATTTTCTTTCCGACTTTCCATTCAAGGTACCCGGTTTGTGTCTTTCAGCAATTACTGGCAACAGTAACAGACCAAGGCCTTGCGAGTACTCTGTTGCGGTTCCCACTACCCACTCACCACTGGTGTTGGGCGCGAGTATTCGCAAGGTGAGTTTCATCTCGAATATCGTGATTTCGAGATTTGCGAATATGTCAAATACTTGACCCCTTATTCGCAATTACGTATATTCGCTCTTGAGATGGATAGTGAGTGATAGAGAAACTGTATCTTGAAATTAAAAAAAACATAATAATTCAGACATAATTTCCCCAAACTTAGTTGCTTCTTTTACAGTTTCCACTATTTCTGTCAGAGTAAAGACTCAATAGGTAAAACTGTCCTGCCAATGTTCGTCACTTGAGTAATAGCATTAATATATTTGCGGTTTGTATTCCCATACCTACCTAGCGTTAACAGGTTGTGTCGGACTCCAGTATGCTGAATGTATTGTGGAAATCCGCATATGTCTTTTCGCGCCCTTCCATTCACTCAAATGACTCCCGCCATTTCAAGCTTTCTATACGTGTAAAGCTGTTTAAACATTATTAATAACGAACAGTTTTTATGTGCACGCGAATATAAGTTAGTAAGGCTGATTAGTAAGCCTGCATTTGTGGGAGGGGCGGAGGCTCTTCATATACGAGCCACAGCCTCACTCACTGGCGTGTGTTCTCAGGTGCACAGCTGCTGCTGGGTGTCATTAGCAAACTATCTTCCCTGGTGGTAGGATTCTTTCTTTGCAGCATGGAGCTTGTTATTTTGCTCTTTGCTACTGTAGCATGCACGCGCCATAATACATAAATAAGTTGGGACGGGGCCGTCTCTCCTGGCCGACTTTGCTAGCGAACAGGAGGCTTCGCCTCAGAATCTGCTACGTCAGGTTTGTTCGTTGGGGCTAAATATTTCTATTTCTTTTCAACTTTGTTTGTTTGCTAATAGGAGTTAGTTCCTATAAATCTTACAAGTTTTACTTCGCTTTGTTCGTCTCATATGAAAAGTTACTTCAGCTGTTTTCCTGTAAGGCAGAGTTACCCGGACTGCACGTGACATCATGTTTGGAGATCGGACGCAGCTGTTATTGTTTAGGCCTCTTGCTGTAGCTGTCCCTTGCCATGTATCTCCCCACCTCCCCCTGCTACCACCATCTTTAGACTTCAAGTATTTCACTGCTCCATGTACTTAAAACCCTGCCGCACACATGTTCTGCTGTTATCCTGAGCAGCATTTACACTTTTGGATTTTATTTTATGTCTTATGCCTACTATTGCACCATGCTTCATACGCCTCAGATGCATCCGCACGTCTTTTACTGTCACAGCCTTTCCTTCTCTGCTCATTCCCAGACCAGCCTTACATTTGGCTGTTACGCTATATTTCACTCCCTGCTCATCTGAGCTGTGTCCACATCTGCTATTTTCATCATTCTTCACCCGTTAATCACATTCAAGCTGCCTTCACCTGTTGGCTGTTACATCACATTCCGTACCCAGCCGACATCCGGATCCGTATTACTCGCCTGTTATTACATGTTGTATACTCGGCTTACAGCCATAGCTGCTACTGTTACTCAATTTTTATTCTCAGACGCACCACACTGGTGTTCACACTTTGCTCCACTCCAACCAGATCTGCGTTCATGCGTCAACTGGTATAACATGTTTGCTCTGCTCATAGTGAGAGCTGTGTTTACACGTCCGCTGTCACTTGGCCAGCCACTGCTGGAACACCAGATTTACGGTATTTCTATTTTTGCAACTGAATTTCACCCCAGAAAAAAAATATATCCTTTGATGGACACTATTAAACTTGGCCAGCCACAGCTGAAACCACTGATTTATGGTATTACTATTTTGGCAATTGAATTTCACCCCATGTACATACTAGGCTTGTTTCAGAGCTGCATTTACGTTCAAAGGATATATTTGTTTCTGGGGTGAAATTCAGTTGCAAAAATAGAAATACCGTAAATCTGGTGTTCCAGCAGTGGCTGGCCAAGTTTAATAGTGTCCGGCAAAGGATATATTTTCTTCTGGGGTAAAATTCAATAGCCAAAATAGCAATCCCGTAAATCTGGTGTCCCAGCTGTGGCTGGCCAAGTTTAATAGTGTCCGCCAAAGGAAATATTATTTTCAGGGGTGAAATTCAGTTGCAAAAATAGAAATACCATAAATCTGGTGTTCCAGCTGTGACTGGACAAGTTTTATAGTGTCCGTCAAAGGATATATTATTTTCTGGGGTGAAATTCAGTTGCAAAAATAGAAGTACCGTAAATCTGGTGTTCCAGCTGTGACTGGACAAGTTTCATAGTGTCCGTCAAAGGATATATTATTTTCTGGGGTGAAATTCAATTGCCAAAATAGCAATACCGTAAATCAGTGGTCCCAGCAGTGGCTGGCCAAGTTTAATATTGTCCGGCAAAGGATAGATTTTAAATTGTCGGGTAAAATATTGCCATTTTTGCCAGGTACAAACCCCTGCACTGCATAACTGACAGGGAACTTACAATTAGCAGTTACATTCTTGCATGAAATAAAGCTTTTTTGGGCTGTGAAGCCAAAGGTAGTCGCCAATAACAGTTTTTTTTATGTCTATTTTAGGTCTATTCTGCATAAGGTACAAACAAGTCCTGTGAGATCCATGCCTGGTTCTTTTTAATAAACGAAAGCTTGCCCACATTGTCTGTGGACAGGCGGCTGCGCTTGTCTGTGATAATGCCACCAGCCATGCTAAACACATGTTCAGACAATACAGTGGCTGCAGGGTAGGCCAGCACCTCCAAGGCGTAAAGGGCAACCTCAGGACATGTGCCCAATTTGATGACCCAGAAGTTAAATGGGGCAGACCCAGTGGTGTAGCTAGAAATAATTGGGCACCACAGCAAATTTTTGAATGGGGCCCCCCTCCTTTTGTGCAAACCCCTTCTTTTAATGCCGCTATGCCTGTGGCTACTAAAGATCACTCTCTCAGACCAGGCCCGGCAGCTGTTCTATTCGCTTTCTACACTGTCTATACTGCCACTGTTTATAATTTCATTGTATAATACTGTTAGTCCTCCTCCCCCTCCTGGATGGGCCCTTTCTAGGTCACGGCCCCAAAGCAGTTGCTTCCCCTGCTTCCCCTGTAGCTATTACCCTAGGCAGACCCATCAGTCAGTACGTGTACTGTTCCACCATGTTTCTGAAATGCCTCCTGCTAAGATGTTCCAGATCTGCTGGTGGTGCAGGTTGTTGTGGCGTGATGACAAAGTTTTTTCACATTTTGCCCATGCTAACCCTGCCTTCTGAGGTGTTGCTGGTGACCCAGCTGCATTGGCAAATTCTTCCTCCTCCTCCTCTGCCTTCACCTTGTGCTTCCACTGAGTCCCCAGTGTCAGGTGTGAATGCCATCAGCAACGTGTCTACTAGCGGGCTCATCTTCCTATTACACACCAGTGAGGGAATTAAGGACAGCACGTTGTCCTTGTAATGGGGATGCAGCAGGGTGTTTTTCAAGCATAGCTATGCTAAGCTATGCTTGAAAAAGACTCAGAGGAGTCGAAACGTCGCATACTGGGACAATAAAGAAGAGTTAAAAAGACCAACTACGAGAGTGCTGTGGTAATCCTTTTTTGACTATATCGACCAGGGATCAGAGACCGGGATCCAACATCACCTGCACCGCCACATCATTACAAGGGATTGACCTACGGTTGTGCTGCCCCCTTGTTTGCACTTAATCGATGTAGCAGGGTGGCCACCCAGTAATCAGTAAAAGTTAGAATGTGGCAGTAACTGGGTAGTCGTTGCGCAGGCACTGCAGCATGTAGTCGCTCATGTCTGCCAGGCTGCCCAGAGGCAAGGACAAGCTATCCTCTTTGAGGGAGGTATATCATCTGTGTCCTTTGTATCCCCCAGCGTTCCTCCTACTCCTTTTCCTCATCCTCCAGAACTGTGCCCTGGCTGGACAATTGTGTTCCAGGCCAGGGCCTATGTTGGTGCAGTTACCCACCCTCCGAGCCACTTGTATTTGGTTGGCCTTAAGATAAGGATAAGGCGTGTATATAGTTTTGTTTCTTTCTATAGTAAGTTTAGCATTATAGTTTTTTTCATATGTTTTTAAGAAAATTTGTAAATAGTTTGTTAATGGTTTGAGTGAAAGGGGGGGTGCTGTGTGACAAAAATATCATGTGCTTATCACCCCATAAACAAACTAGCTCTTATTATAATTACTAACTTCAATAGTGTATTCTTCCCCCTTTTTTTTACCTTAGTAATATAATATCTTAGCATTCCCCGTTATTCATTTTCCCGCCAATTATTAAAATGAATGAATGATGTAATAAACCACGCTGTTTTACATCTGAAGAAGTGAATAGGGGAGTGGCTACAGCTCTGAATAGAAAAATCGCTGGACTCATATCAACTGCTGGACTCAAATCAGCTCATTAGCATATGGATTAAAAGTACTTTTTCTCCACAATAACGCAACAGATCAGCTAAGTGAAAGGTATCATTATATTCAGCAGAGTGAGCCCTACAATGCAACATGCCTGGTTTATCAGTGAATTTCCTGGTGACAGGTTCCCTTTAAGAACCAAGCAAAAACGTTTTAATTTTTCCCTCTCTGCATTGAAAAAGTCGAAACTTTTTTTATTTTTCTGTCAACATAGCAACATGATAGTTTGGTTTTGTGCTTTTTAATTAAGCAATTTAATTGTTTATGTAAAACTATAAAAAAAAGTTTGGTGGAAATGTTTCATAGCTCTTCATGCTCATGCACACGACTATTGTTGTTTTGCAGTTCTCAAATTGCAGATCCGCAAAACACAGATACCGGCCATGTGCATTCTGTATTTTGCAGAACTGAACAGCTGGCCCATAATAGAACAGCCCTATCATTGTCCGTAATGTGGACAATGATAGGACATGTTCTATTTTTTTGTGGAATGGAATGCACATGGAGTCATTTTCGTTTTTTCGGCCACCTTGAAGTGAATCTTTCTGCATATGTGCTGTACACAGGGAGGTGTTATCAGTAATTAATAACATCCTCTATGTAAGTAAGTATACAAAGATAAATGTCAGTCAATGATAGTTATACACAGGGAGGTGTTATCAGCGATTGATAGTGTTTTCTATGTAAGTGTGTATACATAGATACAGTAGCTGTCAGTCACTGATAGTTGTACACAGGGCAGGTGTTATCAGTGATTTATAGCATTCTCTGTGTAAGTGTGTATACAGAGATAGCTGTCAGTCACTGATAGTTGTACACAGGGAGGTGTTATCAGTGATTGATAGTATTCTCTGTGTAACTGTATATATATAGATAGCTGTCAGTCACTGATAGTTGTACACAGGAGAGGTGTTATCAGTGATTGATAGCATTCTCTGTGTAAGTGTGTATACATAGATAGCTGTCAGTCACTGATAGCTGTACACAGGGGAGGTGTTATCAGTGATTGATAGCATTCTCTGTGTAAGTGTGTATATATATAGATAGCTCTCAGTCACTGATAGTTGTACACAGGGGAGGTGTTATCAGTGATTGATAGCGTTCTCTGTGTAAGTGTGTATTCATATATAGCTGTCAGTCACTAATAGTTGTACACAGGGGAGATGTTATCAGTGATTGGTAGCATTATCTGTGTAAGTGTGTATTCATAGATAGCTGTCAGTCACTAATAGTTGTACACAGGGGAGGTGTTATTGGTGATTGATAGCATTCTATGTGTAACTGTGTATACAGAGATAGCTGTCAGTCACTGATAGATGTATACAGGTCAGGTGTTATCAGTGATTGATAGTATTCTCTGTGTAACTGTGTATACAGAGATAGCTGTCAGTTACTGATAGTTGTACACAGGGGAGGTGGTATCAGTGATTGACAGTATTCTCTATGAAAGTGTGTATACAGAGATAGCTGTCAATCACTAATACATGTAGACGGGAAAGTGTTATCAGTATAACACTTACGGCAGTGGTGCAACCAGAAGTGTTCTTCAACCCAATCAATAGTCAAGTAAAAGTTCAGTACACATGCATAAATAAGTTTTCTTATTTATTACAAAGTCCTTCTAATGTTTACATATAATTCTCCAATATCAGCAGTATATAATTGTGCAACCAGATAAATAAAGTGGCGATATATCGGTCGAGATGACCTTTGTCAAGTCTCATCACGTGCACCCGCCCCAAGGAGGATGGTGTCATTTGATCATATTCTCACAGCATCTCCTCAGCATAGGTAAGCATTCCCTGTATAAGTTTGTATACAAACATAGCTATCAGTCACTGATAGCTGTATGCGGGGGTGGACTTAAAGCATACCTAACCTTTCAAATAACTTTGCATTAATCATTAGTTCAGTATGTACACGAGAACACTATATCTGGCCATATTAAAAGTATCTGTCATTTTTACTGGTTTTCCTCTGCTTGCTGCATGTCTGCTTTGCAGTTCTCCCAGAGTTGGTGGGTAGACCCACCTACTGCACACAGAAAGTAAAGAATCATCTGCTTCTCAACCTCTTACTCACTTAGAAGCAGCCATAGGATCAGGATATTACAGAGAAGTCCTGACCTTTATGGTTGTGGATAAAGCACTTGGGCTAAGATGTAAACTTTCTATTTAGCTATTTGTCTGCGTTTGTCTCTTCTGTGTCACTCTGCTCCTACTTACTCCTCCCCCTCTACCTCTCCATAAACTTGTATTTACATGTAAATTCTGATCCTTTAGTGACCTGTTCCCATCCTGGATACCCACCTACTAACACCTTGCTAAGAGAAAAGTGCTTAGTAGGTGGGTAAACAGCTCATAACATGAGAACTAGACATTTCCTTCTGCTATGACATAATATAAACATGTTCATGGAAAAAAGTTGGCACATGTGTCGTGCTTCCTAGGCTGATAATGGTCGAGTGCTTAAACCCTTACATGGAGGGAGTTGCAACAGAAATGACACGCTCCCTGTAGTGTTATAGGGAGATAGCTGCAGCAGAAAAAACACCCGCTGTGATAGAAAACTGCAGCCAAAAGGACACACCCCCTGAGCTGTGATAGGGAGAAAGCTGTGGATTTTGGTTCTGAAATACAGTGGATTTGCTGCAGATTTCACCTCTGCATTGCAAAGGATGAAATCCATGGCAGAAATCTGCAACCACAATTGACATCCTGTGTATTTAAAATCTGCACTATATGCCAAATTCTGTGAGGATTTCATTGCAGGAGTTTTTACACCTGCTTGAGATTTTCCACCTGCAATTAAGCTAGGAAAAATCCTCAGTGTGTAGGCTAAATATGACCATGCTGCTGAAACACAGGAAATATGCATCAGAAATTCCTTATAGCTTTACCTGAAGCCACCACTAGAGGGAGCTTAGGAGCTTGCTACATAGTTCTATACTGTATATTGAACTGTATGACAAAACAGCCTGCAGCAAGCTCTTATGCAATATCTTAAGCAGCTTGTATGTAGCTCTGTAAATCAGCTCTGATCCGAGTGAAAAAAGCTCTGATCACTATTTTTGTCACTTCAAACTAAAAAAAAAAAACAATAATGAACTTGCTCCTATATTAAGACAATAGGATATATTTTCTTATTTTTTATTTTCTTTTTCTCCTAACAAAAATAATTTAAAACAGTTACTTCTATGTAAAGTTGCTGGCAGTATTTTGCCAGTACAATTATTCCAATTTGCAAGGAAGGGTCAACAAGGATGCCCCATTTACGGTTACATTTGCACTTGTTTATCTCTTAAAACTCCCTGTTAAATGATCTCCAATCCATAGCAAGAAAAAGTTCACTCAAGGTACATACAATATATCACATCTGCAAAGCAGAAAGACTGCCTTCAGTAATCAGTTATGGATTTTCTCCACTCTTGTAGTTCCCTCTGCATTCAGTTACTCCATTGTACTCCATAATTAAACAGTAATGTGCTTCAGGCAGAGAACGGATAATTATGTTAAGGTAGCTTATGCACAGATATATATATATATATATATATATATATATATATACACACAAAGGTCTCATTGAGAAGACCGAAACGTTGCCTCGGGAATAAAGAGGGTCACTTATTTTTCATATGCTGGAGTGCTGCCTCGTCTTTGGACTATATATACACACATATATACATACATATACAGTATCTATCTATCTATTTATCTATCCACATATTATAAATGTTAAATAAATACTAAGCAATAGAAAAAGAAACATTACCTGGGTCTCTCTTATTAAACCGTTGCGCTTGCTTTGTAAGTATGCATTTGCACTTCCACTTTTTGCCACCCGAATTCTAGCCAGTCTTGATTTCTGCACAATAAAACCATAGTATTTCAGTACATTTAACACTCACATAGACCATTACTATTCAAGCGTTCATTTTGTGAAATAAAGCTCCACCTTTGACTAACATTAGCTGCAAAACCAGAAAATGAAAACCCCGGGACCTTTACAATATACAATATCTTCATTCCTTGGATCAGTAATGTTTTCACTTATTTTTTAGTTCATCTTTTCTCTGCTCAGTGTGAAAAAAATCTGTTATTATAACTGGTGTGAATGCTCAGCATACCTCTTCTCATCAATTCTATTTTGCAAAAAGAAGCCTTGTCTGGCCAGCGTATTTAACTGGCAGCACTGGGGCTCTAGGTTCAAATCCAACGAATAACATCTTCATCGAGTTTGTATGTTCTACCCGGGTTTGTGTGGGCTTCCTTCAGGTACTCCGGTTTCCTAAGTATAGGTCAATAACTTTAATATGTATTAAGCTGTCATGACCATGGATGATCAGTAGGTGGCGCTGGAATCTGTACCCCAGTTATTGCACATGCATTCTTTACACAAGGAAGGATTCTGTCACCATCTACTGGCCTGTGGTGGTGACATGCCCAGAAGACTGAAGAAAAGAAAAAGTCAGCATGTTGTTGACAAAAGCTCTGTCTTGTTTCCTGAATGGAGTTATAAGACTAGAGTTCTGATCTGCAGATAAAGCGTGCCTAACCTTTCAATAAACTCTGCATTAATCAATAGTACAGTGTGAGGATAAACACTAAATCTGGCCATTATATAGTGAGTCTGGCATTTTTAGCTAGTTTTTTCTCTGTACATGCTGAACATCTAGTTTGCAGATCTCTCAGACATAGTGGGTGGACACTAGCTACCATCTACTGCACACAGAATGTAGAGGAGAAGCTGCTTCCTAAGAGTCTCCTAGGGTACTTTCACACTAGCGTTAGAAGAACTGCCTGCCGGATCCGGAAATCCGTATGCAAACGAAAATCATTTGTTTCCGGATCTGGATCCGTCTGACAAATACATTGAAATACCAGATCAGTCTCTCTGGTGTCATCCGGAAAAACGGATCCAGTATTTTTTTTTCTTCACATTTTTAAAGTCTGCGCCTGCGCATGCTGTGGTATTTTCTCTGGCCAAATAACGTAAAAGGGACGGAACGGAAGACATCCTGATGCATACTGATGATGCTTTTCATTCACAATGCATTAGGACAAACTGATGCGTTTTTTTTCCCGGTATTGAGCCCCTATGACAGAACTCAATACCAGAAAACTTTAACCCTAGTGGGAAAGTACGCATACTCAACCAAAAGTACACTCCAGGATCATGAAGGACATTACAGATAGGTACTGACCTGTATTGATTGTGAATGTATCACTTTGCTGAGATATTAATCTCCTTTGTATGTTTGCAGTCTCTTTAGTGTCTTTTTTTTAGTCCTGTCTCGCACATTTAAATTGAATAGTTAAACTGTGTCCTTGTTATTTGTCTGAAATGTTTGTTAGAGACTCTATCTATTTCTGTCTGATGAAATGAAACAATGAAACTGGTGTGGAAATGTTTGTGGAAGACTTTGTCTATTTTATCTGATAGACCGAACAAAGAAGACACGTGTACAAAGTATTGTCCTATGTATTTGATGGCCTCTAAATGAATAAAGACTTGCTTGGAAATATGCGTACATTAGAGTTAGCATTATCTGCATAGTTTACCTTGGGATTCTGATTTATTGCGGATCCGAGAATTGGCCACTCCAAGCACCGAAATATTAACAGATTAACAAGATATGCACAGTGACCATAATAGATTACATAAACTGGTTACATTCCATAGGGGGCGAAGCTCTCTGGTTAAACAGTATAAAAGCTGGACCTTTTCAGTGAAAAAGTTGGATTTCACCTATGTGTAGGAAAATTGTGGTTCCCAATTGAGTCTCTGACTGCTTTTGCTGATACGGGCTCCATAGCTGATGTGTGTTGCTGTCAGATGATGCTAACTCAATTAGTGATGTACCTTCATTCTAGATGTAGTAAGGAGAACTCTGGATGAAGTGTGGTTGTAATTCTGTAATTAGGAGTTGTGTGTTGTATTTTCTAACCCTTATTGATTGAAAGTTTTCTATTCTGTGTATTTGCCTAATTTGCTAAAAAAGAACATACATTTGCCTGATTATCCTTATTCTTTTAATACATTTACTTATATTGTTTTAATATTATTTAATATTATTAAAGAGTATCTGAACCTAATTTTATTTTTTACATTAATGATAGCATAAAACCTTTAAAGAATTTATACCATGTTTGTTGCTCCAGTACATTGCCAAAATAAAAATAAAAATACTCAACTTTGCAGTTTTATCAAACATATCTTACCATTTCGTGTCTCCGGCTCCTCTGCAGACAAATATCCCCATCGATACAGAGTACAAACAAACTATGTGCAGTCTGAGTTTGCAATCATACTATCTATCCAAATATATTAGAAAGAAACCGTGGAGAGAATAACAGTGACTGTTGGATCTGACTACATTAAGTTTGTTTGTGGTCTGTTACTATAGAAACACATAGGTCTGCATATAAGATGTAAAATGCATTAGACCCTGTTCAGGCAGACATATTGTACCCATGTTTAGTTATCTACATTCTGCACATAACAACTAGACACCCCCACTCTGGCGCATTTATAGAGAACAGAACTTTTAACAACATCAGCATCTATGATGCCGTAAGTCCATTTTAGTAGAGTTGTGGGGTCTGGTGTTACACCTGGAAAATACATAATTAAATATGGATACAATAAACCCATGTAAATGACAGTCACCATGACAAAATGTTTTTGGCTTGCTACCAACTTCACAGATGCTGACAATAGTCCCTGTGTGTGAATAACCTAGTCTTGATCACTTTGTTCTTTTGGAATGCAACAATTTTATTGTTACAATCTATGAAATGATACTATGAATTGATATGGAAGTTTTCCAAAGGTATTATTCAAAATAGTAAACCATTACAGCCAGGAGATAACATACTAAATGAGGGGTAGATCAGTTGGAAATGTATATATCGTTAGATAATGGTGAATTTTGACTTCTTGGCATTATCTAACGTTCCTTTGAACAGAGTGTGAATAAGGTTAGTCACCGATCCCTTTTCACACGGGTGAGTTTTCCGCACGGATGCAATGCGTGATGGGAACGCATTGCACCTGCACTGAATCCGGACCCATTTATTTCTATGGGGCTATGCACATGAACGGTGATTTTCATGCATCACTTCTGCGTTGTGTGAAAATCGCAGCAAGCTCTATATTCTGCGTTTTTCACGCAACGCAGGCCCCATAGAAGTGAATGTGAAGAGTACCGCCACGCGGTCAAGTTTCCTGTAGCAGTTTTGGAAGCTAAAACCAGTGGACCATAAAAGGAATGAAAGTATAAACGACAGATACAACTTCTCATTTTTGAATTCACTCCTGGTTTTTGGTTCCAAAACTGTTTTAGGAAACTCAACTAGAAAAAAATAGGACATGCTCAATTTCTTTGCGGAACGGAAAAACTGACAATACGGAAACGGAATGCACACGGAGGACCTTCCGTTTTATTTGCGGACCCATTGAAATGAATGGTTCTGCATATAGTCCGCAAAAAAAACGGAGCTGACACGGAAACAAAATACGTTCGTGTGCATGTAGCCTTAGGCTAAATGCACAAAACAGTTGTTTTTTGCTGTCCACAAATCGCAGATCCGTCTTCCTTTTTTTTCACATCCACATCCGTTCCGTGTGTCCGAAAATTTTGTAGGTTGTATTTCCGTGTGTCTTCTGTTTTTATTTTTGCGGATTCGCAAAAAAAACCGAAAGGCTTGAACCAGTTTCTTAAAGTACCTGTACAAGTGCCCTGGTTTCCAAGCAACCATCCGCAAAAAAAAACGGATGCGGATGACAAACGGATGGCTTCCGTTGGTCATCCGCATTTTTTGCGGACCCATTGACTTCTATGGGTCCGCGAACCATTTTTTTGCGGACAAGAATAGGACATGCCATATTTTTTTTGCAGACGTGAAATGCGGACAGCGGACGTGGACAGGCAACGGAAGAGGCATCCGCATTTTTAATGGATCCATAGAAATGAATGGGAAACCATCAGATCCGGAAAAAAAACGGAACGGAGGCCGCAAAAAACCACTGCTGTGTGTATGTAGCCTTATTCTGAGCAATTTAGGAAATAGCAGGTAAACTATGGTTCTATAGGCAACAAGGCCAGTTTTTTGTGTGATCTTTTATAAATCAGGTCTGACGTTAATGCTCACTAATGACCAACACGTTTTGAAATGGTTAGGAATTGCTACACAAAGTATATATGAAATGCATCACTGGATGTAGCTATAAGTATATAGCATAAGTATATGAAGTGCAGAGGTAGCAATCGTGTTGGGACCTGGAGCCTGAGTGAGCCCTCAAGTCCCTTTGCTACATAAGACACCAGTATTATAAAAGCATTAGGGTGGTAAGTAGGACCTGTTACAGATTTTGCACAGGAACTTCAAGTTAGGCCTCTGTTCAAAATCAGCACTATAAGATAATGTAAGTTGATGTAAATAAGGAAATCAGTCGCAAAGTATAAGTATTTGCAAGCAGAGCTGTTCTTAAGGCTAAATATTAATGCAATGTGAATTTTCCATTGATTATGTCAGCATCAACCATATACAGTCAAAAGCTGGGATCATATGAACATTTTTATTTCCACTGTAGGAGTGAAAATCATGGAAGTGGCAAACGGCACCCAACAGATCTCACTAACTATAATGGGATAAGTTGGGTTTCAGTTAGAAAACCTGGCATTTTATCAGACAAAATAGCACAACATGCTCCGCTATTCTATTGGGCATTTTTAACAGAATGTGCAATGAGGCCCTAAATGGACCCTTACCCTAAGTTCACACTTGCGCATTTTACAGCACGTTCGAACGCGCTGTAAAACGCTCAACAGGAGAAAACTCATGTTTCCCTATGGGCATGGTTCTCACCTGAGCGCTTTACAGAGCGTTTGAACATGCTGTAAAACGCCCTACGCTCAAAGAAGTTCTTGAGCTTCTTTGGGGCGTTTTGTCGCGCGTTTGCACCCATAGACTTCAATGGGAACGCGCGTACAACGCGCGTTTAACACGCGTTAAAGTGTAGATATGCCTTTTTCAATTGGTCTCCAGAGTCACGAACGCGCGTATGATGCGTGTTTCCTATTCAAAAAAACGCGCTGTAATGCGTGCGACAAAAACGCGCGTAAAAGGCGCGTCTCAGAAACGCTCAGGTGTGAACCCAGGGTTAGACACAGATATGAATATATACTTTTAAAATGTAGAACTAAAAAGAAATACTGTACATTCAAATTCTGATGGACATAAAACACTCAACACTCAATTTACAGTGATGTTTCAACGTTTGTAAACCTTCAAAATTTTGTATATTCATGCATACATTTGACCTAAAACTACATCAGATTTTCACACAAGTCCTAAAAGTAGACAGAAATAACTATATCAAGCAAATGAGTCAACAATATTAGATGTGGTGTATTTATTTGAGGAAAATTACTCAATATCACATGCCTATGGGTGGCAAAAGTATGTGAACCTTTACTTTCAGTATTCGATGGAGCAAAAACTGCAATTAAGCGTTTCCAGTAATTGTTGATTAGTCCTGCACATTGGCTTGGAGGAATTGTAGCCCATTTCTCCGTATAAAACAGCATCAATTATTTTGGATTAAAGTCAGGACTTTAACTTGGCCATTCCAAAAGTCCAACTTTTTTCTGCTTTAACCACTCTTTGGTAGAATGACTTGCATGCTTAGGGTTGTGGTCTTGCTGCATGACCCACAGTCTCTTGAGTGATACTTTCCGTTAGAATTTGATTGTATAATTTAGAATTCTTGGTTTCATCAATGCTGGTAAGCTGCCTTTGCCCAGATGCAGCAAAATGGACCCAAACCATGATACTGCCACCTCCATGTTTCACAGACAGAATTCGTTTTTATGCTAGAATGCCTTGCTTTCTTTTCTCCAAACATGACACTTCTCATTTAAATCAAAAAGTTCTATTTTGATATTATCCTTCCACAAAACATTAATTGCCTTCTGACTTGTCCAGGTGATTTTTAGAAAACTGCAGACGGCCAGCAATGTTTTTTTTTCTAGAGCTGTGTTTTTCTCCTTGCAATGCTGCCATGTGCATTATTGTTGTTTAGCGTCCTTTTGACAGTGGACTCATGAACATGAATAGCTAATGTGAGAAAGGCCTTCAGTTGCTTACAGGTTACCTTGGGTTTCCTTGTAACCTTTACATGCCTTGCTCTTGGTGTGAACTCTGTTGGTCGGCCACTCTCCTATGAGGACTTGAATTTCCTTCATTTGTACACAATCTGTCTGTAGATTGGTGGAGTCCAAACTCTTCAGAGAAGGTTTTGTAACCTTTTCCAGTCTGATGAACAACCACAGCATCAACAACTCTTCTTCTGAGGTCCTCAGAAAACTCCTTTTTTCATGCCATGATACACTTCCACAAACATGTGTTGTGAAGACCAGACTTTGATAGTTCTCTGCTCTTTAAATAAATCATGTCATCCATTCACACCTCATTGTCAGCCCATTTATTGAAAACACTTGACTCTATTTTCACCTTCAAATTATTAGCTAACTCTGAATGGTTCACATACTTTTGACACTGACAGACGTGATATTGGATCATTTTCCTCAATAAATAAATAATTAAGTCTAATATGTGTGACTCATTTATTTGATTTGGTTATCTTTATCTATTTTTAGCACTTTGTGAGAATGTGATATAGTTTTCGATCAAATTTATGCAGAAATATAGAAAATTGTGAAGGGATCACAAACTTTCAAGCACCAGTGTATGTTGCGGACCGTTATTAGATCCTATTGTAATCAGTTTCCTTTACCTTTTATACTTTAACCTTTCCACTGGAGACTCATCACTCATGGAACAAGAAGACCTTCTGCCTACATCAATTAAAATGAATATATTTCACGTGTCACGCCGAGCCGGTGCTCACCAATAATTTTATATTACAGGTAATGCAGAAATCTACATTAATTATAGACAGCGGTGGAAGTTATGTGATTTTTCATTTCTGAGGACTCATACCAAAAGAGAAATAAATTGATATAGCAAAATTAATTAGCAGTGTATTCTTTGGAAATGTCAGGTGACTCTCTTTTTCTGTAGAGTTCAATTTCTTCCCTATTTCTTGCGTGCCATTGAGTTAAGACTGAGAATGAACTGCTAGCACTTTGACATCTGGTTTTTCAGAAAGGCAAATTGATCTGTTCATAAATTACTCCCTGGATGCTCATATGGCTGATGTATTAGCTCAGCAGTGGAGTTCCTAGTTAAAAGTGAGAAAGTAATTGTTCAATTTATTCCTGTAATACACTGTGTCTCTACCATAGCATTGTGCTGAAATGCTCATTGACGAAACCTAAAATCAGATATCCACATAGGCCTACAGTCGATAGTGTTGTGGCCCGACTGTATACATGATAGATTTACTTTAATGGATCTGTATGATGGTGGCTAAGAACTTTGTAAAAGTAATTTAATAAAAACAATTGATTATTCTATATCTGAAGCTTTTGACTCTGTATTCTGCATTAGGCAAACCATCTAGAATATGTACACTATGACAAGGCAATAATGGATGTCTGGTGAAATGTGTCCCCATACAAGCTAGTAAATAGAACTGTTGGACGGGGGTTTAGGGTGGATTTCCATATACTATAAAGTATACACCATTGAAAAATAAAGCACTAATTCTGCATGTTTTACATGCAGTTCTTAAGTTAGGCCTCTTTCACACGGGCGTCATGTTTGCCGCCCGGATAAGAGGCGGGTGCGTTGCGGGAATATGCGCGTTTTTCCCGCGCGGATGCAAACGTTTGTAACGCGTTTTGCATGCTCATGAGAAAAATCGCCATGTTTGGTACCCAGACCCGAAGCCGGACTTCATCACTGAAGTCCAGTTTCGGGTCTTCTGGAGAATTGATTATTTTCCCTTATAACATGGTTATAAGGGGAAATAATAGCATTCTTAATAAAGAATGCATTGTAAAATGAAGTGGAAGGGGTTAAAAAATAATAAAAGTTAACTTACCTTAGCCACTTGATCGCGTAGTTGCGATCTCTCCTCTCTTTCCCTGCATCAGCTAACAGCTAAAGGACCTGTGATGACGTCACATCACATGGTCCAATCACATGCTCCATCACCATGGTAAGATAGACCATGTGATTGGACCATGTGATGTGACGTCATCACAGGTCCTTAAGATCTTAGCTGATGCAGGGAAAGAGAGGACAGATCGCGACTACGCGATCAAGTGGCTAAGGTAAGTTAACTTTTATTATTTTTAACCCCTTCCACTTTATTTTACAATGCATTCTTTATTAAGAATGCTATTATTTCCCCTTATAACCATGTTATAAGGGAAAATAATAGAGATCAGGTCCCGTTGCTAAGCAACCATGCAGGAAAATCGAAACGCATCCGCACTTGCTTGCAGATGCTTGCGATTTTCCCGCAGCCCCATTCACTTCTATGGGGCCTGCGTTGCGTGAAAAACGCACAATATAGAGCATGTTGCGATTTTCACGCAACGCAGAAGTGATGCGTGAAAATCACCGCTCATGTGCACAGCCCCATATAAATGAATGGGTCCGGATTCAGTGCGGGTGCAATGCGTCCTCCTCACGCATTGCACCCGCGTTGAAAACTCGCCCGTGTGAAAGGGGCCTTACCCTTTCCAAAGCGAAAATAACTATACTATGGCAAATCCAGGTGAAAATCCTTGTGTAAGACAAAGCAGATTTTGCTGTGAATTTGTCCATGGCGTTTAATTTACAGTATGCGTAAAAACACCCTAAAAGTAGTTGTCTGAGATTAGATGAAAGATCTCCTTTGTTCCCCAGAAACAGTGCCACTCTTGTCTATGGGCTGTGCCTGGTACATGGACAAGAGTTGCACTCTTTCTGAAGAAAAAAAAAACAACTCTTTTATTAAATCTCATACAACCCAAACTTTGGTAACAGGTTGTTCTGTCTCCGAGCTGTACAGAAACAGAATATTCCAGTCTGTTAGGCAATGTCTTCCATTCACTTTCTCCTATTATATTTGCTAACTATGATTGTTTCAAATATACATCTAACACGTACAGCCCTGAGGCTACATGTGGCCCACGTCCCGATATGTAAAACCATAGAATTCAAAGATGGTATACTTTGTTTTTCTCATGAATATAGTTCAAGCTGCGAAGGTAGCCTTCTGATCATAATAGTTTGCACCATAATACATATTTTGCTAGAATCATGATTTTTCTGTTGGAAATAATCAGGCACATTTATTAAATCCTTTTCACCACATTTGTGAAGTGAACAAGTTGCAATATACGATGCACATTATATTTTCTCGATAATTTACAACTTTTTGCGCTTCTTGAACTTTTTAAAAGTGGCAAGAAAAAAGGTCAGGGCTTAGCGGCATGAGGCATAGCCTCCTGAGGCCTGCTAGATGCTTATTATTTACATCAATTATATCTGAAATCTATACCTCATAGCTGCCAAAGATTTGAAATTCAGATACACGGACTGCCAGAAGATGTGCCAAATTTATTAACAGGCATGATGCTCTTATTATATTTGGGACATTTTCCACTGATGAACTTAGACTAAAACTGGCATATGTAACAAGTTAACGTTCATAGTACACTGACTTGAAAAAGTATTCATACCTGTTGAAATTTTTCACATATTTTCTTGTTACACTCACAAACTTAAATGTATTTTATTGTGATTTATGTGCTAGACCAACACAACGTAGCAAGTATGTGTGAAGTGAAAAGAAAATGACACATGGCTTTTAAAAATTTTAATAAAAATCTGGAAAGTGTGGGGTGCATTTGTATTCAATACTTTGTAGAATTTTTTGCCCATTATTCTTTGCTAAATAGCAAAAGCTCAGTCAGATTGGATGGGGATATCTGTGAAGAGCATTTTACAAGTCTTGCCACTGATTCTCAGTGGAATTTAGGTCTAAACTTTGACTAGGCCAGTCTCACATATAAATATGATTTGCCCGAAAACATTCCATTGTAGCTCTGGATGTATGTTTAAGGTCATTGTCCTGCTGGAAGTTAAACCTTCCCCCCGTTCTTAAGTCTTTTGCATCCTCTACCAGATTTACCTCCAGGATTGCCCTGTATTTAGCTCCATCCATCTTCCTATCAACTCTGTCCCTGCATCATCATGATGCTGACACCATTTTTTTTTACGGTGGGGATGGTGTGTTCAGCGTTACAGTATGTGCAGTGTTAGTTTTCCACTACATATAGTGTTTTGCATTTAGGCCAAAAAGTTCAACTTTGGTCTCATCTGATCTGAGAACCTTCTTCCACATGTTTGCTGTGTCCCCTACATGGCTTGTAGCAAATGGGACTTCTTATGGCTTGCTTCCAACAATGGCTTTCTTCTTGCTACTCTCCATACATGCCAGATTTGTGGAGTACACGACTAATAGTTGTCCTGTGGATAAATTCTCCCACCTGAGCTGTGGATCTCTGCAGATCTTCCAGAGTTACCATGAGCCTCTTGGCTGCTTCTATAATAAGTGCTCTACTTGCCTGTGCTGTAAGTTTAGGTGGATAGCCATATCTTTGTAGGTTTATAGCTGTGCCATACTCTTTCCATTTTCAGATAATGGATTGAACAGCACTCCGTGAGATGTTCAAAGCTTGGGATATTTTTGTAACCCAACCCTGCTTTACAGATCTCTACTACTTTATAACTGACCTGTCTGGTGTGTTCTTTGGTTTTCATGATGCTGTTTAATCACTAATGTTCACCAACAAAGCTCTGAGACCTTCATAGAACAGCTGTAGTTATTAATAAATTACACAGGGGTGGACTCTATTTACTAATTAGGTGACTTCTGAAGGCAATTGGTGACACTGGATTTTATTTAGGGGTATAAGAGTACATAGGGTCTGAATTGATATGCACATCACACTTTTCAGATTTTTAATTACTAAACATTTTGAAAACCATGTATCCTTTTCCTCAATTCACACATACTTGCTACTTGGCATTGGTCTTTCACATACAATCCCAATAAAATTTTTAGTTAATTTTAGTTTGTAGGTGTAACATGAAAAAATTTGGAAAGTTCTAAGGGGTATGAATACCTTTTCCAAGGCACCCCCCTTTGATTTCCACATAGCTTGTAATAATACTAATTAAAAAAGACAATGACTGGCATCTCCAACACAAAGGCTGACCGGATAAATAATAATGTTATCATTATACTGATTGTGACACCATTTCGGAAACTACACCCCTCAAAGAATTTAGTAAGGTGTGTACTGAACACATTGACCCCTTTTAAAGAATTTAGAAAAATTATGGCTGTGAAAATGAAAAGTTTAATTTCTTCCAATGAAATGTTGCTTTAGACCAAAATTTTTAATTTTCACAAGGGGTAACAGGCGAAAAGGCACTCCATATTTTGTTACCCATTTTTTCCTCAATATAGCAACAACGTATATGTGGTCGTAAACTGCTGTAAGGGCATACTACAGGACTCAGAAGGAAAGGAGTGCAACATGGCTTTTGCAGCGCAGATTTTGATGGATTGTTTTACAGACAGCCTGTTAGTCTCGGGGTACCAGTATAGCTATTTTCTGACAACCATACGTTTTTTCCCATGTGAGGACTTATTTTTTGTGGGATGCGTTGCCATCATCATTGGTTCTATTTTGGGGCATATACAACTTTTGTATCACCTTTTATGAAGCAATAAAAAGAAATGCAGCAATTCTGTCATTGCTTTTTGGGTTTTGTTTTTGCAGGCACAAAACGTAGGTCCTGGTGCAGTAAGCAATAAAAAGAAATGCAGCAATTCTGTCATTGCTTTTTGGGTTTTGTTTTGGCGGCACACACCATGCTGGAAAAGTGAGATGTTATTTTTATTTTGCTGGTCAGTATGATTACACAGATACTAAGTTTATAAATTTATTTTTGTAAGTTTTACCACTTTTTCACAAAGCATTTTGTATGTGGGCAGCACAATGACATCATCGCGCCACCTACATCATGGAAATATGCCAGCCGGGCAGTGAACCAGCTGTTCTCTTGTCCCGCTGGCACTGTGAAGTGTACAATTGTATATGCGTCATATGGGTGCAAACACAGTTCAGTGCAGGGACCCCAGAAACCGAGTGAGTAGACCTGGTGACTGGAGGCCCTTCCTCCAAGTGAACCATTGTTAATCTGGCCCTGGGCAGCTCTTAATATGTACTGGGCATCGGCCCAGGGGGCTTATGCTACCCTACCCCCTGGCCCAGACCGCCTCTGCCTGTGTGTGAAGAGGACCAGTAGGTATAGATCAGCCATTCTGATCCTTTAAAAAATCATTGACCAGAAAACCCATTTAATTTGGTAGGAGTTACTCGACTTTAGTGAAACACATAACCCTTTTAAGGAGCTCTGACTGCTCTAACAGAACAGGAAAGGCAGACTACCCTGCAGTCATTTCAGTGCACGGGTGTACTGCAATATACAGAAGTTGCAGAGCTGAAGTTGACCTTTTTAAAGTTTATTCAGTTAACTATCATAACTCACTGCAGAGGCGTAACTTGAAGCTGCTGGTCCCCATGCAAAATCTATTACAGGGCTCCTATCTACCATACGCCGTTTATAATACTGGTGTCTTCATATATAAGCATCAAGCATCTGGGCCCAGGCTAAGATACAGTTATTCAAAAAACCTACCTGCAGTCCTATAATAAATAAAAGAACCACATTCTGATATCACATTATATGACAAATAGCAAACGCTGATCTTCTGCATTGATAAATTCAGCTGGACTACTACTACTATTAATTCACATTAATTCCATTACTAGCACCATACCTGTAGCAAAATTATAAAGTTGTGTTTTTTATTACCTTTTGTGCTCTCCGTTTGTCTGCTCGTTGGTTCTGGTGGTAGATCCTGCTGAAGTTGGAGACTATTACAGGTACTGGTAATGCAATGACCAACACGCCACTAAGGGAACATATGGAACCGAATAACTTCCCAGCAATAGTCTTTGGAACCATATCACCGTACCTACAAAAAACAAACCAACATATGGAGCAAATTCAGAAATTTGATCAACATGCAATTTAAATGCATCGAGCCACTCACCAAAAAGAATCCCATTTATTAACGTCTCTCTCATTCTGTGCTACGTTAACATCCAAAATACAGCAGAATATAACAAATGTCAAAACAACCTATTAGTAAAAGAACTGGAACAATTATCTGTCTTGGGACTGGATTAATGAAACGCAGAACAGAAAGCAAAGAATGCTGTGCCAAGTTTCCTGTTTGGCAGATATTGTTAGATTTATTCGGTAGTTAAATTAATATACATTGCGTTATTTTATGTTACACATGCACTGTACTGTATGCTTTGTCAGTTTATGAATTCAATTAAATTGGTCTCCTTAGTTCTTACAGTGCACAAGTACCAATTTGGTCAGAATCAAATTTTAAGACATTTGCTCATTTCTGCTTCCCCTGATCAGATTCATTTAGTTGCCTTGTGCCGTAAATCAGTTTTGCCTCATATTTTGGCACAAATCTGAGGCAAATGAGCTGCAGAAAACAGCAGCAGTGGCAGTTGCAATTGCTACTACTTCTGGAGCATTAATGGCAAACTCAGCCTACTTGCTATCGATATGCATAAATCTTTCAATAAATCTCAGCTTAACTATACAATTATAAATTGGGGAGCACAGTGGCTCAGTAGTTAGCGCTGGTGCTTTGCAGAGCTTGTGTCTGCGTGGGTTTCCTTGGGGTACTCCGGTTTCCTCCCACACTCCAAAGACATACTGATGAGGAACATAGATTGTGAGCCCCATTGGGGGCAGAGTGATGCTAATGTCTGTAAAGTGCTGTGGAATATGTCAGCGCGTAAAATAAATTATTTGTCTGACCCCGCTCTGTACCGAGCTTCTGACATACAAATAAGATTATGGATGAAAATATTTTTCAGGGGTTCGTGAAGGAAAAAAAGGTTAAAGGGAGTCTGTACTAGGAAAGTCACTTTTGAACCAGGCACAATGCCTTGTAGGGCTAGCTCAGCTTAATGTAATGGTTCCTTTCACTCAGTCATCCGTTGCTTAATTCTGGAGAAAAAGTATGTGTAATCCATATGCAAATAAGCACTTAAGTGCACCAAGGGCGGGCCTAAGCCACACTGTGCACGCTTGCTCCTCTGTGTACTCCTCCCTCTTCTTCTTGATTGACAGGGGTCAGGTTCTGAGAAATGTGGCCTCTATCTATTGGATAGTCATAGAGCTTGATGAACTGCCTTACTTACAAATTTTTTTTTTTTTAATGATTCACTATAAAATAGTGAATCATATGTTATCTATCATACAGAAATGTAAATGGCAGCCTGTTCTTTAAGCATAGAGATCACCAAAACCACCATATTAAGTGGCCCCTATGTCAAGATCCCGCTCTTTTACAAGCTTTAAGGATGTGACAGGGAAGACCTAAGCAAGTTATCCATCCACAGACAGCTGTTTCGGGGTGTTGCCCCTCATCAGTGTGGAGTAGGATTCTGGCTAACCGGGAGCGATGCTTTGGTGACTACTCAAACAAAGCAATAGCTGATCTTAGGGAGACCAGCTACAAAAATACCGTGGAGCCTCACTTAAGAGTCTCAAACACAGCAATCCAAAGTGCAAGGCTCCCTGGGAAACATAAAATGCAAAAAGATTGTGGAGCCCCAGTTATGGGTCTACAACACAGTGAAAGCCAGATATCCCTCAAAGGAAGGAAAAACAAGATCAGCTATTGCTTTGTTTGAGTAGTCACCAAAGCATCGCTCCCGGTTAGCCAGAATCCTACTCCACACTGATGAGGGCAACACCCGAAACAGCTGTCTGTGGATGGATAACTTGCTTAGGTCTTCCCTGTCACATCCTTAAAGCTTGTAAAGAGCGGGATCTTGACATAGGGGCCACTTAATATGGTGGTTTTGGTGATCTCTGTAATGGAGACACCCCTTTGCTTGTTTTTCCTTCCTTTGAGGGATATCTGGCTTTCACTGTGTTGTAGACCCATAACTGGGGCTCCACAATCTTTTGCATTTTATGTTTCCCAGGAGCCTTGCACTTTGGATTGCTGTGTTTGAGACTCTTAAGTGAGGCTCCACGGTATTTTGTAGCTGGTCTCCCTAAGATCAGCTATTGCTTTGTTTGAGTAGTCACCAAAGCATCGCTCCCGGTTAGCCAGAATCCTACTCCACACTGATGAGGGCAACACCTCGAAACAGCTGTCTGTGGATGGATAACTTGCTTAGGTCTTCCCTGTCACATCCTTAAAGCTTGTAAAAGAGCGGGATCTTGACATAGGGGCCACTTAATATGGTGGTTTTGGTGATCTCTGTAATGGAGACACCCCTTTGCTTGTTTTTCCTTCCTTTGAGGGATATCTGGCTTTCACTGTGTTGTAGACCCATAACTGGGGCTCCACAATCTTTTTGCATTTTATGTTTCCCAGGGAGCCTTGCACTTTGGATTGCTGTGTTTGAGACTCTTAAGTGAGGCTCCACGGTATTTTTGTAGCTGGTCTCCCTAAGATCAGCTATTGCTTTCTTTAAGCATAGAGGCATTCCTTTGTCTCTGCACAGTATCACTGTGTGTGTAGTGCATACTTGGGCTAACTGAACAGGAAAAAACATGGCATCAGTCACACCACCTCTGCACCTTATGTGCTCCTGGCATTCAGTTAGCAACAGGGTTAACCCTCATAGGACGAACAAGAACTGAAATGATTCCTTAACATATGAATACATTAAATGGGTTGTCTAAGTTATTTTTATTGATGACCTATGAATATCAGATCGGCAGGGGTCCGACACCCAGCATTACCGTCAATAAGCTAGCACAGCCTTCCCTACATTGTTTACCTGCTTGCTGTCGACACTGTCAATAGAAGTGCATGTAATTACACCTGCTTATTGCTGTGCTGTCGACAGCTGAGCAGGTAAACAATGAAGGTAAGACTGTGCTGGTACAGCGCGCGCCTTCTCTTTTACCTGCTGATCGGCGGGGATACCGGGTGTTGGACCCACCTCCGCTGATCGGATATTGATGACCTATTCTGAGGCTAGGTCATTAACTACTTGACGACCGCCCATAGACTATAAACGTCCTATAGGCGGTTGTCTATCTCTGAATGGACGCTTTAGAACGTCCATTCAGAGACGGCATCTGCATGCTAATCGTGACAGCAGGGCAACCCAGAGGGAAGGCAGGGACAGTGCCCAAGTGTCCCTGCCTTCTAAATCACCGCAGACACAACGCTCGGTGAGCCGGCAGTGTGCGGAAGCTGTCAGGTCTCTCACAGACCTTGATCAGCCCTGCACTGAGGCTGTACAGTATAGTATTATGCTGCACAGCCTCTCTGGGGGTGTATTTCACCTGTAACTGGGGCTACTATGTCAGCCCCAGTTACAGGAGAAATCAATAGTGAAAAAAAAAAAGTGAAGTTAAATGTCCCCCAGAGGTCTTGTATGACCTTATGGGGGATGCGAAGTGTAAAAGAAAAAAGAAAAAAGAAAGTGTTTTAAAAACATAATAAAAAAAATGGTTTTACATAAAAAAAATCCCCAATTTATTATTTAAAAAAAAAAGTTAAAAATAGAAAAAATTTAATAAATTGGACATATTCAGTATTGCCGCATCCATGACGGCCGGCTATATAAATATATCACATCATCCAGCCCGTTCGATAAACACCATACTGTGTAAAAGAAAAAAACATTTTTGTCATCTGATATCACAAAAAGTGCAGCAACAAGTGATCAAAAACGCATATGTCCCACAAAATAAATCCAATAAAACAGTCACCTCATCCCGCAAAAAATAAGCCTCTACATAAGAAAATCGCTCAAAAAATAAAAAAATTATAGCTCTCAGAACAAGGAGAACTTACATCATTTTTTGTTTAAAAAAAGCTATTATTGTGTTAAAGTGAAATACATTTTTAAAAAGTATACATATTAGGTATAGAAGCATTCGTAATAACCATCTCACATGAACACCGTAATAAAAATAAAATAAAAACAGTACAACAAAGCCATTTTTTGTCACTTAACATCACATAAAGTGCAACACCAAGCGATCAAAATGGCATATTCCCCCAAAATATTACCAATCAAACTGTCACCTCATCTCACAAAAAATGAAACCTTAACTAAGACAATTGGTCAAAAAATAAAAAATCTATGGCTACCAGAATATGGAGACACTAAAACATAAATTTTTTGGTTTAAAAAATGCTATTATTGTGTAAAACTTACATAAATAAGAAAAAGTATACATATTAGGTATTGCTGCATCCATAACAACCTGCTCAATAAAAATATCACATGATTTACCCTCTTAGGTAAACGCTGTAAAAATAAATAAAAACTGTGCTAAAACAACAAATTTTTAGGTCACCTTGCACCCTAAAGTGTAATAATGAATGCCCAAAAAAGCATATGTACCCAAAAATGGTACCAACAAAAACATCAACTCTTCCTGCAAAAAACAAGTCCCTACACAAGACGATCGTCAGAAAAATAAAAAAAATATGGCGTTCAGAATATGGAGACACAAAAACAATTTTTTTCCAAAAATGCTTTATTATGTAAAAACTGAAACCAACAAACAAACTAAAAGAGAAAGTAGACATTTTTTATATCATTTCGTCTGTAACAACCTGCTCTATAAAAATAGTGCATGATCTACTGTGTCAGATCAATATTTAAAAAAATAAAAATAAACAGTTTTTTTTTGTTACCTTGCCTCACAAAAAATGTAATATAGAGCAATCAAAAATCATATTCACCCCAAAATAGTACCAATAAAACTGCCACCTTATCCCCTAGTTTTGAAAATAGGTCAATTTTTGGGAGTTTCTACTGTCAGAGTGCATCAGGGGGGTTTCAAATGGTACAGGGCATCTAAAAACGAGTTCAGCAAAATCTGCCCTCCAAAAACCATACGACGTTACTTTCCTTCTGCGCCCTGCCGTGTGCCCTTACAACAGGTTAAGACCACATGTGAGGTATTTCTGTAAACCGCAGAATCAGGGTAATAAATATTGAGTTTTGTTTGGCTGTTAACCCTTTATGTTTTAAAGAAAAAAATGGATTAAAATGGAAAATCTACCAAAAAGTGAAATTTTGAAATTTCATCTCCATTTTCCTTTAATTCTTGTGGAACGCCTAAAGGGTTAACAAAGTTTGTAAGATCAGTTTTGAGTAACCTGAGGGGTGTAGTTTCTACAATGGGGTCATTTATGGGGGTTTCCACTGTGTAAGCCCCACAATGTGAATTTAGACCTGAACTGGTCCTTTAAAAGTGGGTTTTGAAAATGTTCTTAAAAATTTTAAGAATTGCTTCTCAACTTCTAAGCCTTCTAACGTCCTAAAAAAATAAAATGACATTTACAAAATGATGCCAACACAAAGTAGACATATGGGGAATGTTAAGTAATCAATATTTTATGAGGTATCACTTTCTGTTTTAAAAGCAGAGAAATAGAAATTTAGAAAAATGCAAAATTTTTGGGAAATTTGGGATTTTTTCATAAATAAAGGTGAAATATACTGACTCAAATTTATGACTATCATGAAGTACAATATGTTAAGAGAAAACAATCTCAGAACGGCTTGGATAAGTAAAAGTGTTCTAAAGTTAACACCACATAAAGTGACACATGTCAGATTTGCAAAATTAGGCCTGGTCAGGAAGGGGAAAATGGCCCGGACTGGAAGTGGTTACTAAAAACAACCTGAACAACCTCTTTAATAAAATAATTAAAGGAGTTTGGTGATGACCTATCCTTAGTACACTATTTGCTGGGCACAGTTATTTTTGAGGGCACTGTGTGTCAATAATTATTGAAGGGGGCGTTGTCTGTGTGGTACTTGTGTTTTCAGGGGGATTATCGGTTTCTGCAGTATAGTATTGGGGAGCACAGTGGGCACAGTATTAGGTGGCAGGATGGTGTGTTAAGAAGGTGTGAGGATGATGGAAAAGTAGGAAACTAAGATGTCTGTTTGTCCAACTCTGCAGAAACAAGAGATGGCTGAAAGAAATCATCATGGTGGTCTGGTCTGAATGGAGAAGATGAGGAAAGAGAACGTCTACATCAGATGAGACATCACTGGATTTAAGAGGTATGTGGCGATGCATGACCCTGTATGTTTTTTAGTGCTGTATGTAATGTGTTTCAAGTACGTCTTGAACAGTAGGGCTGGGGGAAGGGGAACTCATACACCAGGGCCCATGAGACTTTAGCTATGTCCCTGCTCACAATCACTGACCAAACACTACCATGTTAATAAGGCTTAATTCAGGACATGGAAATAGGGAAAAACATGTCATGCTCAGACTTAGGGTCCTTTCACACTAGCGTTTTGGTTTTCCGGCAGATCCGTCGTCGGGTCTCTATGCCGGAAAAATCCTGATCAGGATCATCCTCACGCATTCTGAATGGAGAGAAATCCGTTCAGGATGCATCAGGATGTCTTCAGTTCAGGACCGGAATGTTTTTTGGACGTAGCAAATACCGCAGCATGCTGCGCTTTTTGTTCCGTCCAAAAATCCGAAAATTGAAAGGCATTAATCCGGACCCGGCCTTAAGCTAAACGTCGTTTCGGCGCATCGCCGGATCCGACATTTAGCTTTTTCTCAATAGTTACCATGGCAGCCAGGACGCAAAAGTCCTGGTTGCCATGGTAAAATGTAGTGGAGAGCGGGGGAGCAGTATACTTACCATCCGTGCGGCTCCTGGGGCGCTCCAGAGTGACGTCAGGGCACCCTACACGCATGGATCACGTGATCGCATGGATCACGTGATCCATGCGCATGAGGCGCTCTGACGTCATTCTGAGCGCCCGGAGCCGCACGGATGGTAGTATACTGCCCCCGCTCCCCACTACTACTATGGCAACCAGGACTTTAATAGCGTCCTGGCTGCCATAGTAACCTGAAAGCATTTCGATGACTGATAAGGATCCTGATCAGTCTTCTAATGCTTCAGGCGACTTGCGTTCTGACGGATCCGGCGGGAAGGAAGTGCCTGCCGGATCCTCAGAACGCAAGTGTGAAAGGACCCTTAGTATGTATGGATGTAATCTCCCTTAGAAGCAATATATATGGCACCTCAAGGAGCCAGCATGGTAGCGCACTGAGGCTGTGTTGCTCTGTAGTAAGGAACCCTTGTTCAGCCTCCAAGCATTGCTGTACAGACGCTGTGCCATGTGCATGAGCAATCTGCTGGTCGAGTTGCTGCATATTAGTCTTCAAATCTCAAAACCTTTCCACAACTCAGGTGATTTTCAAGAAGGCCCTCTATGAATGAACATGTACATGTCACCATAACTGTCAGATTCTGCACGTCAGGACTTCTTCCTCACAGTCCCTAAGATTCAGCAGTCTCATTTGTGTATGTGCATGTAATGTGAACAGTTTACAACCATACGTTTACAGGGCAATGACACTTTCATTTTGGGTCTATAATGTTTAGGGTATGTTCACATGGCTGAATTTTCATGCGGATTTCAGAAAGTATTAAAATCCGTGAAGTCCACATCCTACTGAGAATCAACCTTCGGATATTTCGTGCAGATTTGAAATTCACGTCAAAAAGTCACATCACCTCTTGACACTGTTTCTGCACGGAAAGTCGGAAACTGTGGTGGGTAGCCATGCTTGGATTAGACCCACTGAATCATGCTAATCTGTAGATTTATCCATGGCATCTGCTGCAAAAATGCCCTCACCCATTTACCATATAAATACCCAAACTACCCCAATGGTTTCCAGCATTGCTGGGCATGAAAACAATCATTGAGATACAGAAGACACTGTGGAATGCATCTCATTATGGCCGTATTATATGTACAGAAAAAAATATATAAAATTTTACTAATAAAAATCCCAGGAACTAAATACTGGACATTAGCAAGAGCGGGTGAAAATGATGCTGTGGAACAGTTATGACTGGGGACCTGTATAGACCTTATCTATTGTAAAATATTTTATTATAGTAATTTCTATGCACTACGCATACAAAGTACATTTCTGAAGCAAAATGCCCAGCAGATGGCATAATGAACCATTAAAGGCAAGTTCTTATCCCCTACCCCCAGAACATACACAGACTGCCAGTTACAAGCACACTAAAGATCGCACTCTGCGTAAGGCATCTTTATTTGCTGCAAATTGTAAGATTTTCTATATAGAGAAATCATATTGCATAGTTTGTACTTCACTCATTGTACATCAATTAAAATGAACACCACAATCCTATATTATCTGTAGAGGTAAGTACAATCCTATATTATCTGTAGAGGTAAGTACAATCCTATATTATCTGTAGAGGTAAGTACAATCATATAGTACATTTTTTCTACTGCATATTACAATTAAAGGGGAGTTAGAAGGTGAATGGCATTGCGTAGAATAGCATACGATTTCTACTACGATGGACTTGTGCCTCCTTTAGTTGAGACTATTGCCGCTAACGTAAAGCTTTCTTTTTGTACTGAAGGTGGTAATTGTTTTCGCCTCACATACATATGAGTCTTAAAGGCCCGGGAACCCATTTCAATATTGCCAGACAGGATGCAGGAATTTAAAAAAAAAACTTGTCCCCGGTGCTTCAGTTCTAGCACCAAACTCCATTCTCCTCTGCTCTGGAATTGTGACATGCCATCTACACGCACCCATTCCTGCATATGTCAGTTTTAAGCGCACCAGGTAATGGTACGCTTTAGGCAGAGAAAAGTGTAATAAAAATAGAAAATGAATAATAAAGTAATTTGGAGATAGTTTTATTAGGGCATTAGGGAGAACATATTAAAAGTTTATGTAAAGGTTTAGTTACTCTTTAAATGTTTTTCAAAATATCATTAAAAAGAAGAATCTGCTAGATACTGAAAGAAAACTGTGTATTGAAAGTTCATGCAATAAACAAAGAAGCAGTATAGCCTCTTTTATACGACACGGCATACGGTATAAAATTTCACATTTATGTGTCTTGTCAGAAAAACCTTCACCTACGCAGGGACTATGGTGTGACAAAAAAGGGTCTCAGTTCAGACATCTGAAAGCCACCTGTTGGCCATAGGTTATACATTTTTTACTGTATGGCACACATCAAATTGTATAACAATGCACTTTAAGAAAGGTCAGGGTGGACACATCCGTATACTGTTCATCAAGATTGAGAGATCTCAAAGTGATTCACAAGTAGCATATACTGCAATATACACTAGAAACCAAAACAAGAATGCGTTAATTGCATCTTATAAAATCAGTGCACCCAGTACATGAGCATAAACACATTTCCCTAGGTGCACAGGTTTTATTTAAGGAAATTTGGGTGGCTAAGGAGACAATTCACATTCTGTCATTGGAGTGGCTCATAAGTAGTTGTACCTTGCATCCTAATTGAAAGCCCAAAATTATGGTGAGCCTGCACTATAACAAGTAGACTTCAGATGCTATTTAGGCCTTCTTCACACTTGTGTTGTGAGGAACCGGCGTGCACGTGATCCATGCGATCATGTGATCCATGCTCATGCGGCGCTCTGACGTCATTGTGGAGCGCCCGGGACTCGGGAGCCGAAACGGAAGGTAAGTATACTTCTCCCCTGCCTCCCCACTACACTTTACCATGGCAGCCGAGACTTTAGCATCCTGGCAGCCATAGTAACCATTCACAAAAGCTAAACGTCGGGTCCGACGATGCGCCGAAACTACGTTTAGCTTAATGTCGGATCCGGATTAATGCTTTTCAATGGGCATTAATTCCGGATCCGGCGTTACGGCATGTCTTCCGGATTTTTGGACGGAGACAAATCCGCAGCATGCTACTGTTTTGTCAACGTCCAAAAAACTTTCACATACTGAACGGAAGACATCATGATGCATCCTGAACGGATTTCTCTCCATTCAGAATGCATTAGGATTATCCTGATCAGTATCTTTCCCTCCTAGAGCCCCGAGGACGGAACTCGAGGACGGAAAGCAAAAGCACAAGTGTGAAAGAGATCTTAGTCCATAGTAAATTGGTTGTTGCATTGGACCTACTAAATATTAAACAGAAACAGAAAATATAGCGGACGTCAAGTTATTTTCTTCTTTACTTCTTTTATTTGAAAAAATATGTGTCCATCTAGTTTAGCCCTCTAAGGTGATCTAGAGGAAGGAATCCCCCCCCCCCCCTTTATGTTTTAAATGTAACAGAACAACCCTTTCTAACTACAAAGTAGTAAACTTTCATCACAGGTCAACATCCCAATTGTATGAATACCATGTTTTCTCAACAAGACTGACCCTGGTTAGTTAGCACTGTTGCCTTGTGCCCTTGTTTTGAATCCAACCACAGGCAACATCTGAATGGATTTTGTATGTTCTCACCATGTTTGCATGTATCTAGTAAAGTGGCGCTGCTGCTTTTTATGTATAGGCCACTTTGAGTTTCCTCTATATCAAAGACATATATTTTATCCCAAAGTGTAATATGAAAATTCAGTAGATGTGCAATACTCGCCAGTCTATAACATCAATTCTATATTAAAATTGCTTAAAGCATCAGCACAGTAGACACAAACTTGACACATGGGAGAGGCTGTTTTACATTATGTTCACTTCTTTGTGATCCATGTGCCACGTTTGTTTTTAACATGCTGATGTTCAAAGCAATTCTCTAATGAATATTTGTATTGCACATTGACTACTATTAGCTGCTGCTGAACACCACGAGTATTTGCCTGGATGCAGTATACAGGTGAAGAGCCCCGGTGGACTGTGCTTATATTTTATGCCATCTGAAAGAAAGAAAAGAAGCCTTTCCCAATGCATGTTTCTACCTTGCATTGTCCTAACAGACTTCAATCTTGGTGGTAAATATACGACTACTGGAGGTGTATCATGGCCGTCTGAATGTGTTGTATTTTAAAAAGAAGAAATACAGTGCCCTAAGGTCTGCTCTTAGAGACAAAACAGCTAGAAAATACATACTGAGTACATATTATTCCCTTTTCAATGAATGAAAAGAATCTCTTTCGAACAAGTTTGTGGCGTTCATACCAATAAAAAATATATTTCAGTTGCCCTGAAAAATTATTTAGGATTTTGCACAATGCTACATTATGTCTTAGACTACACTGCATGTCTCGAAGGCATCAACTGGTTTCATTAGCATTACAATTGTCATTGCAATTGTTAAATCACAATGCGTGCTAAATTACTGAAGATGTACAAACGTAATGTACGGTAATTGCTTTAATCATCTATAGATGAGTGTACATGTATAACCTTTCTTTAATTTGTGATCTCTCGCTGAGATGTACTGTATTCTTTGATAATTGCTAATAATTATTTTGAATTGTTGCACAGAAATAGGTTTATTTATTTTATACTTCTTCAGTAAAAGTTTTCTGAGCTCTAAAACAAGTTCAGCTGATGTTTCAAACTCATGCATGCATAATCGGCATTGGAAGTGTGCGTATTTCTATGTCTGGAATCATACTAGGCTATACAGTATTTAAGGGGGGCCATCTAGATATGATTAAAAAATTATAAGGCCTAATGAGGAATGAGAGAGACACAGGCTTCCTTTTGGGATAGGTCATCAATATCAGATTGGTGTGGATTGATTCAGATGGATGGCAGCTGAGATGCAGTACACCGGCATGGACGGTAGCCTTCTCTTTCCAGCTCCATCCACTATGTTGTGGCAGTGGATAAAGCCTTCTCTTTCCAGCTCCGTCCACTATATTGTGTCCAGTGGAGACACAATCTCCTGCAGCCAAGGAGATTGCGATCTAATCAATACAGAGTGTGGCTTTGGATTGTTTAGTGGTGCTACAAAAAGTCTCTGTTTAGCTCAAGATTTAACGGGGTTGTGCAATGTTTTGTTTGTTTAATCTGCTCCCCTAAACCCCTCCAGCCATCAGGAACTGTGTAGAAATCTAAACTCACCTGGTTTACACGGCACAGTTCTGGATCCTGGACTGTCTTAAACTTTCTTTCTTCCATTCCCCATCTGTCAACTTCCTGCACAGACAGGTTCATATCCATAGCTGAAGCCAATGACTGGCCTCTGCAGTGACATGTCATAACGTCATTGCTGGATCATGTGCACCTTCGGGACATGTCTCTATTGAGGTCAGTCATTGGCTTCAGTGGTGTATATGAGTCTGTCCATGCAGAAAGTTGACAGGTGGGGACCAGTAGTCCAGTGACGGCAGACCAGGAATGGAACTGAGCAGAAGGGTACAGGTGGGCGTGGATTTCCTCACAAGCCCCGATGACTGGGGGACAATTAAAAAAAACCCTGTTAAAGAAGAGATAATATCCACATGCACCTGTTCAACTAAGGAGAACTTCTTTTCAGGGTGCAAGTTCACATTTCTTAATTTTTCAGTGATTCAGCAAGCAATACATTTAGACAGATGTTTACCAAGGTAATATAAGGGTAGGGCTTCATGGAGTCTTCTGTGAGTTGTGGTGAGATCATGGCATTATCACAACTCACCTGTGACCTCCCTACGGGAAAAATTGTTAGATAATTTGCAATTTTTGCAAGGTTGTTTAAAACTTTCTTTTTACTTGCAAGTCATGACACTGATATTGATTTATAAGCAACTCTGAGTTGTTGTGGAGTCCTAGCCAAAAAGATAAGGAAGTAATCTCTGGAAAAGCAGTGGTTTCTTATGGAACACCCTGCCCTGCTGTCTTATTATATCTTCTAAAGTGAACAGTTCTGACACTTCTACTTATTTATAGACGCTTCTTTATTTTACCTTCATATTTTATCCATTACATTTCCTCCTGAACTAAAATAACATTAAATAAGCACAGTAAATCTGAGCCATTCAGTTGTCCTCTGTCCTCAAGTTTTTTTTTTAGCTACCTCTTAGTTTAAAGGGATTGTCTCAATTCAGCAAATGGCATTTATCATGTAGAGAAAGTTAATACAAGGCACTTACTAATGTATTGTGATTGTCCATATTGCCTCCCTTGCTGGCTTGATTAATTTTTCTATTACATCATATACTTCATGTTTCCATGGTTATGACCACCCTGCAATCCAGCAGCGGTGGTCAACGGTCGTGCTTGCACACTATAGGAAACAGTGTCAGCCTGTGCGCACCCCCATGGTCCTACCCACTATAGAGGCCACTGCTTTTACCTATGGTATTCAAGCATAGACACCACTGATGGATTGCAGGGTGGTTGTAACCCCTAGATGCAAGCAGTGTATAAGGTGATGGGAAAATGAATCCAGCCAGCAAAGGAAGCAATATGGACAATCACAATACATTAGTAAGTGCCTTGTATTAACTTTCTCTACATGATAAATGCCACTTGCTGAAATGAGACAACCCCTTTAAGAGTATATTCACACATGAAAGAATTTTCCAGACATACCTGTATCTGCTACTGTCCCAGTTACATGAAGCTTGCAGAAACCTATGCGCTTCCTACCAAAACAACCCCATTCACATGAATAGAACAGATTGTTAGTTGCAGAAATTTCTGCTAGACATCTGCTACATGTGAATAGCCCCTTGTGGTAGCCTTAGAAATTAATGTTAGTAGAAAGCAAACAACCTGCACACAACCTCACTCTTTGTCTTTAGTATAATCCATTCACTTTAGAAGCATCAGCTAAACCTATCATAAAACGTTATCTGTGCACAAATGCATCGGCAAATATTCTGATATCCTGACATGAAGAAATGCTCAGGGAAAAGACTTCAGGTAGAAAGGGAATTTGCATAAAACATTGTTAGATTTATTCAAGTGAGAAATAGATTACAATGCCAAATTATCCCCCAGAAGAATGTTTTACTGCCACTCTCTGCAGTGCCAGCCTCCCACAACACAGAGCAAGCCGTATCTCCAAAGGCCTAAGGCACCAATAACAGGGAATGCATAATTTTCATTACTAAATAATGTGTACTTTGTGCTGGAAACTGAGGACAGTGCATTATGGAAATACAATTAACGTGCTATTGTATGGACAACCTAGTCTCACACTGCAGACCCCACTGCCAGAAACCTATTGCTGGGAGTCCAATCAATCTCTTGTTTTGTGATGGGGAACTGCAGTGTTCATACATATTTTCTTGGGCTATCACTTTCTTTACAGGAAGAGCCTAAGGTTTTGGTAATTTGCCTAAATAGGAGTGTGTGCAGAATGAGAAGTGTTCCAGGTTTCATTGAGTACAGGTACATTTTTAAAAGATAGCTATACAGTAGATAAGATAGATGATCGATAAAGATAGATAAATATATGTTAGACAGATAGAAGGTAGATCGATGGATAGATATTAGATAGATAGATAGATAGATAGATAATAGATAGATGATAGATATGAGATAGAGATAGATGATAGAATAGATAATAGATAGATCATCATAACCATGGTAATGAGCAGTGTATAATGTTCTGCCCCCAGAAGAGGTCCAGTATCATTACAGATGAATTCTATTTCTGTTCCTGTAATTCTGTAGTTATTAGGTAGGTAACACCACCATCTAGCGGCAGTAAAAATGAATTACACTTGTGTTTCTTGTTAATAAAGATTATTGTATTTGTGGGCGTGTAATGCATTCTGGGAGAGAGAAGCCCAGCCCAGTCTCCATGTTACAGGACATCAGCAGAGCTGTCTCCTGCATTTCTCCTTCTTAAAACCCACTATCTCTGTGCAAGTATATCTGGTGAGTGACATCTACCTCTGTCTCAGGGATATTATGTTATGCAGTGCTGTTTAGACATGCAATCCATGTATGGGCAGCCATTTTGGACATGTGCTCAGAGTTAATGTAATGTTGTAGTACATGTTGTTCTATGCTTTGTGCTGTACATGCTATGTTATATGCCTTTTACTTATACAAGCCATTTGTATTCTTGTAGTTTTACCAATTCACAATCCTGTTAACCAATAGACAAGTTAGACTACAAAAAACAGTCCTCTTATTTGGAAGACAGGAATGGTTTATGCTGAATGTCAGACTGCACACTGTGCGAACGTGTATGAACACAGAACCTATAATGTGATGGAAAATTAGTCAAACCAGTGTAGGAGGCAATATGGACAATCGCAATACATTAGTAAGTGTCTTGTATTAACTTTCTCAACATGATAAATGCCACTTGTTGAAAACAATGGCTCTAAAAGGGATGTGCAAGAATGGGGAGGGGGGGATTACTTATATCTGCTCCCTGCTCCTTCTCCTGGCTTGAAGTGCTCCACTAGGCTCCCTCAAGGTAAACATCACTTTTGATATCGCCACAACCAGTGACCTGTGCTCCTCTTACGCCATGACGAGTGGTCACATGATGCAAGGGGATCCGCTGCTGCCAGTGATTGACTGCAGCGATGCCAAATACAATGTTTACATTGAGGTAGAACACACCAGAGCATCTTGGGTCGGGAAAAAAGGAGCAGGGAGCCAACACTGGGTGGCAGGTAAGTAATCTTCCCTTAAAGGTCTGGTAAAGTGAGCAGGGCGGGGTGACGACCTTTATTTCCAGCTACAAGTCATTGAGCAACAACCTATTTCACCTCCCGAAACATGAATCTGCTACCCAAGATCACTGCTGTTTAACAGGTAATTTTTCCAGTAACTTGGCATGAAACAATCTTTGACACATGCCATATTAACCTCTTAAGGACACAGGACGTATGGAGTACGTCCTAATGTCCGAGTCCTTAAGGACACAGGATGTACCCATAAGTCCTGAAAATCTTCGCTTCAAAAAAAAAATAAAAAATCAGGCTAGAAACATGATTCCTGCAGCAGGAACCATGTTCAAATGCCTAGGGGGGGACCTGTGACCTCCCCATATCGGCGATCGCTGCAAACCGGTTTGCAGCGCTTTGTGCGATCTTTCATCCCCGAGGTCTGTGACCGCGGAGATCAGAGACTAAATGCACCCAAAGTGTTAAATTTTCACCACCCCCCTGCAGCCCACAATCATATTGTGGCTGCGGGGGTGCAGGGGGGGGTGGTTGCGGGCAGCGGGAGGCAGTGCGGCAGGCGGGATTGCGATCCCCCGCCCGCCTCCTCTGTAATATTCCATGGTGTTTAGTGGATCTATCAGAGTGTCAGCACATTGCTGACACTCTGATAGAAACAGCTGGCATCTGTGCTTGTTCAGATGCCAGCCGTTTAACCCCTTCCATACCGCGGTCCGTATGGACCGTGGTATGGAAGAGGTTAACAGGGAGGGAGCTCCCTCCCTCTCCCATCGGGAGGCTGCTGTGCCTTTGCAGCCCCCTAAAGAATGGGATCGCAGAGGGAGGGGGCCCCCTTCCCTCCCTCCCCATCACCCACTGCTCAGTTCTGGCAGCGGGTGATGGTTATCATGGCAGCAGGACGCTTTCAGAAGCATCCTGCTCTCCATGGTGCTGAAATTCTGAATAGACTTCTGCTAAAGGCATATATAGTGTACTTTACTGTATTATATAGACACCAGGTCCACTGGATCTTCAAGAACCAAGTGGGTCTGGGTCCCAAAAAAATGTAAAAAAGTGAAAAAAAAGTAAAAATTTAAAAATAACTGAATAAAAAAATAAAATAAAAAATACACTACACATATTAGCTATCGCCGCGTCCGTAAAAAACTGCCCTATAAAAATATCACATGACCTGATCCCTCAGGTGAACACCATAAAAAACAAACAAAAGAATGGTGTCAAAAAAGCCATTTTTGTCACCTTACATCACAAAAAGTGTAATACCAAGCAATCAAAAAGGCGTATGCCTTTCAAAATAGTATCAATTAAACCGCTATCTCATCCCGCAACAAATGAGCCCCTACATAGGACAATCTCCCAAAAAAATATAAAAATATGGCTCTCAGACTATGCAGACATTAAAACATGATTTATTTTTTCTAAAATGCTGTTATTGTGTTAAAGTAAAATACATAAAAAAAGTATACATATAAGGTATTGCCTCATCCGTAAAAACATGCTCTATAAAAATATCCCATGATCAAACACCTCAGGTAAATACCGTAAAAAAAATTAAATAAAAACAGTGTCCAAAAAAAAAAACATTTGTCACCTCACATCACAAAAAGTGTAATAGCAAGCGATCAAAAATTTGTATGAACCCCAAAATAGTGCCAATAAATCCGTCATCTCATCCCGCAAAAAATGATATCCTACATAGGACAATAGCCCACAAAGAAAAAAAAAATGGCTCTCAGACTATGGAGACATTAAAACATGTTTTTCTTTTTGTTTCAAAAATGATATTATTGTGTAAAACTTAAATAAATAAAAAGTATACATATTAGGTATCACCGCGTCGGTAACAACCTGTTCTATAAAAATAACACATGAACTAACCCCTCAGGTGAACACAGCAAAAAAAAAATATATAAATACGGTGTCAAAAGCCACTTTTGTCACCTTACATCACAAAAAGTGTAATAGCAAGCGACCAAAATGTCATATGCACTCCAATATAATGCCAATCAAACTACCATTTCATCACACAAAAAATGAGCCCCTACATAAGACTGTCGCTCCAAAAATAAAAATAAAATATAGCTTTCAGAATGGGGAGACACTAAAAAAATAATTTTTTTCACAAATGCTTTATTATGAAAAACTGAAACAAAAATTCCCAAAAAGTAGTCATATTTGGTATTGTCGCGTCCGTAACAACCTGCTCTATAGAAATAGCACACAATCTAAGCTGTCAGATCAACTATGTAAATAACAAAAAATTAAAACAGTCCCAAAACAGTAACAAAGCAAAGGTTAACAGCCAAACAAAACTCAATATTTATTGCCCTGATTCTGTAGTTTGCAGAAACACCCGATATGTGGTCGTAAACTACTGTATGGCCAAACAGCAGGGCACAGAAGGAAGGGAACGCCATATGGTTTTTGGAACGCAGATTTTGCTGGACTGTTTTTTTGACACCATTTCCCATTTGAAGCCCCCCTGATGCACCCCTAGAGTAGAAACTCCAAAAAATTGACCCCCATCTAAGTAAGTACACCCCTCAAGGTATTCAAAACCGATTTTACAAACTTTGTTAACCCTTTAGGTGTTCCACAAGAGTTATTGGCAAATGGAGGTGAAATTTCAGAATTTCTATTTTTTGTTACCTTGCCTCAAATAAAGTGTAATATAGAGGAACCAAAAATCATATTTACCCTAAAATAGTATCAACAAAACTGCCACCTTATCCCGTAGTTTTCAAAATGGGATCACTTTTTTGAAGTTTCTATTCTAGGGGTGCATCAGGGGGGCTTCAAATGGGACATAGTGTCAAAAAAACAGTCCAGCAAAATCTGCCTTCCAAAAACCATGGCGTTCCCTTCCTTCTGTGCCCTGCTGTTTGGCCATACAGCAGTTTACGACCACATATCGGGTGTTTCTGCAAACTACAAGATCAGGGCAATAAATATTGAGTTTTGTTTGGCTGTTAACCTTTGCTTTGTTACTGGAAAAAATAGATTAAAATGGAAATTTGTCAAAAAATCTGAAATGTTATCTCTATTTGCCATTAACTCTTGTGGAACACCTAAAGGGTATACAAAGTTTGTAAAATCAGTTTTGAATACCTTAAGGGGTGTAGTTTCTAGAATGGGGTCATTTTTGGGTGGTTTCTATTATGTAAGTCTCACAAACTGATTTCAAACCTGAATTGGTCCCTAAAAAGTGGGTTTTTGAAAATTTCTGAAAAATTTCAAGATTTGCTTCTAAACTTTTAAGCCCTGTAACATAGTAACATAGTATACAAGACCGAAAAAAGACATTTGTCCATCCAGTTCGGCCTGTTTCCTACAAGTTGATCCAGAGGAAGGCAAAAAACCCCTGTGAGGCAGAAGCCAATTTTCATCACTTAAGGGGAAAAAAATTCCTTCCCGACTCCAATCAGGCAATCAGAATAACTCCCTGGATCAATGACCCCTCTCTAGTAGCTGTAGCCTGTAATATTATTACACTCCAGAAATAAATCCAGTCCCCTCTTGAATTCCTTTATTGTACTTACCATCACCACCTCCTCTGTACATCCCAAAAAGGAAACAGGTTCTTGGCAATAGCCAAAGACCATTTCCTTTCCCAACTGGTTTTTTCTAAAGCGAATAGCCCTAATTTTGATAACCTTTCAGGGTACTGTAGATCCCTCATTCCAGTTATTACTTTAGTTGCCCTCCTCTGAACCCTCTCCAGCTCTGCTATGTCTGTCTTGTTCACAGGAACCCAGAACTGTACACTGTACTCCATGTGTGGTCTGACTAGTGATTTGTAAAGTGGTAGGACTATGTTCTCATCACGGGCGTCTATGCCCCTTTTGATGCAACCCATTATCTTATTGGCCTTGGCGGCAGCTGCCTGACACTGGTTTTTGCAGCTTAATTTGCTGTTTATTAAAATTCCTAGATCCTTTTCCATGTCAGTGTTACCGAGTGTTTTACCATTTAATATGTACGGGTGACTTGCATTATTCCTTCCCATGTGCATAACTTTACATTTGTCAGTGTTAAACCTCATCTGCCATTTTTCTGCCCAAGCCTCCAATCTATCCAGATCCCTCTGTAGCAGAAAACTGTCCTCTTCAGTGTTAATTACTTTACACAGTTTAGTGTCATCTGCAAAAATAGATATTTTACTGTGCAGGCCTTCTACAAGATCATTAATAAATATATTGAAGAGAATAGGGCCCAATACTGACCCCTGAGGTACCCCACTAGTTACAGTGACCCAATCTGAGTATGTACCGTTAAGAACCACCCTCTGTTTTCTGTCACTCAGCCAGTTACTTACCCACATACAGACATTTTCTCCCAGTCCGAGCATCCTCATTTTATATACTAACCTTTTATGAGGTACGGTGTCAAATGCTTTGGAGAAGTCCAGATATACGACATCCATTGATTCGCCGCTGTCAAGTCTAGAACTTACCTCCTCATAGAAGCTGATTAAATTTGTTTGGCATGACCGATCCCTCATGAAGCCATGCTGATATGGTGTTATTTGCTTATTTTCATTGAGATACTCCAAAATAGCATCTCTTAGAAACCCTTCAAACAGTTTACCAACAATAGATGTTAAACTTACCGGCCTATAATTTCCAGGCTCTGTTTTTGGACCCTTTTTGAATATTGGCACCACATTTGCTATGCGCCAATCCTGTGGAACATTCCCTGTTATTATAGAGTCTGTAAATATCAGAAATAATGGTCTGGCTATGACATCACTTAATTCCCTTAGGATACGGGGGTGTATGCCATCCGGTCCTGGCGATTTGTCTATTTTAATCTTTTTAAGTCACTGTTGTACTTCTTCCTGGGTCAGACAGGGCACTTTTAATGGGGGATTTAGTTTTACATTCTGCATTTCATCTGACAGTTTATTTTCCTCAGTGAATATAGTGGAGAAAAAAATATTTGATAGTTTTGCTTTATCCTCGTCGCTCTCTGCAACACCCCCCTCATTGCTATGTAGAGGGCCGACTCCTTCAGATTTATATTTTTACTATTTATATAATTGAAGAACATTTTAGGGTTAGTTTTACTCTCTTTGGCAATTAATCTCTCGGTCTCTAGTTTGGCAAATTTTATTAGTTTTTTACATATTCTATTTTTTTCCTTATAGTTTATCAGTGCTTCCTGAATCCCCTCCTGTTTTAGCGATTTATATGCTTTCTTTTTGTCATTTATTGCCTTCTTTACGGTTCCATTTATCCACATTGGTTTCTTATTGTTCCTTAGCCTTTTATTCCTATAAAGTATGTACCTCTCACAATTAGATGTTACAATGCTTTTAAAAATCTCCCATTTTATGGTTGTATTTTTATTTTTGAGGACTTTGTCCCAGTTAGTTAGGCCTATGGCCTCGCTTAGTTGGCTAAATTTTGCTTTTTTGAAGTTTGGTATTTTTGTTCCTCCCTTTAGAAACTCTCGTTTGAAGGATAATTGGAAGGTTATAACTTTATGGTCACTATTTCCCAGGTGTCCCCCAACCTGCACATCTGTTGTTCTATCAGGTCTATTGGTTAATACTAAGTCCAGTATGGCCGTCCCTCTAGTGGGGTCCTGAACCAGTTGGGAACGTTCCCAAAAAATAAAATGACATTCCCAAAATGATCGATACATGAAGTAGACATATGGGGAATGTAAATTAACAACTTTTTTTGGTGGTATTACTATGTATTATAGAAGTAGAGAAATTGAAACTTGGAAAATTGCTAATTTTTCAAAATTTGGGGTAAATTTGTTATTTTTTTATAAATAAAAATAAATTTTTTTGACTCCATTTTAGCAGTGTCAAGAAGTACAATATGTGTCGAAAAAACAGTCTCAGAATGGCCAGGATAAGTAAAGCGTTTTAAAGTTATCACCACATAAAGTGACACTGGTCAGATTTTCAAAAAATGACCTGGCTCTTAAGGTGAAATAGGGCCGTGTCCTTAACGGGTTAACAGGATCGTGCAACAAATGGATGCTTGATTAGTGGAATTGTATTGCATTATAGTATGCTGATTCTATATACACAGTATAGAGGACAACGATAAACGTAACACAAATATGCTTTGAGAGAAACTAACATGCATCCAGCCCATTGGCATACCGCACTATACAAATGACGTATATCCAAATAGAATAATGAACTTTATACTACAGGTATAAAGAAAGCAGCCCCAAAACACTTCATATTTTATTTTTATCGTCATATCTATCATTGCCATTACAAATGGATGTGTTTATTTCAATGTTTCCTTTTTATTCTGATTGTATATAATATTTTTATGTTATATTTCTGTTTGTTTCCTTCTGACTTTAGAAAACCAGTGTGAATTTCCCACTGCACATACTTTTCACTGCAGGATAAGCGGTCATTAAAATGTGAAATTAATGTTAAAATGCTGAACCAGTTCATCGCTAGGCAATACAATTAGAGTAAAAGTGTTATGGTGGCAACAATTTTCATAAATTAGATATGATTTTGATTTCCAGTGCTTTCAATTACTACTTAAGAATTGTAATTTACGTTCACAACCGACGTTGATTATTCCTTTTTCGCTAAGCATGACTGCACAGTATTCTAATCAAATGGGTGAATTGATAAATATTCAATTATGTCTAAATAATAATAATAATTGCAACTCTTCTATACAAAAATATAACCGTTTCAAATGCAAGGATTAATAGCAATAATGATTGTCATTATATTAATCACATTACATTTACTAAATCCAAACTGAAGCCTAGAGTGTTTCATTTAGGGATTGTACACATGAATGTGCCATGTTTTGCCGTCCGCAAATTGCGGATCCGCAAAACACGGATGCCGCCCGTGTTCCTTCTGCAATTTGCGGAGCAGAACTGACGGGCCTTTATAGAAGTGCCTATTCTTGTCCGCAAAACGGACAAGAATAGGACATGACTTATAATTTTTGCGGGGCCACGGAACGGAGCAACTGATGCGGACAGCACATGGAGTGCCGTCCGCATCTTTTGCAGCCCCATTGAAGTGAATGGGTCCGCACCCGAATCGCAAAAAATGTCAAACCACGGTCGTGGGACCTTATTCAGTACATTTCCAGCAACTCAGGAAATACAATGCAAATCCAGCATTACCATGAATTTTCTTTCACTCTATAGCAGATGAAAGTTGCCAATTTTTCATGGACTGCTGACACGTTGATTTACAATACTCTTGCTGAGGAGGGCTAATCTTGTTTATTATATTACATTTCAGTATTTTTAGACAAATTGATGATTAATGGACAGACATATGATTGATACACAGGTTACTACAGTGTGTGGTATCATTTCTTATGAAAATGAAATCTTCAGTTGACAATAAACTCTGTGCAAATGTATGATGACCTAAATTCTGGACTTTATCTATGAAAATTCAAAACATGCATAAATGACAGATAATGCCAACAGCAGCATATTATAGAAGACAAGATCTGTATTTTCCTTTCGGATCTTATGTATAGTCCATAGTTACATACGCCAATAAACTACTGTGATTTAAACATGGTGACCCAAATTAAATTAAGGTACTAGGTACTTCTTGTGTGAATGGAATTTTCCAGAGTTTTACACTGATGACCTAATCTGTATCTGATCGGACCCCCGCCTATCTGATATGGTTGACCTGCCCAGAGAATAGGTCATCAGTATTAAACTCTTGTAAAGCCCCTATAACATTATGATAAAAGAACACATTATGTTATACTTATCTTACTCAGTCTAATTGTATAAAATAATATAACCAACCATCTAGCTTCTTACAAAGAGAAGATAAAAAAGTGTACTGAAAATGTTCCGTACAGGTGAAATTATGTGGAAAAAATTGCTCGGGCCTACTTTGCCCAATATATGAACTGCACATTCATGCACACTTGACATACTACAAAATATAAAGTAGATTTCTATTCATTCTTGTTTTACCTTCCAATCTACTGGACCAAAAAGTTTAATTTACATGTACAGGGCTGTTCTGGGAAATCCCTCGTTCTCTACTAGACCACAGATAAAGCCTGTGCTGACCTTGACCACAGAGCAGCACCGATGAGCCACTTGGGAGTCAGCATAAGCAACAGTTCGACTTCGGAGCTATCATTTTCTGTGTATACATTATTCAGTGTGTGCTTTCAATATGACCATGCAGTATTTATGTGCTGCTTATTTATGTGTGCTGATCATATATATTTACATCAGAGGTCTACAATCTTTGGCTCTCAAGCCGTAAGTCTCAGCTTGTCATAACAGTCTGTACTTTCAAAAGTAAACTGGGACTTGTAGTAATGAGATTTATGGCTTCACCCAAGTTGAAGCATTACAGGTTGCAGACCTCCACTGTGTATATGCATTCCTTCATTAACAGGCTATGGTACTTTTGGCATGGAAAATATATGTTTACATATGTTTGTAGTTACCTTGGTTGAGTTTAAAAATAATCTGTAATCGTGATTTTCTTATTCATGTTCAGGCTCCCTGATATGAAGTTTGAAAAATGCTCTTAGTTTCAGACCTAGCTAATGTGGACATATCAGTCCCAGTAATAGATGCTTGATGAGAGATGTACGTTCAGGATACTGTTGTCTTCACTAGCTCATTCCTATATTGATTTCTCCTTATACAATTCATGAGGGATCTCTTATCACTTGTACTGTCACTTATGCTGAGGCGTGTGTGTGGGATTTCACTAATTCCTACAGTCTGCTCTCCCTCAAAAACCTGCGTGATGTTACTGTTTATATTTCTCTTTTGCATTTTGTTATGGTCCATGTTATAAAATATCTCAAAAATCACATATATTATATAATAGATACTCTGTCACATACAAATCAACAGCGAATGTCCGTATAGAGAAAGTGACTTTTTAAAATTACCTTTAATATACTACAAAAGAGTATCGGTACATATATACCACACATAAAGTGCTAAGAGACATACCATATTAATAATCCTTACAGGAGGGTTGAGACCCCCAGGTAGACAACCATAATGACAGGATAGAGATGAGATTCAAAGGAATATAACATTTATAAATAGAGCATGGGTAGACAAAAACTTGCCCTAAAGAATGCCCTATAAACTCCTATGCCCAGGGCGGCCCCCTGATGGTGGAGGTTCCCTTTCCCCGAACCTAAAACCTATCCAGTCCCTGTTGAAACCCTAAAAAAAGGGGGAGGGGGGCGAAAGATTCAAAAAAGGGGGTTGTCAGTGATCACCCAGATTAGTGGAAAACACTAAGACACCCCAAAAGTAGAGACCCCTACTAGGGTCTTTATAAAGTATATCCTCTCATGTTTTACAATGATTAACAGGAGATACTGTACTCTATTGTACTTACCTGTACTTTATTGTCCTTTAATATCTTGTATTTGATGTTAAACCATTAAAAATCGATTGAAAATAAAAACCTGCTTGATTTTATTCTTCCCCACTCTCTGATGTTGTGTACAACCGCCTTCCTGCTGCTATCTCCAAAACCAAGGGAAGAGACGGACAGAACAAAGAGAGGCAAAATAGTCTGGCAGTTTGTAGTTTTATGTCAGAATCAACATGACAGCCAGCTATGTAAAGTAGTTGCACGCACTCTGCTGCAGCAAGATAGTAGGACATTTTTAATGAACACTATTTAGAAAGTTGCTACATTTTGCATTCAGAAAGTGACTAGACAATAGAGCAAAAAAACTGTGCAAACTTGTCCATAGTCTTTACTTAGGTACGGAGAGAAAAAAAGCTGATATAACAAGGTATACCCTGTAAAGTCTTTGTGCTCCATTGAAACTCTGTTCTTGCATTGTATCTGCATCTAATAGTCCAAATGCAGGATCTGTTACCTACATCAGATGACTTTTATATTTCCATATTTTTCATTTGTGGCCAAGGACCAGAGCAAGAGGAAAACAGAAGAGACAGCAACAACTCCCACAAACAGTACTATTTGAAGTATATATGATATGATTTCATTTGTGAGCATGAATTCCTTCCTTGTTTACTGAATCCAATCTACTTTTCTAATTTGGAGTAATCATAGAAGCAGGCAAGAAGGCAAATTAAATGTATTTCAATGCATTGAAGAGCAGATGACTCTGGGACACCGGCACATACACTGTATTTCTTCATTATAGTATACAACAAGGTATAGTGTTTGAATGTCAAGAGTTCAGTATATTTCACAGAAAACTAATAATTTTCAAGGACTGTAATATCCTGCAAAAGACTATAACTGTATTCATTATACCCAGCTGGGATAATGAGTCCAAAGCATCATGAGAACAAAATGCTCAATGTGTAATATACAAGGATGGTAGCACTTATAAGTTGAAGACCATGGCCTTATCACTTCAGTGCTAAAAAAGTGACTGACTTCTGCTTTAGGGTACTTTCACACTTGCGTTGCTGGATCCCGGCAGGTAGTTCCGTCGCCGGAACTTCCTGCCGAATCTGGCAATCTGTATGCAAACGGATACCATTTGTAGACGGATCCGGATGCGGGACCGTCTCACAAATGCATTGCAATACCGGATCCGTCTCTCCGGTTGTCATCCGGAAAAACAGATCCAGTATTTATCTTTTTCACATTTTTAAAGATCTGTGCATGCGCAGACCGGAAGATCGGATCCGTCAATGCGGTAATTTTAATGCCAGATCCGGCACTAATACATTTCAATGGAAATGAATGCCGGATCCGGCTTTCCAACAAGTGTTCCAGAATTTTGGACGGAGAAAATACCGCCGCATGCTGCGTTATTTTCTCCGGCCAAAAAACATAAGACTGACTGAACTGATGCATCCTGAACGGAATGCTCTCCATTCAAAATGCATTAGGATTAAACGAATCGGTTTTTTGTCAGGTATCGATCACCTAGGACGGAACTCAATACCGGAAAAGAATAACGCTAGTGTGAAAGTACCCTTATTCTGTTTTTAAGTAAATACTTTTAATAAAAGATAAAATAAATTTCTGTAGTATACCTAGTAATATATTGGATGTGGCACTTCAGCTACTCCATATGGATATGATGATGCCACTGCTCAGTGATATAAAAATATTATAACATGACAGATCAGAGTTTCCTACAAAAAATCGAATTCTCTGCCTTGTTAGAAAGGTACATGATGTAAATTGTAGTGACTGTATTTGTGAGTTATCCTCTCTCTTCTGGTTACTCAGTCCTATTATGTGACCAAGACTCTGGCTTTCCAACTGACACAAAGTCTTATGTATGGACAGGAAGTCAGTTTCTATATTCATTTCTATCAGATTTACATCAAGGCTCCCTTAGGAATAAACATAGAAACCGACTTCCTGTCCACAAATAAGACGTTGTGCCAGTTGGAGAGTGTCAGTCACATGATACAGCTGGGGACCAGAAGGGAGGTTATAACTTACAGTCACAGTCACTGGTAAAAACCTCACTACAATATATATCAATTGACTTTTTTTTTTTCTGCAGGTGCTCCTGTAAGTAAATGGCACTTTTATGAAAGTGAAGTACCTGTACAGGGGTAGACTCAGACTTTGAATATGGTAAAAATTGGCAACCCTCAGCTTTAGGAAGACATTTTTTGACATTTACTAAGACAAAAATGTGTGTTTCTTTGAAATATTTATCGATATGTTGCATAAGAATAAAGTCAGTGTCCTAGGGTCCATAGCTAGAGGAGGGCCCTGGTCCTTTAGTTTGTTACAGCATCAACAGTGCAGCTGTGAAGGGCTTTCAAATATACAAGTGATAAATGATCTTCAGATGCAAACCAATACGCTTTAAAGGGCATCTGTCAGTAGATTTGTACCTATGAACCTGGCTGACCTGTTACAGCCAAGTTCATAGGTACATATCATAGCTGGGTACAAGTACTCTGCTATCTCCGACAGTACCACAAAATTGAATGGAGTGACATGACAACCACTTCATTTAAACGAGGGAACTTGGAGTCCCCACCCCTGTGACTGGCAGTAGCCCCAGTGGTTTAACCCTCACTGATCAGACAATCATATTCTGTTTGTCATGGGACAACTCCTTTAAAAGTAAAAAAATCCTAAAATCCTTAACTTTTCCTTGGCTATTAAGGCTAATAACAGGCTGACACTTTGGGGGTCATTTACGATCAGAAATACAAGTATATTAGGCATATTTCTAGCACAGATTGTAATACAAAGTTTAGTTGCTCTGCAATCTGCGACTTTTCCTTGCTCACACCAGGTCTAAAACCGTGGGCGTGGTCGGGTAAGGGGAGGGGTCAGCACTGTCTCATTCATCATTTTCTATGCCTGTTTTAGGTGTAAAAAATGGTCTAAATGCAAGACAGCAAGGAAGCTGGCTTACATTTAGACTGGCATAGGCTACGCCGAAGTTATGTAGAAGCCGGCGGTATCTGTTAGGTAACTGCAAGGTAACTGTTAACGTATGTAAAAATCCTTTTTTTTTTTTTTTTTTACATATGTTAGCGCTGAAATCTGTTCGTAGTCATTAAGCTAGTCTCTCATACCAAACGGATATTGCAAAAGCTTGCTTTTTAATATATTAATATAACAAAAAAAACTAAATACATTAGGAATCACTTCACAATGCAATGCAAAAGATAACTAACCACTAAAAAGCTCAACAAAAATACTTCTACATTGTTTTATTTTTTGCCTCATAAAACACAGTGACTGTGAGGACTTCTTAATTCACTGGGTACACAGAAATAGGATGTCAGTCATTTCTACGAGCAGCAGAGCTTGTCCTGTCTGCAATAATTACTACGACTGGAACAAAACACAAATAAACTTGACTAGGAATGTAATGCAATATTATGATAGATTTACGGCTGAGTCACTTTTTATTCTATAACCACCATTGCTTAAAAATATACAGCCATGTTTTAGTCTACACACGCTGACATTGGTACAGTATTCACTAGTATCACTTCCAATTATGCATACTGCTGAAGAGTTTGGTAGAATGGAATTTAACCTTGTGAATACAGTGCAAAAATATATTCTTTTCATTAAAAAAAATATTCATATAGTGTCTCTAAGGACTTCACAGATCTTATGTGCATTGACTGTTAGACTCTTCATCTAAGGAAGGAGTTATCCCATGATTACGATAAAAAAAAAAAAAAAAAATTTAGGCATCATATAGTACGTCACTCTCTTTCTAACAAATCTAGAACCTGCCCTCTGCAGCATTACATTCATTAATCCTATTGCTCTGCTAGATTTATTTTTAGGCTGGCAGCTTAGGGGAGAATGCCCTTTCTCAGGGGGCTGCCCTTTCTGCTGCAGATCTCTCCTGTAACTGTCACAGCTTCTAACAGCAGATTTAGCTGGTGACAGTTGAAGGATGGAACTGAGCATGTGTGACCACCTCAGTGAGGTGGACAGAGATCTAAGAAAAAGAACAAATAACAGGTGCGCTATACAGGTACATTTTGAAATAACTAAGCGGCTTTACCAAATCTTAAATGACATTGAATTACAAAAGCATTCAGATCCAGGTGCTCGTTTGGAAAATGTAGAATATTTTTCATGGTACTGTACAACCCTTTAACATTTAATTATTGCAATGACCTTTTTGTAGTCATTATTTGTAAATAGATTAATTCTATTTCATAGTAGTTTGATTTCTAGTGCAGCTGCCTGGCCTGGCAGATTGGGTGTCCAAAGACCCAGCTTTCCTGATCAGATGTTTGGACTCTGCCATCAGACGTTTATGGTATACCCTAAGGATATACTGTAAATGTTTAAGATAGAAAAAGTCCTATATACATGCTTGTTTGACCAACAGCTTTCACTACTGATCCCCTCTTACACATGCCTGCTTATCTCATCCAAACAATCCTGTGTTCTCAGTAGCAAGGGAGGAACCTGCTGTCAGACTTCTCTGGCAGTGGTTTATCTCCCAGAGAAGAAAAGGATCAGGCAGTTGAAAACCAATGTGTTGGGAACCCATACAAAATGGGTGGGTTTGGCAGATATACATCTAATGTGTATGGACAGCTTTAGTCATTTCTTCACGCCAGAAATCTATCAGAAAGAAACAAAAAATGGTTTTAAAGTAGTGTTTATATTTATGGCCCCGGTACATGCATTTGTAGCCAGTTCTGTTGGACTGTGTCATTGCCACGCTACATGCCCGCTGCCATCCCGCTATCTAGGGCTGGCACAGGTACCGCATCACTCAGCTAGCTTCGGCCTGGGGCTAGCAACCATATTCCTGTGTCTCATGCAGCAGGTTACAGCCTGTCTGCTAGGTTTCTTTCCGTGTGCATATTAGTGTCTATTCATTGAACCTCTCCTGCAGCACTGCTAGGTTAAAGGATCCATTTTGCTCTGTGTTCAGCTGTTTGACTAATAAGCCCATCAGCCCTCCTATATATACTGGGCTGTTTGTTCTACCACCCTTGCCTGAGGAATCGATTCTTGTTGGCTTCACATGCTTGCTAGGCCGTGCAATAGAGCTTTAATCCGTTTGTCTGAGGACCAACTTCTGCCTTTTCCTGGATTATGACCTGGTGCTGATCCTGAGCCACCTGTCTTCACCCCTGGACTGTTTCACGGATTTATACGTACTCTGCTTTGACCTGACCTCTTCCTGTTTCCTGACTGTGTATGTGTATTGCCTGATCCTTCAGTGCTTGCCATCACTATCTCTGACCCCAGTGGGTCAGCAGCCAACCACACCGGGACTATTCCAAGAGGTAGTAACCTGGTGGCTCCCCTGCAGCCAAAGCCAGATCCCTGTATTGGGGCTGAATTGTGATAACACCCCCAGGACTAGCCCAAAGTCAAATCAGTTGGTTCACACAGTGTGTCTACACTCACTGCTTGTAACAGCAGCAACATTAAACTCTTTACCATATCTCTTATATGGTTTTATAAGATTAATAACAATTGGCAATCAGCTTTCCTTCTTTATAAGAAGTGGTTAACACTGTTGCTCTACTGTGCTGAGGTCCAACCAAGGATAACATTTCTGTATTATTTTTTCTATGATAACATTTTATGCAAGCTTATACATTCTCGCTATGTTTTTGTGAGTTCCTTGGGATAAAAAAAAAAACAAACATATTAATAGGTTGCTTAGCTTCTAACTAAACTGGTGTGTACTGTCTGTGTGTGTTTGAGAAATTAGATTGTGAGAAACTGGGGACAGGGACTGAAGTGAATGGTGACAGTTTTGGTCAATGCTGTGATATTTTGATGCTATATAGGTGACAGGATATAAAGAGTATCTTTCTTATTTTTGTATTGTGCAACATACATAAGCAAATCTTTCCAATATCTATGCTGGTCTGGCACGAGGGGTCAATACTTTGTAAAGTAACAGCATACATATTACACTTTATCCAAAAGAACCACAATAAATGTGCTACATGGCATATGCCTTTTCAAAAAATATTTCTTATTACAGAATGAGTCAGCTCTTTAATGGAAAAATTCAAAAGCCTGACACTTTACTTGCTACTTAAGTCTCACAGTTGGGCAGGAGTGACAAAAAAGTCTAAATAACTACTGTGTCAGCAAATATGCTGACAATAAGAATGACAATTTGCAAGCAATTAGGCAGTAAGTATTCATTTCTCTACTTAACTCTGTATGCAGAAATTCTTTATCAACGTAAATGCTGATGCCAACACTACAGCAAAGATGAATTATGTATCTATTGCCATACTGTAGTGAACAGAAAATGCCTTGATGCTGGTATTGTTCAGCTAAATATTGCAATCTTTCTTGTACTGCTTATGCAGAAAATATAGGTGTGCTGATGAGAAGGGATTAGCTAATACGTTTTGGTCAATTACTCTGTGCCTCATATCAAAGGTTTTCCTCCATTTGATTTTCTGATATATTCTATACTGCTATTCTCTATGGAAATCTGTTCACAGAACATTCACTTGAAGTTGGATTTTTTTTTTTAAGTGAGCAATTTTTAATGACAAAGGAAAGACATTATCAGCAATACATGCCTATACACATATATTGTATCAAGCACTACAGCATATTTTCAAAGTCTGCCATGGAAACTCTTAATTCTTATGAAAATACTTTGCATTTTTATGTATAATGTTGGCAAACAGTAATTTGCAAGATTGAGCTGCACTGCTTTACACTCCAAAAACATGCTGCCCTCAGGTTATTCAGGCACTGATCTCCCTGGCTACACTCCAGTCAGATCATTGTGAAAAAATGTGGGCGTATTTTTAAACTGCCTAATTTTCTAGACAAAATATATGTATCACAACAAAGGAAAGTGGGGTGGTTGCCCGTAGTAGAACCCAGCTTTTATTTTTCAGAGGTTATTTTTGAAAAATAAAAAATCAAGGTGATTGCCATGGGCCATAAATCTTCTCCAATGTGTTTTTTTTGTCTAGGATTATTTCATTAACAATTTTTTAGATTTTTTTTCTTGACTTCTCTAGACTAGTAAGTAATTCAAAATAAAGGGTTATTCCCATCTGGACTTTTTGACATATCCACAGCATATCTGATAGGGGCAGGTCCCACCTCTGGAAACTGATCCTATCTCAATTATGGACCCTGTTGCACACTACTGTGAATGGAGAGGTGGCCGTGCATGTGTGACTCTCTCTATTCACTGCTATGAGACTTCCAAAATAGCCAAACACGCTCATTCAACTATTTTCAGAAGTCCCATAGCAGTGAATGGTGAGCCTCCTCTTTGTACAGAGACTGTTCTTGAGATAGGAGTGGGTCCAAGAGGTGGTAACTAAACCTAGCAGACATTTATGGCACATGATTTGGATATCTGGAATATTCGGTCATGTTGTGTTTTAAAGGGATACTCTGGGCTGTAAAATACATCTGTTTACAAAAAATGGAGGTGCTGGTCCGATCTCCACAGTCTTATTTGCATGGTCCCCATCGACTGGGTAGAGCAGTGAGTGTGATGATTCACCTGGCAACCTCTATATGAAGTCACTCTGCGTGTACAGAATTAAAGTCACTTCCCATGGTGCAGGAGTGGCCTGCTAGAAAACAGCTGTGGATGTTCTTGTAAGACTTTGAGGCTGGGATGGGAATCTCTACCCTGGATTTTTAGCTTTTGCTTAGAGTATAAAATTAAAACAAGTTTATATTGAGTTGAAGGATTTTTCTGTATAAGATAGAGATGAGCAAATTTCTTAAAATTCATTTCACGTCCGATTCATCATGCATACTAGTGTTCTTTTCAAAAGGAAAAGAAAACTGAGTGTATTATACCAGAAAATAGCTATTTCTTTATCAGAGCAGAGCGAATGAGCTTATCTGCCTGAGAGGCCTTAGTTCTTCTTATGGAGAGTGTGTGAGTAATACTGTAGTCTGTAGGCCAGGCAATGCTCCTCTGGGTTTCTTGGGAAAATATATGCAAACTAGCACAAGTGCTGGCATCAGTGGGGCTTAGCTTTCTTTGAATATTTCCTAGTGTGGTAAGGTGCAGGGTGCCATCGTAGATGGCAGGTACGTGTCACCGAGGTTCATAGCCTCGGTGAGGTAAGAGCCGTTTTGTTGATGTCAGTAGCAGGTAGTGCTACTGACACAGTTGCTAAATAGCGTGGCTGCAAAGCCGATCCGGGCCGGCTCTTACCGGGAGCAGCTAAAGTGTAGGGTGGGTGGCTGCTCTCCACGACCCAGTCCTGGTTTTGGGGCTGGGTTTAAAACTCAGCCAGCACCAGCAGCTGTCTGTGATTATCCTGGAGCTGCTGATCGTGCTGTGGAGCTCCCTGGGCTGGAAGCAAGAGCCCAGCAAGGAGGTGTGCAGTCGGCCTGGAAGCCTGTGGTGAATTGTCTTGCGGCTGGGCTGACAGCCAGGTGCGAACCTGCACCTAAACCTCCCAGGTGACTGGAACCTGTATGTGACTCTTTGTTTTGCCTCACGTTTTTCTGATGGGTGTGAAGTAACACCAAGTGACTGTTTGCTGTATACTTTATGCAAGTGTGAATTAAACACTGTTTTGCTGCACTTTCTGGACTCCCTTTTGCCTCTGTACTGCACCCGCACCGCTATCTACCAGAGCGACTCCCCACACTAGAAACCCAAAAATATGCAAATCAGCTATCCTGCCAAACGTAAATATATGAAAGCTAAGCCTCTCTTATGCCAGCAGATGTAACATGTGCTTAATTGCATATATTTTTCCCAGAAACGCAGAGGAGCATTGTCTGGCCTACAATACCCCTCACACACGCTCTCCATAAGTTGAAATAGTACCTCCCAGACTCCAACCAAGTCTTCTCAGGCATCTAAGCTAATTCTCTCTGCTCAGCTCTGATAAAAAAGAGCTTTTTGTTGCTATGGGACACTCTATTTTCTTTTTCTATTAGAAGGACTTGGTTGCATGAAATGTTATGTGGAGACATTTACTTTCTCCTAAAAAGAATCTCTAGAGATTTGGGATGAATTCTAAATCAATTAGCTCATCTCTAATATATGCATTTGCGCAACTTAAGGACAATTGAAGGGACTTTCTAGGTCAAAATACTTCATAATAGTAAAGTAAAAATGTCATGGCCATAATGTCAGCCCTGCAGTCAGTATTTGGTGACCACAGGCAAATGGCTGTGGACAAAATCACGGTTATTTAGTAAGACCAGCATTTCACATGCCAGTCTTAGTAAAAAAATAAATAAAAAAATGGAGTAAGGTCCAACCAACTTCTGTGTGCCAGAACTGAATTCAACTTCAGCTAGGAACAGGAGCAGACTTGTATTGTAAAACGCACCACTTTTCTGACGGACAAGGTAAATGAGCCAGGCCTCCTTCTACCCACCCATAGAGCTATGGTAACCCCCAATGTGAGATGAAATGACGAGATGATGCCCAGTACCTGTGCCACATGAATGTCACAAAAGTTAACAGACAATTTCTATTTAAACATAACAGAACATTTGATAACTATAAAGGATCTTAAAAAAACATAATTGAATCACATTAGTTGCAAATGAGCTTGCTATGTCATCCCACTGGAAATAAATAACAACTGTAAGGGAATATTCCAATATATGTGCTGTCCTCATATTGTACATTTTACATATTTTAGAAATGTGCACCTTACTATGAAGATCTAGGAGCCTCCTGTGCAAATGATCTGATTCCACAATGTACCAGATATCAAATAGAGTGAACTGTATCATAAATGAGTGGTTTCAGTTTTCTGATTCCTCTACAGACAAAATGTGTCATATTATATACATTCCATAAAGATACTTCAAAACCAGTGCATTTCTTTTGAACTTAAGCAAAACTGAATCTATTTGATCCTACTCCCAAATGTTGCCCAATCCACCCACCTTGCACTGGAAATGTATTTGAATTTCAAAAAGACACGAGGAAAATAGAACAGCCTGCTGAAGAAATTTCCTAAAAGTTAGATTTCTGCTAAATAAACACTTGTATGCCAAGATTATGCCAGGAGCTATATGTTCCCCTGAGACGACAAAAGCAGCAGTTTTTCTTTTTCATATTCCTATAACCATAAAATGCTCACCACTTTATTCAGTATCTTGTTGCTTAGGAAAAAGACAACAAAGAATAATTCTCACATTTGCTCTCATGGGGTGGCCCATTAAAACAGTGTTTTTGCCATGCATAATCACCCATACCTAATACTTTGCACTATGATAAGCAACAAATTCAGTGTTCCTGATACATTTATACATTGCCAAACACCTTAGTGTACGTTCAGAAACCTTAACATTTGTAAGCATAAAAAGGTTTTCATATTAGCTGCAAAAAATGCTTATTGCGACATTGTCTTAAAGGCTATGTACACCTTCGGAGGCAATTTTAGTTTATGATTGCATTTTACTCATTTTTGGCTAAAAATCATATTTTCAAGTGGCCTTTAATAAGCCCTTCAGGACCCTGGTATTTTCCATTTTTGCGTTTTCGTTTTTCCTTCCCCGCCTTCCTATAGTCCTAACTTTTTTATTTTTCCATTCACATTATGAGGGCTTATTTTTTGCGGGACAAGATGTAATTTCTAATGGCACCATTTACGGTTGCAAAAAAATTCGAAATGGGGTAGAATTGGGAAAAAATTATATTCTGATAAAGGTTTTCATTTTTATTTTTTTACACTGTATACTATGTGGTAACAAGTGGTAATTGAGCTGCAATTCCTTATAGCAATGTACATGTGATGCAGTACTGCGTGGTGGCCTTTGTTTTTGTGGCGCTGTGCTGGTGGGTCGGTGGGTGGCATTGTCAGGCAGCAGGGTTGCTGTCTGACTCCTGGGTCCTGCCGCCTACTAGGGCAGTGCCACTTTGTCACTGCATTCTGCTACGTCTTTTTTGTCGGAGTAGTTCCCACTCAAAGAGGCAACTTAGGTGTGGTGAGTGGGCTTATGCCTTTTGATCAAAACGTACACTAATGCCTCTTATACAGCATGGGGGGCTGTACTCTTTAATATTGCTCTGAAAAGCGAGTTTAATTAGATCAAAGCATAGTATTGTGGATGTGCTATCCAGTTCTGTTTTTCTCCTTGATATACACTATGCTGTAAAATTGACCTGTTACCTTAATTCTCAAGGTCAGTACTGTTACAACGATACCACATTCATATAATTTTTCTTGCGTTTTAACACTGAAAAAAAAAATTTAAAACCTTTAAGGAAATTTGCAGGGCGATCTGTTCTTTTCAGTGATAACAATTTGAAGTGTGTGTGACTTTTTGATCACTTTTTATGAAAAAAAATATTGGGTAGTTGAAGTGACAAAAAATTGTATGGGCATTTTTGCACACGGCGATGCCCATGATGTTTATTTTTTTGTTAAGTATTTTTATTTTAAGGAAACGGGGGTGATTTGAACTTTTATTTTTTATTTTTTATATTTGTAAAAACTTTTTTTTTACTTTTTTTAAGTCACCTTGGGTGACAATAACTTGCAATCATTAGATTTCACATTGTGTTCATTGATGGCTAAATAGCTATCATTGAACACTTCATTTGGAATATAACAATATAATGCTGCCACCTAGTGGCCTGTATTGGTATATTCCTGAAATAGGCACCGAAGCCTGCTTGAGGCTTCAGGCTATTTCAGCAATGTAACAGGCTCCCCGATCTCAGTCCGCTTCCGGACTGATCAGATGTCGTGGTCACATTTACCAAGGCATTTGAAAGGGCAAAATGTATGTGATCAGCCTTATGGCTGATCGCATACATGTGTCGCAGGTCTCTGCTATTTAAAATAGCATAAACCCGGCAACTTTAGCGCCTGCTGCAGGTGCAAGCGGGCCCCATGTTTAGGGAATGGACTTCCTCCGTACATACAGTGCTGCCCATAATTATTCATACCCCTGGCAAATTTTTAATTAAAGTTATTTTCATTCAACCAGCAAGTAATGTTTTGACAGGAAATGACATATGTGTCTCCCAAAAGATAATAAGACGATGTACAAGAGGCATTATTGTGGGAAAAAAACATTTCTTAGCTTTTATTTACATTTGAGCAAAACGTGTCCAAAACTATTCATACCCTTCTCAATTATCAATAGAAAAGCCTTTGTTGGCTATTACAGCAATTCCTATAATTCCAGACCAGCTTTTTATAAAAGTCTCCAGAGGTATTTTTGCCCATTGGTCTTTAGCAATGAGCTCCAAATCTTTCAGGTTGGAGGGTCTTCTTGCCATCACCCTGATCTTTAGCTCCCTCCACAGATTCTCAATTGGATTCAAGTCTGGACTCTGGCTGGGCCACTCCAAATGTTAATGTTGTTGTCTGCTAACCATTTCTTCACCACTTTTGCTGTGTGTTTTGGGTCATTGTCATGCTGAAATGTCCACTGGTGCCCAAGGCCAAGTTTCTCTGCAGACTGCCTGATGTTGTCGTTGAGAATCCTCATGTATTGCTCTTTTTTTTTATGGTGCCATTTACTGTGATTAGGTTCCCTGGTCCATTGGCTGAAAAACACCCCCAAAGCATTAGGTTCCCACCACCATGTTTGACAGTGGGGATGGTGTTCTTTGGGTTGAAGGCTTCTCCTTTTTTACGCCACATGAAGGAAACATCATTGTGACCAAAAAATTAAATTTTTGTTTCATCTGACCAGAACACAGAAGACCAGAAGTCTTCTTCTTTGTCCAGATGAGCTTTTGCAAAGGCCAAGCGAGCTTTTGTGTGCCTTATCTGGAGAAGTGGCGTCCTCCTTGCTCTGCATCATCCGTGGAACCCAGCAGTGTGCAGTGTCCGTTGGATTGTCTGCCTTGAGACATTGCCACCAGCAGAGCCCAGATTCAACAGGATGGCCTTGGTGGCGATCCTTGGATTCTTTTTCACCTCTCTAACTATCCTCCTGGCCAGCACAGGTGTCACTTTTGGCTTCCGACCACGTCCTCTGAGATTTTTCACAGTGCGAAACATCTTGTATTTTTTAATAATACTTTGCATTGTAGCCACTGGAACTTGAAAACATTTAGAAATGGCCTTGTAGCCCTTTCATGACTTGTGAGCAGCCACAATGCTCAGCTGCAGGTCCTCACTGAGCTCCTTTGTCTTAGCCATGACTGTCCACAAACCAACTGCAGAGAGCTGCTGTTTTTCACCTGTTGAGTTGATTAAAACAGCTGTTCCCAATTAATCAGGATAATTAGGATGCTTAAGAACAGCTTGGACTATTTGGAATGGTATAGAACTTTGGATTTTCCCACAGACTGTGACAGTTTGAGAAGGGTATGAATAATTTTGGACTGGACACTTTTTCTGGTTGAATAAAAGTAACTTTAAGTAAAAATATTAAACCATTCTGTCACAAAGGGTTGACAGTTTTTCTAGCTGTGTGGTACATTCACTTTCACTTTGTGCTGGTCATTTAATAACCCTTATCTCTAAACTACTAAGAGGTCATAAACACTTATTTAAAGAGGACCTTTCATCGTTTTTGACATAGGCTAACTATGTCAAAACCTTGTATTGCGGCCCCCACTGATGGCTGGGATAAGAAAAAAATACATCCCAGGCATCAGTGGGGGCCGCACTACAAGGTTTTGACATAATTAGCCTATGTCACATTCTTATCAGTAAGATAAGAACTGAGCTATAATTAGTGTTTGTAAGGTCAGAGAGCAAAGATTAGGAGCCCGTCAGCTCCCCCGATGACAAAAAATCCACAGGGTGCTTCTAGAGCATGTCAGTTCTGTACAGAAAAAGGATTCCATATTTTTAATAAAGACCAATTGAAAAAGTGATTTTTAGCTCAAAATAAGTACAATGCAATAATAGAAAATTCCCCCTCCCCCCCAAGGTGTACATAGCCTTTAAACCTGGAGTTCCTGCACTAAAAGAGGTCTCTAATCCCCCATGAAATGCTCATAGTTGATAAATGATTGCAAAAAGACTCCTTTATTTTTTAGAAAATGGAAACCACTCATATTATAAATAGTATACATATTATGGAAGAAGTACAAAAAAAGACTTATTTCCTTCGAATACACATCTTGGTATGAAATGGAATCATTAAAAGAGACTTTATAAACACTATCAATAATAACGTAGGGGACACATGCCTAATAAAATACCTTTTGACTTTACATCACAGAAGTTTGTCTAATTCCAGGAGGTTCCCAAATGTCCTTTGTTTAGTTATGGTGAATTGTTAATTACATATCAAAAATAGATAAATTTATGTCTTGATTTGACAATTGGTATTAAAACATTGAAAACTAGGTACATAATGGTAAACCGTTATAACGCCATCGAGCAATGATAAAAGGACACAGTAATGTTGTGTGCTGTTGAAGATATATGCTTGATTTCTCTTATTATGTGTAAAATGTAACCTTTACTGATGATCATTAATAATCACCCAAGTTGTGCCCTTAAAAAACAATGAACAATGAGGCTTGGCAGGACAAGGAAAGGAAAATTGGAGAGAGCAGACTTTCCATCAAGATGGCCACCACTGCACCACCAATGCTCCTGTGCTGACCCAGACTGATCCCTTATCGTACCCTCTCCAGGCTTAGCATCTCATCTAGGATTTGGGGAAGTATAATCATATCCTCCCCTTTCTGTCATAGCAATTGTTATGTTTATTGGCCTATCCTGCTGTTATTTCGATTTTATTGAAAGCCACACTTTGATTATCAGTATTTAAATGGTGTGTGGTAGATTTTGAAAAAGGTCTCAGTAGTAGCAGCACCCTGGACATTTGGTATGTGATGCAGATGCATTATATTTGGTCCCAAATATGTGGGAACTGTCTTTTTTCATGGCCATGAAATTTACCATTATTATTTGGGTATTACTACAAGAATATAATCTAATTCGCACACATATTATTGCCTCCATTCCTGTATTGGTTGCTTTTTGGAGTTTTTTGTTATATATGGTCCCCTGATGAACTAACCACAGAGAACGGTTCAGAGAAATGTGTCGGGACAAAGTTTGGATTCCTGGGACATATGATATGTGCTCCTTTTTTTTCCACTGGTGATAAAAACCTGTACGCCACTGGTTTATTTGGGAGCATATATGTATTATGTGTGATTATTTTTGTTGTAACTTTATTATTTTCTGATACATGCATTGACTTAGGACATTACTATTGGACTGTAGTCATATTAGGTCTTTTCTCGGGTGGCGGTATCTATCCCTGGTCAGCGACATATAGGGCCTATCAGGAGGTTTCTGACACGGGATCGCCCCTATTGGGGGTGGCCATTCCATTTTGCTAGGCAGGGCCTATAGCTTGATAGGGCAAGTGTGAGGGTGAGTCAATTTTCCTTTCCTTGTCCTGCCCAGCCTCATTGTTAATTGTTTTTTAAGGGCACAAATTGGGTGATTTTTAATGATCAGTAAAGGTTATGTTTTACACTGGTGAAGGTACTCTGTGTTTACATTATAATTAAGTTACACTAGTGACTACCTGACATCTGATGTCTATATCTATCAGAACTGTGAAAGATTCTCTCATTATGTGACATTTTCCATGTACCTGAAAAATTAATAAAGAAAATGAGGTTCTCCTCCAAAATTTATTGTTACAAAATCCAGTTAATTCAGCAATAAGAGAGAAAATTACATAGGTTTAATTATTAGGGCATAAAGATGTCATGTAGTATGCCCCCCACTCAGTACCCCCTCTATGACCCAGAGCAGAGAGCTGCTAACAAGGAGCAGCATTTACACAGCTTAAATAGGCTATCCATGTATTACATGAATGATTATTTATCTGCATGTAATACTACATTTCTCCTGTAGTGGCCTGGCAGGGGAAGTCACCAGCCAATAACAACCACCCCAGATAATAACAGGCTGATTGTCTAGAGTCACAGGATCTGGACTGAGGAAAGATGAGACTACACATCTGCCAAGCCTCCTTATACCTTATTTGTCCTTAGCTGCAATTCTGCCTTGAACAGACCTAATTATAAAGTGCTAGGCATATGTTGCCTCACAACGAGACTGAAAAGACTATGATTGCTAGACATTACATCCCAAGAAACCAGGCATGGTATAACATAGGTACTTCATCCTCATGGTGAGTGGGGGTCCAAATGGACTACCACCCAATGATCAGTCATTGATGGCATATCAAATTGAAATGTCATGTTATTTATCAAACAGTTGGGCGCTGTTGCTGGAGGTTTAAATGAAAAGCACTGTCAGCTAAAAATCAGAAAATATGTGTAACCCTAACAGTTATAATCTCATACACATTATAAACAAGGAAGATAACTGAGCATCATACATTTGGAGTGTGGAAGGAAATCAGAGAATTTGTGACAAACCAACACAAACACAGGAAGAACATATAAACCTCATGCTGATATTGCTGTTGGTCGGCTGTAAACTCATAGAGACCAGGATTGCTAGGGTCTGAACCACCCTACAAGATGTATACCAGAAACGAATCTTTTAGTTGAATGATGCTACTTTAGATCATCCACTATTCCTGCAACATGGAAGTTTTATTATACTGTATATTCTGTTGTCTTAACTTTTAAGAATGTAAGATTGCTTATTGGTGCCTTCTGTTATCACATTCTTTGCACAGCAAGTAAATGTGTCTTGAACTATCTCTAGCTGCAAATGGATGAAATGAAATAAATGGAGCACCACTGTTACAAATTCTGCACCAAGAATATAAGAATGACCAGCGTCAAGGTCATCAGTCCAAGCACAACATAAAGAAATGAGGCAGCAGTCCAGTAGCTCCAGCCAAGCATAGGATTTATATACCCATAATTTACAGGTCAACGTTTCAGCTTCTTAGTGGAGCCATTTTCAAGCTTGAAAATGTCTCCACTGAGGAGCTGAAACGCTGCGTTGTAAACTATTGGTGAATAAATACTACACTTGCCTGGAAGGTACTTAAGTGCTGCTTCATTTCTTTCTCAAAAAATATTTGTGTCCTTGAACTGCCTTAATACATGAGGTCAAATGAGAATGTAATGTGTGTGGAGATCTTCCCTCTGTCCCTCCAGAACAAATAGAGGAAATGAGGCCGGTGTGCCTAACAGGAGATTTCCTTCTGCTCCTTACTGCAATAAATAGGAAGCATGCATGTTCATGGGCAGATCGGAAGGGATGAGGGTCAACTGTCCGAATAAGTAAGTTGCTTTCAACTGGCTTTATGGATATAATAAGGTTTGTTTTTTTCTTTCTTTTGCAAAATTTTCAGGAATTTATGCAAGATCAATAGCCCATCAGGGAATAATGACTGTGGTGATCTTCACAAAATATAGAAAATGCTGAAATGGGTTTATGCAGAAATAAAAAGCTTTTTAACAGCTATCACCAATGTCATTGACATAGCAGCAAGCTACTGGTAACATTTACTTACAGATATATTTACGATGAAGAAGAAAGGCATTAAAACTGCAAGTGTTCCAACATTAAAAGAGCACAGGTGATACATGTCTTCCTCTGTTACCAACAAACTCCACAAAATGTGCTGTGCATCAATGGTTCACAATAGATTTCTCTATTAATGTTTCGGTGTCAGTTCTCCAGGGTGGATAACAGAATTAAAGCCTTGGGCATTGTAAAGAAAAAAAAACACATTCCCATGCCCTGGAGTGTGCAACCTCTAAAGCAGACAGGCTTTTCATTCTGATAGATGTGTGTGTTTGTAATTAATAATGCAATTAAGAAACATCTCAGGCTCCCACTGGGCTTCACTAGATGTGTTATAAAGAAGGAGCTGAAGAGTAAAGAACATACTACCAAAAAAGAGAATATTTATTATTAGAGATGAGCGAATCGAAGCTGACGAAGTGGAATTTGTTACGAATTTCAGGAAGAATTCGATTCGCAAAGAATGAGAATTTCCTCGCTCTTCGTGGTAACAAATCACAATTTTTCCTAAAATGGCGGCTAAAATGGTGGCTACACGTGTGAGGACATGGGGCAAGGAACTCTGGGAAGGCGGGATGACCCATAATGCCATGCATGCAACCAATCAGCAACCAGCCAGCCCTGTGATGTCACAGTTCTATAAATACGGCAGCCATCTTGGATTCAAACATTTTCCAGCATTCTGGGTGCAGGGACAGATGTGAGAAAGCGCTAAGGACAGCAATAGGAAAATCCTCATTGTGAACCCCCCCCCCCATAAAAAATGATTTATAAGTGTAGGGAAAGGATAGAGAGGAATCATTTCACAGCATCTGCAGGGAGAGATGTCAGAAGGTGCTAGGGACAGTGCTAGAAAAGTAATTTACAAGTGCAGGGAAAGATTTATTCGGGTATCCAAATAGTCATTATACAGCTCTATCATTCCAGCAATTTGTTCTTGTTATTGGGGTGCAAGTGCTATGTTGAAAAGCCTTTAGTGGCCTATTTCAGTACAAAAAGAAAAATATATACGCCCTTCACTGTTGCAGTTATTTGTGGTGAAAGTATTTAGTGGCCTATTTCAGTACAAAAAGAAAAATATATACTCACTTCACTGTTGCAGTTATTTGTGGTAAAAGCGTTTAGTGGCCTATTTCAGTACAAAAATAAAAATATTTTCTCAGTTCACTTCTGCAGTTATATGTGTTGAAAGTGTTTAGTGGCCTTTTTCAGTACAGGAAGAAAAATATATATGCACTTTACTGTTGCAGTTATTTGTGATAAATGCATTTAGTGGCCTATTTCAGTACAAAAAGAAAAATATATACGCAGATCACTGTTGCAGTTATTTCTGGTAAAAGCGTTTAGTGGCGTATTTCAGTACAAAAATAAAAATATATTCTCAGTTCACTTCTGCAATTATAGGTGTTTAAAGCCCAGTAAATAAAGAAATGAATAGGGCGGCACTCACCACAGTAGTATTATATAAGCAGTCCTTTATTCTTAAAAACACTTCTCAGGGTAACAGGCAGGGGCGGTACACATATATCCCACACATAGTAGTGGCGACAGCCATTTTGAGCAAGTTCACGCTTCTTCAGGTCACTGACTCGCGTACTCTCACGCTGTCTTTTAAGCAACCTGGGTGTGGTTGTCATGGACACATATAACAAACAACACACCCTGGTGCATACATTTTAAACCAATAACACTGCTGTAACATTTAATCAATAGTAGAATGCAAACTTACAGAAAGACGCTCAAATAATTTATATCATTAAGTCCTAATTTGCCCAGTGCTTCTGTGCGCAGAATCCATCTTGCTTCCTTCTGCAGCAGTGGACGGTGTCTGTCTCCCCCTAGTGGTGAATTAGGGACTAGCTCGATGCCAGCAAACCTCAGAGTTCTACAACTTCCATCATGTACTTCCCTCATATGTTTTATGAATCTAGGGCAGCCTTTTCCTGATTGCGCCCTGACTCTCTCAAATAGGCATCTGATGGTCTTCCCTATATAGAAGTGGTCACAACTACATGTAAGTAAATACACTACAAATGTACTCCTGCATATGATAAAATCCTTGACTCTGTGCTGTAGCCCTCCAAAATCTAGTACTTTTCTCTGAGACTTAAATGGACAAAAGGAGCAGTTCCCACATTTAAAGTTGCCCTTCGGTCTACTATCAAATTACTTTTTGTCGCCTCTGTAAAACGGCTTCTAACCAACCTTTCCCTAATAGTGTGGCTCTTCCTGAATGTCACTAATAGTTTATCACCAACCTCCTCAGGATATCCCAGTGTTTGTATATGGCCCTACGTATATCATTCGCCATTGGGCTAACTTTAAAGGAGAATACAAACCTCTCATGGTGCTTCTCACCAGTACCCACATTCTTTTCTTTTACTATCTTGATGTTTGGTATTATGAGAAATTAAATAACGCTGGGAAAAAACCACAGCCTTCTGCATATCAGTGTCCAACATCTTCACAGTATAGCCTCTCTTCATGAGACTTTCCTTTAATTGAACGGCTTGTTCATCAAAGCCCTCTTTAGTACTATTAATGCATCTCAGGCTAATAAATTGTCCATAAGGAACAGATCTTAACACTAACAGGATAAAAACTGTGGTGGTGTAGCAAAGAGTTGGTCGCTGTAGATTTACGATACCCCTTGGAGACCAACTCATTGCCCACCACCTCGACAGTCACTTCCAAAAAATCAAGGCATATTTCTGTACAAAAATAAAAATATATTCTCAGTTCAGTTCGGCAATTATATGTGTTGAAAGCCCACTAAATATAGAAATGAATAGGGCGTTGCAGCTGTTCTCGATGTCCTGGAGAACGTAGGTAAGAGCACTTGGTTTTGTGATTTTGTCAAGGAGGCATAATTTTTTATTTTAACCAACAACATTTTTAAGTTTGGGAATCAGTGGTATCGGCAAAAGTGTGGTACCACTATGGGTACTCCCGTATAATGTACTTTCGCCAATTTTTATCTGGCTAGGCTAAAGAAACGGTGTAAATTCTTTACCAGTAATCCACATCTTTGTCACATTAAACTGTTTCTGCGTTATGTGGACGACGTCTTCATGCTTTGGTCAGGTACTAAGGCCGAATGTGTTGATTTTGTTACTTTCCTGAATGAAAATAATAGTATGGGCATGTTCTTCACCCTTAACTATGGAGACCGTAGCCTTGAATTTTTGGATGTCACTGTCGAGGTGGTGGGCAATGAGTTGGTCTCCAAGGGGTATCGTAAACCCATAGCGACCCAGAGATCATTGAGGAGGACATCAGTGACATGCAGACACTACTCGATGATAAAGAAGCCAATCACACTTGGGAGCTGGGTGCAGAAGGGGCTTCATCAGGAGAAGAAGGTGGCAGCTTGCCAGTGAGGCTTCGGCTAAGCCAGCAGGGTGGCAGCAGTGGGAGGTAGGGAGCCAAATGTGCCTGGGGTAGACCACCTGCTTCGCAGCAGCCTACCTGCCTGGCAAGTAGTGGTGCAGGGGTTCACAGAGGCAGCAGCGGTATCAGTCAGTCAGTGCGGAATGTTGGGGGGAAAAACATCTACTTAGCGGTGTGGCAGTTTTTTGAGGAGGTGAACGTGGCCATATATAGAATCTGTGAGCACAAAGTGAAGCGTGGCCAGAGTGCCAATGTTGGCACTACGGCCCTGCATCAACATATGCAGCATCGCCATACAGTGGCCTGGGAGAACAGTCCAGCATCTCTCTCTGCCGCAGTAACCGTTGCATCACCCAGTGGCACGCATCAGGTTTCAGGCAGTCAAGGCTCCACCACCTCAGCTGAAGGGAGCTGTCTGTCATTCCCATCTTCTGATGGTCCCCATACTCCTGCTCCTCCTACTCCTTGTTAGTCATTTCGTCAGCAAATGATCACCGAAGCAATTGCCAAGGGACAGCAGTATGCGTGCAATCATCCAACGGCGCAGAAGATGAATGTGCTCCTGTCCAAGTTGCTGGTGCTCCAGTCCTTCCCTGTCCAAGTGGTGGACTCTGCACCATTCAGAGAACTGATGGCTTGTGCCGAACCGAGGTGGAGAGTCCCAAGCCATCATGTGTTTGCCAAAAGGCAGTACCAGCCCTGCACAAATATGTTGAACAGAAGGTGGGCCAGTCCTTGAGACTGTCGGTGTCTGCCAAAGTGTATGGCAGTGCTGACGTGTGGAGCTATAACTACGGGCAGGGACAATACATGTCCTTTACGGCCCACTGGATGAATGTGGTTCCTGCACAGCCACACCAGCAACTTGGCCAAGTCATGCCGCTTCCGCCTCCACATTGTCACACCATTGGTCCTGCGACAATGTTCGCCTCTGTCTTCTCATCCTCCACCATGTCCTCAGCCTCCACAGCAGCAAAAAGTCACAGTGCCCCCGCAGCATACCACATGTGCAGGGCATGGTGGTGACACGCTGTTCTGCACCGGGTTGGCCTTGGTGAATGGAGTCACACAGGGAAGAAACTGCTCTGTGTGATTCATCAAGAGATTGAATCCTGGCTTTCTCCGCGACAACTTAAAATCGGAACCATGGTGACCGACAACGGGAAGAACATGGTGTCGGTGCTGGTTCAAGAAAGGCTTTATGTTCTGGAACAGATGGTAGTAACAATGGCTCGTCAAGGGACAGGAGCATGGCGCTTAGATCTCAAGGCCACATGAGCCCTAATGGAAGAGGAGGAGGACGGGAAGGAGGACATTGGAGCACAGGCAATGTGTAGTGAAATGGGTGGATTTTTTACTCAGCTGACAGGAGAGGAGGAGCAGGAGCAGCCAGAGGAGCTACGGGGTGATGAGGAAGACGAAACAGAGGACCCAGACACACCGTGGCAGTATGCAGTGGAGATGGAGTCAGGGAGTCCCTCAGAGTCACTTGCACAAATGGTCGGATGCATGCTCACTTGGTTGCGCAGTGACAGCTGAATTATCATAATTCGGCAGAGGGCTGACTTCTGGCTCTCCACCTTGGTAGACCCTCGGTACCAGTCCAAAATGAGGGCTTTTTTTACACCCACTCAGAGGGAGGACAAACTTATTTACTACAGAGACATCCTATGTAGTCAGTTGGCCGCTGCCTATCTGCGCCATTGTCCATCCTCTCACAGGTCTGACCGGGGGGGCCCTCTGTGCTCACGTTCCACTGCCATGGCTGCTGGGGAGGAGTGGGGTGGCAAGAGCAGTACCAGCTCCATCAGCAGCAGCCTGCAGGACCTGCACCAGCACATGGTGGTATACTTGGACAGCATCCTGCCAGCCGTCTTTGAAGATCCGCTGAACTTCTGGGCAACCAAACTGGATTTGTGGCCGCAACTGGATGAGTTTGCCCTGGAAAAGATGTCCTGCCCAGCCAATAGCGTGGCAGGGTCCATAGTCACCCCAAGAAGAACTTGGCTGTCAACACAAAATGTGGACAGACTGACCTTTGTCAAGATAAATCAGGCCTGGATCAGACAGGATTTCCACCCACCAATGCCTGATACATCTGATTAGATCATCCATGCCGCCTCACCCAAACCTTGACAAAAGAGACCGGTTTCTTCTGGCTACCTGCCTCAGCTATTACGCCACCTGCCTAATAAAAAAAAAACAACAACAAAAAACGGTGGTGTTGGCGGTGGTGTCACTCATTGCGGTCTGTATCTTTCATTTACCTAATGGCTATACCTTAAAGTGTATGTATTAGCTAGAGGTTGGACCTTATGTTTCCACCTTACATTGCATTGAGCTACATACCTAGGATAGATGATGCCTGTGTTTAGTGTGAGGATAAGTGACTTCTCTATATATACTCTTTTGTGATGATCCTTTCTCCCTATCACTTTTGGGTAATACGACCTGTTTTGTATGTATTTTCTGACACTATCGCTTTATTGTCACGCTGGGATCCAATTTTTAATATATATGTATGTTATTTAATCTGATGTATTGTGTACTTTAATAAAGATATCAGTGTATTTATATTTTTTTTCGCCACCTGCCAAATGCCAAACATCTGATGCCAAGTGCTCCTTGTTTCACCCACCTTCGTCAGTGGGTACTGGTACTGCCACCCACCTCTCCACTCTGTCACCGGGTCACTTTGTGGTCTCCTGATGCTGCTGCTGCCATCTTCACACTATGTCACCTTACCACTCTTTAGTCTCCTCTTGATGCTGATGCTTCCGCCACCTCCAGACTGTCATTGTGCCACTCGGTGGCCTTCTCCTGAAGCTGCTACTGCTGCTGCCGCCAACTCCAGTCTCTGTCATGGTGTCGTTCTGTGGCCTCCTGATGCTGCCGCCACCTCCACACTGTCATTGTGCCACTCTGTGGCCTCCTCCTGATGCTGTCGCTACCTCCAGACTGTGTCATTGGGCCACTCTCTGGACTCCTCATGCTGCTTCTACCTCACCACTATGTCATAGGGCCTCTCTGTGGACTTCTCATGCTGTTCCCACCCTCCCCACTTCATGACTGGGCCACTATTTTGCCTTTTGGCCTGGCTGACATCATAATTTATTTGACCTTTCTTTTGATCTGTAAGAAGGAATGAAAAATAAGACGCACAACGGATCCTGTCTGTGTAGCAGCTGTAAGGACTGTAGGGTCCCATCAGAATTGGCTTATGATTTGGTAGCCAAAAGCAGGAGTGGGTACAAAACACAGAAGACATGCAAATATACCATTCACGTGTCATCTTTGTTTTAGATCCACTCCTGTTTTATTTGGCATTAGCAATACTGATGGATTATTGAGCAAATCCTGACCGGGTAAAGGCGGATGCTCCACAGATCCGTTTTTTGTAAGTTATTGTTATGACGGATGAGAGAAAGGGCAAAATAATCAGTGACGTCAACACAAACTTACTGCTGACACCCTCTCCACTCAGGGGGGCTCTACTTGAATAAGACATCTATGTGGAATCAGCTGACGAGGGTGTAAAAGAAGTGCGCTTTTTCTTGACGCTAACATCGACCTGTAAGGCTGAGTTAATACTTGAGTTATTTGGTCAGTTTTGGCCAAGTGACTGCCCAAATAAGTGAAGTGTCCAGTGATTGTGAGAGTGACGCCAGTCATCTGCACGTCATACTGACTCACAGTATTATTTCACTACCACAGTAGACTCCGTATGCGTGTTACTGCAAGCACAGTGTTCTACACCCCTATAAAGGCTCTCAGCAGCCCTGAAAAAAGCTGTTTTGTAACTAAATTAGACACAAATAAATTCTGATCGAAGCTAATTTTTCCGGAAAATTCAGCGAACCGGCCGAAATCCGCTCATCTCTATTTATTATGACTCAGTATATGTTAATACCATTTTCTTTATGCAGAAGCCCTAGTTGTCGCAATAGAATCTAAAACTGAATTATTTTTTAAACAATGTTTAACATATAAGGTATAATAATCAAAACAATTTAAATGTGGCCTCATGTTGTAGGTGGATCTAAATGACAGAATATGGGCAACACAAGTAGGCAGGGACAAAAGAAGTAGGCAGGGCCTGAACTACAACAGTGCAGCACAAAATACCTCCACTCTCGCCACAGTATTCAACTGTATTGCCATCCTGAGGAGAGCGATATAGTTGAGGGCACCTCGACAGGTACATAAGTATCTGATGCTCCTAGTATTAATTAATGCTTGGAGCATCAGATCATTATGTAACTGGTGGCCATAAGGAGGGCTTGGGCAGCTCCCTGGGCATCACCCAACCAGGATATTTCCCTGTAGGTTCTATGGCCAGTCTACCTTTACCTGACACCAAGCATGCTGTGATTATAAGACTTCTTACATCAAGCTTAGATATATAGGATGGCAAAGAATGTGCCTTTGTGTTCTTTTCTGATATTCCCATTAGTTTCAGTAAGTGGAACAAGGTATAATGGACACGTGTGCACTTAAATGGGTTTGCCAAGATATTGATGACCTACTTTATCAAATTGGTGGAGGTCTGACTCCTGGCACCCTGCAGATCAGCTGTTTAATGGGCCACGGTGCTCATGTAAGTAATGTGTCCTCATCAATATTTAGCTTCACGAGTCTCCATTATAGTGGTGGTGCAGCGTAATTACGGGCTTCTTCTCCCATTCACTTGAATGGGAGTAACAGTTCTAACTACATCACACTGCTGTATGCAGGTAAACATTGAAGAAAATGCAGTGCTCACATGAGTGCCATGGTCCTTTCCAATACCTGATCAATAGGTCATCAACATCTGCAGCCTGGACAACCCCTTTCAAGAGGTTCATGAGAAAAATTAGAAATCAGACATAATATAGTGCAATACAATTTCTTGCTAACCAAACTAGGACTCATTGCTCCAATTGCCATGCTACATTTTCTTCAGGCTGACAGCTCAGATGGTGTGTCCCCTCTAGTAACATAGTAACATAGTAACATAGTATATAAGGCCGAAAAAAGACATTTGTCCATCCAGTTCGACCTGTTTCCTGCAAGTTGATCCAGAGGAAGGCAAAAAACCCCTGTGAGGTAGAGCCAATTTTCCCCACTTAAGGGGAAAAAATTCCTTCCCGACTCCAATCAGGCAGTCAGAATAACTCCCTGGATCAACGACCCATCTTTAGTAGCTATAGCCTGAAATATTATTACGCTCCAGAAATACATCCAGGCCCCTCTTGAATTCCTTTATTGTACTCACCATCACCACCTCCTCAGGCAGAGAGTTCCATAGTCTTACTGCTCTTACCGTGAAGAACCCTTTTCTATGTTTGTGTACAAACCTTCTTTCCTCCAGACGCAGAGGATGTCCCCTCGTCACAGTCACAGTCCTGGGGATAAATAGATGATGGGAGAGATCTTTGTACTGACCCCTGATATATTTATACATAGTTATTAGATCTCCCCTCAGTCGTCTTTTTCTAGAGTGAATAACCCTAATTTTGATACCCTTTCGGGGTACTGTAGTTGCCCCATTCCAGTTATTACTTTAGTTGCCCTCCTCTGAACCCTCTCTAGCTCTGCTATGTCTGCCTTGTTCACGGGAGCCCAGAACTGTACACAGTACTCCATGTGTGGTCTGACTAGTGATTTATAGAGTGGTAAGACTATATTTTCATCACGGGCATCTATGCCCTTTTGATGCAACCCATTATCTTATTGGCCTTAGCAGCAGCTGCCTGACACTGGTTTTTACAGCTTAGTTTGTTATTTATTAAAATTCCTAGATCCTTTTCCATGTCAGTGTTACTGAGTGTTTTACCATTTAGTATGTACGGGTGACTTGCATTATTCCTTCCCATGTGCATAACTTTACATTTGTCAGTGTTAAACCTCATCTGCCATTTCTCTGCCCAAGCCCCCAATCTATCCAGATCCCTCTGTAGCAGAAAACTGTCCTCTTCAGTGTTAATTACTTTACACAGTTTAGTGTCATCTGCAAAAATTGATATATTACTGTGCAAGCCTTCTACAAGATCATTAATAAATATATTGAAGAGAATAGGGCCCAATACTGAACCCTGAGGTACCCCACTAGTGACCGTGACCCAATCTGAGTGTGTACCGTTAATAACCACCCTCTGTTTTCTATTACTGAGCCAGTTACTTACCCACATACAGATATTTTCTCCTAGTCCAAGTGTTCTCATTTTATATACTAACCTTTTATGTGGTACAGCGTCAAATGCTTTGGAGAAGTCCAGATATACGACATCCATTGATTCGCCGCTGTCAAGTCTAGAACTTACCTCCTCATAGAAACTGATTAAATTAGTTTGACATGACCGATCCCTCATGAAGCCATGATGATATGGTGTAATTTGCTTATTTTCATTGAGATACTCCAAGATAGCATCTCTTACAAAACCTTCAAACAGTTTACCCACAACAGATGTTAAACTTACCGGCCTATAATTTCCAGGCTCTGTTTTTGGACCCTTTTTGAATATTGGCACCACATTTGCTATACGCCAGTCTGGTGGAACATTCCCTGTCAGTATGGAGTCCATGAATATCAAAAATAAGGGTCTGGCTAGGACATCACTTAATTCCCTTAAGATACGGGGGTGTATGCCATCCGGTCCTGGCGATTTGTCTATTTTAATCTTTTTAAGTCGCTGCTGTACTTCTTCCTGGGTCAGACAGGGCACTTTTAAAGGGGAATTTACTTTTACATTTTGCATTTCATCTGACAGTTTATTTTCCTCAGTGAAAACAGTGGTGAAGAAAATATTTAATAGCTTGGCTTTATCCTCATCGCTTTCTGCAACTCCCCTCATTGCTATGTAGAGGGCCGACTCCTTCAGGTTTATATTTTTACCATTTATATAATTGAAAAACATTTTAGGGTTAGTTTTGCTCTCTTTGGCAATTAATCTCTCGGTCTCTAGTTTGGCAGTTTTTATTAGTTTTTACATATTCTATTTTTTTCCTTATAGTTTATCAGTGCTTCCTGGCTCCCTCCTGTTTTAGTGATTTATATGCTTTCTTTTTGTCATTTATTGCTTTTTTACGGTTCTATTTATCCACATTGGTTTCTTCTTATTTCTTAGCCTTTTATTTCTATAAGGTATGCATCGATCACAATTTGATGTTACAATGCTTTTAAAAATCTCCCATTTTGTGGTTGTATTTTTATTTTTGAGGACTATGTCCCAGTTAATTGGGCCTATGGCCTCTCTTAGTTGGCTAAATTTTGCTTTTTTGAAGTCCGGTATTCTTGTTCCTCCCTGTAGAAACTCTCGTTTGAAGGATAATTGGAAGGTTATTACTTTATGGTCACTATTTCCCAGGTGTCCCCCGACCTGCACGTCTGTTGTTCTATCAGGTCTATTGGTTAATACTAAGTCCAGTATGGCCGTCCCTCTAGTTGGGTCCTGAACCATTTGGGAAAGGTAATTGTCTTTGGCTATTGCCAAGAACCTGTTTCCTTTATGGGATGTACAGGTTTCAGTTTCCCAGTCTATATCTGGGTAGTTGAAGTCCCCCATAATAACCACCTGATTATGGTTTGCCGCCTTGTTTATCTCGTTTAGTAATAGATTTTCTACGGACTCTGGTATATTAGGTGGTTTATAGTAAACTCCTATTAGTAATTTATTATTGTTTTTGGCTCCATTTATCTCCACCCACAATGACTCCACATTTTCGTGTCCCTCACAGATGTCTTCCCGGAGTGTGGGCTTTAGAGAGGACTTTACGTAAAGGCAGACCCCTCCCCCTCTCCGGTTTTGACGATCCTTTCTGAACAGATTGTAACCTTGTACCTTAACTGCCCAGTCATAGCTATCATCCAGCCATGTCTCAGTTATTCCCACTATGTCATAATCCTCCTCACACATCACTAATTCCAGTTCCCCAGTTTTATTAGTCAGGCTTCTGGCATTAGTATACATACATTTGAGAGGTTTATGCATATTTTTGCCCTACACCTTTCCTTCTGAACTTTCTAGTCCCTCCTTCCATTTCTCCCCCAGTCCCACTACCTCGCCCCTGGTCTCTATCTGCACTATCTTCCCCTCCTATAATGTAATTTCTCTCCCCCAGTCCCTAGTTTAAACACTCCTCCAACCTTCTAGCCATCTTTCTCCCCAACACGGCTGCCCCTTCCCCATTGAGGTGCAGCCCGTCCCTCTGATAGAGCCTGTAGCCGATAGCAAAGTCGGCCCAGTTCTCCATGAACCCAAAACCCTGCTTCCTACACCAGTTCTTGAGCCACTTGTTAACCTCTCTAATCTCCCGCTGCCTCTCTTGTGTGGCCCGTGGTACAGGCAGTATTTCGGAAAATACTACCTTTGAGGTCCTTGCCCTAAGCTTTTGACCTAAATCCCTGAAATCATTCTTAAGGACGCTCCACCTTCCTCTAACTTTGTCATTGGTTCCGATATGGACCATGACCGCTGGATCTTCTCCAGCCCCTCCCAGTAATCTGTCAACCCGATCTGCGATGTGTCGAACTCTAGCGCCAGGAAGACAGCACACTGTTCGGCGATCACGATCTTTGTGACAGATCGCCCTATCTGTTCCCCTAATAATTGAGTCTCCCACTACCAGCACCTGTCTGGCCTGCCCTGCTCTCCTGGTCCCCTGCTTACTGGAGCTGACATTCCCCTGACCGGCAGAGGAAGTGTCTGGCTGCAGCGGTGCTGTCCCTGAGCTGCCATCCCCTCATCTGCCAAGCGTGCAAACTTGTTGGGGTGTGTCAGATCAGGGCTAGCCTCCCTGGCACTCTTCCCTCTACCCCACTTTCTTACTGTCACCCAGCTAGCTACCTTACTCTCCTCAGCCTCCTCGCTACCACCCTCCCCCACATCTACCCCAAAGACTGCTTGCTCGGTGAGCAGCAAACTCTTTTGCAAATTGTCAGTGGCTCTCAGTGTTGCAATATGCCCGTTTAGAGACTCGATGTGCGATTCCAAGCGGGTAATTTGCTCACATTTTGAACAAAGATATGCACCCTCAAGCGGCTGTTCCAGGACTGCATACATCATGCAAGATGTGCACTGGACGGCATTGTCAATTGTGCAAGACATACTAATGGGGATTACACCACAAAAACAAAAAAAAATACAATATAATCTAGTTACAAGAACTGGCGAATTTCAGTCCCCCAATGAAGTCCCTGAATCTGAAGTCACTTAATCTTAAGTTACACTTACACAACCACACACTTAATCAACCACGCGTCGCGACCAACCTCGCGTTATATATATATCTACTTATATAAGTATGCTGTAAATGAAACTCAAATACACCAGCCTGTTTTTTTTCCCTCTGTAAGGCTCCCTTGTAACTATCATAGTTCTTAAACTATGTCCTTTCTTGCTGTAGCTTTCTTCCTGTAAGTGTCACAGCTTGTAGAGGCAGTTCTTTCTGTATGACTACATTTGCCTCCTCTCTAGGAGAAAGATACCACATATAGACCATCTTTACAGAGGGGAGACCTGCTGTAGATAACTCAAGAAGAGGGAGAACCTGGAACTTCCAGACAGTGTGACGCTGAGCAGGAGAGTGCTTAGAGCTGTACAGCTGTGTATGATTCTCTATCCACTACCTTACACAGAACAAACTCTTCTGCCCACGGAAGATAAGTATGCCCAGCCCCCTTCTCGAGAAAATGGCAAGGGCAGTGTAGAAATGCCACGTGCATCTAAATTAAAGCCAATAGTAGACCGTGATGGGGACGAGTCCCCCTAGCAACTCCCTAAAAATAAAATAATAAAAGTTATTTACTACACTATATATTCCTCAAAATGGTTCATAAAAACCTACAACTAATCCCGCAAAATAAAAATAAAAAATTGGAAGAAAGAATTAAAAAGTTATGACTGCTAGAAGACAAAGGGGGGAAATATTATTGGTCCTTAAGGATAATATTAATTATGTCACTAAGAGCTTAACAGGGTACTATGTATCCTTGGGGAGAGAGCACCTTAATCAGGGATTAAAAATGCCCACTTAGTTGTGCGCCAACAAGATTTACTGCAGACACACATTGAAAATCTACAATAAAAAAGTGACATTTTTAGGAGGATTTTTCCAATGTTAACATGACAGTGAGGAGGTTAAAATAACATTTAATGCTGGGACAAGCCCTTTGTTGCATTAAAGGTTCATTCTCAGGACTGACTGAAGTCACAGCTCCCAAAACCCAACTGACCAGGAGATGTCAGGAATGAAAAGGAATCCTCATTAAACCTGCCAAAGGATAGCAAAACATCCCTAGAATTTTGCACATATCCAAATAAAAAATACAATTCAATCATGGACATTCAAGTTAAGGCTAATTAAATGTAATTCTGTCAATCTTTCCACCATTTTTCTTTACATATTCAAAATGAGACCACACTAATGCTTTGTAAAGTAGCACAAGTTTGTTCCTGTCTGTTCTAATATATGACAATATCCAATGGCCTTAGAAGCACCTTATTGACATTACATGCTTTTTAGTCTATATTTTGCAAGCATATGCAAACACTAGGGACTCAACCAGTTTTACCTACCTACCGAGAATATATAGGTGTGTATTTTAGTACAATGGAAATACTAATGTTTTGTAAAGGAGTAAAAATAAAAATATGTCTTTTTCTTTAATCACAATTATTTTGTTAATCTTATAAGCAGCAGATCCACATTGTGCGCTGTGATTTCATCTATGATTTACTAGCATGTACATTCAGATCGAGCACCTTGATACAGTATGTGAGTTATTAGGGTCTAGGTCAGTTTGTTTCTATTGACTCTACATTACACACACTAATGCCATCAGTAAAGGCAAAAACAGTGACACTAATCTCATCATCTGTGTCATTTATAAATAAATAAGTTACAGAAATAATGAGCAGAAAATTAAATGTTGGGGTTAAACATTTACAACAGTAGATTATTCAAGTTACAAACCACTGACCATAAATGTCTGGTCTTAAATCGAAAGTCAGCTTTCAATCCAAATACAAACTATACTTTCTAAACGAATACCGTACATATCAGTAATATAAAAACCATCAGCGGTTTCACCATTATAACCCATGTTAAAATAGTCATGCCATTAGTGATAATTAATATACTAAAAATCATGTCCATGAATATTTGACTAGATAGTGGGGGTTATGTACTAATATTTTATGTCAGTGGCTTTGCTGTAGAAAAGGTATAAATGCTATTTTGTAAGTGCCTGTTTTGTGACAAAATTTGCAACTTTTCAACTTTCTCTGACACTCTCACCTCTTTTTCAAAAAGTGAGGGGGAGGGTGTGGAATAGGCGGGCCATTGGTGGGAGCTCTGACTCATTTTACAACATGTGTGCCAGAAAACATTACACTAGAAATTTGCGCTAGGTCCTGGCTGGACAGAAGATGTGACCAATTAATTTAGAAATTGGTTGGGTCTTCCACTAGTGAAGTTTTTATTAAGACGGGTGTGTAAAACACCAGTCTTTACTAAATGATCTCCAATGCTCTAATCCTTGGTGAGGTCTGCTTACAAGAAAATGCAGCCACAAATATCAGATAATACTGGGTTATCAGTCCTGCATCCCCTCACCTGAACACTGAAATATACAGTATCTCACAAAACTGAGTACACCCCTCACATTTTTGTAAATATTGTATTATATCTTTTCATGGGACAACACTGAAGATATGACACTGTGATACAATGTAAAGTATTCAGTGTACAGTTTGTATAACAGCGTAAATTTGGTGTACCCTGAAAATAACTCAACACACAGCCATTAATATCTAAACCTAAACAAAATTTTGTGTGGCCACCATTATTTTCCAGCACTGCCTTAACTCTCTTGGGCATGGAGTTAACTAGAGCTTCACAGGTTGCCACTGGAATCCTCTTCCACTCCTCCATGACGACATCACGGAGCTGGTGGATGCTAGAGACCTTGGGCTCCTCCAACTTCCATTTGAGGATGCCCCACAGATGCTCAATAGGGTTTAGGTCTGGAGACATGCTTGGCCAGTCCAGCACCTTTACCCTCACTTTATTTAGCAAGGTAGTGGTCGTTTGAGGGTCGTTATCATGTTGGAATACTGCCCTGGAATACTGACTTGTCTTTGTGCTCCTCAACTGGTTGACACCACACACGCTTGACACCATCTGAACCAAATAAGTTTATCTTGGTCTTATCAGACCATAGGACATGGTTCCAGTAATCCATGTCCTTAGTCTGCTTGTCTTCAGCAAACTGTTTACTGGCATTTCCTGTGCATCATCTTTAGAAGAGGCTTCCTTCTGGGACGACAGCCATGCAAACCAATCTGATGCAGTGTGTGGTGTATGGTCTGAGCACTGACAGGCTAACCTCTCCCCCCCCCCCTCCTTATCCTCTGCAGCAATGCTGGCAGCACTCATACAACCTCTGGATATTACGCTGAGCACGTGCACTCAACTTCTTTGGTTGACCATGGCGAGCCCTATTCTGAGTGGAGCCTGTCTTGTTTCAGGGTGTTGGCAATCTTCTTATAGCCGAGGCCATCTTTTTGTATCCTCAGAGAGTTCTTTGCCATGAGGTGCCATGTTAAACTTCCAGTGACCAGTATCAGAGAGTGTGAGAGTGATAACACCACATTTAAGGGAAAATGGCTAATTGGGCACATTTTCATTTAGGGGTGTACTCACTTTTGTTGTCAGTTGTTTAGACATTAATGGATGTGTGTCAAGTTATTTTGAGGACACACCAAATTTACACTGTTATACAAGCTGTACACTGAATACTTTACATTGTATCAAAGTGTCGTATCTTCAGTGTTGTCCCGTGAAAAGGTAAAATAAAATATTTACAAAAATGTGAGGGGTGTACTCACTTTTGTGAGATACTGTAATAAGGTTCCAACCCATTAGACAGGGTTTTAGAGCAAACCTAACGTAAACAAATTGTGCCTAGAGTTTTAGCTTCTGTAATCAAGGCCATATTTATCATTGGGAACAGTATGCCTATAGGTGGCAGAGGTTCAGCCGGCACTTCTCCATGACTGCATCACTATAAATCTAATTTACTGTTCTTGCCATATAAAATGTACTATAGAGAAAAAAATAGTCCATGTGGCCCACTGTGTAAGAGATGTGTTCCTGGTTTGTTCACAAAGAACAGTACTTTTATCTTCATGTTACTTATGATGTAGAATCCTCCATAATTGCAAGGGAGGAGGAATGATAAAATGTACTCTAGCTAGGAACTGCAGACAAGGCTTCAATGCAAGGGCTGTATTTAATCTCTTACATCCTATTATTACATTTCTGAAATAAGCCAAGAACAAGAACTCGGATAATGTAAGCCTCACAGTACAATGTGAAAGCCAAGAAGATGCAGGTCATGTTATGTTTAATATTCAACTTTCCAGGGGTCTCTAATATTCCATAAACAAATACTGTACAGTACGGCATCTGATAATCCTGAAATACTCATATTTGATAATCTATCAGAACATAGTAGTTAGCAGTTAGCACATTTTATTTTTGTCTTTATTTTATAGTCTTTCAAAAGAACAATTCATGAAATATGCCACTAAAGCAACCCCAGTAAACTACTGTAGTGGGTAGACAGACACAGATTCAGAATATGTAATTTCTAGTGTTCTACTGACTTGCTTTTCCCTGCATAATCATGCAAAGAGTCCATGTACTGGAGAATTCAGGAGTCCACAGCTTAAAGGGTATCTGTCATCAGTTTTATGGTGTCCTAAGGGTAACAAACTAGTGACAGATCCCCAGAGCAAAATGTTGGGGCATACTCTAACTGCCTAAGATGTTTGCTAAAATCTTGTACTGAACAGATCCAGTGCATACCAATGAGTTCTGATATTCATGAGCTCTCGGCTCTTCCCACCCACCTGCTGCTGATTACAACTGGAAAAAACTATCAGCAGCGGGGATAGTCAGAAATTCATGAATATCAGGACTCATTGGGTGTACTGGAGATGTTAGGATTTAGCAGTTAGAGCAGCATAAAATTGGTGCCCAATGAAGTTGCAGAGAGTAAGAGGGATAAGCATGCCAGCAGTATATGTTCTAGTATTGGTCTAATGTATTCCACTGTGCTATGTTTACGATGTAACTGAGGTTGTTTTCTATCTGCTTATATATGTAGAATGAATATTTTGTACTGAGCATGCTAACACAGCCTAGTATTGGATACTGTAGAAAGCACTAGAAAGGAGGGGTCCAAACTCTGTGCTGACAGACAGTAGGGCTGTGAGGACTTGTTTTTGAGGGGTTATGAGAGACCCCTAAGAGGACAGTAGTCAAGGGCAGCATCTAGAGACAGGGTACTGAGACCAACTGTCCATATTTCTGCTGGAAGGAGAGGCCACGAGAATTGTGCTGCTGGCTCCTGCAGGGATCAGGAAAAACTGATTTGTAGATTATTTAGACTGTTTATATGGATTGTCCTCATCTGTCCCCTCGCTTGAAGAGAAAATATATCACTAGGTGTCAACATGAAGGAGAAACACTGATAAAATTTGCACTGGTGTTGTACAAGTTAATGCAGAAGAAGGATGACAATCTTCTTGGACCTGTTAATGGACTGCTGTGTAACAAACGGAAGAGTATTTCCTTAAACAGTGCCACATAGGCACCCACCGCAAGTCTGCCTGGTGAGCTCCCAGGTACATAGAAGACATGTATTTTTTAAAGAATTAAGGATGTCTCTCACTAACCTCAAGGATCACTTGACTAACGTAAAGGAGATATTGTGCCAAAGGATAGTGACAGGGCACCACTGTGTGACTCCAGAAATGGCATTGTGAGCAGGCAGAGTTGCCTTCCTTAAAATCTTGTATCTATTTTGCAAGACAGCTCCAAAATATTTGCCACTGACCAGAACATGGTGGGTACAAGCACACAGACCTTCTGCATTGGAAAGCAGCTACCACCAAGGCAAGGACAGCTCCATTGCCTGAGAGGAATGTGCCAACAAAAAAGGTTTTATATACCAACAATGTGTTATTTCATTACAGTGGAATTTTAAAGTGTTGTCCCTATCAACTATTCCCCGATCTGAAAAAAAGAGATTCTGTGGAATTTAACATTGTTGATGGGCTGCAAGTTCCAAAGTTGGATAAAGTAACCAGGCCTAATGTTATCCCAGTAAAGGAAAAGCCATATTCTATTCAACACGTTAGGTATACAGAGTGACTCAAAAGTCTCAGGGCACTCTTTTATTTCAGAAACAAAAAGGAAAATGAAATATCTGAATACCCCAGCAAGTGAAGGGTCCTATCTTTTAGGCTGTGTCCAAAACATGGGCACCATCTTGAAAGCTGCCATATTAGATCAAGGGCAAATCTTTCCAATGGGAAGGAGGTCATGTAGCATATCAAAGGACACCAGAATGTTTACAGAAATAAATTGCCAAATCAGATTTGCAATATCTCTTGTACATGTACGGCGCTGGTAGCGAAAAACCTGCACGGCAGACCAATTTCTGCATATGTCTAATTTAGCAATTCTCATACACTTTGCTGGTACTCTAAAACAACAGATGAACATCCAGCTCAATTTTGCAAAGGTTCAATGGTACTTGATTAGCGCAGTTAAAACATCCAGTTCAAAAAGTCTTAGTCTTCGCGTTTCGGGCTGTTAGATATGTAAGCTCTTACTCATGAGTAAGGGCTGACATATCTAACAGCCCGAGATGCGTAGACTAATACTTGAGCTGGATTTCATCTGTTGTTTTGGATTTCAAGCTGTCCGCATCCAAGTGCAGTTTATCTTCCGTGCTCATAGCAGAGAAGGAGCAGGTGAGAGCCGTGCTATCAATTTGTTTTTTTCGACTTTGTTGGTACTGTATTACGCTGCAAATTTTCTACTTCAAAATCTGCACAGAAAAAAACAAGTAATCTATAAGGCCTCTTACCCACGAACGTTTGCGCTCCGTGGCCGCATTGCGGGCCGCATACGGCTGTTCGGCAATACATGGGGCACCAGCCGTGTGCATTTCACATCACGGATGCGGACCCATTCACTTGAATGGGTCCACAAATCCAGAGATGGGGTACGGAACGGAAGCACGGAACGGAATCCCACAGAAGCACTACGGAGTGCTTCCATGGGGTTTTGATCCGTGCTTCCGTTCCACAAAAAAATAGAACTTGTTCTATCTTTTTGCGGAACGGACGGATCACGGACCCATTTCAGTTAAATGGGTCTGGATCCGTCCCAGCCGCTGCACGGATGTTGTCCGTGCATTGGGGACCGCAAATTGCAGTCCCCAATGCACGGAACGGAACAAATACGTTTGTGTGAATGAGGCCTAAGACTACAGGAGAGTGATTAAGAACTGCTGGGTCTGTTAGCACTGAGGAGGCAGTTGGCAGCTGATGTTGGGTGGCTGTGTCAGTGGTTTGCTGATATCTGCAGAGACTGGTATTGTATCACTGTAGAACCCAGAGTTATCCATTTCATTACTGAAATGGTGTAAAACCTGACACTTGCCTGGTTCCTCATATACTACACTGGTTGTCCCACCCTAGTGGCATTTTGTCACGAAGTACAAATCATTATAGTTGAGGTTGGTCAGAGACACACAGCATTATAATGCTGTGCGGTCCAGTCAAATGAGCAGAGTTCACAATAGGAATTCACGCTCCCACGTGGACAGTGTTTCACACAGTGAACATACTTGTCTGAAACTGGCCTTCGGTACAGATCTATTGTAAGCTACTTTGCAGGAATGCAAGCGAGCAGAAAGATAAAAATTAGATATTCGGTATCTAAGTCTTTTGATTTATCCAGCCAGTACAGTAATTCAATAAGGTTTTCTGTGGTGACAGACTCCCTTTTGGCTGTCTGATTTCTCAAAATATCCAGTTATTTCAGCACTTATGTCTTATTGATAGAGCAATTTTTACTGTAATTATAAAAAGGTCAAACGTAAGTCATCTTTATCAACCATTACACTTTCGAATGTCAATATATTGGACTCTTGATATTTAAGACTGTTCGCAATTTCATTTAGCCCTTCTTTCATTGGGAGTTCCATCAAGTCTTCCCACACATTTGACAGCAAGAATAGCATAGAATGCCTTGAACCAACCCATCATACAAAAGAAAAAAAGTCATAGCTGAAGTGAACAACTCCTTAACCCCTTCCAGACACTGGACATAACTGTGCTTTATAATGCCAGGAGGGGTTTATGGAGCAGGCTCAGGAGCTGAGCCCATTCCAAAAGCAGCGGGTGCCAGCTGTTATACAGCCGAAACCTGCCTGCAGTTACTGAGATTGGAATTAACGCCAATACCTGACATTTAACCCCTCAGATCCTGTGGTCAATAGCAACTGCAGCATCGCCCCCAAGAAGTCACAGGGCACCTATTGGTTGTCAGGGCAGCCTATGGTCTATTCAAGGGATTAATAGGAACAATCAAATCACTCCACAATTTTTAATATGAAAATAAACCATAAAAAATAATGATATCACCACATCTGGAAATGACCAAATTATTAACATATAAGTATTAAGCAAATACCATTGCTGTATTTGTGGGAGGGGAGGCTAGTTATATGCACCTGTGGGCCCAAGCTGGCTGGTTACTAGGCTATTTATAGGCACCTGTGGGCCCAGGCTGATGCCGATTCAGCTGATTTCACTACCTCTGGGTCAGCTCTAGGATACAGCCGCATGGTATAGAGACTCCTTACGGCTGGGCGACGGCAGAATGTCTCAGGAGGGCGCTGGTATTCATGGTAGGATCGGAGTGGTTTGCACGGGACCCACGCTGCGGTCCGCGACATGCAGCGCTCTGGGATGAAGCACAGTTTGGGCGCTAAATGGTCGAGCGTTGGTTGTTAGTTGGCTCAAGCTATGCACGCTGTGTTTTGTGTATCAATGGTCGATTGAAAAAAAAAAAAAAAACGCAGCAGCATCATGTGGAGGCTCATTCACACCTGCGCATCGGCAAAAAGGGCCAGGCGAATGCTGGCATTCACTGTAGAATTGCACTTTTTGGCACGGGACCCACAGTGCGGTATGCGATTCACAGTACTCTGGGTCAAAGCAGAGTTGGGTGCTAACGGTCAAGTGACTGTTGATAGTATTTTTGTCCGGCTGTTTAGGGGCTCGTTGGGGGCTATTGCATATAGTTATTGGTGTAGCATGCGCCTAGAGTAGGTATGGTCGCATGTTTTCTGATATCTGTTTCATACGAAAAAAAAAAAGAAAAGTGCATGTTTTTCTGTTACCTGTTTTACATGTGGGGCGCACGTCCGCAGTTAACTCCAGACATGCAAGGTGTTGGTAAATGTATATCAGTGGTCTGTATATGGGGACACAAGCAGATCGGTCAAGGCGCCTGTATTTGAGTTCTGATGCTCTTGTATGTAAGTGTGTTTAATCTATAAACTGTATGTTATGGGCACGCATGTGTTAGCGGTTCTGTCATGGGCGTAGCTATAGGGGGTGCAGAGGTAGCAGTTGCTACCGGGCCCGGGAACCTGAGGGGGCCCAAAGAACTTTGTCCCGCATAAGAAGACACACAAAGCACTGATGGAAGGGGGGCCACAGTCTGTGCTAGGTGCTAGGTTTATAGGTGCACTATATGTCGATTAATTGACATTGCATCAGGGTTTATGTTCAAACACGTTTATGTTTTCTTAGGGGATCATGAGGTGGTGTTGTGGTGACCTTCTTTTAAAAAAAAAAAACCTGCAGCGTTATGTGGAGGTTCGTTCGTGCCTGGGTAATGGCAGAAGGTGCCAGGTGAGTGCTGGCATTCACGGTAGGATCGGACTTGGTTACACGGTTAGTGACTTGTAGCGCTCTGGGGCGAAGGAGGTTGGGCGCTAATGGTCGAATGATCATGGTTAGGTTCGTTACCTTCAAAAGCTACGTCCATGTGTCTGCATTTACATTTTGTCCTATACTCCATTCACTACTAGAGCTGCGTTCATGCGTATATCACAATAATACTCTGCTCACTTCAGATTGCATTCATACAGCTGCGTTATACCTTGCTCTTCATGCTCAGAGCTGGGCCCATACCATGTTTTTAGGCACCACTCACATCCAGAGCGGCATTCACCCACCTGTTCTTACATCAGATGTTATACTCTGCTTCCACTTAAAGCTGCATTTTCTTTTCATTGCTACATCATGGTTACTCAGTATTTTCACTAGGGCAGACAGCACACCGCTCTGATACCGTTCTCCCGATAAACATAGCTGCTTTCTTTCAGGTTTACGTTTCTTTCCTCGCTGGTGGTTACATTCCATAGGCCTACTTTTTCTGTTTCACTTCGGAAAAAAAATAAAATAAAATGTTTTGCTGTACTTTAGTCCTGGTTCGCATTCACTCAGATTGGTCTCCTGCCCCAGTTTACCATACAGTCCCTCAGCGGTCAGCGGGCTAATGGGAGTAAGTTTCCTATTATGTTTTACAAGTCGTTCATTCGTTTGTCACGATAAGGGTCTTCTCTTAGCGAACTATAATGCCTCTGGCTCTTTTTTCTCCCATCTGTTCAGTTTCACGGTTGGTTCAATGTTTTATTTAGGCACGTGGTTCGGTTCACTAATGTCTATGCCATCAGGTCTGGCTCACATTTTAATTACTTATCGTCTCTGTAATGTCATCCAGCTCAGTCTTGGCTTCGGGGGCCCGATGACTGCTTCAGCCTCATGGCTCCGCGGGGCCTATGACCGTTCGTCACGTTATTCGTTAGGGGTACAATATGGTTGTAAGCTGGTTAGTGTCCAAGGTTTACTGTCGGAGGGGGTCATGGTTATGCAAATCCCCAAGTCATACTGGTGCTGCATAAGTGGTTTATATAAAAAAATTAGTCTCGCATTCACGGCTACGCCATTAGAGTCTCTGACGCATGGCTTCTCCGTTTAAGCGTTTAAGTTGACAGACATGGCCCCGCCATTAGTCTCTCACGCATGGCCCCTCCATTAGAGTCTCTCACGCATGGCTCCACCATTAGTGTCTCTCACGCAGGGCTTCTCCGTTTATCCGTTTATGTTTACACACATGGATCAGCCATGAGTCTCTCACGCCTGGCTCCGCCATTAGAGACTCCGACGCATGGCTCCGCCATTAGTCTCTCTCACGCAGGGCTCCGCCATTAGTGTCTCTCACGCATAGCTCCGCCATTAGTCTCTCTCACGCAGGGCTCCGCCATTAGTGTCTCTCACGCATAGCTCCGCCATTAGTCTCTCTCACGCAGGGCTCCGCCATTAGTCTCTTTCACGCATGGCTCTGCCATTAGTCTCTCTCACGCATGGCCCCGCCATTAGGGTCTCTCACGCATGGCCCTGCCATCAGTGTCTCGCACGCATAGCTCCGCCATTAGTCTTTCTCACGCAGGGCTCCGCCATTAGTCTCTCTCACGCTTGGCTCCGCCATTAGTCTCTTTCACGCTTGGCTCTGCCATTAGTCTCTCTCACGCTTGGCTCCGCCATTAGTCTCTCTCACGCTTGGCTCCACCATTAGTCTCTCTCACGCTTGGCTCCGCCATTAGTCTCTCTCACGCTTGGCTCCACCATTAGTCTCTCTCACGCTTGGCTCCGCCATTAGTCTCTCTCACGCTTGGCTCTGCCATTAGGCTCTCACACGACTCCGCCATTAGTCTCTCTCGCTTGGCTCCGTCATTAGTCTCTCACGCATGGCTTCTCAGTTATATTTTACACACACAACTCCGCCATTCGAGGTCAGCTGCGTGGTCCCGCCACAGTAGGTTCCATGTCTTTTTCTGCCTTTAGGCCCGCTCGCATGGCTTGGTCAGCTGTGACTCGCAATACAATTCTTCTTGTGGAGGCTCGCATGCGTGGCTTTTGCCATTAGAGCCTGACTCACATTATTGTTGTAGGTCGGTGGGTCTTCATTGTTTTTTTTTCAAGCAGTCATCCCAAGTCTTCCTTTTCGGACATCACCTTCTCCCAGGTTCGCATTTTCTCCCACTTACCCTCTCTAGGTTCTTGCTTCCCTCGCTCCCCGCTGTTACTTTTCTCTTGCCTGTCCTTGCATTATAGACCCATTCTCCCAGGAAGCTGACCCTGTGGTCTAATTTTTTCAGGTTTCTCAAATTCCGCCTCTCCAGGGGTTGCTCAGAAAAAAAAAAAAAAACTATACTATGGCATCAGTTTCGTCCACAGGGAGTCCTGTCACCACTACAGGCGATTTACGAAGTCTGTCACGTCTACAGACTAATAATTTCGGTCTCACCACTACAGGCGATTTACGAAGTCTGTCACGTCTACAGACTAATAAGTCCTGTCTCACCACTACAGGCGATTTACGAAGTCTGTCATGTTTACAGACTAATAAGTCCTGTCTCACCACTACAGGCGATTTACGAAGTCTGTCACGTCTACAGACTAATAAGTCCTGTCTCACCACTACAGGCGATTTACGAAGTCTGTCACGTCTACAGACTAATAAGTCCTGTCACGACTACAGGCGATTTACAAATTCTGTCACGTTTAATGACACGATGAGTCCTAGCACGACTACAGGCGCAGCATACGTAGTCTATCATGACCTTAAGCTTTTCCTGTCATAGCGGCAGGCATTGTGTGTACATTATGTCTTCATTATAGGCATGCTTACTTCATCTTCAAACTCGGGCTGAGGGTGTTGTTGTCGCACCTAGTTCCTGGGTACCGGTCCATCTTCCAGTAGTAGGTACAATAAAAAGGCACAATATACGTAGTCTGTCATGTCTACGGACACAAGTCCTATCACTACTACAGGCGCAGCATACATAGTTTATCACGACCTTAAGCTTATTTCCTGTCACAACTGCTAGTATGGTGGGTACGTTTTCTGTCCTCATTACAGGCAACGATAGCTCGTTAATTGGAACATCCATGTATTCGTGCTTATGGTTCCCCAGGCCTGGTGAGTCTACACATTTCACTTAATCCATTACTAGAGTTAGACGGCATATGCCATCTTCTAACTTTTTGGGTCCTTTATTAAAAATAATAATAATAATTAAAGCGGTGGCCTGGGGAATAAGTTAAGGTGAAGTATTTTGCTACCATTAACAGTTGGTGTCCGAGCAGGGCCCTTGGCGAATGGTTGGACTTCAATTAGGCCCTTCCATCAGATTCACAATTGTGGTTTCAGTCTGCAGCTCTCAGGATTCAGACCGTCTCGTAATATGTTGATATGTTGGTCAACATAGGAGTAAATCGTTTCTGATTGACAACCACTCTTTCAAAAGCATCAACATTAGCTACTTCCAAGAATGACGTGCCGGCATACGTGACAAAGAGGTAAGGTACATAGAAGTCTCTGTGATATGTGCGGTATATTCCGCACCTTCATCGTGTAGTGTCTTTGCGTTCAAAGTGGGTGTCGTAATGGTATGTATATGTTTTGCTCTAAACTAAGGTTTGCTCTTTTTGGCCTCTTTAGGCTGCCCTACCGCAGGAGTTATGGCACAATTCTACTGCTTGTTGTAGATAGGGTTAGATAGGTTAGGTACACCTTTCTGATATCCGATCCGACCACAAGTATTAAGCAAATACCTTTGCTGTATTTGTGAGAGGGGAGGCTGTTTACAAGGCTAGTTATATGCACCTGTGGGCCCAGGCTGGCTGGTTACTAGGCTATTTATAGGCACCTGTGGGCCCAGGCTGACGCCGATTCAGCTGATTTCACCCACCCACACCATCTTACAGTCACTTCATATTAGGGTGGCGCCCTTTAGGCTGCCCTACCGCAGCAGTTATGGCACAATTCTACTGCTTGTTGTAGATAGGTTAGGTACACCTTTCTGATAGCTGATCCGACCACAAATGTAAATGCTAATACAGTGAATGCTGTAATGGAAAAAAAAAAATCAAAATGCAAGAATTACCATTTTTTGGTCCCCTTACCCCCTCCCCCCCAAAAAAAAAAAAAAAAAAAAGATGGAATAGGGCAACATAAAGCAGTTTGTAATTTGTTTTTTAAATGTAGTAAAGCATAATAGTGAACACTACAGATGAGCAAATGATCATCAATGTAATACCAGGATGGTTTAAGACCACAGAACTAAATCTGTTCTCATGTAGCGTCTCTCCGTTCCGGTTAATAGAAGGGGATCACAATAGAGCATATAGAGAGGGGCTGCCTTTATGAAACAAAGCCATTAAAGCTTGCCTATTATTTTAAGGCTGAAATATTACATCAGATATTTTGCTCAGGTATTTGAGAATGTCCTAATATGGACGCTGTATGATCAATGCCCCTAATACTTTGTCACTTCAAAGAGCAATTTAACATCAAGCTCGCCAAAACATTTCTTGGAGTTTCCTAGTACTTTTTATTCTCGTCAATATATTTTATTGCAAATGATTAATAATGCAACTCTCTTAGTCAAGCCTTCTTCCCCATTCGTTGAACTGTAATGCAAGCCAGTGCTTAAGTCTGTATGCCACATTTCCATATTCAGTTGCGTAGTTGCCTCTGTAGTTCTTTTTTGTAACACACAGACTAACAGTAAATCCCCAGAGACCCTGTTCACACAGCAGGCAGGGACTGATTAGCCCCCCTGGGTCTGTTTTCATGGATAATCAGCTAGATGAACAACAAAGGCCAGGCACAGATCTGAGGGCGGACGACTGCTCTGCCACCCTTATCTGTAATATATGTGACCCATTTTAATAAAACCCATTGGGAAAGCCATCAACTATATACAGCATTTGAATGCCTGCTGGTTTATGCGTTTGTTTCAACAAGCTGTTTCATGTGGCAGAATTGAATTATTCATTTAAATCTTTGAGGTTGTGTTATTTAAAGGGGCTGTGCCAAGTATGAAAGCTATCTTCTATTAACAAGATTAACAAGATAAGGGATACCAACTGATCTGTGGGATCAACTGTGGGGACTCACACCGGTCCCAAGAGGAGAGGTCCCATGTTACTGTCCTAGATGCACTCCATTCATTGTCTATAGGACCACCAGGAATACTTGTACTTGGGTGTCTCCAGAAGTCTCCAGAATGATTGGAGCAGCAGGATGCAAGCTCAGCCTGCCAGTCCAGTAGGATGAGAACATGGGACCTCTGTTCTGAGCATCGGTGGGGCTCTCATTGTTTGGATCTCCAACGATCAGTTGGTTATCCCTGATCTTGTGGATATGGGATAACATTCATGCTTGGCCAAACTCCCGTAACACATTTACCGTCCTATGCAGAACTGCTATTAACCTCTTCATGATATCAAGACAAATGTACAAACTCAGTTTTGTTACATCTGTATAAAAAACAAACAAACAAAAAACTGTTTTTACTTACGGTACTCCTATGAGGCTCTACAGGCTAATTTCCATGGACTACAGGTCATGATGTGATCATGTATATAAAGATATTTTGAGGTTTATGTAAATATGTTAGAAAAATGCTTTATTAACTTGTAGGCTGCAATGCCACATAATTCATCCTAGCATCTAGCTTATGATATCCTCTAGTGCATGCATTATCTTAAGTGTTTTAAGGAATCTGGAAGTGAAATATTGAAAAACCCCTAAATGCTATTTGTTTACATGGGCATGAACAAATGGCTTGAAACAATGTGATGCAGTATCAGTATCAATTCATTAGCTATTCTGCTCAGGCACCTTTTCAGTCGGCTCGGAAGCAATTGATTGAATGTGCATATTGATGTCAACAAAAGCAGCTCTTAAAATGAAATGCAGGTTTTTACATGAATAAAATGATGTGAAAACATGTAGACTATTGTAAGCAGCTATACATATGGTGCATTTAAGATTTTTTTTGTCTATTTGTGAATTTTCATCCGTACCGATTTTACATTTTGTACTTTTATTTTTCTATTTTTCATATGTGTGAAGACGTGGTCTGTGAGATAACATAGCTTCTTTTATTGTAAAACATTACTTATCATGTAAGCAGTGTGATTTATGTAAAACATTAGCAAAAATATAGAACAAAACAAAACAAATGCCAAGGCTGCAAAAACAACTGAGTCATTTCAAGTTGGCAGTCTTATTTACACTTCACCAATCGTGGACGGAGTAGGGATATTTTGTTTAGCATTTTCTATGATTTCAAAAACAGCTATTTAATGAGGGAAATGCAGAACTTATTTGGAACATTACAAATTAGAAAATAAAATTGCAATCAGCGTCCTTTTAACAAATAACACATTCACTTTACTAAATGTTGTACCATTTGCCAATTTAATGCCCTAGGGTTTCAAGGCAGGCCAGGTCTTAAGTGCATCACTGTAAGACTCCAATTTGCATACACTCAAATCTAATTATGTTTAGAGTGAAGTAATTTGATTTGGTTTGTCCTAAAAATCTGGCCTGTAGGGAAGGCCTTGAGGACAAGAGTTTAGACGCTGTTCGGAATAAAATGAGAAACTAACGATTACAGTATCTTGATTTAAAGGATCATTAGAAAAGTTCAAAGAAGTGTTGACATCCCAGTGCGGCATTAAAAGATTAGTGTTTCTCAGGTTAATACCAAAGTTTGAGAAATTTCACTGCTAAAACAAGACAACTGGAAGTTAAATACTTTTAAATGGCAATCTCTTCCAAAGCCATTGGACAAACATTCCTCCAAATATTACCAAGCTAAGGCTACTTCCACACTTGCATTTAACTTTTCCGGTATTGAGATCTGGCAGAGCATCTCAATACCAGAGAAAAATGCTTCAATTTTGTCCCCATTCATTATCAATGGGGACAAAATGTAACTGAACAGAACGGAATGCTCCAAAATGCATTCCATTCCATTTGGTTGCGTTGCCATACCAGAGAGCAAACTGCAGCAAGCTGTGGTTTTCTTTCCATCATGGGATGCGGAGAAAAATAGGTTTGGCATGACACACAATGCAAGTCAATGGTGCGGGATCCGTCATTGCTATTTTAAAGATAATAGAACCGGATCCGTTCATAACAGATGCAGATGGGTGTATTATCAGAAACCGAAGCGTTTTTGCTGATCCCTGTCAGATCAGGAGGCAAGCGGGTTATAAAAATCTATCCCATGTCTCATGGCCATGAATACAAATCCCCATTCAGGATTCTTCATGTTACCTCTTAAAATATCTATTCACTTTACCTGTTGATTTTAAACTACTGATGAATTCAAAACTCTTCTAATCTTCTGTTTTCACATTAATATGTCATAACTTCTAAAAATTCTCAACTTACTTGCATCAAGATTTGTAGATCTGGGAATTCTGCATGCCTCATTCTGCAGTGCTTTATGAGCTATAGAAAATAGACAGTCCCAAAAAATTTAAATGTCCAGTAATGTTTGGAATTCAATATTCTGATTGGGGCGGTATAATAGGTATCCCTCTCATTTGTGTATGACGGCATTATTACCCAAAATCTTAATTTAAAACGTTTGTGCCAAGTTTAGAAGTTATTCACATCCAACAAAATGTGGCAAGAAAAGTCCTTATACACAGCGGAGTTCCATTACTCTTCACACAAACAGTCAATCACTGTGTATAATCAAGACTTGCTATAAGTGACTACAAAGTTACTTTTATTCAGATCAAACTTTCATAAATAATTACTTAGGCTACATTCACACAACATTGAAAAACGGTTGTGTGACACGTCCATTTTAAAGGGAATCTGTCACCTGCATATTACCTTTTTTTTGGGATTTATTCAAGTGTAATAAATTATCTTATATCCATATGTCTTCTTCTTTTAGTTGTGTGTCTTGTATTTTCTTCAAAAAAACACTTTATCCATTATGCAAATTATGCTCTAAGGAGAGTTTTTCCTCTTCCAAGGTGCCCAGGAATGCCCCCCTGATGAGCCCGGCCCGCCTAAATTTGAAAACATAGGAACGCCTCCAGCATCTCAAACTGCCTCCCAGAGGTGAGGCTAAGTGCTCCGCCTCGCCCACCGCCCCCCCCCCCGCTATTTCCGCTCTCTGCTAGAAACATCCCGGATCTTCCTCTCGCCGGCAGCCCGAAATCTCGCGCAGTGATTGCCTGCGCGATCGTACGGCAACTGAGGGCAACAGCCTCCTTAGCGTCACTGGGCATGCGCTGAGCCCAGTGACGCTGTTGAGGCTGTTGACCTCAGTTGCGATTTTAGATGCTGGAGACGTTCCTAAGTTTCAAATTTAGGCGGGCCGGGCACATCAGGGGGGCGTTCCTGGGCACCTTGGAAGAGGAAAAATGCCACTCTGGGCTCCTTAGAGCCTAATTTGCATAATGGATAAAACGTTTTTTTTTAAGAAAATACAAGACACACAACTAAAAGAAGAAGACATATGGATATAAGGTAATTTATTACACTTGCATAGATGAAAAAAAAAAAAAGGTAATATGCAGGTGACAGATTCCCCTTGAGAAGAACAGAAGTCTTTGGGGTTATTCAAATGGCCGTTTTTATGACTAGTGAATAATGTACATAAAAAAATTGAAAAGTTCTATATTGATCGTTTTAATAGACCGGCAGCTCCAATACAATTGAAGGGGACTGTTTTTAGCATCTATTTCTGAATGTATCTGTGTGAGTTTAGCCTTAATCCATTATATTAAAAAGGAAATGTTAAAAATCAGTCCATATGATCCATCATAACTATCTTCATCAAGGATTCACCTGCATTATCATACATTTCCAAGCGTGCACTCGGCTGGCATCCATAATCTGTTCGTTCACCAAGAGCAGAGAATCATATCTCACCCTTCACGTAACATTTTGAAAGAACACCCCCTTTGGGCTTGACATAGCACCGGGCCATGAAACATTTCAAGTGTACTCTCAAATTGTGCTTGACAGAGGGGGTGTGCCCTTTAAACATTGCATGGCAGGTGAGATATGCTGCCTTGTTTCTGGTGAGCGAATAGCTTATGGATGCTGGCTGAGTGCACATGTTTGGAAATGCATGATAACACAGGCGATTCCTTAATGAACGTAGTTATGACGGACGTATGGTCTCAGGTTAACATTTCCTATTTGAATTGATGGAGTAACTTTAGAAGTTATCCCCTATCCACAGGATAGGGGATAACCAACTGATCCCTGAGGGTCTGACCGCTGTGACCTTCACCAATCCTGAGAATACTGATCTCATTAATTATCACATGGGGAATGCGCCCAGACACTCCATTCAATCTCTATGGAACTGCCAGAAATGCCAAGTGAAGTACTCGAATTTTCCAACACCTAGCACCTCCAATCAGATGTTTAGGGCTGTCGCGGTGTTGGAATCTAACAGTATATGGAGCAGAATCAGAAGGCTCCATACAATGTGAAGTTTCCAGAATCAGTATACTGAATCACAGCTCCCATTAGAGAAACAAATTGCTGACAAACTACCAAATTATCCAATGAATGACAAATTTACAGAGTAAAGTAGTAACATATCTCATGAAAAACTCTGTAGTGAAATAGAATCACTTGAATGTAGACCAACATTTTACTGGTTGCTTTTACTTTTTCATTCCATGGCAGGGATTTGCCATTTTGCAGAGATCTCTGTTCAATGTCATAAAATGAAATGATGTGGTTTAAGGGCACAAATGTGCAAGTAATGATGCGTTCCCTGTTTCTTAACATAGAATAATGCTAAGCAGGCTCCATTTTTCTACAGTGAGACATTCGTGCTTATGATGACAGATTTTTATTGGTTCTGTTTCATTTTTCTGCACTTTCTTGTATATTTTATTAATTGTTAAAACAATGTATCTTGTTGCAAAAAAAACTCAAAAACTATATATTGTAGATATAGTAGAGAACAGAGAGACAATAAAACCAAGTGCATGATTTCTACTGTAAGATTCTACAGATTCTAGCACTCATGAAGAAAACTGCAGTCTTAAAAGGTTTTTCTGGGATTTTAATATTGATGATGACCTATCCTCAGGATAGGTCATCAATATCAAATCGGCAGGGGTCCGACACCTGGCACCCCAACCACCCTTCCAATAATTGTTGAAGACAAGGCCATGCTCTGTGCAAGCGCAGCCTTCTCTTCATTGTTTACCTGCTCGCTGTTAACATCGCAGTGGTGAGCAGGTGTAACTACAAGCCATCCCATTCACTTCTACGGAGACAGCTTCTTCCTATTCAAGTGTATAGGAACGAGCCTTCCCAAAAAAGTGAATGGGACAGCTTCCTGTAATTACACCCGCTCCCTAGTGTTAAGCGAAGCGAGCTTCGGATCATGGATTTGAAGTCGCTTCGGTCAAAACTTCATTTGAATGCTGTATGAAGATCCACCTCTGTACAGCATTCGACTCTGGTGAAGCGAAGTGAGTTATCCCTGAAGTCTTGCAGGACTTCGGTGAATAACTTCGGGATTTGATTTTTAAACTGTAAAGCCGACTTCGGATCCATGTTTTAAAGTTTAAAAATCGATGGCCGAAGTTATAACTTACTTTGCCTTGCTGGAACCCATACATTTTTAATACCCAGACAACGAGGTTTGGAGCGAATTGACTTCGGATCTAGGATCCGAAGCTCGATTCGCTCAACACTACTGCTCACCACTGTGATGTTGACAATTAGCAGGTAAACAAAGAAGGGAAGGCAGCGATCACACGTAAAGTGGCCTTCTCTTCATCCAGCTGATTGGTGGAGTCACTGGGTGTCGGACCCCTGCGATCTGATATTGATGACCTATCCTAAAGTTAGGTCATCGATATTAAAATCTTGGAAAACCCCTTAAACCTCTTCAGGACCCAGCCATTTTTTGCAAATCTGACATATGTCACTTTATGTGGTGATAACTTTGAAACGATTTTACTTATCCAAGCCATTCTGAGATTGTTTTCTAGTCATATTGTAGTATCATGACAGTTGTAAATTTGAGTCAAAATATTTTATTTTTATTTATAAAAAAAATACCAAATTTACCAAAAATTTAGAAAAATTCATAATTTTCAAAATGTCAATTTCTCTGCTTTTAAAACATATAGTGATATCTACTAAAACAGGTATTATTTCCCATATGTCTACTTCATGTTTGGATCATTTTGTAAATGACATTTTCTTTTTTGGTACATTAGAAGGCTTAGAAGTTTAGAAGCAAATCTTAAAATTTTAAAGAAAATTTCCAAAACCCAATTTTTAAGGACCAGTTCAGATCTGAAGTCACTTTGTGGGGCTTACATAATAGAAACCACCCATAAATGGCCACATTTTAGAAACTACACCCCTCAAGGTATTTAAATCTGATTTTACAAACTTTCTTAACCCTTTAGGAACTCCAAAAAAGTGACCCCATTTTGGAAACTACAGGATAAGGTGGCAGTTTTGTTGGTACTATTTTAGGGTGCATATGATTTTTGGTTGCTCTATATTACACTTTTTGTGAGGCAAGGTAACAAAAAATAGCTGTTTTGGCACTGTTTTTATTGTTTGTTATTTACAATGGTCATCTGACAGGTTAGATCATATGCTATTATGATACAGCAGGTTGTTATGGACGCGACAATACTAAATATGACTTTTTTTGTTGTTTGTTTCAGTTTTACATAATGAAGCATTTTTGAAAAAGCCATAGTTTATTTAATTTTTTGGGCAATTGTCTTAGGTAGGGTCTCATTTTTTGCGGGATGAGATGACGATTTGATTGGTACTATTTTAGGGTATATTTGAATTTTTAATCACTTGGTATTACACTTTTTGTGATGTAAAGTGACACAAAATGACTTTTTTTTTTCTGGTGTTCACCTGAGGGGTCATTTTATATACAGCAGGTCGTTACTGATGTGGCAATACCTAATATGTATACTTTTTTGTTTATTTAAGCTTTACACAATAAAAGCATTTTTGAAACAAGAAAAATCATGTTTTAGTCAAGTGTCACCATATTCTGAGAGCCGAATTTTTTTCTTTTTTGGGGCGATTGTCTTAGGTAGGGTCTCATTTTTTTCGGGATAAGATGATGGTTTAATGTGTACTATTTTGGGGTGCGTATGACTTTTTGATCTCTTGGCATTTGATTGGTACTATTTTGGGGAGCATACACCTTTTTGATCGCAGGCGGCAGGAACTGTACTGGTGAGTCACAGGTTCACCTATAAGTTACTGGTATCTACAGATATATCTCTATATGCTGGTACATTATATGTTTTTTTAAAGGATAAAAGTCATTTTTTTTAGTGATCATAAAATGTAATGGTGCTAAATAAATTACATTTAACATATTTTTGTATCGTATCTATATTGCCCACGAAGTGACAGGTGGTACTCCCAGCACACTTTGATTGAATTGTGTGCTCTTGGGACAAATGTTACTCCAATTAAAATGAGTAGCGCAAGTGATACTTCAGGGTGCCCAGGCCAGTGTTGGGCATGTCCATGCCTTTCTGCTACCCCAGCATGCAAAGTATGTGTGCTGTCAAGTGCACTATCATGCATGCCAGAGAAACCACTGCCAGCTGGGATGGAAGCAGAACAAAGGAAACATCACAAAAAAAAAAAAATTGTTCATTAATTGTAATTGAGATAAAATGTTTAATGAATCATTATTTTTATTAAGGTTATAATTGCCCGACCCTAGTGATGCTGCAAGAAACCTCTAGTAGTGGCCTATATCCTGTGAGAACAAAGAATTGATTTAAATATCAGAACAGAAGAGGAGTAAATCTTTCCATTTACACCTCTTCCACTCCTGGTTTTGGTTTACAAATACTAATGCAAATATTGAGCAAAATATTGCCATGTGGTAATGGCCAGAAATATTATAATCAATGGACAGCTGCTGTGAAATGAATAAGAACCAATATATGTAAATTAAATGTTTACCTCTACCCCCTTGGCATTTCTTGTAAGACAACAAAGCACTGAAATGTAAAGGTTCAGAAACCAAAAGGAGGTCAGAAATTTCAATTATGCATTTTAATTGCAGAAACATAACCTTTCCTGCAATACAATATAATGACTTGCTAATTCGATGGAAATCAATACAGATGGATTTAGTAAAATGTTCCTCATAAGTCATAATGTGTTATAGCAGGGGTCAGCAGCCTCCAGCTGTTGTGAAACTACAATTCCCAGCATGCTCCATTCATTTCTATGAGAGTTCTTAGAACAACAGAACCAGTATGTATGCTGGGAGTTGCAGTTTCACAACAGCTGAAGTGCCGGAGGTTGCCTATCCCTGTGTTATAGTAACTAATTTAGGTGTATTTCAGCATAGTAAATGACCCCCAAAATTCTAATTTTCCCCCCATCAACCTGCACTCAATATCCCATAATGAGAACGTAAAAAAGAATGTTCAAAATCTTTGCTAATTTATTGAAAAAGAAAAAGGACTATATTGCAATGACATAATTACTCAGACCCTTTACTCAGTACTTAATTGAAGTACCTTTGGCAGCATTTACAGCTTCTAGTCATCTTAGGTGAGATTAGTGTTGAGTAAATTGAAGTCAAATGAATTTACTTAGATCGAAATTTAGGGAAAAATTTGATTCAAACAAAGCCAAATTTTCTTGCGCTTCGTGGAAATGAATCCATTTTCCCTGAAATTACGGTAAAAAAAACCCAAAAAACATACTCACCTAATCCATTTGCGTGCAAAGAGGCTGTCACGGCCATCTTGATTGAAGATACCATGCAAAATCTTGCACGGTGACAGTATAACGTCACCACATTGGCCAATGTGATGTCATCGCGTGAGATTTCGAATGAGACTGTCAGTGGAGAGCCATTTTCAGGTCTCTCCAGAGATTTTCAACTGGGTTCAAGTCAGAGCTTTGGCTGGGACACTCAAGGACATTCACAGAGTTCTCCCTAAAGGTCCCTTTACACAGGATGATGATCTAGCAGATTGTCCGGAAGAAAGCGTTCCTTCTCGACGCTCTGCTGATCGCTGGCAGAGGAGACCGGTTCATTTACATGCACAGATCTCCTCCAGCATCTCCAGAGTATGGGGAGGAACTATTGCTAATGCCATGCCATATCTTCTCCATACTGTCTAGTTGTTTCCTGGCAGCAGATCATGTTTACACAGCACAATCTGCCACTGGGAAACGATGATCTTTTGTGCTGCACAAAAGATACAATTACCCAATGAACGAGACTTTTGCTTGTTCTTCGGGTAATTGGCAGTGCATTTACACTGCCAAATCATCGCTAATGAGCATTACTAGTAACGCTGGTTAGCGATGATCTGTTGAATTGTCGGCCTGTGTGAAGGGCCCGTTAGTCACTCCTGTGTTTGGGCTGTGTGCTCAGGGTTACTGTCTTGTTGGTAACCTTTTAGCTCAGTCTTAGGTACAGGGCACACTGGATAGGGTTTCCATAAGGGTCCATTACCACATCCGCAAAATGGGTGCTGCAAAAGATGCGGACAGCACACTGTGTGCTGTCCACATCCAATAGAACATGTGCTATTCTTGTACGCAGCCATGGACAAGAAAAGGCTTGTCTATTATAGTGCCGGCCATGTGTGGTCCGCAAAATGCGGAATGCACATGGGTGGTGTCCGTGTTTTGCGGATCCACAATTTGCGGGCCGCAATACAGTTGTGGATGTGTGAATAGACCTTTAAGAATATCTCTGTACTTAGCAACATCCAGCTTATACTTAAATGTGACCAGTCTCCCTGTCCCAGCCACTGACAAACACCCCCACAGCATGATGCTGCTCCTACCATGCTTCATTGTAGGCATGAAAGTGGGTGGTTGATGAGCTGTGCCTGGTTTTCCCCAGACACGATGCTTTAATCTTGGTTTCATCAGAGCAGATAATCTTGTTTCTCACAATCTGAGAGACCTTTAGGTGCATTTTTTGCAAACTCAAGATGGGGTTTCATGTGTATTTTACTGAAGAGAGGTTTCTTTCTGGCCATTATGCTATATATGTAGCCCAGATTGCTGGAGTGCTACAGTGATGGTTGACCGTTTGGAAGTTTCTCCCATCTGCACACAGGATTTCTGGAGTCCAGCCACAGTGACCATGGGTTCCTGGTTACCTCTCTTACTAAAGCCCTTCTCCTCTAATTAGTTAGTTTGGTTTTGCGGCCAGCTCTAGAAAGAGTCCAGGTTGTACCAAACTTCTTCCATTTAAGAATTATGGAGGGCACTGTGCTTTTGACAATAGACTTTTTTAAGTACCCTTCACTAGATCTTTGCTTCCACATAATCATGTGTCTGGGCTCTACGGGCTGTTCTTTCCTTCTCATGGCTTGGTTTTTGCTCTGATATGCATTGTCAGCTGTGAGACCTTAGACAGGGGCATCTTTGCAAATCAAGTCCAATCAACTGAATTTACCACAGATGGACTTCCTAGTAGTGTTGATCGAGCACCAAAGTGCTTGAGTGCTCGGATGCTCGAGTAGAACACCTCAGGATGCTCAATGGAAGTCAATGGGAGAACCCAAGCATTAAACCAGGCACCCTCTGCTCTGAAGAGGGGAGGGTGTCTGGTTCACAGGAAAAGGTCAGAAATTGATGGAAACACCACTGAAATGGTTCGGGAAGAGCATGGGGAGGATGTTTGGATGCATCTTGGACTCCCAGGTCGCTGCTGGGAACGATGTTGTCCGAGTAGTACGCCAATTATACAGACTGACAATAATACGCACAAAACTGAAGATAATATGGATTTTAGAGGAAAAGTTGTTAGAAAACATTCTTTCCTGTATATTTACTTCTATATAAAGTGCAAGTGCTGCCAAAAATTAAAAGCAAGAGGCACTCCAATACAACCTGTATATCACATAAAGGAGGGCCTCATTCACATTGTGGTACAATTGTTCAGGTAGTGGGACTCCTAAACTCATAAAGCCTATGCACTAAGTTAAAGCGCTGCCAAATATTGCAAGGAACTGGAGCTCCAATACAACCTTTATTACACATAAAGGAGGGCATCATACACACCCTTGAAAAATTATGATTGATGGCTTGCTGGTGACCCTCTAAAACATTAGGGGCTAGGGTCTGCTGCTGAGCTGACCATCTAAAACATTAGGGGCAAGGGCATGCTACTGAGCTGACCATCTAAAACATTAGGGGCGACTGCCTGCTGCTGATCTGACCATGGAAAAAAATTATGGGGGAGGGCCTGCTGCTGAGCTGACCAGCTAAAACATTAGGGGTGAGAGAACAGCATGGAGAGGATGTCTGAATGCATCTTGGACTCCCAGGTTGCTGCTGGGAACGATGTTGTCTGCTGCTGAGCTGACTCTCTTAAACATTAGGGGCGAGTGCCTGCTGCTGATCTGACTATCTAAAACATTAGCAGCGAAGGCCTGCTGCTGAGCTGACCATCTAAAATATTAGGGGCGAGGGCCTGCTGCTGAGCTGACCATCAAAAAAATTATGGGTGAGGGCCTACTGCTGAGCTGACCATCGGAAAAATTATGGTTGAGGGTCTGCTGCTGAGCTGACTCTCTAAAACATTAGGGGTGAGGGTCTGCTGCTGATCTGACCATGGAATAAATTATGGGCGAGGGTCTGCTGCTGAGCTGACCATCAAAACATTAGGGGTGAGGGTCTGCTGCTGAGCTGACTCTCTAAAACATTAAGGGTGAGTGCCTGCTGCTGATCTGACCATGGAAAAAATTATGGGCGAGGGCCTTTTGCTAAGCTGACCATCTAAACATTAGGGGTGAGGGTCTGCTGCTGATCTGACTCTCTTATACATTAGGGGTGAGTGCCTGCTGCTGATCTGACCATCTAAAACATTATGGGCGAGGGCCTGCTGCAGAGCTGACCATCTAAAACGTTAGGGGTGAGGGTCTGCTGCTGAGCTGACCATCAACAAAAATTATGGTTGAGGGTCTGCTGCTGAGCTGACTCTCTAAAACATTAGGGGTGACTGCCTGCTGCTGATCTGACCATGGAAAAAAATTATGGGCGAGGGCCTGCTGCTGAGCTGACCATCTAAAACATTAGGGGTGAGGGAACAGCATGGGCAGGATGTCTGGATGCATCTTGGACTCCCAGGTTGCTGCTGGGAACGATGATGTCTGCTGCTGAGCTGACTCTCTTAAACATTAGGGGCGAGTGCCTGCTGATCTGACCATGGAAAAAAATTATGGGCGAGGGCATTTTGCTAAGCTGACCATCTAAAACATTAGGGGTGAGGGTCTGCTGCTGAGCTGACTCTCTTAAATATTAGGGGTGAGTGCCTGCTGCTGATCTGACCATCTAAAACATTATGGGCGAGGGCCTGCTGCTGAGCTGACTCTCTTAAATATTAGGGGTGAGTGCCTGCTGCTGATCTGACCATCTAAAACATTAGGGGTGAGGGTCTGCTGCTGAGCTGACTCTCTTAAATATTAGGGGTGAGTGCCTGCTGCTGATCTGACCATCTAAAACATTATGGGCGAGGGCCTGCTGCTGAGCTGACCATATAAAACGTTAGGGACGAGGGTCTGCTGCTGAGCTGACCATCAAAAAAATTATGCTTGAGGGCCTGCTGCTGAGCTGACCCTCGAAAAATTATGGTTGAGGGTCGGCTGCTGAGCTGACTCTCTAAAACTTTAGGGGCGAGTGCCTGCACACAAGGCAAAATAATGGCGGCTGGGGACTGAGTAACAAGGGATGGCCACCACCATCAGGCTGCGGAAAGCCTCAGTGTCCACAAGCCTAAATGGCAACATTTCCAGGGCCAGCAATTTGGAAAGGTGCACATTTAGTGCTACAGTATGTCCTGTGGGTGGGTGGCTGAGTATTTGCACTTTCGTTCAAAGGCCTGGAGTATGAACATCTGTATGCTGCACTGGGACACAAAAGTGCATGTGCTAGCTGATGGTGCTTGCGAAAGTCAGGTGCAGGGCAGTAAGCATCCAGGCCTGCGTCTTGGACAGGGGATTGGCCAGCACGTAACACAGCGGAAGAGGAGGCAGTGGTGTGACCCGCAGACACTGATTGTAGACCCAGGCGTTCAGCCCACCTATTAAGGTGCTTTGATGCCATGTGGCGGATCATGCTGGTGGTGGTGAGGTTGCTAATGTTCACGCCCCTGCTCATTTTGGTATGGCATAAGTTGCAAATGACAATTCTTATATCGTCCGCACTTTCATTAAAAAAGAGCCAGACTGCGGAACATTTACCCCTTGGCAAGGGAGATTTCCACAAGGGGGTGCTCCGGGGAACAGTTGTGGGCCTGATTGGTGTGGCCCACCTTCTCCCTTTTGCCACCCCACTGCCTCTTCCAGCCTGTTGCGGTGCTGTGGATCCCTCCTCCTCTGTACTGCTGTCCTTGCTCGGCTTGCCACCTTCCCAGGTTGGGTCAGTGATTTCATCGTCCACCACCTCCTCTTCCACTTCCTCACTCTGGTCATCCTCCTGACTTATTGACCGAACAACAATCTCACTTATTGACAACTGTGTCTCATCCTAATCATTAACCTCCTGAGACACTAATTGCGGTTGACTTATTGGCAACTGTGTCTCATCATCATCATTATCCACCTCGTGAAACACTAATTGCCATTTCCCACCGTCATCTTTTTCTGACTGTGGATGCTCAAGAGTTTTGAAATCAGGGCACAAGATCTCCTCATGTCCCCCTTCAAATGGGCTTGGCGAGAGGCCCAAATTAAGGAATGGCGATGAAAAGAGCTCCTCAGAATATCTGAGTTCGAGATCACTTGTTTACAAAGACTCTCCATGGTGGGAGGAAGGAGGATCAGGGTGAGGATTCTGTTGACCAGACTCTTGGCTACTGAGACAGGACTTTGTGGAAGACAGGGTGGTGCTTAACTGACTGGAAGCATTATCTGCTGCAATCCAACCGACCACCTGCTCGCACTGGTCTGACTTCGAGAGTGGTGTCCTGAGCCGCTCTGCAAATTGGGACATGAAGCTAGGTATTGTGGATGAGGGTGTTTATTGTGCTCTGCTAGCAGGCTAAGTTTCACCGTGCCCAGGGTCACTGCCTCTGGTTGCTCCATCAGCAGCACGCCCACTTTCCTGTCCCTTACTGCTCGCCATCATCATATTAAATGGTATATATGCTTGCAAATATGTCACATGTACAGTAGCGCAGATTTTTTAAGTGTATGCGCAAATAAATTACAGTCAATGTCACAGATATTTTGGATGCGGAAACGTTATACAGGAGAGGTACCACAATTAATGGCGCTGCTGTCAACAGCGGCTAAGAAAAAATGACAGTCAATGTCACAGATATTTGGGATGCAGAAACGTTATACAGGAGAAGTAGCGCAGGTAATGTCACTGTCCGCAGCGCCTACGGAAAAAGTACACTGGATGTCACAGATATTTTTAGGATGCACAAACGTTATACAGGAGATGTAGCGCAGGTAATGTTGCTGTCCACAGTGGATACTGACTACGAAAAAAGTACACTGGATGACACAGATATTTTTAGGCTGCACACACGTTACAAAGGAGATGTAGCGCAGATAATGTCGCTGTCTGCAGCGGCCAAACAATAGTACGCTATTTAGTGCAGGTTGTGCTAAAAATATATATTGCTGCCAGATACAACAATAGCATTTAAAAGGACTTTTGGGTCTCTACAATTGCATGCAATTTAGCGCAGGTTGCGCTAAAAATATATCTTGCTACCAGCCACAACAATAGTCCTTAAAAGGACTTTTGGGTCTCTAACAGCAACGCTGCCTAACAAAAAAATAACATTCAATTCCCTACACTATCTGTCCCTTCTACAGCACAGCTCTCCCTGACTGAGCCAAACCACGTGTCATCGGGTGCTTTATAGCACCCAATGACGTGTTCCGGCCAGCCAATCACTGTAATCTCAGTAACCAACATGGCTACAGCATTAGGGCTCATGCACACAACCGTATGGCTTTTTCAGTATAAAAATACGGACGGTATCGGTGTGCATTCTGTTTTTTGCGGAACGGAACAGCTGGCCTTTGATAGAACAGTACTAGGGCTGCACGATATGGGAATTTATTGCGATTGCGATTAGGGCCCTAAAAATTGTGATAACAATATGCGATGCGATATTTTAAGGGAATTGTGCTAGAGGTCTATTTGCTTGGATTTTCAAGGCAAAAGCACACACAAATTACTGATAATGCTGAAATGTAGTTAATCTTGACTCAAGAACTGAAATGCAATGTTTTTTTAAAAAAAAAACATATTTTACTAAATTAAATAACATATTTGCATTACTGCAATTGGGGATCTGTGGGTGATACTGTTATGGGGAGGATCTGTGGGTGATGCTGTTATGGGGGATCTGTGGGTGACACTGCTATGGGGATGTCTGAATGGCTCTGTTATGGGGGTCTCTGGATGGCTCTGTTATGGGGGTCTCTGGATAACACTGTTATGGGGGGGATCTGTGGATGACACATATATAGCATCGTATGCTATGTGTCATTCATAGATCCCCCCAATAACAGTGTCCCTCTAGTGTGAATGACCCCCAATACAGGTGATGGGGGCCGCATCTGGTTTTATAATGACAGCGGGGCACGTGCAGTGACTGTATTCTACTACACGGGCCCCTCTCACTGTATATAATCTTATCTATAATTGTAGGGATTGTTAATATATAAAAATCCGGGGTAATCAGTGCATGTATTACTTACAAGCGCTCGGTAGCAGAGAGGTGGGAGGAGGCAGGCCGGCCCCCAGCCCCTCCTCCCTCTCAGCTGATACACCCACCGCGCGGCATCATGGCGCGGTGTATCATTGTAAATTTGGCAAAATGCAGCATTCGCCCCGTAAGACGCACTGCTATTTTTCCCCCACTTTATGGTGGGGAAAAGTGCGTCTTATAGGGCGAAAAATAAAGTAATCACATAATTTTTGATGTGGCCAAATCGCCATGTGGCAATCGTCGATTATCGTGATACGATTGCTTTGGCGATATATCGTACAGCCCTAAACAGTACTATCCTTGTCCGTTATGCAGACAAAAATAGGACATATTCTATCTTTGACAAGAACAGAAAAACGGAAATGGAAGGCTTGCGGAGTACCTTCCATTTTTTTTTTTTTGAGGATCCATCGAAACGAATGATTCCATATATGGTCCATATACGAAACGCAAAAAACCGAACGTAAAGGGAAAAGAAAAACGTTCGTGTGCATGAACCATGACAGTGAGTGGCAGTACTTACCTGCATGTTTATTGGCTGCGTAGCAGCCAACAAACGTGCAGGTAGGAGAATCGAGCATTGCGCTCGAGCACACGCGGTGCCGAACACCGCGGTGTGCCGAGTTTCGCGATCCTTGAGCCGGACTGGTGTTCAGCCAAGCATGCTCGCTCAACACTACTTCCTAGCTGTCTTTCATTTAGACCTTTTTCTATGCCTAAACCAGAAGTAGACCGTCCCCTTCTCCGCCGATGCCACGTCCACAATTTTAGACCTGCCGTGAGCGGGGAAAAGTCTCTAATATAGATGTATTTCAATATAATAAATGGCCCCCTCTTGTTTTCACTTTCTCATAATGGGGTATTGAGTGCAGATTGATGGGAGAAAAACTTGAATATTTTTTATTTTAGAACAAGGCTGCAACATAGAAAAATGTTAAAAAATAAATAAAAAAATGCATTGTATCACAGATAAGCCAAATCATAAAAAAAACTGGCACCTAGCAAACTGTAATAGTCATGGTAGATTTTAAAATATAACTAGTGAGAGTCAACCATTCTTTAGTTGATTTACAGGGAGGGTTTGCGGATTGTTTTCTACTTAAATTATAAATTATAAATTATCTATATATTGGACATTAATGTGCCCTCACATATGTGGGGGGAACTATCATCATGACGCTGCAGAAACAGGTCAAGAAACATTGGTCATACAGTATTTAATGAATGGATATTCAATAGATATTCAAGCATCTATCAGAATGCAAAAAATAACTTACAACAGCAACTGTTCCCAGCTCCACTAATAACTGATCTGAAACCTTAAAATGCAGTGAGATATATTGGCATATTTCTAAATCAACACCCTGGTTCCCCTAAGTTGAATTAAACACTGGAAAGTTTCCATGATTGAACTTTAGTTTTTAAGGGGGTCAGCGCTGATGTAATCTTCCTGCATGCAACTGTGATGTTCCATACACACTAGGTCATCATACAGCCAATCATTGGCCTCAGTAGTATACGGCATGTAACTGGATTTAGTGGTAATTTGGCATGCACAGAACATCACCACTGTAGCCAGGAAAAGAAATACCAGACTGATGAAGACTAGGCGTGGCACATGAAAAAGTGATAAAGTATGACTTTGTTATTTTATTTTATCCTGGGTAAAAGCTTGGACAACTAGAGTTGAGCGAACACCTGGATGTTCGGGTTCGACGAGTTCGGCCGAACTTTCGAAAAATGTTCGGGTTCGGGATCCGAACTCGACCCGAACTTCATCCCGAACCCGAACCCCATAGAAGTCAATGGGGACCCGAACTTTTGGGCACTAAAAAGGCTGTAAAACACACCCGGAAAGGGCTAGAGGGCTGCAAAAGGCAGCAAAATGTAGTTAAATCCCCTGCAAACAAATGTAGATAGGGAAATGATGAGTTAACATAAAATAAATAAAAATTAAACAATATTAATTGGAGTGAGGTCCCATAGCACAGAATCAGGCTTCAAGTCACCCACCAATGGAGAAGGTCACTTACTATTATTTTGACCACAGCACCCAGACAAAGGAGAGAGGTCCCACAGCAGAGAACCAGGCATCATATCACCCACCACAGGAGTAGGCCACCATTTAGTTACTTTGACCCCTACACCCAGACGGAGGAGAGAGGTTACACAGCAGAGAATCAGGCATTTAGATCACCCACCACAGGAGTAGGCCACCATTGAATCAGACCCCGGCAACCATGTCAGATGGCACAAGCATAAGCTTTATATCAATCAGCACAGGAGAAGGCGACTTTGACAGACTTTGACCCCTACACCCGGACGGAGGAGAGAGGTTTCAAAGCAGAGAATCAGGCATTTAGATCACCCACCACAGGAGTAGGCCCCAATTTAATGGGACCCCGGCAACCATGTCAGATGGCACAACCATCAGCTTCATATCAATCAGCACAGGAGAAGGCGACTTTGAAAGACTTTGACCCCTACACCCAGACGGAGGAGAGAGGTTTCACAGCAGAGAATCAGGCATTTAGATCACCCACCACAGGAGTAGGCCCCCATTGAATCAGACCCTGGCAACTATGTCAGATGGCACAACCATCAGCTTTATATCAATCAGCACAGGAGAAGGCGACTTTGAAAGACTTTGACCCCTACACCCAGATGGAGGAGAGAGGTTTCACAGCAGAGAATCAGGCATCATATCAACCACCACAGGAGAAGCCACCATTTAGTTACTTTGACCCCTGCACCCAGGAAGAGGAGAGAGGCACCACAGCACATATTCTGGCATCATATCAGCCACCACAGGAGAAGCCACCATTGAGTTACTTTGACCCCTGCACCCAGGAAGAGGAGAGAGGCCCCACAGCACATATTCTGGCATCATACTAACCACCACAGGAGAAGCCACCATTGAGTTACTTTGACCCCTGCACCCAGGAAGAGGAGAGAGGCCCCACAGCACATATTCTGGCATCATATCAGCCACCACAGGAGAAGCCACCATTGAGTTACTTTGACCCCGCACTCCAGGAAGAGGAGAGAGGCACCACAGCACATATTCTGGCATCATATCAGCCACCACAGGAGAAGCCACCATTGAGTTACTTTGACCCCTGCACCCAGGAAGAGGAGAGAGGCCCCACAGCACATATTCTGGCATCATACTAACCACCACAGGAGAAGCCACCATTGAGTTACTTTGACCCCTGCACCCAGGAAGAGGAGAGAGGCCCCACAGCACATATTCTGGCATCATATCAGCCACCACAGGAGAAGCCACCATTGAGTTACTTTGACCCCCGCACCCAGGAAGAGGAGAGAGGCACCACAGCACATATTCTGGCATCATATCAGCCACCACAGGAGAAGCCACCATTGAGTTACTTTGACCCCCGCACCCAGGAAGAGGAGAGAGGCACCACAGCACATATTCTGGCATCATATCAGCCACCACAGGAGAAGCCACCATTGAGTTACTTTGACCCCTGCACCCAGGAAGAGGAGAGAGGCCCCACAGCACATATTCTGGCATCATATCAGCCACCACAGGAGAAGCCACCATTTAGTTACTTTGACCCCTTCACCCAAACAGAGGAGAGAGGTTCCACATCAGAGAATCAGGCATCATATCAACCACCACAGGAGTAGGCCACAATTTAATGGGACCCCGGCAACCATGTCAGATGGCACAACCATCAGCTTCATATCAATCAGCACAGGAGAAGGCGACTTTGAAAGACTTTGACCCCTACACCCAGACGGAGGAGAGAGGTTTCACAGCAGAGAATCAGGCATTTAGATCACCCACCACAGGAGTAGGCCCCCATTGAATCAGACCCTGGCAACCATGTCAGATGGCACAACCATCAGCTTTATATCAATCAGCACAGGAGAAGCCACCATTGAGTTACTTTGACCCCTGCACCCAGGAAGAGGAGAGAGGCCCCACAGCACATATTCTGGCATCATACTATCCACCACAGGAGAAGCCACCCACAGGAGAAGCCATCATTGAGTTACTTTGACCCCTGCACCCAGGAAGAGGAGAGAGGCCCCACAGCACATATTCTGGCATCATATCAGCCACCACAGGAGAAGCCACCATTGAGTTACTTTGACCCCGCACCCAGGAAGAGGAGAGAGGCACCACAGCACATATTCTGGCATCATATCAGCCACCACAGGAGAAGCCACCATTGAGTTACTTTGACCCCTGCACCCAGGAAGAGGAGAGAGGCCCCACAGCACATATTCTGGCATCATATCAGCCACCACAGGAGAAGCCACCATTTAGTTACTTTGACCCCTGCACCCAGGAAGAGGAGAGAGGTACCACATCAGAGAATCTGGCATCATATCAGCCACCACAGGAGTAGGCCACCATTGAGTTTACTTTGACCCCTGCACTCCAGGAAGAGGAGAGAGGCACCACAGCACATATTCTGGCATCATATCAGCCACCACAGGAGAAGCCACCATTTAGTTACTTTGACCCCTTCACCCAAACAGAGGAGAGAGGTTCCACATCAGAGAATCAGGCATCATATCAACCACCACAGGAGTAGGCCACAATTTAGTTTATTTGACCCCTGCACCCAGGAAGAGGAGAGAGGCCCCACAGCACATATTCTGGCATCATATCACACACCACAGGAGAAGGCCTCTTTCAGTGATTTAGGCCTTTGGACCCAGACAGAGGAGAGAGGTCAGAGATTAGCTTCATATCCCCAGCACAGCAGAAGACCGCTTTATTTGACTTAGGCCTCAGCACCCAGACAGAAGACAGAGGTAGCATGGCAGAGGTTATGGCTTCATGTCACCCGTTAGTTTAACCGGCCACTTTCATCTGGTTAGGCCCCGCGCCCAGACAGAGAAGAGTTTCATTCAACTGTGGGTTTCATAAAATTTGTATCAAATAAAGAAGTGGCCCGTAGCACAACAAGACATGTTTTAGGCAGTTAATAAGGACTACTCTGCACAAGGGAGGGACAGGTCCTGTGGGATCCATGCCTGGTTCATCTTTATGAAGGTCAGCTTGTCCACGTTGGCTGTGGACAGGCGGCTGCGCTTGTCAGTAATGACGCCCCTGCCGTGCTGAATACGCGCTCAGATAAAACGCTGGCGCCGGGCAGGAAAGCACCTCCAAGGCATAACATGCTAACTCTGGCCACGTGGACAATTTCGAAACCCAGTAGTTGAATGGGGCCGAACCATCCGTCAGGATGTGGAGGGTGTGCAGACATACTGTTCAACCATGTTAGTGAAATGCTGCCTCCTGCTAACACGCTCCGTATCAGGTGTCGGTGCAGATAGCTGTGGCGTGGAGACAAAACCTTTCCACATTTCTGCCATGCTAACCCTGCCCTCAGATGAGCTGGCCGTGACACAGCTGCGTTGGCGACCTCTTGCCACTCCTCTGCCTTCACCTTCCACCTGTTCCCCTGTGACATGTGGGAATGCTCTCAAGAGCGCCTCTATCAGCGCAGTGCTTGTACTCGCGCATCTTACGGTCGCGCTCCAGTTCAGGAATTAAAGTGGGCACATTGTCTTTATACCGGGATCCAGCAGGGTGGCCACCCAGTAGTCTGCACACGTTAAAACGTGGGCAACTCTGCTGTCGCTGAGCAGGCATTGGAGCATATATTCGCTCATGTGGGCCAGGCTACCCATGGGTAAGGACAAGCTGTCCTCTGTGGGAGGCGTATCGTCATCGTCCACCGTATCCCCCCAGCCACGCACCAGTGATGGGCCTGGGCTGCCACCCCGCTGTGAACTTGCGTCATCCTCGTCCCCCTCCATCTCCTCCTCCTCATCCTCCTCGTCCTCCAGTACAGTGCCTTGGCTGGCGACTTGTGAACCTGTCCTCTGCTGCTTAAACAAACCTCCCTCTGAGCCACTTCGAACAGACTGGCCCGAAAGTGTTAGAAACGAGCCCTCATCCTCCTCCTCCTCCTCCACCTGGGCCACCTGAGCAGCGGCAGGAAGTGAACGGCGGAAGCGCGCACAGACGGCCCGCACTTTATGCAGCAGCTCTGACATGTTGGGGTAGTGGTGAATGAACCTCTGCACCACCAAGTTCAGCACATGCGCCAGGCAAGGGATGTGCGTCAAACCGGCTAGTCCCAGAGCTGCCACGAGATTTCGCCCATTATCGCATACCACCAGGCCTGGCTTGAGGCCCACCGGCAGAAACCACTCGTCGGTCTGTTGTTCAACACCCGCCACAACTCCTTTGCGCTGTGGGCCTGTCCCCCAAACATATGAGTTTCAGAATGGCCTGCTGACGTTTACCCCGGGCTGTGCTGAAGTTGGTGGTGAAGGTGTGTGGCTGACCGGATGAGCTGGTGGAAGCAGTGGAGGAGGAAGCTGAGTAGGAGGAGGAGGCTACAGGAGGCAGAGAATGATGCCCTGCGATCCTAGGGGGCGGAAGGACGTGCGCCAAGGAACTGTCCGCCGGGGCCCAGCCGCCACTACATTCATCCAGTGTGCAGTTAGTGAGATATAGCGTCCCTGGCCGTGCTTACTGGTCCACGTATCTGTGGTTAGGTGGACCTTGCCACAAATGGCGTTGCGCAGTGCACACTTGATTTTATCGGACACTTGCATGTGCAGGGAAGGCACGGCTGTCTTGGAGAAGTAGTGGCGGCTGGGAACCACATACTGCGGGACAGCCATGGCCATCAGCTGTTTGAAGCTGTCTGTGTCCACCAGCCGGAATGACAGCATTTCAAAGGCCAGCAGTTTAGAAATGCTGGCGCTCAGGCCAAGGGCCTCGAGGGTGACTCGGGGAATTTGCGCTTCCTCTCTAAGGTTTGAGATATTGAGAGCTGAACGCTGCTGTGTGATATAGTGGAGACGCTAGTTGACGGTGGCGGTGGTGGTGGTGTCGGTGGCACATCCTCTGTTTGCTGCTCGGCAGGTGGCAACATTCCTCTCGAGGCGGAAGCCGAGGCAGCAGCGGTAGAGGGAGCAGGGGGAGCCTCAGCGAGTGCCTGGTTTTTAAGGTGTGTACCCCACTGCAGTTCATGCTTTGCATGTAGATGCCTGGTCATGCAGGTTGTGCTGAGGTTCAGAACGTTAATGCCTCGCCTCAGGCTCTGATGGCAGAGCGTGCAAGTCACTCGGGTCTTGTCGGTAGGACATTGTTTAAAGAAGTGCCATGCCAGGGAACTCTTTGAAGCTGCCTTTGTGGGGCTGGGTCCCTGTTGGCGATGTCCAGTAGCAGGCGAACTCTGGGGCGGCGGCTCGTCTGCTTTGGCCCCCTGCTCCCTCTTTGGCTTCGCTGTTGTCTCGGTCTCACCACTACCTCTTCCTCTGAACTGTGAAAGTCATCGCCACGACCTTCAGTCCATGTGGGGTCTAAGACCTCATCGTCCTCTGCATCGTCTTCCACCCAGTCTCCCTCCCTGACCTCCTCCTGTTCAGTCTGCACACTGCAAAAGACGCGGCAGTGGGCACCTGTGTTTCAGTCATCATCAGAGAGTCGGTGACTCTGCTGTGGTGGTATTCCCATGTCCTCTTCATCTGGAGACATAAGTGGTTGTGCGTCAGTGCATGGTATGTCTTCCTCCACTGGGGAAGGGCTAGGTGGACGCCCCTGGGAAACCCTGGAAGCAGAGTCTTCAAACAGAAGAAGAGACTGCTGCATAACTTGTGGCTCAGACCGTTTCCCTGATATGCTTGGGGTGATGTGACAGACTGATGGGCTTGGTTTTCAGGTGCCACCTGTGCGCTTCCGCAGAAGACTGGGTGGAAGACCATGTGGTGAACGTGCTGGAAGCACTGTCGGCCACCCAATCGACAATGCCTGTACCTGCTCAGGCCTTACCATCCTAAGAGCGGCATTGGGCCCCACGAGATATTGCGGTACATTCTGCCGGCTAGTTGAGGGAGTTCGCTCTCTACTGTGTGCGCCTGAGCCGAACGGCCACGTCCTCTACCAGCAACAGAGGCTCCACGGACACCACCACGACCGCGCCCTCGTCCCTTAATAGTATTTTTCTTCATTGTTGCGATTCAACTCGCACCACAATGAAATATATTATTTTTATAAGCAAAATCCCTCACTGGAATACTTTCAGTCTTTTTGACTGTATGGATTACAGATGGAATGACTGTTATATGTGAGTACCGCTTTCTTTGACAGATTCTAGTATGGGTACATATATGTTTTCCCAACCCCAGCACATTAGTTTGCTAATTCCAGATGTATGAAACGCAGGCCTAACTGTATCTAGTATATTGAACGCCAGATAAACTAACTTGGCCTTTTTAAATAAAAAATTCCCTCACTGGAATACTTTCAGTCTTTTGACTGTATGGATTACAGATGGAATGACTGTTATATGTGAGTACCGCTTTCTTTGACAGATTCTAGTATGGGTACATATATGTTTTCCCAACCCCAGCACATTAGTTTGCTAATTCCAGATGTATGAAACGCAGGCCTAACTGTATCTAGTATATTGAACGCCAGATAAACTAACTTGGCCTTTTTTAAATAAAAAATTCCCTCACTGGAATACTTTCAGTCTTTTGACTGTATGGATTACAGATGGAATGACTGTTATATGTGAGTACCGCTTTCTTGACAGATTCTAGTATGGGTACATATATGTTTTCCCAACCCCAGCACATTAGTTTGCTAATTCCAGATGTATGAAACGCAGGCCTAACTGTATCTAGTATATTGAACGCCAGATAAACTAACTTGGCCTTTTTAAATAAAAAATTCCCTCACTGGAATACTTTCAGTCTTTTGACTGTATGGATTACAGATGGAATGACTGTTATATGTGAGTACCGCTTTCTTTGACAGATTCTAGTATGGGTACATATATGTTTTCCCAACCCCAGCACATTAGTTTGCTAATTCCAGATGTATGAAACGCAGGCCTAACTGTATCTAGTATATTGAACGCCAGATAAACTAACTTGGCCTTTTTTAAATAAAAAATTCCCTCACTGGAATACTTTCAGTCTTTTGACTGTATGGATTACAGATGGAATGACTGTTATATGTGAGTACCGCTTTCTTTGACAGATTCTAGTATGGGTACATATATGTTTTCCCAACCCCAGCACATTAGTTTGCTAATTCCAGATGTATGAAACGCAGGCCTAACTGTATCTAGTATATTGAACGCCAGATAAACTAACTTGGCCTTTTTTAAATAAAAAATTCCCTCACTGGAATACTTTCAGTCTTTTGACTGTATGGATTACAGATGGAATGACTGTTATATGTGAGTACCGCTTTCTTTGACAGATTCTAGTATGGGTACATATATGTTTTCCCAACCCCAGCACATTAGTTTGCTAATTCCAGATGTATGAAACGCAGGCCTAACTGTATCTAGTATATTGAACGCCAGATAAACTAACTTGGCCTTTTTAAATAAAAAAATTCCCTCACTGGAATACTTTCAGTCTTTTGACTGTATGGATTACAGATGGAATGACTGTTATATGTGAGTACCGCTTTCTTTGACAGATTCTAGTATGGGTACATATATGTTTTCCCAACCCCAGCACATTAGTTTGCTAATTCCAGATGTATGAAACGCAGGCCTAACTGTATCTAGTATATTGAACGCCAGATAAACTAACTTGGCCTTTTTTAAATAAAAAATTCCCTCACTGGAATACTTTCAGTCTTTTGACTGTATGGATTACAGATGGAATGACTGTTATATGTGAGTACCGCTTTCTTTGACAGATTCTAGTATGGGTACATATATGTTTTCCCAACCCCAGCACATTAGTTTGCTAATTCCAGATGTATGAAACGCAGGCCTAACTGTATCTAGTATATTGAACGCCAGATAAACTAACTTGGCCTTTTTAAATAAAAAAATTCCCTCACTGGAATACTTTATGGCTTTTCACTGTATGGATTACAGGTGGACTGGTATTAGTAGGGTGACACAAGCACACCCAAGTCCCTGATGTAGGATTTCTATGGCACAGACCACTATTACAAGTGATTAATGGACGTTGGGAGAGATTGTGCTGCAGCACTAGTCCCAAGATGGCCGCGCCTATCAGCCCAGTAACATGTGCCACAAAATGGTCTGCACAACCTTTAAAAAAATAGCCTTGGACTGTGCTGCTAAATCGCTATTGGTCTGAATCCCAGGTGTAGATGTCTGACTTGTTTGGAGCTTTGGAATGCACACTGTGGCAGCTTCTGCTGCAGCACTACAAGTCGCAAATGGCGGCCGGCGGTCAGCCCAGGTACATGTGGATGGAAAAATCACTCTGGCCACTCTAAAAATAGCCAATCCCTATCAAAAAGCAGCTCAGCTGCAGTTGTTCAGATGAATCACAGGTGGAGGAGAGAAATTTGCTTCCAGTTATTCAATTATCCCTGCCTATTCTCGCCCTAGCATCAGCTGCGTCTATCCCTGTTCTATTCACATCGGGAGTGAGCACGTCCCGACGTGCGCACAAGCTTATAAAGAGGCTGAGTCACATGCTGCACTTGGCCAATCACAGCCTTGCCAATAGTAGGCATGGCTGCGATGGCATCTTAGGGCAAGTAGTATGATGCATGTTGATTGGCTGCTTTGCAGCCTTTCAAAATGCGCCAAAATACATGCCGAACGACGAACCCGAACCCGAACTTTTACGAAAAAGTTCGGGTTCGGGTCCGTGTCACGAACACCCCAAAATTCGGTACGGACCCGAACTATGCTCGAACTGTTCGCTCAACACTATGGACAACCCATTGAATTACCAACTTCTGCTTGCCCTCTGATCATGTGTGCTTGTAATCTTAGTGTCATACAAACTGGCCATAACCTTTTCCAGCCTGATGAGCATCATATTCTCTTCTTTTGAGGTCCTCAGAAATCTCCCTTATTTGTGCTATGATATACTTCCACAAATGTGTTGTGAATATCAGTTGGATGAATCACTATTCTTTAAATCAGTGGTGCCCAACCATTTCTCGTTTGAGGGCTGCACTAGACATGGTATAAATTTTGCAGGCTAGAACCAGGTAGCTTTGCCAGAAAAAAAAAATGCAAACACTGTGAGGGGGCACTTGTGAGCATTACTACTGTGAAGGGGCAAATATCTGGGCATTTTTTCTGTGAAGGGTCACATCTGGGCATTTTTACTGTAAAGAAGGCACATCTGGGCATTTTTTTCTGTGAAGGGGTACACCTGGGCATTTTTCTGTGAAGAGGGCACTTCTAGGTATTACCATTGTGAAGGGGGCATATCTGGGTATTACCATTGTGAAATGGGCAAATCTGGGCATTACTACTGTGAAGGGGGCACATCTGGGCATTACCACTGTGAAGGGAGCATGTGAGCACTACTGTGAAGGTGGCACATTTCTGGGCATAGTGAGTGGAATGCAGCAAACTCTCTCTAGAAATGCCTTGTGGTGCAATATTATGAGTCCTCTCACACAGGCACCAGACATAGTAATCACATATTAAGAAATAGTCTCAGGTCCAATCACTTCCACCACAACCACACGTCGCCAGTCACATCCTCCATAGACCTCTTGCTCCCATCTGACTCGTCCTCACCTTCTCCTTTGACGTGCTCTGATGCCTGGCTGAGAGACCAGAGGGCATCTGTATGGGTGGGTGTGGGGAGATGGGGTTTTCAGTTGCAGCAAGACTAATAATACTACTGCCCCACAGTATAATAAGGAATGGTGGCGCAGGCGTGTCTCTTCTGCAACTGTGAGCAAGCTCCGCCTTCGGTCACTGAACAGGCCGCATGACACAGCTTCGCAGGCCGGATGTGGCCCGCGGGCCGTTGGTTGGGCATCACTGCTTTAAATAAAACAGGTTGCCTTCTCACACCTGATTGTCATCCCATTGATTGAAAACACCTGAGTCTAATTTCACCTTCAAATTATCTGCTAATCCTGAAGGTTCATTCGTAAACCATTTTCCTCAATAAATAAATGACCAAGTCTAATATTTTAACTAACTTGTTTGATTTGGTTATCATTATCCAACTTTAGGCCTTGTGTGAAAATCTTACGTAGTATTAGGCCAAATTTGTTCACAAACTTGTGTTCACAAACTTTCAACACCATTGTATATGTTTTCTCTACACCTTTATCCCTTACTATGATCATCTAATTTGTCTACATGAAATATTCTGTCCTTGTTTTGGCATTCTAAGTGCCTAGCTTTTAATATTGTTGTAATCTATAAGAGTTCTTTTTATGTCATTTTAACATAACATCGCATGCTCACACTATCACAGTGTGACACATATCAACTATTGGCTAGTACATATTTAAATGTCCCATCACTTACTTCTGGTCCGCTGGGGATCAGGAGTGGGGGGGCTTTACACTATAATTAAGTGATTTGTATAGTGTCTATTTTTCGTTATGTTAAAAGATAAGCTCAACGTAAGAACAAAAACACACTGAACATGCATTTTCATTTAGTTTTGATAAAGGAAAAATAAAGGACTAATTACAAAGTTTAACAATCCTGAAGTAAGTACAGCAACATTTTGACAAGACTGAAGCCCATTCTCCAGGCTGAAAACAACATTGACCTCGTTCTCTTTCCATTTAACCATAAAGGATCAATTCTGCCTGTCAGCTGTGATATAATATAAAAGTGCTCACCGAAGGAGAAAAAAAGTTATACAAGATTGCATGACACCACTGTACCTGAAATAAATAAACTGTAAAGGATTTGTACACATGGAATTGGAAAGGATATGTGCTCCAGGAACTGAAAAGTGCCAGGAAAGTGTAGTTGAAAACCAGGCATTCAATCTTGCTATCAATAAAAGAAAAAATGGCCTTAGCAATAAAACATGGACTCTGTATAGGCTTTAAATCACAATGAGCAATGCAATAAAGGTGACTGAAGTCTACACACCAAATGTGAAAAACAAGACAACCAAATGCATCAATAATATACAATGCCAAACAACAATAATACCTAGGACACGGATCAACCTGAGCTGTAAGGATGTTTTTTGTTCTTCTGCTGCTTTTTTATGACTTTTTACACATTACATCAAACATTAGTTACATAGCGATAGACTTGGAACCTATTGATTTCTTCGCTAAATAAAACTAACCGTTTTCATTAATTAAATCCATTGTAGACTTGGAAGAGTGACTATCCTAATCAGATAAACCTTTCAACAATTAATGCTGCTTAAAGGTGTCCAGACTCTTTATGTGTGCTGCATTGTTTCTCATTTACAGTAGATTATTACAACATGTCACCGATTTTGTCTATTTTCCATAGAGAGATGTTTCTCCGATCAAGAATATGTTGGTGGTAAAGCAGATTTATTGCCTACTACAATAGAGCACCACCTTTGCATAAAGGCTATACAGTCATCAAATGTAACATGTGGCATCTCTAAAATATTTTCAATAATTTTTTTTATTTTCCACAAATTTTTAGTTTTTATACAAAGTGGCTTGCTTTGTACAGTAATTTGAGGTTTCATAAAAACTTAAACATCTCTATAAATACCAGGTATTCAGGTTCTAATTATTTGAGTTGTCGTAGACAGGCGGCATGAGGGGCTGTCCCATGAAAAGTATTCTACAGTTTTCAAACCAGCACCCACATCTGAATACTTTTGTAATTGCATGTAATAAAAAAATTAGCATAGCCACAGAGTTATTCAATAAAATGTATCTGTATAGCGCCACCTGCAGTTTTTTTCTTCTCCTTTCTTTGACCTGCTCACTGAGAAGGCCACACATGCTCAGTTTCATCCTTCAACTGCCTCTTGAGCTGTGATAGGGAGAGCTGAGACACACCCCTGAGCTGTGATAGGGAGAGCTGGGACACGCCCCCTGAGCTGTGATAGGGAGAGTTGAGACATAACCCCTGAGCTGTGCTAGGGAGAGCTGAGACACGCCCCCTTAGCTGCAGCAGAAAAGACACTCCCCTGAGCTGTCAGCTTGATATAAATCTAGCAGAGCAATGAATGGGGAGATCTCTGGATCCATGTGAGGTACAGGGCTGGTTCTAGCTTTGTTAGAAAGAGATTGTCATGTACTATATGATGTTTGATTTTAAATTTTAACATTTGTCATGGGATAGCCCCTTTAAGGACAGCCATTCCATCATACAAATGCATGCTCTATTGAGGGAGAAGGGAATAAGTTGCTGCTATACATGTCTGACAACCCAATCCTAAGAACAAAGGATCAGACATGTTGGAATTGAACAAACTCAATCCTTTTTTGGCCCCAACATCTTCTAAATAAACATCAGCTGAGCAACTAATACGCATTAGATGGTCATCTGATCCCACCAAAATCAGCAGGTTCGGCCAAAATTAGTTTCAAGTGTATGGCCACCTGAAAGTGGTAAGGAGCCAATGATGCCAACAGTCCACTCAGAATTTTAAATCTCTATATACCCATTGTACTAAGCAGAGGCAATAACAAGAATAAGGGCTCACGCATGTGATCATGGTACCAGTGGCACAACTAGAAGTGACTAGGCCCCATGGCAAATTTTTGAATGGGCTCTCCCCAGCAACCCCCTCATCCTGTGCAACCCTCACTCCTGCAGCTAGTCAAGATCGCTCTCTCAGACCAGGCCAGGCAGTCACTTTATTCGTTTCCTACACGTATATTCTGTATGTCATGTCACTGTATATACTGTCACTGTATATAATGTATTGTTTAATGCTTATATAAAATATATGTTGGCACACCCCACCTGAAAAACTGGAGATCCACAAAAATATATCGTAGAATTACTATTTGTATATTTTACATAGTAACATAGTAACATAGTATATAAGACCGAAAAAAGACATTTGTCCATCCAGTTCGGCCTGTTTCCTACAAGTTGATCCAGAGGAAGGCAAAAAACCCCTGTGAGGCAGAAGCCAATTTTCCTCACTTAAGGGGAAAAAAAATTCCTTCCCGACTCCAATCAGGCAATCAGAATAACTCCCTGGATCAACGACCCCTCTCTAGTAGCTGCAGCCTGTAATATTATTACACTCCAGAAATAAATCCAGTCCCCTCTTGAATTCCTTTATTGTACTCACCATCACCACCTCCTCAGGCAGAGAGTCCCATAGTCTCACTGCTCTTACCGTAAAGAATCCTCTTCTATGTTTGTGTACAAACCTTCTTTCCTCCAGACGCAGAGGATGTCCCCTCGTCACAGTGACAGTCCTGGGGATAAATAGATGATGGGACAGATCTCTGTACTGACCCCTGATATATTTATACATGGTTATTAGATCTCCCCTCAGTCGTCTTTTTTCTAAAGTGAATAACCCTAATTTTGATAACCTTTCAGGGTACTGTAGATCCCTCATTCCAGTTATTACTTTAGTTGCCCTCCTCTGAACCTCTCTCCAGCTCTGCTATGTCTGTCTTGTTCACAGGAGCCCAGAACAGTACACAGTACTCCATGTGTGGTCTAACCAGTGATTTGTAAAGTGGTAGGACTATGTTCTCATCACGGGCGTCTATGCCCCTTTTGATGCAACCCATTATCTTATTGGCCTTGGCAGTAGCTGCCTGACACTGGTTTTTGCAGCTTAATTTGCTGTTTATTAAAATTCCTAGATCCTTTTCCATGTCAGTGTTACCGAGTGTTTTACCATTTAATATGTACGGATGACTTGCATTATTCCTTCCCATGTGCATAACTTTACATTTGTCAGTGTTAAACCTCATCTGCCATTTTTCTGCCCAAGCCTCCAATCTATCCAGATCCCTCTGTAGCAGAAAACTGTCCTCTTCAGTGTTAATTACTTTACACAGTTTAGTGTCATCTGCAAAAATAGATATTTTACTGTGCAGGCCTTCTACAAGATCATTAATAAATATATTGAAGAGAATAGGGCCCAATACTGACCCCTGAGGTACCCCACTAGTGACAGTGACCCAATCTGAGTATCTACCGTTAATAACCACCCTCTGTTTTCTGTCACTCAGCCAGTTACTTACCCACATACAGACATTTTCTCCCAGTCCGAGCATCCTCATTTTATATACTAACCTTTTATGAGGTACGGTGTCAAATGCTTTGGAGAAGTCCAGATATACGACATCCATTGATTCACCGCTGTCAAGTCTAGAACTTACCTCCTCATAGAAGCTGATTAAATTTGTTTGGCATGACCGATCCCTCATGAAGCCATGCTGATATGGCGTTATTTGCTTATTTTCATTGAGATACTCCAAAATAGCATCTCTTAGAAACCCTTCAAACAGTTTACCAACAATAGATGTTAAACTTACCGGCCTATAATTTCCAGGCTCTGTTTTTGGACCCTTTTTGAATATTGGCACCACATTTGCTATGCGCCAATCCTGTGGAACATTCCCTGTTATTATAGAGTCCGTAAATATCAGAAATAATGGTCTGGCAATGACATCACTTAATTCCCTTAGGATACGGGGGTGTATGCCATCCGGTCCTGGCGATTTGTCTATTTGAATCTTTTTAAGTCGCTGTTGTACTTCTTCCTGGGTCAGGCACTTTTAATGGGGGATTTACTTTTACATTCTGCATTTCATCTGACAGTTTATTTTCCTCAGTCAATATAGTGGAGAAAAAAATATTTAATAGTTTTGCTTTATCCTCGTCGCTCTCTGCAACACCCCCCTCATTGCTATGTAGAGGGCCGACTCCTTCAGATTTATATTTTTTACTATTTATATAATTGAAGAACATTTTAGGGTTAGTTTTACTCTCTTTGGCAATTAATCTCTCGGTCTCTAGTTTGGCAAATTTTATTCGTTTTTTACATATTCTATTTTTTTCCTTATAGTTTATTAGTGCTTCCTGACTCCCCTCCTGTTTTAGCGATTTATATGCTTTCTTTTTGTCATTTATTGCCTTCTTTACGGTTCCATTTATCCACATTGGTCTCTTATTGTTCCTTAGCCTTTTATTCCTATAAGGTATGTACCTCTCACAATTAGATGTTACAATGCTTTTAAAAATCTCCTATTTTATGGTTGTATTTTTATTTTTGAGGACTTTGTCCCAGTTAGTTAGGCCTATGGCCTCGCTTAGTTGGCTAAATTTTGCTTTTTTGAAGTTTGGTATTTTTGTTCCTCCCTTTAGAAACTCTCGTTTGAAGGATAATTGGAAGGTTATAACTTTATGGTCACTATTTCCCAGGTGTCCCCAACCTGCACATCTGTTGTTCTATCAGGTCTATTGGTTAATACTAAGTCCAGTATGGCCGTCCCTCTAGTGGGGTCCTGAACCAGTTGGGAAAGGAAATTGTCTTTGGCTATTGCCAAGAACCTGTTTCCTTTATGGGATGTACAGCTTTCAGTTTCCCAGTCTATATCTGGGTAGTTGAAGTCCCCATGATAACGACTTCATTATGATTTGCCGCCTCGTCTATCTCGTTTAGTAATAGATTTTCTGTGGACTCTGGTATATTAGGTGGTTTATAATATACTCCTATTAGTATTTTATTATTGTTTTTGCTCCATGTATTTCTACCCACAGTGACTCCACATGTTCATGTCCCTCAGAGATGTATTCTCGAATTACGGGATTTAGACACGACTTCACGTAGAGGCAGACCCCTCCACCTCTCCGGTTTTGATGATCCTTTCTAAACAGATTGTAACCTTTTATATTAACTGCCCAGTCATAGCTATCATCCAGCCATGTCTCAGTTATTCCCACTATGTCATAGTCCTCCTCACACATCACTAATTCCAGTTCACCAGTCTTGTTAGTCAGGCTTCTGGCATTAGTATACATACATTTGACAGGTTTATGTGTATTTTTACCCTACATCTTTCATTCTGAGCTGTTCTAGTCCCCCTTCCATTCCTCCCCCAGACACACTACCTCGCCCCTGGTCTCTATCTGCACTATCTTCCCTCCTATAATGTAATTATCCTCCCCCCAGTCCCTAGTTTAAACACTCCTCCAACCTTCTAGCCATCTTTCTCCCCAACACAGCTGCCCCTTCCCCATTGAGGTGCAGCCCGTCCCTACGGTAGAGCCTGTAGCCAACAGAGAAGTTGGCCCAGTTCTCCATGAACCCGAACCCCTCCTTCCTACACCAGTTCTTGAGCCACTTGTTAACCTCCCTAATCTCCCGCTGCCTTTCTTGTGTGGCTCGGGTTACAGGCAGTATTTCAGAAAATACTACTTTTGAGGTCCTTGCCCTAAGCTTTTGACCTAAATCCCTGAAATCATTTTTAAGGACTCTCCACCTTCCTCTAACTTTGTCATTGGTTCCAATATGGACCATGACCGCTGGATCTTCTCCAGCCCCTCCCAGTAATCTGTCAACCCGATCCGCGATGTGTCGAACTCTAGCGCCAGGAAGACAGCACACTGTTCGGCGATCACGATCTTTGTGACAGATTGCCCTATCTGTACCCCTAATAATTGAGTCTCCCACTACCAGCACCTGTCTGGCCTGCCCTGCTCTCCTGCTTACTGGAGCTGACATTCCCCTGACTGGCAGAGGAAGTGTCTGGCTGCAGCGGTGCCGTCCCTGAACTGTCATCCCCCTCATCTGCCAACCGTGCAAACTTGTTGGGGTGTGTCAGATCAGGGCTAGCCTCCCTGGCACTCTTCCCTCTACCCCGCTTTCTTACTGTTACCCAGCTAACTACCTCACTCTCCTCAGCCTCCTCGCTACCACCCTCCCCCACATCTACCCCATAGAGTGCTTGTATATTACGACTTGTATATTTTTGTGGATCTCCAGTTTTTGTGAATCTCCAGTTTTTCAGGTGGGGGTGTGCTTACATATATTTCATATATACATTTATCCCCAATTGATCAGACAGTGGGTAGGTCTGATTTTTAGTGCACCCCTTTCCACATACCCAGTAGAGGAGCGCTATCATATTGATAATTATTATTATATAATACTTTTGAGGGGGCTCTGACAATAAATACTTTTAGTACTCCTCCTGGGTGTGCCTCTTCTGAGATCGGGCTCCAAAGAAGCCGCTTCCCCTGCTTCTACTATAGCTACGCCCCTGCATAGCATGACTCTGTATAACTTTGACGTTGTAGGAAGCTGTAATACTGTACCCACAGGAGTATATAGAACTCTACTTTACCACCACAAGCCTCTAATTTTATACATGGACATGGGGAGGGAAAGATTTCATGAGAGTCATAGCTGAAGTCAGTTTTTCTTGAGTCTGCCTTAGTACATTGTGTCAAATGTATAAAATGTTGTACATTGTCTGTTAAATTTGAAGCATCTTTAAACCTAACACTTTTGTTTGGAAATGCTACTCCAGTGAGTTTGCAACTTTTTTGTGAGTTTGTCAAAAGTCTCATTGATAAATCTGGGTTGAAACTACTTACCACTTTTCAAATCTGGAGTGTGACTGGTGTAAAAATGCTAAAAGTTGTTTGGCAAGTAAGGTCAAATGCCCTATTTGGCAACTTTTAATATCCAGAATTCTGGAGTGCACAGTGTGATAAATCTTGAATCTAAATCTGAATCCTGAATATCTGTATCTGGCAGAAAAAAAATGGAAGCACTGCTTCTAGAGAACAATGCCTCGATAATACAATGCAGTAAGGAGGCACTATGAAGTATAGAGATCAGAATCCAGAAAAGCCAATAAAACACCATAACATGAAATGTGTGGGATGAGAAACCAGACCTTTCACATATAATGTAATAACATATTGATGTCGTTTGTTTCAACAGAAAAAGTTCCCCCTTGTGTTTCATTACTTTTTAAATTGCATTTCATGGTGACTTATATGAATGAAATGTCACTTTTAAGTAGTAGATAGAAAGTTATAATTTTCTAAAACATTAATGTGGTCGTAAAAACCCCTAACTTGCTATTCCATCATATATTATGAGAAATATGCTTGTGGCGAGAACATTCTGCATGTTAACATACCACAAGATTAAAATCATTTAAAAACTGAAATGTTACACTTCAAATTGAGTTAATTTTTTTTTCTATCATCTCAAGTTGTTCTGAAGTCATCATAACTCCCGCTGAATGGTTTTTAACTTTAATGAAACAATTTTCAACCAGACTGGGATAAAAATGCTATTTGTACCGACATACAGAATAGTCCCTGCATGAGCCATAAAAATGAAATGAGTAACAACTTTAATGCTTCAACTCTTGTTCTGCACAAATCAATATATCAATCAGTCACCAAGTCAACATTTAAAGGGGGCACTTCTTTAAATCTTTCTAATGTCAGCAGTGGTTCATGTGGTTCTTTTTGCTTGGATGCTGCTTGAAGTGAATATGAAGGGTGAAGATATGAAGACAACAGAGAGGCAATGAAAATGCATTTATTTTCCTACTGCTTATATAGCACTGGACCTACTACAGTGTAATCCCTCTTATCCGCTCTAGTAATCCTCACTTTCTCATGTCTCTAGGTTAAATGCACATGCACTCTTAGGGCCAATTTCTTTTTATAATAATACCTGTCCAGGTTACACATTTAAGAAAGGTAATATCATATCCATCCCTAATGTCTTAAAGGTTTCCTGAGGAAGAATTATTTCAGCTGTCAAGAAACAAAAGGTCATAAGAATGTACTTAAAGAGGAGCTGTCATTTTAGTAAATACTTGTATTTCCCAAGAAATAAGAATTCAGGAGAATCTTCCTTACAGCTCTATATTGTGCAGTTCCTCTATTACTCCTCCTAAAAATGTATTAATAATGACAACTGGGTTTTACCAGTTGAGGGTGTGCCCCTACACACCCGGACATCATCCACTCAAATGGCATTCTCACCATGGAGGCAGACCACTCCACTGTTATGCGGCCTGTGGTTAGAGTGGGCCCAGCACTAAAAGAGCATCTGTCAGCAGAATCAATCCTATTAAACCTGGTATCACTGAACTTGGGGGAGATACGGTATATTAATGTAGTTATGCCACTTGTCTGATATAAATACTGCACATCGAGAAATATAGTGTTCAGGATAAGCACCATTTATAAAGATCAATGTAAACCATCAGTCTACCGGAGCCCAGTACACATGATATATACAGATATACATGTCATGTATGTACACAGTGACCTTTCTATTTATATGCGTATCACATCACAGGTGGACAACCTGTGACACTGGAGTGAAGACACGTGTTGGTGACCTATTAAAGGGAGTCTTTCACCACAAATGTCCATTATATAACATTAACACCATTTTATACATAACAGTCCCCATATTAAAATGCTTCTTACCATATTGTTGTCCGTTGCAGGGTTGGGCTAAAAAAGCCTTTTATTCGATATGCAAATGAGGGTCTGAAGGTGCCCAGGGGCGGTGCCAAGGCCCCTCGCTGATTTTCATATCCAACCACTCCCCTTTCACCCCTTTGGCCCGTCCTTTGTTTGGCTGATCACCTCCTTCCTACGTTCTGAAATCCCCCGCCTGCGCTGATGAATGGGATGTCCATGTCTGGGTACTGTATGACCCATTATGGTCAGAGGCATCAGAGTTTCGAGTGCGCATGCGCCGGCCCGTACATAACGTTCCAACCCGCGCCGCATCAGAGGGCTGTCATCGGTGCAGGCGTGGGATTTCAGAATGGAGGCAGGAGGTGTTCAGCCAAACAAAGGGAAGGTCAAAGGGTGATAGGGGAGTGGTTGGATATAAAAATCAGCGAGGGGCCTGGTTACATGCCGTTGGAACGCAGCCCTTGGGCTCCTTCAGACCCTCATTTGCATATTGAATAAAAGTGTTTTTTAGCCCAACAACAGACCGAAATATGGTAAGAAGTATTTTAATATGGGGACTGTTATGGACAAAATGGTGTTAATGTTATATAATGGACATTTGTAGTGAAAGACTCCCATTAATGTTTGTACAAAGTCTTGATAATGTTCCAGTAAATTGCAGCAAGATCACTTACTGGTTTATATGTTAGCTGCCCATGGGTCAGAGAAAAGTCTAATTGTTAGGTCCCACCGAGTTGTAGGCATGTCACTCAAACTACTGCACTGACGAGAGAAGCAGAGCACAGCAAGACAAGAGGCAACGGAGGTGGAGCAGAGCAAGATGAGAGGCAGCGGTGAAGCACCAGACTTGTGCGGCAGTTTATGACAGGTTTATATTGCTCTCCCCCTCCCTTCAGTGCACTTTCAGCGATTTCCAGCCCTCTGCGCGCTAGTATTAATGCAGGAGCCATATTGCTCAACCCTATCCTGAAGCAGGGCTAAGCTTCTGAACAAACTACATGCTCGCTGCCCGGAACTGCATGTCCCGGGCTTCAGCCGATACGATTTCCACACCTCTGGGCTTGTTTAGATGTTCCTATGACACGAATTTTGTCATGAGGACGCAGGAGTGATTTTCTTCTGATGACTTTTCCATGAAGGCCATATTTGTGCAGGTGTCACTGAACAGTAGAACAATGTACTACAACTCCAGAGTCTACTAAATCTTCCTGAAGGTCTTTTGCAGTCAAGCGAGGGTTCTGTGTTGCATTTCTAGAAATCCTATAAGCAGCTGTCTGTATGAAAACACTTTGCTATATACTTACAGCCTGCTCTTACTTGGTGGGCCCTCAACCATTTTCATTTTCTATGTTAGGCATTTGCTTAGAAGAACCCATGGTGGCCATTTTTTTTGGGGGGAACAAGGTTAGAAGAGTCACCTGGCCTTCCCTAACGATGATTGTGGGACATGCCTTAACCCTAACAGGCTACTTAAGGTCTAAGACCCTCGTCAAATGTATCTGAGCACTGAAATCTCCTTGGGTTCCCATACTTTTGCAAGGTGCTTCTTTCCTTTTTTTACTTTAAAATTGCACAAAACCAAAATAAAACACTGACAGTGCTTAAAATGTTGAAAAGTGTGTTTCATCTTTAGCTTTATGCCTTTTGCAGATTATTTCTTCTTCAACTTGCTCAACTTTTCAGAGTAACAGTAATTTTGTCCAGGGGTGCCCAAACTTTTGCATGCCACTATATGCTCAACTTTTGCTAAGAGAAAAATATGGCAAAGGAACAAGGCTGGTGTGTATACTGCCACATTGCTCACACCGTCCATTACCGATAACAGTTCTCCCTTATAATGATTATTTCTAAATTATGAACGATTTTACTTGATAAAAAAATAAGGTATTATGAGCAGCATGGATTTCCTTGTTGATTTATTTTCTCCTGCTCATTAATGTTTTTAATGGCAGTTGCTGCTGCCATACACCTGGTATGGGTGAGATTATCACCTTGTTTAGTTTGGTTAATTTGGGAAGGAGTTTTTGATTGGTTAGCCTTCCTTCAAATTGTCATGTTTTCTGTGCTTTTTCAATCCAGAATTCTAGTATTTGCAGTGCCCTGTTCCTAGCTTATTTGTGTTTTGCCAGTTTATCTTGGGATCTGTAGTGCTACTGCTGCCAGAATTGAGGTTCCTTGTTTAGCTTTCATTCTTTTTAGTGTCTGTTTGTAAGTTTGTTTTCGATTTGTCTCTACATTCTTCTTGTTTTGTTGGCTAGTATTTCAGAACAGAGTTACTTTCTGTCAGTATCATTTATTTCTGTTCACTGTCATTCATCTGTTCTCAATCTGTATACCATCACCATCTTATTTCTGCTCCATTGCCTATTCCCATCTCCTTCATCCATTTACCATCATCATTCGATCCTTGTGATTTGTTGGTGATTTTATTACTTCTAGATATTTTTTGGCCTGTCAGTGTTGACACATGCTTCATAATATATTGTATTTTTCTCCCTATAAGATGAACCTGCCAAAACAGTATAATAACCCTGGCCCCTTCCAGCCCGGGAAAGCAGTGAGACACATGTCATGACGTTGCCGCTGGGCCAGGCATGGAAGAGAAGGTGCACAGGGAGATGAGCTGCGGTTAGTGAATGAAAGGACCATCAGCTCCCCTGTGCTCCAGCAATGAGCCTTCCATCTGTATAAATGGAATCGCTCATAGCAGCTAGCCCGGTACCCCCTGAGAGCTGGCATCTAGGGCAGACGGCCCCCCTTTGACACGCCACTGCGCAGTGGGCCCTGGCACTTGCCTGGGTATGCCGGGTGATGATGCTGGCCCTGGCAGCTACTCTGAAGAGTAAGCAATTATAGGGAACAAATGGTTTATTCCCATAAAATACCTGTTCACTTGGTCCATGCAGATGTGCCTTTCGTTTGCATGCATTATGTCTATACAGAATACAAGGCCATTTTGTTGGAAGGAGTTTCCTACCTACCAAGTATAAAATTGATTTGATATCAATACCAGACATAGTGCAATTAGTACCAGCAGTAATACAGAGTAAGATACAATAGTACCAGCAGTAATACACTCAGACTTCCATCTATAGTAATAGTGGCATCAGTAGTATAGACATAGTACCAGTAGCATTATACACCATAGTACCAATATTAATAGCAGTAGTACACACACAATACCAGCTGTAGTAATAATAGTACCATTAGCATTTCGCAGATAGTACCAGCAGCAGTATACACAAAGAACCATCCATACACACATAGTACCAACAACACAAGCTATTGTACACACATAATATCAGGCATAGTGCCAATAATACCAGCTGTAGTACACACATAGAATCATCCATACTACTAACATTACCAGCAGTAGTACATACCTAGAATCATCCATACTACTAACATTACCAGCAGTAGTACATACCTAGAATCACCCATACTACTAACATTACCAGCAGTAGTACATACCTAGAATCATCCATACTACTAACATTACCAGCAGTAGTACACACATATTACCATAGTACCAATAGTACCAGCTGTGGTAAACATAGTAGATTTGAGCAGCTGTACCTCACCTACTAATTGCTCATACAGGCACAAAAGCACTACTGTTAAAATATAAAAATTATTATCCCATACAGCAAATGGTGAAACAGACAAAAAGGCAAAATGGACGATTTGCAGTTTTTTTTGTTGCTTAAAAAGTGATTAAAATATCATACACCCCCCAAAATGGTATCAATGAACAGTACAGATAGCCCCACAAAAAATGAGCCCTCAGACAGCTCTGTAGACATAAAAATAAAACAGTTATGGGGTCAAATTAGTTTTTTCAGTATTAAAACTATAAGTATGTGGTATCATTGCAATCATACTGACCTGAAAGTAACAGGACAGTTTTACCATATAGTGAATGCTGTAAAAACAAAACCCATAAAACTATAGCGGAACTGTGTTTTTTTCATAATTCCACCTCATTTAGAATTTTTTTCCTGCGTCCCACTACATTGTATGCAACTCACAAAAAAACAAGCCCTCATACTATGTGAATCTAAAAGTAAAAGAATTATGACTTTGGGAAAGCTGGGAGTAAGAAACCAAAATGAAAAAACAGAAAATTGTCTGTTCCTGAAAGGGTTAAAAAAGCGTAAAAGCCCTTGTCTATCTTGGATATAACAGTGTAGAAATGAAATACATAGCGATTTCATCTGTGATGGCATTAAAATGTAATTTGTACAAACAACCCATCAAGGACTCACTATGGAACATTGAAGCATCTAAAATGAAACAAAAGTGCTTTCAAGATGTTGATCCTCTAAAACTGCTTTATGGAAATGTACTGCATGTTTTTGTATTACATTTTTATTATGAATGAAAATTAAAATGATTACATGTAGTGAAGAGACAACATAACAGAATGGAAAAATACAGATGAAAGGAATGAATGCAGCTATAACTGTCAGACATCTTGTTTCTGATTTTGCCAGATCAACTATTCTTATAATAACTGAAGGTTTACTTAAAGGGTTTCTGTCACTACAAATACCTAAATTAAACTGGCTGAGTGATGTGCTAATGTCAGCTGAACGTAACAAGCGTATTCCTAGTTTTATCCAAATTAGCCTCTAGGAGCAGGGGGGCGTTGCTCCTGCTCCTAGAGGCTCCCTTCTCCCATCATTCGCATCCTCCTGCAGGCCCTGAGTGCATCGTAAATCTCGCGCCTGTGCCGTGCCATTCAGTATTCAGCGGTATGGAAGTCGGCAGCCAGAAACTATCCTTCCTTCACTATGCCTGCGCCGAATACTGAACGGCAGATTTACCATGCACTCAGGGTCGGCAGGAGGATGCAAACTCTGCCTGGCCCTGTCAATCAAGACTTGGAGGGAGGTGACAGAGGTGGCAGAACGGAGCCTCTAGGTGCAGGAGCAACGCCCCCCCTGCTTCTAGAGGCTAATTTGCATATTATAAAAGTTACATTTATGGAGTAACGGGGGCATGGATAAAACTAGGAATAGGCTAGGCTAGTTAGGTTCAGCTGACATTAGCACATCGCTATTGTCAGCCAGTTTAATTTAGGTATTTCTGGTGACAGAAACCCTTTAAAGAGTCACTATACTTTCATACAATTTCATTTCCTTTAATAGAGAATGGTATAACTAGCAAATCTCTAAATCATTTCATTAAAAAAATATGCCTTTTCCTAAATTCAGGTTCGGTTCCAACTGAAACCAAAACCCGAGTAACTTCGGCTCATCTGAGCACATACATTCTCCGTACAGTATTCAAACGAAGTATTCAAACAAAGTTTTATGCGAATCGACTTCACTCATCCCTACTAGTGGAAACTGTACTTTGGTCTTTTGAATAAAAATTAGACATTTTGGTTTTAACCAGCATCATCTTTGTGAGATGCAGGAAAGATGAGCAGATGGTTTTTACATGTGTGGTTCCCAACATGAAGCATAGAGGAGGAGGTGTGATGCTTTTAGGGTGCTTTTCAGGTGACACTGTTGATGATTTATTCAAAATCCAAGACACACTTAAATAGCATGGCTAAGGGTGCTTTCACACTAGCGTTTTTCTATTCCGGCGTAGAGATCCGTCGTCGGGTCTCTATGCCGGAAAGAAACTGATCAGGATTATCCCCATGCATTCTGAATGGAGAGAAATCTGTTCAGGATGCATCAGGATGTCTTTCGTTCAGTATGTGAACATTTTTTGGACGGGTAAAATACCGTAGCATGCTGCGGTTTTCTTTCCGTCCTGGGATGTGGAGCAAAACGGATCCGTCATGACCCCCAATGGGAACGGATCCATTTTCTCTGGCACATTCTGCCACAATAGAAAACGGATCTGTCCTCCATTGACTTTCAATGGAGTTCAAAACGGATCCGTTTTGGCAATGTTAAAAAATAGTTAAAGTTAATACAAGCGGATCTGCAAAATGGATGCATGCGGTTGTATTATCTTAACTGAAGCGTTTTTTTCCGGCATAGAGCCCCGATGACGGAACTATATGCCATATGTTTGAAAGTACCGTTACCCTAAGTTCACACTTGCGCGTTTTACAGCGCGTTCGAACGCGCTGTAAAACGCTCAACACATGCAAACCAATGCTTCCCTATGGGACTGGTTCACATTTTCGCGTTTTACAGCGCGTTCGAACGCGCTGTAAAAAGCCCTACGCATAAACAAGTACTTGAGCTTTTTTTGGGGCGTTCGTCGCGCGGATTGTGATTGACACCACAGGAGTCAATCACAAGAACGCGCATACGACGCGCGTTTCCTTTTTGCAAAAACGCTTCAAGAACGCTCAGGTCTGAACCCAGGGTTACATTGCATTCTGCAACAACATTCCATCCTATCTGGTTTGCACTTAGTTGGACCATCAAACACACCTACAGGCTATGTAAGGACTACTAACATTGCTGAAAGAATGGGTCATTCTAAAAAGCTCACTGAACTCGAGTGATGTACTGTAAGATTCCACCATTGCAACAAGTTAGTTTGTAAAATTTCTCCCATCCTAGATATTCCAAAATTAACTCTGAGTAGTACTATTGTAAAGTGGAAATGTTTACGAACCACAGTGACTCAGCCATGAAGTGGTAGACCACGTAAATTTACAGAATGGGGTCGCCAAATGCTGGAGCGTTTTGTGCATAAAAGTCCAAACCTCTTCTGGCATTGACATCAGCACAAAAACTATGCATTGGGAGCTTTATGGAATAGGTTTTAATGGCCGAGCATGTAAAGCACACCACCACTAGACTATAGAGAATTGGAAGTATGTTCTGTGGAGTGATGAATTTCGCTTCTCTATCTGGTCTGAGTTTGGCAAATGCCAAGATAATATTATCTGCCAGACTGCATTGCACCAACTCTAGTTTGGTGGAGGAGACATAACTATGTTATTTTTCAGGGGTTTATTTTTCAGGGGTTGGCCTGGTAACCAAGACATTCTGGACAATTGTATATTTCCAAATTTGTGGGAACTGTTTTGGGGAAGGCCCTTTTCTGTTCCAGTATGACTGTGCCCCAGTGCACAAAGGAAGGTCCGTAAAGGTTTTAACTGCCAACTCTATAATAATGGATATGAATTTAGAAAGGGTGGCATAAAGGTTCTTGTAGGGAAGATGTGTATGATTCCTTGTCCTTTTGTCCATAACATGAGGTCAATTACAATGGCTCAATGGCAGCTTTATGGCATAAAAAAGTTGCAACTTTTTAGACAGCACTAGTCGCAACATTATGTGCAAATAGTGATCTAGGCCACCCTGGCCACTTTCCAAAAAGGGGACATGGCATGTGTGGCTGAGGTCATTAGTTCTAGTATATTTATCGAAATCTGGACTAGATATGAGTTGAAGCAGATTTCAATCTAGGTGCACAGACTGCTGGAGAATGCACTTAATTTATAATGAAGCATCATAAATTAGTCGCAACGAACATCAAGAATGGTATATGAATGCCAGTCTTAATAATTGACCTCCAGGGTATGAAATGCTTTATATAGCATCTTCCACCTGCATTACACTCACTTATTCCCATTTGAGGATTCCTTGAATAAATATGAGATCTTGTAATATTTGTGCCAAAGGGAAAGAATGAAACAAAAAGCTTAGAACTCAAATGAGGTTTTCTTGTTCTTAAAGAATATGTACACCTTCGGGGGCAATTTTTGTTGATGATGCATTTTACACATTTTGGCTAAAAATCAAATTTTCAATTGGTCTTCATTAAAAATATTGAGCCATTCTGTCATAAAGGGCTAACTGTTTTTCTAACTGTGTGACTGGTACTTTCATTTTGTGCAGGTTACTTTACAATCCTTATCTCTAAACTAGTAAGAGGTCAGAAACACTTATTTAAGGCACATTATTATCAGTAAGATATGAACTGAGCTACAATGAATGTTTATAAGGTCAAACAGCAGAGAAAAAGAGTCCGTCTGCTCCCCAGATGACGGAAAAGACAGAAAATCCACAGGCAGCTAGTAGGGCACCTCTGCTTAGTACAGAAAAAATGACTCCCTATTTTTAATAAAGACCAATAAAAAAATTATATTATATAAACGCTTCAGTTTTGTCCCTATTCATTGTCAATAGGGATAAAACTGAACTGAACTGAACAGAACGCTCCAAAATGCATTCCATTCCGTTTAATTGCGTTCCCATACCGGAGAGCAAACAGCAACAGGTTGTAGTTTGCTTTCCGTCCTGGTATGCGGAGCATGACCCTAATGCAAGTCAATGGTAACGGATCCGTTTTCTCTGCCACAATAGAAAACTGATCTGTCCTCCACTGACTTTCATGACGCATCCGTCTTGGCTATGTTAAAGATAATACAACTGGATCTGTTCATAACGGATGCAGACGGTCGTATTATCAGTAAAGGATGCGTTTTTGCTGAACCCTGCCGGATCCAGCAAAAACGCTAGTGTGAAAATAGCCTAAGAGAAAAAAGGCATTTCCTTTACATGTGACTTGCTCTGCAGAATGCACACAGTGCAAGTGAACTGAGCAAAGGTAAATTGCCTCCTTGAAAGTTCAATATTTCTCTACACAGCTGACAGATTTTTAGGACACTGATCCATAGAGGAGATTAGGGACTGAAAAGATTTTCTTAGTGGAAAGCAGTCCTGCTGTTTGCACTGTAAATACTACTTGGAGTTTTTTTTAACAGTTTGATATGAAGCATACTGTTTAATACATAAAATATTCAGAACGAGGAAGCTTTATTATGCGTTAAGGTAGATGGTGCAGTGATTCCAATCACTGAACGAATAAAGCATGGAAGGATTCAGAATAGGAAAACTCTAATCACTTTTCTGAAAGGATTTAGCATTTCTTCCAAACAAAGTGCATAGCAGATAACTTTCCATTATAGCTTCTGTGGCTATTTCTGAGAAGAAGTAGAGGTGAACAGCAGTCCAGCCGCCATAGATTTCAGTGTAGGCACATGAACTGCCTGGAGAAGCTCCTAATTTCTGATGAGTCATCCGTGAGCGCAGGATATATCATAGTCGTAAAATGTTGGTCTATGATAAATTTCACCCTATGAGTATCGGCTTACATACATCTAATGTGCATGGCCAGCTTTAGACTCTACCAAGACTTCTGTGGCTCAATAAATCCCTCTTGTTTCTGGTACGTCTGTTTCTCACTTTACTTTCCTCCAAGCAAAATTGTATTTGCCACTAAGCTGAGTCTTCTCATAACATGCCCTGTTATACTGCAAGGACAGGACCACATCTATAATAATTTATGAATTCCCTCTACCCCATCTGCTTCCATTATTGCCATTACAGCCTCTACTCTCCTATATTGTTTTCTTTAGATTTTAGAAAATAGGAGAAGCCACATCGAATTTTTGATAAGTTCGCTCATCTCTACTTTTTGGACCAGGCTATATTCTTGTTAAAAGAGGTTATGTCTAGGGAGTGTTGGTATGGTTTACTGATGTCATGAATGAGGGAAGGCATTCCAGAAGAACAGAGAAGCTCAAAAAAAGACTTGTATGTGCAGTGTGAGGAGATGATTAGAATGGTAGAGAGGAGATTGTGAATGCCACAGTAGAGGTTGCATGGGTGCGTCCCGAATAGGAATTTCTTATTGAGGTTAGTGAGAACTGCGCACATTCTAACACAATAGGCTCCACCTAGTGATGGCTGTCCCGGAACCACTGTGACCTGGGCTCCTGGAGGGGGCTGATGGCCAGCCTCCTTCCTAGCGACTACGGTCCTAGAAATTTGGAGACCCCCCTTGTTTGGTTGAACCGGGTGTCCGGAGCCATCAATTTCCCAATTCAATACAGGCTCTGGAAACCCAAGCCAAAAAAAAATCCAGCTCAAGCATTCCTGTCGTCCTTTTTATTTAGGCACCCAAATGCACTATAAAATCTTTTCAAGGCCTTTCATACACGTTCTCCCAAGTTTCAGACTTCATTGTATACTTTACTGCTATCAGTGCTACTATTTGAAGACCTGTTGTTAAAGGGGTCATCCAATTCTCACCCGAGTCAATCTGGATCCCTGCATGGCCAACGCTGCATCTCCCTGTCATGTTGATCAAAACACCCAGCAACGGGGGGGTGCATCCAATAGCAGGCTGCGATGGTGACTAGCCCCCTTGCATCACAGGTGACATCACCCATGATGCTAGGGAGGCTGGTCACCGTTGAGGCCTGCTATTAGCTGCACCTCCCCATCACCAGATGTTTTGATCCATGCGACGGGGAGATTCGTCCATTCCCAGTCATTGCGCCCAAAGAAATGCGCAATGGGCAACCACTTGAGGGACTGAGAGCGGTAGGTGGCATTAGAAGAATGAGAGGAGAGGTGGATGAGTCATATAGCAGGGTTTAGAATACAGATGTAGTACACTCTAAATCAGAACAGCTGCACTATGCAAACAGCGTAGAACCATGTGGCATGCTATGTTAATAGTAGAACACTGATGGATCCTACAAAGGAGTTACATGTGTTACAGGAGTCTAGACAGGAGATTTTACAACATATTTAAAAGATATTATTAGATAATTAATAAAACGGAGTTAAATGATGATAGTCTGTCTGCATTCACCACTAGGGGGTGCTTAGGAGCATCCCAAATAGGCATTTCTTATTGAGGTTAGTGAGAACTGCGCATATTCTAACACAATCGGCTCCATCTAGTGGTGGCTGCAGACAGCTAGAATTTTATTACATACATTCCTCTAAGGCTTTAAGGGAAGCCTTAAGTGTTAAGGGAAGCATCATGAAGAATGGGCCACCAATCCCTACAATAACGTATAGTAATTAAAGTTGTAGGTGCACTTTAGTCTTAAATTTAGCTGATTTGTTGCTATAATATTTGATCTCTACGTGTTTTAATTATGCTCTTTCTTTACTCTGTTTAATCTTCATCATAGGGATAATAGGGTCGTCTTCACCTACAGCTATAATATTGTTATATTGTCATCAGCATATTCTAGTTACTCATCTGTAAAATCATAGTATTCAATTCACCAACTCAAATAATGGTCTACACACTGATATGACATTTACCAAACATTATTAATATTAAATGTGTGCACAGTTTGCTTCCACAATTAACATATTAATTACTCATGGATTAATGGCTCGTGAGAGTTTGCATTATTCTATCTATGCTCATGTCTCTGGTTAACGTCCATTAATTGGGGGGTTTCATTTTAAAAGTAATAGCAAATTGCACAACATTATCGCATCAACTGATTTGCTACTTTGGTATCTATTCCAGGCCAGAGCTGAATCATTTTGGTACTTTTTAGCAAATTATACACTGCATGGCTTAATACTCATAATAATTACATGCAATTACTGAGGTAAGAGGGAGTAGAAGTGGGTCAAATAACATTAAGCATATAGAATTCATTTTTATACATTTTAAAATTACAAGACAGAGAAAATAAATATGTTTAATGATATAAGGAGGGGGACACAATACTATAGTTACATTGCAAAAAACTCATTGGTGACATACCTCGGTTCGGATGGCACACTGAGCTATTTTCGGAAGCCTCATAGAAATAAACGGAGAGCACACTGCATAAGCGCGGCCTCTGCTCCATTCACTTCTATGGAAATGTTGTAAACAGCCAAGCCAGTGCTCAGCTATTTCTGGCACTTTTGGCATAAATAACAGGAGGACGGCCACACGTGCTCTCGTTCTTTTTGGGAGCTCCGTTTTACAGATAGCTGTGGGTCCCAAAGGTGGAACCTGCACCTATCCTAGGGATTTGTCACTAATGTTCAAGGTGAGACAACCCGTTTAAAGGTGTACAACACATATGAAAAAGATAAGATAATTAGAAATGCTATGTACTCATAACTTTCAGTTATGATTCCATAGAGAAACAAAAACAATAGAGTTTTATTTGTTTAGCAAGTAAGCAGTGTAACAAACATTTCTTGTTTTTATGCCGCAATAAAATACCAAGCCGAGGTAGTCATGATTACACCAAGCTATGTATACATGCAATCACTAAGAAAAGACATAATGAACCACTATAATAAACCCTGCCAGCATGATTTTTGTATTGTGGGCTCTTTTCCCTGCTTCCCCAACAAACACATTTAGTGATATTGTGCAGATTTGTCTATCCATAATAGGTTTTCTCTACTGCTGCCGTCTTTATTTGTCTCCCTTGTTGGTTATATTTCACCTACGTTTTATTCATGCAATTATGGTAGATTTTTTAACATGGAACACATTCTACTCACTTTGAACCTTTGAAACAAATCTTTTCTAGATACATCCATCTCATATCCATTTTATTATAGTTTGTGGTATATTTTTATGAGGGTAGATATACTGTATCAAATCGAAATATGTAATATAAGCAAGAAATTGGGAAATTATGGCTTAAGGTGGATTTACACGGCCCGATACTCGAGCAGATGATTGGGAACAAATGTTCCTGTGAATGCTCATTCCTGATAATCTGCCTGTCTACCAATCACCCTATGAATGAGCGAAACGCTCATTCATTATGTTGAAACTGTCGCTAGTGCTTGCAAGAAAATTATCGTTTTAGGCAGCAAATCATACGGTGTAAAGAACGATCTGCTGCCCAGAAACCATGCAGCTGTATGAGGATGAGTGAGCACAATAGCGACCGATCATCTTCATACTGTGGAGGCGATCACTGCATGTAAACGCTTCACCCCCACTGAGCGAGCAGATAGATAGATATGACATTTTTTTCTATACTGTGCTATTTCTCTGTCTGAAGTGACTAGCAGTCGTCACAGAAAAAAAGAATCATTACTGCATTTTATTAGAGCCAGCCGAGCCCATTTTGTACCTAAAGGAACTGTGCAAGAATGGTGGTGGTGATGGTGGTAGTGATGGGGGTGGCGGCAAACCGTCCCATTTGGCTGGACCTGTAAAGGGAAGCTTACTTACCTGCTTCCCGGTGCTGGCTCCCCAATGTTTCTTCTCCCAGCCTGTGATGCTCCTCTGGGTTCCCTCGCTATAAACATCCAATTTGACATCATCTGCCACCAATCACTGGCCGTAGCGGTGACTGGATCCCCTTGCATCATGGGACCAGATGTTTACAGTGAGGGAGCCCAGTGGATTGGGAGAAGGAAGAAGGTAAAAGAGCTTCTTTTTATAGGTCCAGCCAAGTGGCGGGTTTGTCAATCCTCCTCCCCACAACCCCTTTAATGGTGACATACATAATGTTATATTTATCAGTGTTAGGGTGGGTTCACACTGGCGTTATGCCACTCCGTTATAAGTTCTGTTTATAACGGAATATAACTGAATGCAAAACAGAAGCCTTTTAGAGGCATTCCGTTTTGCTCTGTCCTAATAGAAGTCTGTGGGCAAGCAGAACCTATAACGGAATGCCATAATGCTAGTACGAACCCACCCTCAGTAATATGGTGATGATATGCTTACATGATTACTTGATAATTTTAATGTATTACATCAACAAGAAAATCTGAATCGGAGTTACTAACACAAAACAACATGCATTGCAGAAGCTATACTGTATGCCCATTTAAATGTTGTAATAGACCCACAAACAAAAACCCTTATTACCTAGAAATGCAAGAATCTGAGTTTTGCTTAAAATACTGAATTAGATCTCATAATTTGTCTAATGTCCAAAGAAGTCCAAACTCAAAGAGACTTACACATATAAAGAAAAAGCTTGCACAACAAAGTAACAAGTTTGTATCAGATTAAACCTCACATGCCCGACCCTTTGTTTATGTAGAAGATAAGACACTGCTTTTTATTTCCTTAACAGATTTACAGAGGACCTGTCCCTGCTCCTGACATGCCTGCTTTAGTAACTATGTGCATCCTCCATGTAATAACAATTCTGGGGCATCTATTCTTATGGCTCTATGTTGCGCTATTCCTGTGTCATTTCTACTATAAGTTATGCATGAATTGCTAGGAGTTTGCAGTAAGGGTACAGAGGGGTGGTAACAAGTTGGGGGGGGGGGGTGTCCCTGCACAGTCTGACTCTTTCCAGTCAGTGCTGCCATTGTCAGTCTGTGCAGACTGGTCTGTACCCTTACTGGAGATGGCTGGCAATTCATTTATAACTTCTAGTAGAAATAATAAAGGAATGGCACAACATAGAGCCATAAGAACAGATGCCCCAGAATGGTTGTTACATGGGGAATGCATGAAGCTATTAAAACAGGCATGTCAGGAGTGGTAAAAGGTCCTATTTAAGGCACTACAGATGCCTTGCAGATACTGACCCATTCTGCTTTACTGAAATACACATACAGCTTTGTATGGAGATCAGGGAAAGTCAATTTAAGATGATGAATCCGTCACATGGTGGGCCCCAATGGAACCCATCAGACCCTAATGACTTGTAATGGGATCCATCATGGTATCTTGTCATGTTAGAAAAAAATTGTACAGCAAATGTAATGGAGTTGGCAATGGAGGCTCCAAATGGACACTCTGATGCACATGTGTACTCAGCCTCAGCTAAATGGGATATTTTTTGATACATATTGCTAAGGGGATAGCTAGGCGGGATCAAGTAGGATATGTGTAGAGATGAGCGAACACCTGGATGTTCGGGTTCGAGAGGTTCGGCCGAACTTCCGGAAAATGTCCGGGTTCGTGATCCGAACTCAACCTGAACTTCATCCCGAACCCCATAGAAGTCAATGGGGACCCGAACTTTTGGGCACTAAAAAGGCTGTAAAAGACACCCAGAGGGATAATATACCGCAATAAACGCATTGCGATTACAACTTTGAGCTAACGATCACCATGGGAACGCCTCCTCCAGTAGAATGTACTGTCGGATCTGAGAATTAAGTTGAAATCGCAATGCGATTCTTATATATTTGCTTAATCGCATTGCGATTTCAACTTAGCATTGCTAAATAATTCCATCCATATCGTTAACTTACTGAGTCAGTAAGTTAACGAATATGGATGGAATTATTTAGCAATGCTAAGTTGAAACGGCAATGCGATTAAGCAGATATATAATAATCGCATTGCGATTTCAACTTAATTCTCACATCCGACAGTACATTCTACTGGAGGAGGCGCTCCCATGGTGATCGGTAGCTCAAAGTTGTAATCGCAATGCGACTAAGTAATACATAAGAATCGCATTGCGATTCCAACTTTTTAGTACTCAACTTTTAAAATCGTACACCACTTTAAGTTCCAAAGTTGCAATCGCGTTCGAATAGAACTTAAAGCTGTCTCTTAGTCAGTTTTAGTATTGGTGTGTTGTAATAGAAGTTACATTCGTACGCGAATATAACTTAGAGCAATACAGTCAACTTTACACTGTTAGTTTTATTATCGCGATAATACAACTATTCAAGAATCGTGGTACGATGCGTCTGTACGTGTGTGCGTTACCTGGGACACTATTCTATTTTGCCAGCCACAGCTGAAACCACTGATTTATGGTATTGCTATTTTGGCAATTGAATTTAACCCTAGAAAATAATCTATCCTTTGCCAGACAGCAGACAGTATTATACTTGTCTAACCAAAGCTGGAACACCAGATTTAGGGATTGGTATTTGGGCAATTGTATTTAACCCCTTAATAAAAATATAGAAATTTCTTTCCTGAGTTTCTAGGGGTGACAATTAGCACAGCCAAGCCCCTGATGTAGGATATAGCAAAAAAAAAAAACTAGTATTGATGGATTGATGGACTTGGTGGCAGCTTCTTCTGGCGCACCACAAGTCACAAAATGGCGCCGATCAACCCAGAAAATAAGTGACAGAAAAACGGTCTGTGCAGCCTAAAAACCAGCGAGCAAGTAACTAGCAGAAGTTCAATGATTCTCAGCTGTAAATTGATCCGTTCATTAGGTGCTGTTGCTGACTTTAACCTGCCTAATCTCGCCCTGACAGAAGCTGCGTCCTCTCCCTACACTAATCAGAGCAGTCTGACGTGCGGCGCTACGTGACTCCAGCTTAAATAGAGGCTGGGTCACATGCTGCACTTGGCCAATCACAGCCATGCCATTAGTAGGCATGGCTGTGATGGGCTCTTAGGGCAAGAAGTAAAACGCTAGCTGATTGGCTGCTGTGCAGCCCTTCAGAAAGCGGGAAGTAATCGACGAACACCGAACCCGAACCCAAACTTTTTTGAAAATGTCCGGGTTCGGGTCCGGGTCCCGGACACCCCAAAATTCGGTACGAACCCGAACTATTCTCGAACTGTTCGCTCAACACTAGACATGTGCCCCCGCTGCCATTAGGATTGAGGGCAGGGGCTACTGTTCTGTGCAATTGTGAGTTAAAGAAAGCAGCTGATTGCTGGGCAGCATACCAGTCCTCCCCAGGAAGCATCCTACTGCACTGTTAGGGGGCTGTATCCATCAGGACCAGTGTTTGACTACCCACATCTCCTCTTCTCTGGGCTTTTGGGATCACAGGTTGTACAGCCCCTGATCACTGTCACTCCCACACTGAAGACTAGACCGAGACTTAGCCATGTTGCCTGCACAGTAATGCATGCATTTTTGCACATGCAGAAGCTTAGCTGCACAAATCTGTATGCACTACTGTGTAGGCAACAATGGTACATGTCAGTCTCTGCTACCACCAATGAACTGTCAGTGCGAGAGTGACAGACGCACACCTGCATACATACTGACTTGCCTATTTCTCTGGGATGCTGGCCTCTCATCTGAGGTAAGGGCGCTGTGAAGACTGTTGGGAGGAAGTGATTGCAGGGCCAGTCCTCAGTGTTGTTTGCACTGATATGCGAAGCAATGTGGAAAGCAATGATATACGAGGCAATATTGGGGACTCAGTTTTAGGTGCTGTTCCTATTCCGTTTTCATGGGCAGTTAAAATTAGCAGTGTTATGGTAGCTTTGTGGTTGCCATTGTTGTGTGGTCCCTGTGGTTAGCACAATTATTTTGGTTCTTTGAATGCCAATACCATGGGGACTGAGGTGGCTTTAACAATGATTGTGCATTTATGAATATCATCCCACATACCCCAACAAAATACTGAATATATCCCTGAGCACAGATGTTTTTTTTTCCATCCTGCTGGGTCTCCACCCATTTCTAAATCCTCCCCACTTACTATATTTCCCAACATTTCCCATGCCCACCAATCTAAATCAATATCATATATACTGTGTGCATTGTTTGACATCATTGCTTGTATAGTATAGTGTAAAACCTCCTGTCGGCACAGTTTTCAATTGCGCCTCTGCTTCCTCGAGATGGGGGAGGCACCAAATTGAATGCTTGCCCCAGGTGAAGGAAAACCTAACTACCCCTATGGTCATCATAAATATCCATGATTACCATTGTGTGCAGTGTACTTGGTATTGCTAAATGGTAGTTCTGGTGGTGCAAATGTCAATCAATGGCTCAGTGGTCTCGAAGCCTGTGTGAACAAGTTCTCCAAAGTAATTTACAGAGTTAAATTGACATTTTCTTCCTCTGTATTTGTGATTGTTTGTGAGAGTCTTCATGACTATTATTCCACTCGGTTGAGTGCCTCTGTGATCCACTTTTGCAATTGCTAATAACTAACTCTGCCTCAAACATATCGAACTCGAACGTCAAATTGCTGTAAAAGTTGTTTCATGAGAAACACAGAAATCAAAGTCCTATCAACAAAAAACTTTCTATTTTGCTACCTCTTATTAGACTCGTAAAATAAAATGATGAGATGTATTCCTGTTGAAAGCAAGGGAAGAGATGACAGTCATTTTGAAAGTGGTAAAAGCCTTCCAATTTATAGTCCTATATTCCTGGACTGAAAAATGAAAGGTAACGAATTATATTGAGTGTTATAGTCTTCCAATAAGACTTCAAAACCCAACTAAAGATGCAATTTGAAATGTTATAATATTCCTTTGCATGTATGATAATAAATAACTATAATTATGTAAATGGAATCACTGCAAACTACAGTGAGGATGATGAAACCAAAGCTGTCATTAACACTCCAAAGTAAACTCATGCTCTTTTCTCAAAAACAACCACTACTGCTATAAAAATGTATGATATATACAAGGTCAGCAGACAAAGTTGTTAAGATTCCACTATCTTGTTGAATCTATAATTGAGGTTATCTCTAGTCAGCAACATTGATGTATGGCTTTCACTTCTACTGTTTCTCCACATAGGAGCAAGATGTTAACTGCTTCAGCGGGATCCAGATACACTTTAACAGCACTGGTGACGCTCAATACAATGTGCATAATACAAATGCATTTACCAAAATTAGAATGCTTCTGAATGTAGTAGCTTGAAAACCCAGCAAAAACAGCAGCAATAAGACAAAAAGTCACTGGGAACCATAATCGCCTAACCAAATTACAATAACCACATATGTAATAAAAAAACATTATTTTTTGTGTCATTCCTGAGGACATACAATACATACAGAATAATATATAAAAAGCAGTATGGATAAGAGCTGTGAAGATTAATGCCCCTACCGGACTCCAGGCCTTTATACATAAATTGGTCACACCTGGAAATGTACCAAGTAGTACTAGTAATCAAATAAATGGTCCACAGGTGTGAATTATACCGCTCACTATCATCAGTGCTATACATACTATCGAAATCCAATCCCCAACATATTTCAATATTGTCTTAACCATCAGTCAATAGGGATATGATCCAATACAAATATTATCATCCAGATATCAAAATAACCCTCCTAATAAGAATAATAAAGGAGGGAACAAGGGAACAGTAAAGAAAGCACTGAATAGATGAGCCATACAGACCAGGATCAAGGAGGGTCAGAAAACCCCTACGTATGTTTCGCCTCACTTCCTTTTGGGGGTGTATTTCTCAGAGTCATACCCTTGCCATACATAGCCTCTGGGGTGTAAACTACACCCAGTTCCAAATTGTCAAACAGTAATCACCTGTGGACTGTCTGGAGCAGCGACCAGCCTGGTGCAGTGGGAGATGGGGTCCAGCAACCTGGCTGCGAAATCCCGCGATATGATACAGAACCACACTCCAAATCCCAAACATGTGGTCCAACAATATGATAGTGCTGCAGGGCCTGTGTATCCACCCCCATTATCAGCCACACCCACATGACCAGGGAGAGCAGTCCCCTTCTCCCGGGTTACGTGGGTGTGGGTATATATAGCAAGGGTATGGCTCAGAGAAAGATGCCCCCAAGAGGAAGTGAGGCGAAACGTACGTCAGGGTTTTCTGCCCCTCCTGGATCCTGGTCTGTATGTCTCATCTATTCAGTGCTTTCTTTATTGTTCCCTTGTCCCCTCCTTTATTATCCTTTATTATTAGGAGGGTTGTTTTGATATCTGGATGATAACATTTGTATTTTTATTGGATCATATCCCCATTGATAGACTGATGGTTAAGACAATATTTGGGGATTGGATCTCGATAGTATTTATAGCACTGATGATAGTGAGCGGTATAATTCACACCTGTGGACCATTTATTTGATTACTAGTACTACTTGGTACGTGGCTTTATACATTTCCGGGTGTGACTAATTTATGTATAAAGGCCTGGAGTCCGGTAGGGGCATTAGTCTTCACAGCGCTTACCTGTACTGCTTTTTATATATTATTCTGTATGTATTGTATGTCCTCGGGAATGACACAATAAAGAATGTTTTTGTATTACATGAGGGGGGGGGGGATGTAGTAGCATGCATCAATTTACTGCTACAATGTACCCTATCTATGATTAGGATATATTATTATTAATTGTAGCAATTTATACTGTCTATTGTACATTACTAAGGTCCTATATGTACCTATTGACTCTCCTTTTTCAATGTTTTTATCGTTGGATCATCTTTTGGCTTCTATCGGGCTAATGTTTACTTGTAATATGTATGCCAGGAAAGAACAAAGCCTTGCATTGATGCTGGAAATACATTCTTACAGTACCTTAATTGGTATGCAAAATAAATGGTTTCCTTGAGGTGTCTGTCTGGACGAACCCTTAGAGAGTCTAAGTGCTTGCTCATTTAGAAAATAATTATTTTCTCTATTTGTTCTTGCTGAGCAAAACAAAAGTACCCCAGCTCCGAAAATTGATTCTTTCAAGGCTTATAACAAGGCAATACCATGCAATTTTTTAGTTTTCACCCAAAATAACAAATGTAAAATTCTTGCTGTATGTTAACTGAATGTATTATCTCTCCAACTATACAGTCTAAAATCTATATTGCAATGATAAATTCCGCTTAAATCTATTTTGTCAATTGTTGTGTTAAATGTGCAATATACTATATGTATACTCTATAGCACCTTATTCCACCCACACAGTCAGTGCACAATTAGCCTTTATTTTTAGTGGAATAAAAGCTGAATGCTATTATGCTATTCTGCGTAAAGAAACAATCTTATGGTCTGAAGTTAATCAACTACATTGTGACATTTCTTAAAATGTAAGCTTCATTCAGTCAGGCAAAGTTTGCAGTATTTATCCAATATGGAATACTCTGCAACAACATAGATAAGTGTTGCATTTTGCACACTTTTAGGGTACTTTCACACTTGTGTTGTGAGGATCTGGCAGGCAGGTCCGTCGCCAGAACAGTCTGCTGGATCTGAAAATCAACGTGTAAATGGAAAGCATTTGTAGACGATCCGGATGCAGATCCGTCTAACAAATGCATTGAAACACCGGATCCGTCTCTCCGGTGTCATCCGGATAAACGGATCAGTTTTTTGTTTTTTTTTGCACTTTTAAAGGTCTGCGCATGTGCAGACTGGAAAACCGAAACCATCTTGCCGGAACACTTGGTGCTGGATCCGGCATTAATGCATTTCAATGGAAAATTATGCCAGATCCGGCATTCCAGCAAGTGTTCCAGAATTTTGGATGGAGAAAATACTGCAGCATGCTGCGGTATTTTCTCCGGCCAAATACCGTAAGAGTGACTGAACTGAAGACATCCTAATGCATACTGAATGGATTGCTCTCCATTCAGAATGCATTAGGATAAAACTGATCAGTTGTTTTTCCGGTATTGAGCCCCTAGGACAGAACTCAATACCGGAAAACTTTAACGCAAGTGTGAAAGTACCCTTAACCTGATCCTGCACTGCGCCATACATTTATTTTTAGTAGTCCACGCTGTATGTAGAGTGACATATATGTAAAAGACCGCCGACAACCTGATGCAATAAACCTTATAGATTGTAAGCCCTCGCAGGCAGGGCCCTCTCTACTTCTGTACCAGTTTGTAACTCATCTTGTTCATGCTTAGTGCAATTGTCTGTCTTATGTATGTGCACCCATTATCATATGTACAGTGCTATGGAATGAATGACGTTTTAATAATAAATAATAATAATAAAAATGGCAGGGAACAGAGCTAATGTTTAATCCTTGAGGCACCTTAGAAACATCACTTATTCATTTTGCAATCCTAGGTCTGATAAACGAATGCACTTGCATAGTACAATCATTAGGGCCACGGCTCCCCAGACAGCTTCTTGCTACTGTGCATGCTCAACTTTCGGGCCAGTTGGAAAGCCAAGTAGAAGGGACTGGCTTACCAGACTGCATATAAAGGTGCCGGGATTATTAAACTAGATCCAATAAATTAGTTTCCTGCATATGTGTTTTCTGCCACAGCCTCACTATATGAACATGCAAAGACCGGTTAGGCAGGAACATCCAGGGCACCAATCAAACATGTAGATACCTTAGGGTAGATTTACTAATAGTGTCTAAAAGTGAGACAGCGTAAACTTAGGCAGTATTAAACTGCCCCAGGTTTATCAAAGTGGCAGATTAATTATAGATCTGGAGCACCTATAGATTGTCTAGTCTAGCTTTTGTTAGCTTTTGTTGGCTATGTTTACTCTAAAAAATGCACCATATTTTTGGCATATTTTCGGCATATGATGGCATGGTAAGCCACACACTCTTTCCAATAAGTCACACCTCCTTATCGGATGAAGCAGAAAGAGTGTCTAAAAGTGCCTGAACTGGTAATAAATGTGGTGCAAGGCATGTACACCAGTTTTTGGGGAAATAACGCTAAACTTCGGGCACATCATTTTAAATAGTAAATCTTCTTGACAGAGACATGTTCTTTAAAAGGAAATATCAGCATCATAAAGGAATCATTTATTGGTTACTTGCATCTGTGGGACAGCCCCTATAAGGCCCAGGGTAGCTACATCCTTAAAAGGGTTCTCCAAGATAATTTAATATATCCCCCAGTTGACTAATAAAAAAGAATGTTACCCACCCCTCTTTCTCCAGCAATGTGGGTCCAGTATATTGGTACATCACTACTACAATTTGAAAACTAGAGGCAGCAGGAGGACTGAACCAGTGGCTCAGAGAATGGTTCTGGAGAATGAGAGGAAGACATTATTTCTTATGGTAATCAGGTGTGTGTGTGTGTGTGTGTAAAGGAAGCTTGTCCAAGCTTTTTAATGATCTCAGACAGCTTCTTTTATGCCCCCTACCCGTTACCTTTGTAATAAAAGTAGTTGCTATGGCACTTTCTTATCTGTAAAAACAGCAAACGTTTAGAAGAGGTTTTAGAGAAGTAGATTTTGCCCGATCGAGTAGTTTGCAGAAGTTACTAATCTGGATATCATAACTCAATCAGATCATGTCAGCTTCAGTAGAATATGGTATAGTATCTGCCTGCACAACAACATGTACATCATTGATGTAATCATTCCCCACAACAGATCCATTAGAAAATACACTTAGATAACTAGTAATGCTGCACATATATATTAATAGAAATAATAGAATAGAAATATTATTTTTACAAATCTGATGGGAAAAGTGTCACAAATTCCAACAACTCCAAGGTTTTATTTTTCTTCATTAATATTGTCATCTCCTTTTTATGACAGACCTAGGGGAGATTTATCAAAACTGGTGCAAAGGGAAACTGACAGTTTACCCTAGTAACCAATCAGATTAATCCTTTAATTTTCAAAAGGGGCTCTAAAAAAGGGAGAATCTTATTGACTGCTATGGGAAACTAAGTTAGTTTTGCTTTACATCAGTTTTGGCAATTCTTTCGAATTGTTTGCAGTGAGCCGAATCTGAAGGTAAAAACAAGGAGGGACCCATTTTGGCACACTGTTAGCTACGACTAAATGAAACCACTTTTTAGATGCTAAAGATGAAAGAAGCACAGTAAAACAGATGCACAATGAAAATGACCAAAAAGAATATACTTCAATCTATATACTGCAAGAGAGCTGTAATGGCATGTTCCAGAGGCGTAACTAGAAAAGACTGGGCTCATATCCAATTTCTGAATGGCTCCTCCTCTAGTAACTCTTCTGCACCCAATTTCCATAGCTGTTAAAGACCGTCCACGCTCACCATAAAACAATCCACCCACTTATTCGCAAAGAATATGAAAATAGAACACTAGTACCAGACTGCTGGAGAACTCAAGAGTTTACAGTATAACATCTGGGCCCTGTACAGTAATTCTGGGCCTGAGTCTGGCTGCTGTGTCTATCATCCATTATGGCCTTTATTGCCATTATACACACACCACAGGCGGCCTGTGTGAAAAGCCCAAGAAGGAACAAAAGCAGCAGTGTGCTATTTGCGCCATGGCATTTGTTTTTACACTAAGTTATGCCTCTAACTCTGCCCCATTCCTATTTATAAACGCCCAATCAAGCCCAGTCCCTAAGTGATGTCCTTCATAGCAGAATGCTTCCTTATTGTCCACACACAGTAGTAATGCTCCCTTATCACCCCCTTGACTGGAGAATGCTTCCTTAGTACCCTCTTCACACTACAGATGCTCCACTAATGCCCCCACACAGTAGTTACTTCCTCTTCATACCCCTTTCACATTAGAATGCTCCCTTAGTACTCCTCAAACGGTAGCTATGCCCCCTTAGTGTCCCACACAGTAGTTATGCTTTTAAGTGCCTCACACAGTAGTTATTCCACCTTCATACTCCCTTCACAGTAGTGATGCTCCCTTAGTGCCCCTTCACAGTAGTGAGGCCTTCTTAGTGACCGCACACAGTAATTATTTCCTTAGTGCCCTCTTCACAGTAGTGATGCTCCCTTAGTGCCCATTCACAGTAGTGAGGCCTTCTTAGTGACCCCACACAGTAATTATTTCCTTAGTGTCCCCTTCACAGTAGTGATGCCCTCTTAGTACTGCCCCCAAAAGAAGAATGCTTTAGCACCCATTTCACATAAGTGATGGCCCACAGAGTAGAATGCCCCCTTTGCGCCCACTCACAGTAGTTATTCCCCCTTAGTGCCACCACACAGTAGTGCTGGCTCCTTAGTGTCCCCCTTACAGTAGCATTGGCCCCTTATTGCCCCTTTACAGAAGTGCTGCCCCTTTAGTGCCCCCCTTACCATAGTGCAGTCCCTGTAGTGTTCATAAAATATAAAAAATAGTTATACTTATCTAGCTCCGTTCCCCGCATAAACAGAGCACATTACGTCATTGCCCCTGTTCAGCTAAGCAGAAGAGCGCACAGGGTGGGATATAAATCCTGGCCTGTGCTCTCTCCTACTGACACAATAATGCTACTGTATCGTACCTGCCACTGCAGTAAGCGCCTACTGAGGAAAGGAGCTGGTGGCTCTCTGTTTCACCTTTGCCCAGGCCCATCTTGCTACTGTGGCAGATGTTCCATCATTGGCACATTCCTACCGTGATGTAACTAACAAAATGGTAGATTGGAGGTTTCTAATAATAACATTTGCTGACCGCGGCATAAAAGGTGTTTGCGGTGGGTAAGAGTCTCCATCGAGTCCCCGCACTGCGGAGATAGGGACCCAATGATTGAGAACGCAGCCCAATGGTATCGGGTCTTGCCTTCTACAGAAGCCTAGGAGATCTAGCCCCTTAGACTGGGTCTACTAGGCAACTGTCAGTGTATTACACTGGTAATACACTGACTGACAATGCATTACAATACATATGTATTAGAATGCATTGCAGAGGGGGTCAGACCCCCAAAAGTTGAAGTCCCACAGTGGGACAAATATAAGTACAAAAGGGGTTTTTATAATAGAAAAAAAATAAAGTTTCAAGTAAAAAAAGCTCCTTTCCCCTAATATAATTGAAAAAAAAAACACATATTAGGTATCACCGCGTCCGTAATGACCAGCTCTATAGAAATCCTGCAAAAAATGAGCCTCTACATAAGACAATCGCCCACAAAATTAAAAAACAAAACATGGCTGTCAGATAATGGAGACACTAAAACTTGATTTTTTTTCTTTTAAGACAATCGCCCACAAAATTAAAAAACAAAACATGGCTGTCAGATAATGGAGACACTAAAACTTGATTTTTTTTCTTTTAAAAAAAATGTTTTTATTGTGCAAAACTGAAAAAAATTTAAAAAGTAGACATATTAGGTATCACCAGGTCCATTATGACCTGCTCTATAAAAATATCACATGACCTACCCCCCGTAATTTTTTTTTTTTAAAAGGCATTTTTTTGTCACCTTACATCACAAAAAGCATAATACCAAGCAATGAAAAAGTCATATGTACCCCAAAATAGTACCAATCAAACCGGCACCTCATCTCAGAACAAATAAGCCCCTACATGAAACAATAGCCCAAAAAATAAAAAAGATATGGCTTTCAGAAAATGGAGACACTAAAAATGGTACCAATAAAAATGTCAACTCTTACATGTAAAAAAGCAAAAAATAAAAACTCTGCCAGAACAGCCATTTTTTGTTTACCTTGTCTTACAAAAAAGCATAATATAGATCGATAAAAAAATCATATTTACCCCAAAATAGTACCAACAAAACTGTCACCTTATCCCGTAGTTTCCAAAATGGGGGTCACTTTTTGATAGTTGCTACTGTAGGGTGTTTCAGGGGGTCTTAAAATGTGACATGGTTCCTAAAAACCAGTCCAAAAACCCTATGCCCTTCAAAAACCATATGGCAGTCCTTTCTGTGCCCTGCTGTGTGCCCATACAGCAGTTTATGACCACATATGGGGTGTTTCTGTAAACTGTGGAATCAGGGTAATAGATTTTGAGTTTGACTGTTAACCTTGCTGTTACAGAAAAAAAAAATTGATTAAATGGAAAATCTGCCAACAAAAAGTAAAATTTAGAAATTTCATCTCCATTTTCCTTTCATTTTTGTGAAACACTTATAGGGTTAACAAAGGTTGAAATATCAGTTTTGGGTGACTTGAGTGGTGTAGTTTCTAAAATGGTGTAATTTATGTGTGGTTTCTATTATGTAAGCCTCACAAAGTGACTTCATAACGGCACTGGTCTATAAAATGTGGGTTTCGGAAATTTTCTTTTTAGGTTTAAAAGTTTAAGAATGGTTTCTAAAATTCTAAGCCTTCTAATGTCCCAAAAAAATAAAATCACATTTAAAAAATGATGCCAACATAAAGTAGACACATGGGAAATGTAAAGCAATGACTATTTCATGAGGTTAACACTATCTGTTTAAAAGGCAGAGAAATAGAATTTTTGGTAATTTTTTTTTTTTAAATAAAGGTGAAATATATTGACTCAAATTTACCACTGTCATTAAGTACAATGTGTCACAAAAAAGTCTCAGAATGGCTTGGATAACTAAAAGCGTTCCAAAGTTATTACCACATTTAGTTAAACTTGTCAGATTTGCAAAAAATGGTACGGGCAGGAAGGTAAAAACTGGCCCGGGGTAAAAGGGGTTAATGATAAGGGGGAATAACATGTACAACAATGCACACATCCCCCTGGGGTTATGTACAATTATACAGGAAGAGGAGTTTCTGTGTTTTTCCTTTCCCCCCTGCAGCCTGTCAGCAAGTAGCCCACTCACACCTACCTCCTCCATGCTGACTGATACCATAGCTGTCTGAAGGGGAAATAGCTCAATCTACTGTATCTCAGGCTGTTTAGTAGCTACAGATGTGAGCAATCCAAGCTTTGAAAAGATCAAGATCAAGGTGCCAGTCACGATACAGCCGGAGATACAGCCTTTCGAAATCGAGTAGGCAGGGAGATCTGCAGTTGAATGCATTTCTAAAGCCTGTATTCGGCACCTGAAAGTACACTGGAGACTAGTGATGAGCGGCATAGAACAATATTCAAATTCACAATATTTAGTGAATTTTTAGCCAAATATTCGCAAATTCGAGATTGCGAAAATCGGCAATGTAATATGCACGTACTGTACGCGCAATTTCATTACCTATAACATATAATAAACAGACAATAACACAAAAGCTGTAAGCCAAAAGATGGGTATGTGCAAGCCAACAATCCATCCCTGAGACAGGTTTAGTCAGCATACCTTACAATGGCAGCCTTTTGCACTATGAGACAACTAGCAATAATTACACCTCAGATAAACCTCATGGGCTTTAATATTACCAAGAACAACTCTCTATCCAGAAGGAGAGAGCCAGTCAGCCTCAAAGTTTCTTGATTGGTGTTGGATGGCTTCATGTGCTAAATCAAGTTTCAAGGGCACATATAGGCTCCATGTGCTACGTCGGTTTTTAAGTACTAGGTCAGGCTTTATGAGCTAGATAAGGATCCATGTGCTAGGACAGGCTTTATCAACTAGATCAAGATTTATCTGCTCTGTAGCTAAAAACTTGTTTTCTACCTACCATGAGTGAAAATTGTGTCGACCTATGCCAAGATTTCCCATTTCCTGCTGTGGAATTAAGATTTAGGAGAGATTGTAATTTTGTGCTACAGTCAGAAGAACATTATCAATAAACCAAAGGCAGTTCATTGGATGCTTAAATCTCCAAATGATCAAACAAGTCATTACTAATAAGGATCATTGATTAAAAAACAATATAAATGCATACAGTGATCCCAGATTAGGGTCCTTTCACACTTGCGTTCTGAGGATCCGGCAGGCACTTCCGTCCCGCGGGATCCGTGAGAACGCAAGTCGCCTGAAGCATTAGAAGACTGATCAGGATCCTTCCTGGTCAGTCTTCGAAATGCTTTCAGGTTACTATGGCAGCCAGGACGCTATTAAAGTCCTGGTTGCCATAGTAGTAGTGGGGAGCGGGGGAGCGGTATACTTATAGTCCGTGCGGCTCCCGGGGTGCTCCAGAATGACATCAGAGCGCCCCATGCGCATGGATCATGTGATCCATGCGATCACGTGATCCATGCGAGTAGGGCGCCCTGACGTCACTCTGGAGCTCCCGGGAGCCGCACAGATGGAAGTATACTGCTCCCCGCTCCCCACTACATTTTACCATGGCAACCAGGACTTTAGCGTCCTGGCTGCCATGGTAACCGATTGAGTAAAGCTAAGCGTCGGATCCGGCGATGCGCCGAAACGACGTTTAGCTAAGGCGGATCCGGATTAATGCCTTTCAATGGGCATTAATTCGGATCCGACCTTGCTGAAGTGTTCCGGATTTTGGACGGAACAAAAAGCGCAGCATGCTGCGGTATTTGCTGCGTCCAAAAAACGTTCCGGTCCTGAACTGAAGTCATCCTGATGCATCCTGAATGGATTTCTCTCCATTCAGAATGCATGGGGATGATCCTGATCAGGATTTTTTCGGCATAGAGCCCCGACGACGGAACTCTATGCCGGAAAACAAATACGCCAGTGTGAAAGGGGCCTTAAAGTTTTTTTCTGACTTCTCTCTAAATATGAATAAAGCAAACACACTGCAGTGCAGTCCAATTAAAGTCCATTCACATAATAGTTTCTCTCACAAAGTCCTTATATTTTATGAGTTCTACTGCTGGGACCCCCACAATCACAAGAATGGGTGCCCTGTACCCTGTGGAGCCACCCTGAAATGGACGGTGCTGAATATAGCACTCAGTTGTCCTTAGAAATGAATGGAGCGCTGGCACGCTTTTCCAACCAGCTCCTACTTCCATTTCAGGTGGGCTTCACCGGATAGAGGAACCCAGTTTTTTTTTTATGTGAGGTTCCTGCGGTAACACTCCCACCAATTTCTATTACATGAATAGTACACATTTCACCGACACATCAGTTATTGTTATACTCGTTCCAATTCTTAATTTCACTGTGCACATGAAAACCGTTCATGGAAAGCATGGAAAGGACTCCTCCTTCATGAACACACACAGAATAGTCCTCTCTGTGCATTACACATGCAGTTTTTAAGCGCACAGCAGGAGAACCAGAGTGAGTATAGCGGTAGGAATAACTCATGTGAAGTCAGTGATATGTGTACTATTCAAGCATTAGTGTCATTATAATTGGCTGAGGTGAAATGCTCTCTTTAAAAAGGGAAAAGGGTCTAAATGTTAGCAAGCAGCACCAAATTACTATCTTCTGTTACATATGAAAATGTTGCCAGGCTTGATATTCACAGTTCATCAATGTGGAAAATCTCCAGTTATGCATTGTTCTATCAAATAATGTGATTTATGACATAACCCTCCAATTTGTAGTGCTCTTCTATTGCCTTCTACTGCCATGTGCTTTGTGAAGAGGGACCTAATGAGAGGTCAGATCAGCCTTACAGTGTTAATGCATGCAGACATTAGACGTGAGATATATATATATATATATATACAGTATATATATTGGATGGGATTTTCAGGTCTGCAAGAGAAGATAGAGGAAGAGCAACAGCCAATTTTAAACCATTATATTTTGGGAGCTCTCCTTATTCAACATTCCTGTTTTTCATTGCCTGTGATAGAGAAGGGCACATTGCTAAGTGAACTGTTAGTACAGGAATTGGGATAGAATTTGTCTTTTAATTAGAGGAAGGTCCATTTTATTTCATTTCTTTGCTGGCAAATATGCAAAAGATAGCTATACTGGCATTGCTTTTTGGTGTTTTTATGTGATAATTTTATTGTGCAGTTTATTACGGAGGCAGCAATACCAAAAATGTGGAGGGGATTTTACTTTGGTAAAAAGCAAAAGCAAATTTTCAACGGAAAAAGGTACATTTTTTCACCTAGTCTCTTTTGAACTGAAGCTTTATTTCACTTTTTATTACCACTTCTTAGTCCCACAAGCGGACTTTGATACGCAATCCACTGGTACCTCCTGACGAAGCGAAGTGCGTTGAGGGTTTCTGTTCTACTGGTGCTGGTCCCCCATTCAATATGGCCAACAGTATGTGATTTATATATCAAAAATGGAGGGGCACACAGTCCGGTCCAAATGAGCAGAGCCTCCATTTTTGATATATACTTCTCTGTACTGGTTTGCGGGTAAACCCGGAGGTGAGCACCTATTTCCATCTGTTGAACAGGAGTGCCGACACTTAATTCTTTCAGTATGTGATTTATGTCTTATAGTGGTTCACGATTCCGTGCATTTTATGGCAATGCGGCTTTAATTTTTGAGGTTAGGGCCTCTTTCACACGGGCGTCATGTTTGACGCCCGGATAAGAGGCGGGTGCGTTGCGGTAATATGCGCGATTTTTCCGCGCGTGTGCAAACGTTTGTAATTCGTTTTGCACGCGCGTGAGAAAAATCGCCATGTTTGGTACCCAGACCCGAACTTCATCACTGAAGTCCGGTTTCGGGTATTCTGGAGAATTTATTATTTTCCCTTATAACATGGTTATAAGGGGAAATAATAGCATTCTTAATAAAGAATGCATAGTAAAATGAAGAGGAAGGGGTTAAAAATAATAAAAGTTAACTTACCTTAGCCACTTGATCGCGTAGTTGCGATCTGTCCTCTCTTTCCCAGCATCATCTAAGAACTAAAGGACCTGTGATGACGTCACATCACATGGTCCAATCACATGGTCCATCTTACCATGGTAACCATTACCAGAGAGGACAGATCGCAACTACGCGATCAAGTGGTTAAGGTAAGTTAACTTTTATTATTTTTAACCCCTTCCTCTTCATTTTACTATGCATTCTTTATTAAGAATGCTATTATTTTTCCTTATAACCATGTTATAAGGGAAAATAATAAAGATCGGGTCCCGTTGCTAAGCAACCATGCGGAAAAATCGCAACGCATCCGCACTTTCTTGCGGATGCTTGCGATTTTCCTGCAGCCCCATTCACTTCTATGGGGCCTGCGTTGCGTGAAAAACACACAATATAGAGCATGCTGCGATTTTCACGCAACGCAGAAGTGATGCGTGAAAATCACCGCTCATGTCACGTGCACAGCCCCATAGAAAAGAATGGGTCCGGATTCAGTGCGGGTGCAATGCGTCCTCCTCACGCATTGCACCCGCGCGGAAAACTCGCCCATGTGAAAGGGGCCTAACTATGACCTCTAGCCCTACCGTTGGTGAATTACTAAGCTCTTAATTATTCAACTTGAATGGGGGTTATTTAGCGTCAGTGGTGGTTTCTGGGTTCTGTTCCTGCAGTTTTCTATTGCACAATTCTTGTGTATATAATTGTCTTTTACTTGCTAATAAACATTTATATTTTTGTACATTTTCGTTCTGTCCTTTTCTGCTCTTGTTGGGCATTTGTAGGGTGTCGTGATCAAATAGGACCACGGTCTCTGAGATGCTGGAAACCTGGAAGTGGAACATGCCGCCCGCCAAGGGCCGATCGTGTCCCAGGTTTATAGGAATGTCAAGTGGTGTGGTGTGGCCTCAATAGTTTTCTGTGTGTGTCACGGTGCTCCTTTAGTCTGGTCACTGGACTTTAGGGCTGTTCTGGTACCTTTGGAGTGGGGTGCCTTTGGCTGTTGACCCCCTTGCAACACTCTGTCGGTTAGGCCTCTTGCACACGACCGTATGCCCTCCGAGAGATACGGTCCGTGAGCGGGCCATATGTCCCGGCGCAGCATTGATCATGCACACATGAGAGCACAGCACTATAGATTACAATGATGCTGTGCAAGTTGGGCCGACAGCGGAGCTATAGTCCTGCACTCATATGATCATATGAGTGCGGGACAATAGTCCCATGGGCAGCCTGACGTGCACAGCATCAATGTAACCTATGATGCTGTGCGCTGATCAATGCCGCTCCAGGGCATATGGCCCGCTCACGGACCGTATGTCTCGGAGGGCATACAGTCGTGTGCAGGAGGCCTTAATCTGTAAGGAGTCAGGGTGACCCTCCTCACCTTCCAACTGTAGACTAGACTAAAACTGACTTAAAACTTACTGCGTCCCCTCCCTTGGTAGGAAACAGGACTGGACCACTTCTGCCGAAAGAGGGAGAATGGAATGGTAAGTTCCATTCTATCTAAAGATCTCTTTGCCATATACGCTGTCACCTACTGGTGAACCTAGCACATTACATGTAATACAACAAATAACAGTTACATAGCAGAACAATGAATGCACAGTGTAAGAGGAGCTGGAATAAATACACAGATGACATTATGGTTAGCCCATTCGAGACAGTAGCAGGGTGTAGGAATGGTAATACCACTCTGAGGTATTACAGACGAGCACACGTAACAGGCAGGAACGCCACCCCCAGTCGTGTCATGTAAATAATGAGCTAGCATGTACTAGCCTTACAAGCCCATTACTTGTATATTACAATTCAAGCCAGCAGGTGACAGCACTGAATTGCAATATAGTGATTTCTGTATAGGATAATGGAGAAAATTCCATTGCTCTATACAAATTACAATCTGGTGACTGCATGTTGTGGTTCACTAAACCTAAAAAAAAAAAAAAAAAAGAAATTAATATTATGGGCATCACCACGTGCAAAAATGCGCATACTATTGAAATATTTTTAAAAAAAACTATCCCATACGGTGAATGGCGTTACAGGAAAAAAAAAAATTCAAAAAGTCATACACAACCAAAAATGGTATTCACAAAAACTTCAGATTGTCCCACAAAAAATTTGCAATCACACATCTCCAAAGACATAAATATACAAAAGTTATGGGGATAACAATATGGTGATGAAAGGGAAAAATACATTTTTAAAAAAGTTATTTTTTTCAGTATTAAAACGCAAGAAAAAAATATACACGTGGTATTGCTGTAATCATGCTGACCTGGAGAATGAAGAGCACAAGTCAATTTTAACAAATAGTGAACGCTATAAAAAAAGAAACATAAAACTGGCAGAATTTCATTTTGTTTCCAATTTCACCCTATTTGAAATAGTTTTCCAGTTTACCACCATATTCTATGCAATATTAAATGCTGCCAAAAAACAAGACCCCATATGGCTATGTGAACGGAAAAATAAAAAAGTTATGGTTCTGGAAAGGCAAGGAGTGAAAATGAAAGTGCAAAAACGGGAAATCACTGCGTCAGGAAGGGGTTAATCTAGTTTCACACTAGCATTCAGAGAGACGTCAGGCTGTTCCAGAAGGAAACAGTCTGACAGAAATCTCTGGATCTAGCACTTACGGATGCTGCCTGAATGCCCACTGGCCCCATTAACTACAGTATAATAGTGACTGGCAGAGATCTGGCCGCAACCTGGCAAATATGCTGAGAATTGGCTAGACTAAAACCGCTGCGCATACTAAGCAGTAAAAATTACATGTTAACTTTATTCTGCTGGTCCAATTACAGGGATACCAATTTTATATAGGGTTTTTTTTTTTTTGCATCTTACGGCTTTTACACAAAAGCATTTTTGAAAAAAATATATATATATTTTAGAGTCGCCATTTTCTAAGAGCCACATTTTTTTTCCATATTTTTTTAAGAGGGGGAGGATGTGACATTTTCATTGGTACCATTTTGCGCCTGCGTATGGAGTATGCTCACTGCAGCAGCCTGCTCCATACATTACCTTAACCACCATGACGTACAGGTAAATCACGGTAGTAGAAGCTTCTTTTGGAGTTGGCTTGTGATGTGCCTTATACTCGCATGCACTGTTTTTCTGGCTCTTGGTTCACAGACTAGTACAAAAAAAGCTGCCATCAAAATGTGTCATATTTCAGTAAGATATCTGAAAAATCTGGAAATATAAATCCATTTTACATATTCTGTTGAGTTATAAGATCAATGCACTGATACATAGAGATGGCCCGAACTATCCGCCGGCGAACAGTTCCCGGCGAACATAGCTTGTTCGCGTTCGCTTCAACGGGCGAACACATGCGATGTTCGGTCCGCCCCCTATACATCATCATTGAGCAAACTTTGACCCTGTACCTCACAGTCAGCAGACACATTCCAGCCAATCAGCAGCATACCCTCCCTCCCAGACCCTCCCATCTCCTGAACAGCATCCATTTTTGATTAATTCGGAATTTGCAGTCTTAGTGAGAGGAGGGAGAGTGTAGTTGCTGCTGATTTAATAGGGAGATCGATAGCTAGGCTAGTGAATTCAGTGTCCACTCCAGTCCTGAAAGACTCATCTGATCTCTGCTGTAAGGACAGCGTCCTGACAGCACCCCAAAAAGACCTTTTTAGGGCTGCAACATTAGTCTGCTTTTTTTTTTCTCCATATACATATTGCAGTTGCCTGGCCTGCCTGTGTGTGAGGAGCTGCAGGCCCACAGACTGTAGTGTGCCCACTGCCAGTGCCCACCCCTGTCATACCGGCTGGCACAGGACTTTGCATAAAAAAAGCCATTTAATATTTACACTTTAGTGTCATTTCAGTTACTTGCCTGCTGCCAGTGTGTGTCAGGCCTACTTCCACTGACTGTAGTGTGCCCACTGCCAGTGCCCACCCCTGTCATCCCGTGTGGCACAGGACTTTGCATCAAAAAAGGCATTTCATTTTTACACTTTAGTGTAATTTCAGTTACTTGCCTGCTGCCAGTGTGTGTCAGGCCTACTTCCACTGACTGTAGTGTGCCCACTGCCAGTGCCAACCACTGATACCGGGTGGCACAGTAGCTTGCCGATAAATAAGGCATTTCATTTTTAGACAGTAGTCTAAATTCAGTTGCTTGCCTGCTGCCAGTGTGTGTCAGGCCCACTTCCACAGACTGTAGTGTGCCCACTGCCAGTGCCAACCACTGATACCGGGTGGCACAGTAGCTTGCCGATAAATAAGGCATTTCATTTTTACACATTAGTCTAATTCGACACACGTCCCCGGATAGGGTACGTAACAGGGATTAAACTGATAGGAATAGTACTAGTTAAGACACCACTCATATAGGGTGTCACAGCACATTGCTCTGTGCACGCGCAGTGCCCCAATTTGGGAGTATGAGGACCGACCAAGCTGCTTTTTCCATCTCCCGGTTCCTGAAATCAATTCAGTTTGGTGTATGAGAGTTTGGTCTGGTGTAGGCAGTCGAAGGTACCCGGCCTAAAATTTTTTTCACAAAAGGCAATCCCTGATATGGGATGTAACAGGGATTAAACTGATGAGAATAGTACTACAGAAAATACCACTCATATCGGGTGTGACAGTAAATTGCACGGCGCAGACGCAGTGACCGTGGATTAAAACAGAGTGGAGGGAGCTAGCGTTTTTTTAACCATCTCCCCGTTCGAAAAATCTATTCAATAAATGGCCCCCAGATTGGGGACGTTAGAGGGATTAAACTGATGAGAACAGTACTACAGAAAATACCACTCATATCGGGTGTGACAGTAAATTGCACGGCGCAGACGCAGTGATCGTGGATAAAAACAAAGGGGAGGGAGCTAGCATTTTTTTAACCATCTCCCCGTTCGAAAAATCTATTTAATTCACCTTTCGGGGACCCTTGGTGTTGTACGTGGCTGGGTGGAGGAAGAAACCTTCAATGACATCACCGGGACGTGGCTAGCTTGGTATCCAACCTTGTGCAAATGGGGAGTTTGCGGTTGTGCAAATGAACTGTTTGCGGTGCATTAAAAGGGGAGTTTGGTCTGTCAATGTCTGTAAAGTGGGCGTAACCCTTACACTACCTCAGGCATCCTCAAACTGCGGCCCTCCAGATGTTGTAACACTACAACTCCCACAATGCCCTGCTGTAGGCTGATACCTGTAGGCTGTTTGGGCATGCTGGGAGTTGTAGTTTTGCAACAGCTGGAGGGCAGCAGTTTGAGGATGCCTGCACTACCTGATCGATACAACATCATACCTGATCGTATACACACACTGGATGTTTTAAAGCATGTAATTCCAAACAATTTAGGAATGTTAGTTGATTTATGCCCTTTATGGATTAAAACCCGACTCTGCGTCCACTACGTAATTTTCCATGGGAGTTTTGCCATAGATCCCCCTACTGCATGACATAGTCCAGGTGTTAGATCCCTTGAACAACTTTCCCATCACTATTGTGGCCAGAAAGAGTCCCTGTGGGTTTTAAAATTTGCCTGCTAATTGAAGTCTATGGCGGTTCGCCCAGTTCGCCCGTTTGCGAACATTTGCGGAAGTTCGCGTTCGCTGTTCGCGAACTGAAAATTTTATGTTCGTGACATCACTACTGATACATTGACATGAGCATTACTTCGGACAAAAACAACATTTACAATTCTCTATCAGGGACAAATAGTTTGAGCACATTTTATGCTAATTATCTACTTAGAGCAAAGTCTTTAGCTCATCTCATCAGTTCAGAAAGAGAACATGCAATTTGCAAATTACAAGAAAACACAATTTTCCATATTCTCAAAGACATTTATGGGATTAAATTAAAAAAAGCTCTTGATGTTTACAGGCTTCAAGTAAATTACTACCAATTTAAGAGATGATTTTGTGAAATTAGTAATGTGAAAGGTTCTGTGAAAAGAAGTCCCCAATTACATACTAAACCGTTATACAAAATGTATGCAGCTTTGACAATTTGGGAATCTCATTGCCTAGTGTTACTTCAGCTGCCTTTGTCTATCACTGCTTTGCTACTTCTATTAGAAAGTAGGAACTACTACTCCCAGTTTTGCTCTTATTACCACTCCCCTCCTCGCTCTGTGTGCTGCTGCACCAGTGTTTTGACCCCCATGAGTCAGCTGTCAACCTCACCAGAAAAACTCCAGGAGGTCATGATCTGGTGGGTCCCTGCAGCAAAGTCCAGATCTCTGAATAGGGGTTAAAGGGTGGCATCCAGGATAATGCCATTAGATTTAGCCCAAAGTCATACCAGCTGGTTGATACAGTGGTTCCACATCCACTGACGTAACACGGAAGTTGTTAATTGGAGTCTGTAACTAAGAAATTCAGTGGTAAACCAGGCACAATGAATTGCAGGTCTAGCTCAGCTGAATCTAATGACACCTTTCACTTAGCAGTCACTTTGGAGAAGACATACTATTAATCCAATAGCAAATGAGCAGTTAAGTGCACAAAGGGCAGACCTAAGCGACTCTAGGCACCCTTGCTCCTCTGCCAGTCCCTTCCTCTCCTTGATTGACATAGCCAGGTTCCTGCATAGTCATGTCACCTAGTGGAGGTTCCTGCATAGTCATGTCACCTAGTGGGAAGTTGGAAGGACAGGCAGAGGAAGCAGGAGGAGCAAGGGTACAAATATTGGATTGGGGCTGTTCTTGGTGCATTTGGCTGCTCACTTGCATATGGAATAAAAGTATATTTTCTTCAGAAAAAAACAATGGATCGCTATGTGAACATTTGGCTGAGCTAGCCTTACAAGTCATTGTGCTGGTGAATTTCCTGACGACCGTCTCACTTTGAACTGCTGAGCTACATTACCTTAAAGAGGTTGTCCGCTTTTGTAATATTGAATACCTCTACTCTGGATAGGTCATCAATATCAGGTCAGTCCAGCACCCACGCCATCACAATTGCTGCAGCTAGAAGATATAATTACAACTTGACCATCCCATTCAATAGGACATCTCCTTCCTATTCAATTGCCAAGAACACAGAGATTTCCTGGAAACTGACTGGTTTCCCTGTTTCCAGCTTATTAAATCTCTGGGATATACATACATCTACATTTAAAAAAAAAGAAAGAAGAAAAAAAAGAAAAAAAAAGCATACTGCAATTAAAATACTACTAAAAAAATACCACAATTTTTTGTGTACACATTTTTCTTGTTATGGCAGCCATAACATTTTAATCAGCTTCACAGGAACTGGCAAAGTTTTATAAGGTCCTATCAAACCTTTATTCTTCTAAATCGAGAAAACTTGTTTGAGTGGCACTAAATGTGTGCCCCATATGGAAGCTACTGTATACTTATATATGAATAAAGTTAGAGAGATGAAAAAAAGCTGTTTTTCTGAACAAAAAACACAAGTTTTACAAATGAATAATATGCATCAGATGAGGATTATAATACCTTTTAATACTCAGTATAGGAAGATAGGACAGATTGGGCAAAAAACATTGGCTATGCTGCTCATCACTAGTCACAGGTGCACATCCATAGCATGCAGACAGCAAATAAAAACGTATGGCAGCACACCATTACACATGCAAACATCAGAACTGAGGATTAGTGATTATTCTGGAATAAAGTGGTACAATACCTACTATACATAGAAAATGTAAGCTCTTTGCGCACATTTTTGATCAAACGTGTATCGGGTCCATCTACCGGCACTCCCTGGCCATCTGCCCAGGACTTCTGAGCAGAGTATAAATGTAGCTGGTTCCTACACCGCCCTGAACATTGTAGGCTTAGGTTAGGGCCAGGAGAGGCAGTTCTGTTAGTGTTAGGGACCCATCTGCGGAAGCCACCTTGAAGCCTGGTAGATGGGCCCGGCACACGCTTGATCAAAAATGTGCGCAAAGAGTTTCTATTTTCTATGTAAACAGGTATTGTACCACTTTAATCTAGAATAATCCCTAATCCTCAATTCTATTGTTTGCATGTGTAATGGTGTGCTGCCATACATTTTTATTTGCTGTCTGCATGCTATGGATGTGCACCTGTGACTAGTGATGAGCAGCATAGCCAATATTAGTTTTCACAAAACTTTATCATAATTATTTTAGAAATATGTGATAGTGGTTTTGTCACCATCGGTGGATGTAAGCATTTAACATTGGTTTACCTGTGGTAGAATAACCCTGTTACATCTAGGCTTCCCTGCTGAACAGCGTAATCTCTTGGGTGCATGATTATCTCTTTCAATCCCAACAGATGTTAAGCTTGTTATACCCCCAACGTGTTTTGTTTCAAGCTATTCAACAGGAAAGCCTTCTGACGTTTTATGTTGAATACATGCACCCCCCCAAGGATTGAATCAATGTCGCGGTTGTTTATACACAGTTTCATACTCAATTTGATAGTTTATGCCCTTGTTTGAAATCATGTGACTGTAGGTTTCCTTCTGATTGGTACAGTCTCCTTTTTTAAATGTTGTGTTTGTAAAGCACCGATAGCTACAACTGAGGTCAACTGACTAGTCAGGCTGAAACACGTCAGAAACGGTGCATTTTTTTACTACATATGTCTGACTTTGGAACATACTGGATTTTATATGCTTCAATAACAATGGATTTTTTTAGATGATTGCTGGAATTTCTGTTTCTCCTTTCTGCAAGCACATGAGCTCAGCATCTTCTGGGTGACTTAGCTGTAAAGAGTGAGCTCTACTAGAGAATTACTTTTAAAGAGAACCTGTTACATTGAAAATGCAGTAAAATCTGCTCAGCTTATCCTGCTCTATATGCCTCCTTCGGATCTGACATGTTCAACATGACAGGTTCCCTTTAAATGTGTTGTCTCGTACTTTTATAATCAAATATGTGTATGGAATTTTTTTGTCTGTTTATTACCTTATATAAAGGTTTATGGGTCACTTTTTGAACAAACTAAAATTTGGTGTGCTAGCACCAAAATTTTAGACACATGCTGACTCCTTGCTTCTGAGATACGCTAAATGGAGCAAAATATTGGGACAACTTAATATTATACCTACAGGAGCTTTTATGATATCCCATTCTAAATCCATAGGCATTTACGTATATGGAGTTCGTCCCCCTTTGCAGCTAAAACAGCTTCCATACTACTGGGAAAGCTTTTTTGGGGGATTGCGTCACTGGAGCTTTTTGTACATTCATCCAGCAGAGCGTTTGTGAGATTAAATACTGATGCTGGATGAGATGGCATGGTTCGCAATCACCATTCTAGTTCATCTTAAAGGTTTTCAATGTGGTTGAGGCCAGGGCTCTGTGCAGGCCAGTCAAGTTCTTCCACACCAACTCACCCAACCATGACTTTATAGACATTGCTTTGTGCACTGGGGCACAGTCACGTTGGAACAGAAAAGGGCCTCCCGTAAAATGTTCCCATAAAGTTGGAAGTATTCAACTGTTCAAACTGTCTTGATATGCCGAAGCAATAAGATTTCCCTTCAGCCTAGCCCATCCTCTGAAAAATAACCTCATTGCATTATCCCTCCTCCACCAAACTTTACAGTTGGCATAATGCAGTCAGGCAGGTAACATTTTTGAGCTGCTGTGGTTCCTACAAGCTTCTACTTTAAAATAATACCTCTCACAGTTGGAATATCTGGGAGGGAAGATTTCATGAACTTACTTGAACTTACAATAGTGGCATCCTACTACAGTACCACTCTGGAATTCAGCGAGTGCGAACAACCCATTCTTTTACAAATGTTTGTAAAGACAGATTGCATGGTTAGGTTTGGGCTTTTAGGACTGAATGAAACGCCTGGATTCATTAATTAGGAGGTGTGTTCCAATACGTTTGTCTATATATGGTATGTCCTCTCCTTTGTAGCATTACTTATTGTGACAAATTTATGTTTTCCTATTTGTTATATTTTCAATTTTTCTTTTCTGTAAGATGTTTTCCCGGTATATTTAATGTTGTATTTTTGTGAAATATATTTCAAATATAAAAAAGAAAGAACAAACATTAAAACAAAGGAAGGGCAGAATTAGCAATCATCTCAAAGAGAAGACAGCACACATCTCTTGCGGCAAAGAAGCAAATTATAATTAAATACGTCTAAAGATACCATGGGAAATCTGTAAATTAGCAGTAGTCTTCCTAAATTGATATAAATCACGCTTCATCATATATAAATGTGAAAATGCCTATTGCCATTAGAGGTGTGCAGTACAGAATCCCAAATGTAAAAGAAAAAAAATCCATATGTAGACACCAGTTAATTAGGAATAGCAGCTACAATACATCCCGCAGTCTTTGTAAAACTAGTGCTGGCGTTAAGCAGCACATTGTCTTTCTAAATTTGTAGGCCAATTTGCAATGCATTACACTAAGAAAATATAACAAAGCAGACAAAGTAACAATATACAAGATTCACTCTGCATTATGCATACACAAGACCTCTATAAGATAAATGACCATGCCAATATGTCTTAAATGGGTTGTCCAAAGCAATTTAAAATCTCAGACATGGTCCCAGATGGTGTAAAATAAAAAATTATGTTTTACTTACCTCCTTTCCTGCACTGTCACTGCGCCTATCCTCCTGTCTCTGGTTGTTTAAAGATGCAGCAATAAAGTGCAGGTATACCGCAAGTAACTGCTGCAGCTAAGGCTACTTTCACACTAAAGGCTAGTTTTACAAACTGTTCCTGCAGTGGAACCGCCTGCTGGAGTTCACCATACCCAACATAGCCAGATACTACCGTTCCCCGCCGGAGCCCTTTGACTATAACGGCACCTGGTGGCGATCAGGCCTGTTTCCGGCATTAGTGCCGGGACTCAGCTGGACAAAAAAATGCTGCTTGCAGTGGTATTTGCCAAACCGAATCACAGTACTAATGCCAGAAAAAGGCCGCATAGCACCGTGTCCCATTATAGTCAATGCAGCTTGGGGGTACAGCAGCAGTTTCGGATGCGATGAACTACGGTAGGCTGCTCCTCTACAGTTTAGCGCTAGCTAGTGTGAAGCTAGCCTAATCACTGACCAATGTATATTGTGGATGATGGTGATTGCATACCTCCCAACTTTTTGGATGTTCAAAGAGGGACACTTATGGTTCATTAAGTAAAGGATCAATTTTTCCTGCATATCTATACACTTCAATAGTTTTCTATGAAATGCAGTGCAAAATTTATCTGAACATAGAAATTTCTAAAATTCAAAGGGGCTCCAATATGTACATGGTAACCAGACAAACTCTTTGTGCATCAATATTGTAAATGCAATAATGAAAATCTATACCTTAGATCAAAAAGAGGGACATTTTTGGAGCAAAGAGGGACAGGGGAACTTGGGTCAAAAAGAGGGATTGTCCCTCCAAAAGAGGGACACTTGGGAGGCCTGTAATTGGCTCTAGTGGTCACATGCTATATACCTGCACATTTCTGTACATGTACGGCATGTGACTGCTACAACCAATCACTGTCCTTATTGGTAAACTGCTAAAGACAGAGACAGGCTGAAGCAGTTACATGTTGTATACCTGCACTTCACTGCTGCATCTGTAAACAAGCAGAGGCAGGAGGACCAGTACAGGGGACGGTGCCGGAGAAGGAGTCAAGTGTACCATAATTTTCAATTTTACACCATTCAGGTGTAAGTCCAAGATTTTTAATTATCCAATACAACCCCTTTAATTCAGCTGACCGCTAACACAACTTGTGAAATCCTCATCCAGATGTAACACCATATATATATAATACAAGTTATATAATACAAGTAGGAGACACCTTTGATAGAGAAAATTGGTTCAGACAATGCTCCCCCCCCCCTTCTCCCAAAGGACCTCTCATTCAGAAACTTTTCGCTTGTTATTTCTACACTGACTGTTTGCTCTAAATGAGAGAAGCAAATGCTATTGATTAAAGAACACAGGGGCTATTGCAAATACAGTTCTTCACATTACCCTGTCTAACTTGATATCCCCTAGAATAATGTAAGACCTGGAGAACATATTCTCTATTTTTCAGCACTTCAGCCTCTGAAACATATCTGACTGTTAAATCGATGTACTCGAGTAGAACAGTATGATATTCAAGACCTCAAAATAATTGACTTTGTCTTTAACACAAGTGACTAATTTATGGCCAGGTTTTTTTTCAGTAAAGCACATCGTTCCAGGAACTGTTTAAAATTCAGTTTGTAACATTTTGTAAGGAAGCTTGATATCCAATTCTGAATTATTTATTAACTTGCTTCTACGTCGGAGATAAATCCAAATGTGTACCTCAGCAGAAACACTAATATTTATTTCTTTTACTTTGTCAAGTACAAAAAGCGCCACTGTCTCCAACAATTTCTGCAAAAATCTAAGTGTTTAGAGAAGACATGCATCATACAGATTCTTACATCGTTTTGGTTAAAGATATCGAAAGACGAGTATATTGACTATTACAATTTATAGTTAGTTTCTATACTTTCCCAAAAAAATCCTTTTATGTTTCGTACAAATAAACTTCCCAGTGATACATTAACCCCTCCAGGACCTTGGACGAGAATGCTCGTCCTAACTTGTGGCTACTTAATGCACTAGGACGAGCCTTCTCGTCCAAGGGTTAACACGCTCTCGACATGCGTTGCCGCGATCAGCAGCAGGGGCCCAGCTGATACGGACAGCCAAGTCCCTGCTGTATCCGCCAGCATCTGTGAAAACACTGATTCCGGCGGATTAACCCACTGTATGCCGCGGTCGTGCTGTAAGGTGACAAAAAAAAGGCTTTTTGACAAAGTTTTTTTTTTTTTTTTTTACAGTGTTTACTTGAGGGGTTAGGTCATGTGATATTTTTATAGAGCAGATTCTTACGGACGTGGAGATACCCAATATGTCTACTTTTTAACACTAAAAAGCATTTTTGAAACAAAAAAAATCATGTTTTAGTCTGAGAGGCATAGTTTTTTTATTTTTTGGGCAATTGTTTTATGAAGGGGCTCATTTTTTGCGGGTGAGATGGCGGTTAGATTGGTACTATTTTGGGAGGCATATGCCTTTTTGATCGCTTTGTATTACACTTTTAGTGATGTAGGTGCCCAAAAATGGCTTATTTACACCATTTTTTTTTTTTTTTATGACGTTCACCTGAGGGGTTCAGTCATGTGATATTTTTATAGAGCTGTTTTTTACGGACGCGCGATACCTAATATGTGTAGTGTATTTTATTTTTTTACTTTTTATTCAGTGATTTGTGTTTTACTTTTTTTCACTTTTTTCACTTTTTTACATTTTTTTGGACCCAGACCCACTTGATTCTTGTAGATCCAGTGGATCTGGTGTCTATATAATACAGAACAGTACACTATATAGTGTACTGCACTGTATTTTTACTTTTACAGTCTGGTCAGACTTCTGCCTTTAGCAGAAGTCTGACCAGAGTTACTATACATGGCAAGCAGGACGCTTCTGAAAGCGTCCTGCTGCCATGGTAATCCATCACCCACTGCCATTAGAGAGCAGTGGGTGATGGATGCGGAGGAGGGGAGCTCCTCCTCTGCGATCCCATCCTGGGGGCTGCATAGGCACAGCAGCCCCCGATGGGAGAGGGAGGGAGCTCCTCCTGTTAACACCTTTCATACCGCGGTCCGTCCGACCGCGGTAAGGAAGGTTAAACGGCTGGCATCTGCAGCACAGATGCCAGCCGCTTTCTATCAGAGTGCCAGCAATGTGCTGGCACTCTGATAGAACCACTAGACACCAGGGAATTATTACAAGGGAGGCGCACCGCACCGCCTCCCGCCTCCGCAACCACCCCCCCTGCACCCCCGCCGCCATAACAAGATTTGGGGCTGCAGGGGGGGTTAAAATAAAGATCTTTGCCGCAATTAACTCTCTGATCCCCGCGGTCACAGACCGCGGGGATCAGAGATAGCTAAAACCGCTGCAAACCGCAGGTCTGAATTGACCTGCGGTTTGCAGCGATCGCCGATACGGGGGGTCACATGACCCCCCTCGGCATTAGAACATGGTTCCTGCTGATCTACATCAGCAGGAACCATGTTGCTACCGCGCCCACATCGGGTGCAGTAGCAGTGTAAACACAGGGCGTACATGTACGCCCTGTGTCCTTAAGGACTCGGCCATTAGGGCGTACTTGGGGAGATAACATCATGCATTATTATTATTCTATTATTCCTCTTAACCTCTTAAGGACACAGGGCGTACCTGTACGCCCTGTGTCCTTAAGAGGTTAAGGGGAATAATAGAATAATAATAATGCATGATGTTATCTCCCCAAGTATAATTATATGTCAGATAGAATACAATGTGCACATCTGTGTCAGCCAGCAGTTACCATATAATCAAAAACGAGCCCAACCAACCTGAGTACTCCTACGGAGTAGCTGACAGGAGCTTGCACCACTGAGCCCCTGAGATGAATAACAATGACAAACATTTACAAACTTTTTTTCTCATAGGGACTCAAAGCACAGGGATGGTTGTGTGGCTGGGGCAACTCACTGGGAAGTCAGTTGTTTCCATATAGGTGATGGACTAGTGTTGGGCGAGAATATTCGAATTGCGAATATCGGCACTTCAAGAATTCTCTAATATTTAGATAATAGTGATATATATTCGCAATTTCGAATATTTGAGATTTTTTTTTCATTTGAACACATGATCCCTCCCTGCTTCTTGCTTGTGGGCCAATGAGAAGGCTGCAATGTATTTGTCTGAGCTCAGCAACAACCCTTGCAACCAATAGGAAAGTTGCCTACCCCTTTACTATATAACAACCTCCCCAGCAGACATTTTCTGCATTTTTTTTACAGTTCTGAGAGAGACAGCAGTGTCATTGCTGTGCTCTGTGTTTTTCTGTCACATTACATTAGATAGTTAGTTAGCTTATATATAAACATTTCGTTGAGAAGGGTCATACGGAGAAGGATTTGAAGTTCATGACCTTGGACCAAATAGGTATTCCCAGACGTGGGGGTGATCGAACACTGGCTCTCAAACAGAGGGAGCTACGGTGGATTCATCGCCTCCAAACACTTAGGCCTTCTGGCCTTAATGTGGAGTTTAAGTGGAATTTGATGCAATAGGTCCCTGTGATAGGGTTTCTCTCCTCTATTTGCCTTTGTGTAGTGAATTGACATGGTGTCACTCTGAAAGTTTTTAATAATCTATTATGTTTTCTTATTTTTAGATCTCCATCACCTTTGTTGCATATTGGATGGATTCAGTGGTGGCCCTAAATTAACTTTTTATAATATTAGACACAGTAATAGACATCAGGAGACAATGCGACTACATTTGGTTAAATAAAGAAGTGGTATTGTGCAGGATACATTGTTTCTGGATGTGGATTGAGGGTTGTAATTGGGTTCTGAGGAGAGCTGGTCCTGAGAGGCCTTGCACTCTGAACCCTTCCCGGACTAAGGGTGATGATCACGTTCAGTGATATGGCCCTGGTGGCCTTTCCCTCATTACGTATGAGGATTAGAGTAAAATATAGTGTCCACTGGGCTGATTTTGTGTTCCGAGGTGCTGGGCCGTGATGGTCCTTGCACCCGGATCCCATTATAGGCTGACAGTCATGATCGCTTGAGGTAGTATGACTGCCATAGCCCTGTTCATTTGTGGTCACTTTTATCTCTCGATTGAATGAATGAACCTATTCCTACCACAATGTTCAATAAGCATGGTTGATTTCTTTTTTAGAAAAAGCTCTTACGATGTTGCATTTTTTGCAATCTTGACATTGTATTGTCTCCCGATGTGTCATGTGTGAGTTTGTTACAATTTGAGATGCGCCTGTGTTTGTGCATAGCGCCTGTCGCGCTGTACCTGATGGAGGTGGCTTCTGACGGAGGGGGATATCGGTGGATGATCGCCATGGAGATGCTTCACCTGACTGTGTCATGTGATGCTCCCAGGGCGGCTCCTCACTCCTCCTCTCTAGGTTGCCCTCCTCTGATGGTCATGGGGGGCGGTCCGACCTCCTTGGTCACGCTGTGCATGTCGGCACACATGTGACTAGGTCAACTGACTTGGTCACGTGTGTTGCTGGTGCTGCGTGATGCACCCCAAAACACATTGCCCTACTTCTTCTGAGTATGGCGATACCACATGAGTGACACTTTTTTGCAGCCAAGATGCGCAAAGAGGTCCGAATTCCAATGAGTACCTTTAGGATGTCACAGGGCATTTTTATGCATTTGGATTCCAAACTACTTCTCATACTTTAGGGCCCCTAAAATGCCAGGGCAGTATAAATACCCCACAAGTGACCCCGTTTTAGAAATAAGACACCCCAAGGTATTCCGTGAGGGGTATGGTGAGTTCATGTAAAAAATAATAATTTGTCACATGTTAGTGGAATATGAGACTTTGTAAGAAAAAATAAAAAATAAAAAATAAAATCAATTTTCGCTAACTTGTGCCAAAAAAGAAAAAAATCTTCTATGAACTCGCCATGCCCCTCACGGAATACCTTGGGGTGTCTTCTTTCCAAAATAGGGTCAAATGTGGGATATTTATACTGCCCTGGAATTTTATGGGCCCTAAAGCGTGAGAAGTAGTTTGGAATCCAAATGCGTAAAAATGCCCTGTGACATCCTAAAGGTATTCATTGGAATTTGGACCTCTTTGCGCATCTTGCTGCAAAAAAGTGTCACTCATGTGGTTTCCGCTAACTTGTGACAAAAAGTTCAATCTTTCATGGACTCAATATGCCCCTCAGCGAATACCTTGGAAGAAGACACCCCAAGGTATTCCGTGAGGGGCATGGCGAGTTCATAGAAGATTTTATTTTTTTTTGCAAAAGTTAGCGGAAATTGACTTTTTTTTTTCTCACAAAGTCTCCCTTTCCGCTAACTTGTGACAAAAAGTTCAATCTTTCATGGACTCAATATGCCCCTCAGCGAATTCCTTGGGGTGTCTTCTTTCCAAAATGGGGTCAAATGTGAGGTGTTTGTACTGCCCTGGCATTTGAGGGTCTCCGCAATCATTACATGTCTGGCCAGCATTAGGAGTTTCTGCTATTTTCCTAAAATATTGAGCATACGGGTAATGAGATTTTTTTTTACATTCAGCCTTTGGGCTGAAAAAAAAAATGAACGGCCCAGATTTCTTCATTCACATCGATCAATGTGGATGAATAAATCTCTGCCAAAAAATGTGCAAAAAAAAAAAAAGAGGGGAAAGGACATAGGAGTGCTTGCGAAGTTAAGCTGCGGTCGCTAATAAAGATCTAAAAAGCTCAAAAGTGATATTTATAGCGCCGCAGCGATTTTACTGTGTTTTTGCAGTGATCAGAAAAAAAAAATTCTGACACTGCGGTGGGGCGGACTGAACGCAAGTGTGCGCACAAGATCAGGCCTGATCAGACGAACACTGCGTTTTTTGTAGAGCCTAAGGTGACCCTAATGTACTGATATAGATCTGATTGCGATCAGTCTTGCTCACTTACAGATACTATATAGTACTAGTGCTGATTAGCGACAGCAATGACGCTAATCAGCGACTAATCAGTGACTGCGGTGCGGTGGGCGCTAACTACCTAACAAGTAGCTACCTAACTGGCGGTGATAAGGGACCCTTAGGCCCCATTAACACGTTCGCAATTCTGTTCCGCATTTTGTGGAACGGAATTTCGGACCCATTCATTTCTATGGGGACAGACTTTGTCCCGCTCGAATCCAGAATTGCGAATTCGCACTTCCGGGTCCGCACTTCCGTTCCACAAAAATATAGAACATGTCCTATTCTTGTCCGCAATTGCGGACAAGAAAAGGCATTTTCTATATAGTTCTGGCAATGTGCGGATCCGCAAAATGCGGAGAGCACATTGCCGGTGTCCGTGTTTTGTGGATCTGCAAAACACATATGGACGTCTGAATGGAGCCTTACAGGGGGGTGATCAATGACAGGGGGTTGATCAGGGAGTCTATATGGTGTGATCAGGGGTTAATAAGGGGTTAATAAGTGACGGGGGGGGTGTAGTGTATGTGTGGTGATTGGTGCTACTTAGAGAGCTGCATGTGTCCTCCGGTGGTCGATCCAAGTAAATGGGACCACCAGAGGACCAGGTAGCAGGTATATCAGACGCTGTTAACATAACAGTGTCTGATATACCTATTTGATGCGATTTATTTTACATCTACAGCCTGCCAGCGAATGATCATCGCTGGCAGGCTGTAGTATAACTTCACAGCTGCACTGTGCTGTGAACACGCGCACATACGGGCGCACATGTGCGCGCGTTTACAGGAAGTCTCGCGCTTCGCAAGGAGGAATGACCCAGCCACCCACAGGACGCATCCCTGTGTTAGGCAGTCAGGAAGTGCTTAAAGGGGTTGTCCCGATTCAGAGCTGAACCCAGACATATGCCCTTCTTCCCCCACTCAGCCCCTCTGACATGAGCATCGGAGCATTTCAGACTCGGATGCTCTCCCTTTCTCTGCACTGAATAATCCAGGGCAACAACTTTTTCTGGAGATCTGGTGATGTACCGGGCCCTCCACGAGTATATTAGGCGGAGGCTTCTGCCTAGCAATGAGCCTGGTGACATCACCGGCACTAATGGACGGGCTTTAGCGCTGCCCTAGCCTGTAAAACAGCTAGGGCAGCGCTAAAGAATGCCCATCAGTGCCGGTGACAACATTGGGAACACTACTAGGTGGAAGCCTCCGCCTAGCAGTGTAAAAACAAAAAAGCCCTTGCCCTGCGTTATACAGCGCATGGCAAGGGAGAGCATTAGAGCATGAAGTGGGGGAAGTGGGGGAAAAAGAGGATATGTCCAGGTTTAGCTCTGAACCCGGAAAACCCCTTTAAAACTTATATTTTTAGTTCTTATTTTTATATTTTGGTATCTTAGGGCATGATCTCATCTTCACTAGAAGTTCCATTCAGGGCCTCCATTACAGATTCCTCCAAAGAGAGCAGACAAAAAAAGGACTTTTTTTTTTCCACTAAAAAGCAGACACCTCAACGGAAACCGAACTGACCTGTTGGTTTCTGTTAGGTGCTGAATCCACCATTATTTTAATTCTTCTAACAGAGCAGAACAACAGAAATAACTAGCACAGATGTGAATCTGGCCTTAGGGGTAGATGTCCTGTAATACAATCCTTAATACAATAACTGTTCTATCTTGTATCTCTGTAACCTAGATGTATTATGTCCTTATCAAGGTGGAATTCCCCTTTCTTTTCCAATAAAAAGTCTCTAATCAGAAGCCGTTCAAAAATTGACAGAGCAAACTTTCATAAAAACCATCTCACAAAAGATTAGCTGTGGTTCCTTCCTGTAATGCTAAATAAATGCTGTTTCTCTAGGGCAAAGAATATATGAAAATGAGTAGCAAACTTGTTCTGGCCATTTGTTATCATGATATATGCTGGAAACTTTTCAGAAGTGAAAAAGTTCCACCTGTGTAGTAATGCTCCAAGGGAGCAATTCAGAAGATTTATAGTTGGCATCACAAAAGATGAGCAAGTATCTTATTTTCAACCATAAATTTCTGACATATCTAATTGCTGTGTATGCTCTGAGGCAAATGTTTACAATAAGGATTCTGCATGCACAGTCCCACATCAGCTAACAACCGATGTCCAAGTTTCTAAAAGGCCATAAGCAAGACCCAAAAGAACAATTGATGGCAATTTGATGGCAGTTCCCTGGAAGTACATAGTGAGAGCAGTTTACTAAGTACGCAGGTGGAACTTTTTCACTTTTGAAAAGTTTCCAACATTTATCATAATAGCAATTAGAAAAAAAATATACTTTGCTACTTATTTTCATATCTCCTTTGCCCTAGAAAAGCATAGAAGAGCATTTATTTAGTATCACAAGAGGGGACTACAAATAATATTTTGTGAGAGGATTTTTATGAATGTTTTTCACAGATATATTAAAGTACAGTCTGCATCTGCACAATAATCAAGGTGGTAACTTTTAACAAAACATATTAGCACATAATACAACTATAGTATTTTTCCCTTGGCATTTTATATCGGAGAGTCTCTTTAAATACAGTATTTTCATAAAATGATTGACATTGAAACACTTATTAAAGCCTAATGCACACGACCGTATGGGTTTTGTGGTTCGCAAACCGCAGATCCACAAAACACGGAAGCTGCTCCGCGTTCCGTTCTGCAATTTGTGGAATGGAACGCGGCCCTTTGTAGAGATACCTATTCTTGTCCGCAAAACGGACAAGAATAGGACATGCTCTATTTTTTTTTTAAGGGCCACGGAACGGATCATTGAAGTGAATGGGTCCACGCCTGAGCCGCAAAATATGCGGCTCGGACGCGGACCAAAACAACGGCCGTATGCATGAGGCCTAAGGCATATGCAGTTTTGAAAGCTAGAATATTTAACCCCTTAACGCAAAATGTCATACATGTTCATCATTAGTGTTATAGGGAAGGATGTTTGGGGTGTCTCACTCATTAAAGAACACAAATATTAAACATTCAAATCATCCCTCTTTCCCAATTTTATATATATATATATATATATATATATATATATATAAAAAACATAATGACATAATTTAGTATTGCTGTGTTCGAAAATGTTTGATCAAAATATAAAAATATTTTTTCCTGCATGGTGAATGCAATAATGCAAATAAATGTGCTATTCACCACAAAGAAAACTAAAAAATAAATGGATCAAAAAGTCATATGAACCACAAAATTGTACAAATAACAACTACAGCTCGCCCCCGCAAAAAAAATAAAAAAAAATAAAGAAGTTATGGGTGTCAGAATATGGCAATACACAGCAAATTTTATTTTTTTTTTAAAAGTAGCAAAGCGTAATAAAAACTATACAAATTGGGTCTCACCATAATCGTAATGACCCATAGAATAATGCTTTCATGTCATTTTTCAGAGAGCGGTGAACAACACTGTAAAAACAAAACCCAAAAATCCATTTTGCAATTGTGTTTTTTTATCCCATAACATTTTTTTTCCTGTTTTCCAACACAAGATATGTATGACATGCACTGTACATGTATGGTGGGCATGGAAGCTGTGCTTGCTCGTCAGGGACAGGGGCATCGGAGAAAACTCAGATTAACCCCATAGATGCAGTGGTCAAAGCTAACCATAGCATCTAAGTGGTTTAAAGAAGGAGGGGGCTCTATCTTTCAATCTATTGCCTCCCCACAATGCAACCGTGGGGTGCCAATGGTTGGCAGCTAAGGAAGCCTATGAGGCACAGCAACAGGCTGGGTCTTTTAGGTGAATTGTCATTATGAAGCTGACAGTTTCAATGCAGTACAATACAACATATATTATACAGCACTGAACCAGCCATTAGGCCCTCAAAAGTTGAAGAGTCTTATTAAAATAAAAAATATTAAAGTTTCAAGTGTAAAAAAAGTCCCCTTCCACTCATCAAAAATAGAGAAAAAAAAATACCGTAGGTATCACTGTGCCTGTATACAAATATCACATGATCTACCCCATCAGGTGAATGCCATTAAATAATTACTAAAAAGTATGCAAGAACAGCTATTTTTTGGTCACCTCGCTCTCAAAAATCATAACATAAAAGATTTAAAAAGTTGTTTATACCCAAAAATTGAGAAGTGTAGTTTCCAAAGTGGGGTCACTTCTCACGGGTTCTATTTATTATTTCACCCCACATTGGGCCTCAACTGCACATAGTCCTTTTTTACTCTAAAGCCCAGTTGTATATCTACGCAAAAGATTTGGGCTTCTTGTGGGGTGTTTCTAAAACCAGAAAGCACAGCTTATTAAAAAAAGGGCTTACTTTTCATGCTGGACATAATCTAATGGCATATATGTGTAAAAATTGCAATTTTCATTTTGCACCATGTGCTGTCCATTATTTTTTGCAAAACACTAGTGTTGAGCGAAGCGAAGCATTTGAAGTGCATTTCGGCCCAAAGTTTAAAAAAATGTCATCTTCAAGCGAAGGAGAATATTAAAACGAGCGGCACTCACCGATTGTAGAGGGGTGCGCTTTATTTCATAGCAGGAGGGGGGTACATACTGTGCAAACACAGCATGAAGCAACAGCCGTTTCGCGCATGTGCGCTTCTTCTGGATGCTCACTATTGGCGGGGTCACGGCACTTACAAATATGCACAGGAAGCCGCATCATCGCATTAATTAGTTAATCAACACCTGAGTATCCACAACAGTGGACAAGGATTCTTGGTGAATAGCGAGACCCCTCGCTATGTGCAAGTACATAAACTAATCAAACAATAAAAATACGAAATTACAATACACACAGGAATAATTAATTAAAGAAATACATTCATGTCTATTTTCTCATTTAATCCCAAGGGACCCATTGCATCTGTACGTAGGATCCACTTTGTTTCTCTTCTCAGAAGTTCCCTCTCCCTGTCTCCACCTCTCTCTGTACGATTAACTATTTCAAGACCAGCAAAGGTCAATACACTGGGGTTTCCATTATGTTCCCTGTTCACATAATCTATTAGCCGAGGGACACCCTTTCCTGTTTTTAGGGAATTTAGGTGTTCTCAGATCCTTTCAAATAAGCAGCGGATGGTTTTACCAATGTAGAAGCGTCCGCATCTACATAAAATTAAATAGACCACAAACTTGCTACGACAGGTGATAAGTGGAAAAACCTTGTGCTCTATCCCTGCAAAGGAGATCACTGACAATTGGGAATTGAAGTTGCAGAAGGAGCAACTTCTGCATCTCTTATTCCCTTTTGGTCTCTGTTCAGACAGCCATGTGCAGCATTTTTTTCTAAAATGACTTGTTACCACCTGGTCCCGTATTGTATGGCATCTTCTAAACGCTATTACTGGTTTTGTGCCTTTTAGTTGTTTTAATGAATCATCCCTCGCTAAAATGTTCCAATTTTTCCTTATAACCTGTTTTATTCTTTCAGCCATAGGGCTATATTTAAAGGAAAAGGCAAAGGGTGGGGGCACTGGGGGAGATTTAGTTGTTATTTTACCCTCCATCAATTCTGTCTGATGTACTCTTGATGCTTTTTGCATGGCTTGATTTAACAAATCTGGGGGGTACCCTCTGTGTCTCAGTCTGTCACGCAAATCTAACGCCTGTTTTTTATAGCTCGTTGGGGTTGTATTAATACGAAAAAAATTCTTCTGAATTGACCGTATGGCACAGATTTTTTTACTGTATTAGGATGATAGCTAGAAAAATGGAGGAGGGAGTTGGTGGCGGTGGGCTTACAGAATCCCTTCGTCACCAACTCCCCCCCCACCACAGAGACCACTACATCCAGAAACTCGATTCGGTCGCCACCAAACTGGTAAATGAACCGCATGTTCATGTCATTTTGTACATTTAAATACTCCACAAAATCGAGTTGGGGGCGGTAGAAGGACACTACTGGTGGCAGTATAGGGATATTACTGTGGGCGCGCTAGGTACATTAGTGGGGAGATATTATTATTACCAGAGACCAGGGGTGTAATAATCACTGATGCAGAGGGTGCGACCAGGCCCAGTGTGGGGGGGGGGTGTTGTCTTGGGGTGGTCTTCCGATCCAAAGTTTGCCCTGGGGCCCATAGAACTCCAGTTACACCACTGGTTATGTAGCAAGGAGAGCTGAATAGATAGATATATAGTAACTAGTATTTTGTTTTATTTAAATCCCTACTCATTTTATGCTTAGAAGTCAAGGAGGTGTTCCTATTCTTTACCAGTGACTGACAGCTATTTTTATGCGTATTCATACAGCTTAGCTCTCCAACTTTAAAACATGCCGCCTGAGAAGCAGACACTTATTCCACATACCAGATTGACTAATATTTTTTAATTATTTTAAAAGCAAAGTTTCTCAGCCTGGTGCACCATTTCATACCTCAACTGTAGTGTCTGTATATGGTCCCAGGCATGTTATGGTAGAGTAAGGTTTACAATGTCATAAAGTCTAGTGCCACCTTACTCAGCGCTCTTTGATGGCATATTTCCTGCCAATGTTAAAGGGTGGTGGCACACAGTGCCGTTGGGATGAAGTTATAGAACAGGCATGTCCAAACTCCGGCCCTCCAGATGTTGCAAAACTACAACTCCCATCATTCCTGGACAACCTACAGCTATCAACTTACAGAAGAGCATGATGGGAGTTGTAGTTTTGCAACACCTGGAGGGCCAGAGTTTGGACATGCCTGTTATAGAATGTAGGCAGTTTAGCACCTAATTAAACTGTGGTATTCTATGCGGAGAAATTGTGCAAATGAGATGGCTTATTTAGAAACTGCATTGTAAATGCATGTTGATGCAGAAACTGCATCCCAACTGCGCTGGGTGCCAACACCCTTAGTGTGCTTTCAGCATTACACTGGGAAATGTTACAGATAGAGATAAGCAAAATGCTGGAAGTTTTCTGGTCATCTATATAGGATTCTAATTGGGAAAAATCTATAGAATTATGAATTAGGACCGATACTCCCCTAGAGGCACTACTAAAGGTTGAGTGATAGGATTGAGAATGCCATCCCATCATCAAGCGGGTCACAGACTCATCGGTAAGATGGGTTTCCACTATACAAATGATAGCAGGAAGATATCTCTTTAATGCATCCATAATAGCCTGCCTCTTAACCCTTTCCCCAAGACCTCTAACATTCCAAGAGACAATTCTAACAATTCTACCAGACATCAATTATAAACGGGAAAAAAAAAATAAAAAAATGGAAACCCCCACACCCCTTCCCTGCCGGGCAGTACCCATCCCCTCTCCCCCCCTCTATTGGTCTGCCCGATCTAATCGGCAAACCTCTATCTTCCGGCCATTCTCCCCCCCCCCCGCTCATCCCATCCTCCCCCCAGCTCCCCTGCTAATTTATTTCAGTTCATTTCCTTTCGAGAAGATATTTCATATGCTCAATTGTTCCATCCAGTCCAGCACTTGTTGCGGTTTTTCAAAGAATTGGGTAGTCCCGTTATAAATCACTCTCAATTTCGCTGGGTACTGTAGGGAATATTTAATATCCTTAGACGCCAAGCGTTTCTTTATCTCAATAAAGCTTCTTCTTTTCTCTTGAGTCTGCCGTGCAAAATCAGGGAAGAATAACAATTTTGTACCCTGGTAATCAATAGGTGAGCATTCTCTTGCTCTTCTCAGTATCATGTCTCTATCCATCGACAATAGCAGCTTTATTAAGATTACTTGCGGCGGCCTCCCTGGGATGGGTTTCCCCCCTGGGATCCGGTGGGCTCTTTCTATTTGAAACATAGACGAAAAATATTCACTGCCCAAATTTCCCACAATCAACTCTTTAAGTTGCTCCACTAACTGTCGGCCTTCAACTCATTCTGGAAATCCAACTATACGGATGTTATAGCGCCTAGATCTGTTTTCCAGATCCTCCAGCTTATTTTGTAAAGAGGAGTTTTCTAAAGCCAAGGATGCCGTCTTAGTTTTTAACATGACAGTATCTGTTTGCAGGGAGTCAACCATTTTTTCCACGTTAAGAACTCGATCGTGGATTTTAGCCAGCTCGTCTCTTATTAAAGATATATCGCTTTGCATAGACCCCAGCTGGACGGACATCCCCTGCATTAAAATACCATTTTATCTTTGACAGCACACAAGATTTTTCCCAAAGCTAAGGGGTCATGTTCGATCTCTGTTGGCGCCAGCAGACTTTCCTCCCCTCCTTCCTGGCCCACCTCTAAGGACTCGTCCTCCGACAGTTCTTCAGCTTGAGGAATTTTAACAGTTTTCTTGGGGTTAACATGCAGTTCCCTTTAGGTAGGTCCTTTTCACTTAAAGAGGGGGATTTCAGATACTTATCGATTTTGCTCTCTAAGGTCTTAGACCCCGGCTTAATTCCAGAAGAGTCAATTGAACGCCGCTTGGGGGCCATTTCTGTTTAAAGCCTCTTTTTTTTTTATATTAAGATATTTGCTTTTATATTCGTATTTTTTTTTTTTACTCCTTTCTTCCCCCTTTGCCTCTCAACCTCCCTCTATTTTTCCTTAAAGCCCCTCCTTTTACTTCCCAAAGGCTTTTTTTTTTTTTTTTCTTTTTTCAAAAATTCCCCCCCCCCTTTTCTTCTTTATCACTTTTACTTTGATGATTAGACTTTTAATTATTATTATCTCCCCCCCTCTCCTTTTTTTTTCGTTTAATTTTTTTCCTTCTCACGGATAGCCAACTCCTGTGGAGCGCCACACAGAGCGCAGGGCACCCAGATAAGTGCAAGCAGAATCAATACCAGCATACACAGTCTTTAGGTTTAAGTTTAGATTTTCTCACGTGTCAGATGGATGCCCAGCCACAGAGGTCCTCACTTGACAGGCACAATTCCAAACAGGAGTAGACCAGGGCAGGCGAAGACAACCAGCCTGGTTCGGCAGCAGGAGGTCAGAAGAAACCGAACACAGCACCGCTCCAGCAAAGAGGAACGGCAGACCCAGCCAGGGAGCAACACAGGGAAACAGAGAAGGCAGACAGGAAGACCGGGGGAGACCCAAACGAAGCCACGGCGGATGAGGGAAGACGCCGGACCACACACGAGGAGGAGAGGGAGAGACGGAAGCCAAGAGCAGTGAGCGGAGGTCAGCAGACAGGAGGTGGGAGCAGTCCAAGAACGCCGTCAGTTTCAGGGAAGCAGACTTTCAGCAGACTCTCGGGTCAAACTTCGCGCTCCAGGCGCTGCATGGGAGACATGGAGGGAGGGAGGAGAGCGGGGGAGGAGAGCGCAACGTGAACGTTCACGTCATCACGCCTGTCCTGCATGCTGGAAGTTTTCTAATACTAAACTGTACTTCCTTCATTTACAGCAATGGGGCTAAAACATAGATTTGTATTTCAGTCTCCATTGTGATATGTGGCTGAAATAAGGTTCTGATATGTCCAATAAGGAAAATGGGCCAGTCGCTAAATTAAACAGTAGGTGAATTTGCTAAATTCTTGTTAATACAATTTAGTTACACAGTTTCACATACTATAAGTATTACAAGATAACTGGTCGGCATAAAAATATGAAAAAAATCATATACCAAGTAAAAAAAATGATGTTAAAATGACACGTATTCCCAAGAAGATACTTTGCATTATCCTATAAACAATGACATTTACATAATTTGAGCTGAATGGGAAGATATTCAGTAAAATTGGCAGACTTTTTATATGCAGCTCATTTCCTATATTTTCTGTCCTGTAGCAGATTCAATCAAAATAAGCTACATGAACAGTTTTGGGAAGATTGGAATTTTCCTAGATTTTGCTGAATCTAGTACATGGTGACTAACCCAGGAAACAAACAGGCGGAACTATAACCTTGATATGAGAGACTCAGCTGAAGTGTTGATTGTTATTTCCAGAAACAAAATACATGCTCAAATAAACACACAATTTTCTTTGTTTTTAGTTAGGGCTCATTCATACGGCCATATGTATGGGTCTGCATCTGTTACGCAACTTTGCGGAACAGGAGCGGACCCATTCATTTTAATGTAGTTTTGTTCCGGGACGCCGCAAAAAAATAAAGAGCATGTTCGATTCTTGTCCGCAATTGCAGACAAGAATAGGCATTTTCTGTATAGGGCTGGCTGTGTGCATTCCCCAAAATGCAAAACACACACTGGCTGCTATACATGTTTTGCGGATCCACAGTTTGCGGACCGCAAAACACTCAAGGCCGTCTGAATGAGCCCTTAGGCTGGGTTCTCATGTTGTGGTCACAAAGTGGTAGTGTGCCATGTGGGTAAGAACTGCCTGCCAAAATCACTCATGGTTTACAGCAATTTATTAAGGTAAATACAGGTTGGTGCTTTTCAAAATCTTGTGCCTCTACTGTACTTGCCAAGAAACCAAAGAAACCACAGCAATTTGTGATAATCCCTTTGGGTGCAATTTAATGACCCATTCTGAATAGGGAATGTACAGTTAGAGAGCTAGTAGGAACCTAAGCACCCAAGAAACACATAAAGCACTGATATGCCCGCTTCCATTACATATCAACACAACAAAGGCATACTGCAAATCTTCATTCTGGAATAGTGGGAGGTGACATACAAAGTCTTCCTTTCTGTCTCTAGCAGTCAAATATACATCTAGAAGAGCTGCTGTGTAGTATGGTATACACCAATTTATTCTAACTTGAATACAGCATTTGGTTTCTTTTAGACATTACCCTAACTTTGCTACCACCTTCCATGGGGTTCTCCCCATGTCTACAGATCTTTTATACTACATCCAATCTCTTCCACTGATGAAAGCTAATAACTAAGTCCAGAATAATAAGGATAAACTCCTCACAAGTTGGAATAAATGGATGCATACTTATTAGGCTGTATCTGTGCTTTATGGCAATGGTTTTGGATGCGCAGCTACTAGGGACAGAAAGGAAAAGGTGCATGCCACCCACCTCCTCACCGTCCCAGAATAAAGAGTAATTTCCTTGTTTGGATATGTAATAAGAGTCAATACGCTTTGTTTAAAGCGTTATAGCACATTGAAAACATATATCTTCCCAAAGTAGTTGCATACGTATGTGAAACATTACTTTTCAATTTGGTAGCACCCCTTATTAGCACACGTTGTTACAATTTCATGAAAATTTTGATCATATGCATTTTCTAACTGTAAAGCTGGAATTCTGTTTAGTAAGTAATAATTATTAAAACTATGCATACAGTAGCACACCATACTTTGTAAATTCTCCTCTATGACTTATGATGGCTATATCCGGTAGCAGGCGATTGCAATTTCCCATTCTGTGATGTGAGATAATGATCTCACGGGTTTTGCCACTGTACCTACGAGATCATCATCAGGAGCATGGTTATGATATTTACAGACCTGCTGTTGCCTGAACAAAAAAAAAAAAAAATTGATCCTACAGTTACAGAGCCCCATTGCAATGGTGAAAAGGTCCCTGAGGCTTTATTTTATTTTTTTTGCAAACTTAATTTCCAAACTCCAAAAAAAGAAGTGTACACATCATTATAATGCTGAGCTGACATGTTTCGGACACACAGTGTGTCCTTACTTAGTCATAGCCAAACTTCAGAGAGTGTAGCCACAAATATACATATTCAAATATGTGATGATGTCACACAAGTTCCACCTACTATTACAAGCTGATACAATTCATCTGTTCCTCGCCTGGTGGAACTTGTGTGATGTCATCACATATTTGGTGGAAAGAGGAGATGAGCTGTGAATAGAGATGAGCGAACTTTTTTTTAAAGTTCGGCATTCGGCGTTTGGGTTGTGGTAATCGCCGCATCCCGTTATGGATTCCACTACCGCGGACTATCCCGGCATATGGAATCCATAAGGGGCGGCTTCCACGAACCCGAACTGTTGAACAGCCGAAGGACCTGGGGTGACGTCACCGTCATGTGATCAGTGCAGGGGGCGTGGCTCAGCACGGGATCAAATCCAGTGTTGAGCCATGCCCCCTGCACTGATCACATGACGGTGACGTCACCCCAGGTCCTTCGGCTGTTCAACAGTTCGGGTTCGTGGAAGCCGCCCCTTATGGATTCCATATGCCGGGATAGTCCGCGGTAGTGGAATCCATAATGGGATGCTGCGATTACCATAACCCGAACGCATAACTTTTTTTTAAAGTTCGCTCATCTCTAGCTGTGAACTGTTTTGCATCAATATATACAGCCGGCACAACCCCTTTAAGTTAGTAATGTGTAAATACTTATTTCACTTGCTGCTCCCACCCCTCCAGTAGATTACAGTTCATAGCTGGGGATCCTAGCAATGAAAAACCCTGTGATCAGCTTATTGGGGAGACTTCCAAAAAAACGGTTGGACTAAATTAGACAACCGCTTTAACAAATGTGCTCCATTGCGAATTTGAAAGACAGGCAGATGTTTTAAGACTTGAACATGCCAACTGGATGTCAGGGACAGTTACTCTACAGTAATGTTCACCCTCTTAGAAATGTGCACAACTACAGCATGTGCAATCTACTCCTAAAATATTGCTGAAAATGTTGAAGTTCATCCAGGGCTTTTCAGACTCTCTGTATATGCTCTATTTTATTCTAACAAATCAAATCCTTTGAAGATTTTTAAATAATGTTGGCACAGTTTATGCAGCAGAAAAGCTTTTTGTGTGACCTTTAAAAATTAATGTAAGGTGAAATTTAATTTTCATTTTGTGTTCCTCTGAACTTGTACTGCATCCCAAATCACTTTGTTGCATTCAGCATATAGAGTAATTTTCAAGCATGTCTTTTTTATTTTGACCAAGAATACGAATCAAGGGCAGCCGGAATATTATGTATTATAGTAAATGACACGACAGTCAGTTTAAAGGAACAGAAAAGCTCATTTGTCCATAATGGCAACATTGGCACATTGTGATAAAATGTCACCACTTGCCTTTTGTCTATAACATTGCCACACAGAACAGATTGTATTTAAATGAGCAGACATTGGGCCATGCAGAAAAGGTTACTTGCATATCCCTGGCCACTGAGATATTATATATATAAATAAAAGCCATATAAAGGAAACAAATTGAATTTAACCTGAGCTAACTGGTGACTCATAATACTTAATGATGGCAAACGTTACTCATGCATGGCTACATTCTGAAACTTAGAGCAGAGAAAATGAAAATAGAAAAAACGATCCTATATAGTGTTAGTAAAGCAGTAAAGGACTAATGGTATCCATTTCATGATAATACACAGATATACAGTGCGCGCATGAGGACATCATTAGCATGCAAATGTCTGAAATCGATAATAACCATTTTAGGAATACTGGTTGGCAACTTGATGACTCACGCGTTTCACGTCAGAAAATCCTGCCCCTCTCTGATCCTTTCCTCTTTACTAACTCGCTATGGTTGCTGGCTGCTTTTGTCCCTGCCTTAGGACCTACAGTGTGGTGTAGTTCTGGCTGTTTTAGCTGCATTTGAAGTGTCCACCCTGGCTACTGCTCACCCTTTACACATCAGGGGATGTGCCAAGCCTTCTCTGTTCTGCCCTTGCTCTCTATACTGCACCCAAGAGGTATGGCAACCCCAATGTTGAGACTTGCCAGGTTCTTCAAAAACATTGTGTCCCTGTTGGTAAAAAATTGCTAATGAGAGCACTGTACCCACAACTAAGCGTGATAGTGCCTGCTGGGGTCCATCTTTGGTAAGGAATTTGTGGTTGGAAGATTCCTGGTGAAAAGAAGAGAAAGTAAATAAAAGAAAGAAGGGAAAAGTGTTGAAGTGATAAAAGGATAAAAAGACAGGTGGAACAAGGTAAAAGAGGAGAAAGGTGGTAAAAGGAGAAATAAAAAAGAATATACTTCTGAATGCCTTTCTTCTGTGGAGGATACGAAACTCTGTAACATATACAATTAAAGAAATGTGTCTCTTTTTCCACTTATTAACCACTTATCCCCACCTGCATTGATCACACAGTCTCCATTCACTGGGGAAAATCCATTTAGCTAAAGGCAGAGAAAAGATGAATCTTTGTTGTTGGTAAAGTCCGGCCATGTACAGCTCCAGCCCTGCAACAGAAATACAACACTGACTCACCCTATCCTCTACCTAGTAATCTGTCTATCAAGTAATTCAATCTACATTACTAAATATATTTTCTTTACAATCTCTAAGGTCTTGTTCACATTTCCATGTCCGTTTGACATCCATGAAAAAAAATCCGCCTGTGTTCCGTCCATGAAGATGTCCGTGAAGAATCAGCGTGTTCATTTTTTGACCTCCATATGAAAATTAATTTCAAAAGCATCTCCTGTCAGTGGTCAGTGAAAAACACACACAATGCAGACCAACAAGAATGCTGTCTGTGTTGTGTACATGATTTTCACTGACCCATAGATTTCAAAGGTCATGTTTGGTCCGCATCATGGACCAAACTAGTGCATGTCTCCACAATTTTTTCACTAACCCACGGTCAGTAAAAAAATACTAATGTGTGAAAATAAATGGGTGAACTGTGGGTAAATCAGTGAACAAGGCCTAACATTGTCTCTGTAATACCCTAAAATGGCTGTCTTGTGTGTCTAATTGCTGTGACAGATACGTCCTATCACATCAGTGGCTCAGCTCAGAATGGTGTCTCTTCTTAGGACCTTACATAGTGCCTAGCAGACTATCCAGTATCCACCCTCCTGATTGGCTATGAGGTTGACTGCAAGGCATTATGGGCAAGCCCACCTCTCAGGGTCCTGCTGAGAGTCATGTGATCCTCTGTCTTCATCTTCTCTGTCATGTTTCCCTCACAAGTGTACTGAATTTAGTACGTAAAACGGTGGGCATCAACTTGCCCAATTTATTCAAATCGCCAATACTTCAGCTTTGCTTGGAAGTAGAATTTTTGGAATTTTGTAATAAATCCCAATTCTGCATGTAAATTGGGATCCAGCAATACAATGGACAATTAGTAATGAACATATAAGGGGTGTTTTAACTCCTACTCATAAATGGCAATGTAAAAGAACATTCTTAACCTTCCTCCTCCTCAATAATACACATGAAATAATGCATACCATAGTAAGCTCAGTCCTTTCAGTGCTGTAACATACTATATCTGTATAATAATGGTGTGTGCAGGGAGATCAATATTCATCTAAAACCAAGATCTTTTCATCATCATCTCTATAAACACAACACAATATGCTACCATACTATGATGTGTGGCTGGAAAATCGAGCACTATAAAGAATTTGCAGACAATTTTAAACAGAAAGCAGTAGAAGTGCAGGAATTAGCCTTAGGGGACTATCTACTGCACCTAGCAATACTTAAACTTTAAATTTAACAGTCATCCACATTGTGATGTATCTGTATTGGTTCTTTCTTTAGGCACTGACGTAGTAGTTGAAAGTAAAAGTGAGATGCGTGCCCTGCACAAACACATAGGGCAGAGGGAGTGCTGTTTTCATTGTCAGAGTGGCTGGGTTTCAAAGTTCCTATCAAAAACAGCATATTCAAAGCACAGAAAGCAAATGGTTTCCTCTTAGGGAGTGACTAACACTGTATTTTATTATTCTGCTGTTGCCTGCATAGTTCTCCACAGGACTGCACGGAACGTTTCCTTCCTGTTTTGTGCTGAACCAGTTCTGTTACAGATGCCAATTTGCAGGAACTGTAGATAATTTTCAGAGACAGCCCCAGCAATTTCGGGCTGTACATGGTCGGAATTTACCAACAACAATGTTGGTAAGTATGTTGTCTAGAATGTACTATCATAGACAACTAGATTCATAAAATACAGTTTTTTTAGGCCACAGTATGCCCTATAAACATGTTATTAGGTTATCACATTCTCTCCTATAACTGCTGACCTCCATTATTTTTAAAATCCCCTTCTCTATTACTTTATAAGACGCACCTGCTCATATGAGGCACCCAGGTTTTAGAGGAGGAAAAAAAGAAATAGTTTTTTTTTTTTTTTTTTGTATTTTTTTTCATCAGACCTCTAGCTTGCCACTAGCAAAAGTAAGGAGCCATGCTTGGTAAACAATGAAGGCGATGCTGTGCTTCAGGCAGCTGATTGGTATGGGTTTCAGGACCCACACCAATTTGATACCAATGGCCTATCTTAAGGATAGGCAACAAATTTTGTAGTTCCAGATAACCTTCTCACATATTAATACTTGTAAGGACATTCATATGCTATCGCTCTTCCATATTTGATATAGATAATAATAATACTATATACTAATAATTCTTGACTAGTAAGGGTACTTTCACATTAGTGGCAGGGGAGTCCGTCAGGCTGTTCCAGTGTGAAACTAGCCTAAGGAAGTTAATAAGCAATCAATTAATACTATTTCTTAATCTCTCTGTGACGTGTCTCTGAAAATTGTTTCATCTTTTTCCAAAACATTTCAACAAAAATGAAAGTAATCCATTGCATCACTTGTTTAACATTTTTGTCATTTCCAGTAACAAAAGCAAAAAACAACCTTTTTGGTCTTGTGAAGTGTCAGTAAATTGCTTGCCATGCAGGGCCAGTTAAACAAGTGACCAACATGTTCAGCAGTAATAGTCAATTACATGCAGTGTAGAAACACTAAAGTGGGTAGGAATCCATGAACACAGGCCTGTGGTGGGATTGTAGTAGGCAAGTATGTTAAAGGGGTTCTGCAGTTATTTTAAACTGGTGATCTATCCTCTGGATAGATCATCAGCATCTGATCGGCAGGGGTCCGACACCCGGGACCCCTGCCGATCAGCTGTTTAAGAAGGCAGCGGCACTGGCAGTAGCGTCACGGCCTTCTTGCTGTTTACCTCAGGCCCAGTGACGTCACGACTTGCATCACTGGCCTGGACAGGGCTAAGCTCCGTTCACTCGAATGAAGCTTAGCACCACCCAGGCCAGTGATACAAGTCGTGATGTCACTGGGTGTCTGACCCCTGACGATCAAATGCTGATGATCTACCCAGAGGATAGATCATCAGTTCAAAATTACTGCAGAACCCCTTTAAGCAGTTGGTCGAATTACACAACAAACAGATGAGCTGACAGGAACAGCAACTTTACTGAATGGTAAGGCACAAGCTCAACCGTTACAGTGCTTGACACAAAGTATAAAAGTTATTCTCACTAGGAGGTGTTAAGCAATTCTGTTCTTCTTGAAAATGTATAAACTTAATAGCAGGAGAAAGTTCTGGGCACCATCATGATATCTGCATAATATGTCTTGGTTGCATTATGGAGGATGGTTCATCAACCCACAGTGGGCCAGAAACCACCTTCACAGTTGTCCTCACAGTAATGAAACATTATGGCATAAGTTACATAACAAAAGGAGCAATACATTCAGAAAGAAGAACATAATAAACAGTGCACAACTTCAACATAAAGACATGTTCTGAGCAACCTTTACAGAAGTCACGGTTAGCTATTCTTTATGAATAAAGTGATCCTCTAAGAAGTTAGATTCCTAGTAGTCCTGTTACTTCATCTTGATAGAAGCATATGGTACTTAAAAGGTTTTTCAAAGACTTTTTTTTTACTGATGTCCTATCCTGTGGATGGTTCAACAGTATGTGATCAGTGGGGGTCTGACACCCGGGAGCCCTGTCAATCAGCTATTTTGAGAAGGCACGGGTGCTCCTGTGAGTACCACAAACTACTCCCTGCTCACCAAGCACAGAACCGTACATTGTATAGCGGCTGTGCCGATTCACTTGAACTGAGCTGAGCTGCGCCTAGGCCACGTGACACATAAATGTGCCATCAATCGGCCTAGGAAAAGCAGAGTGAGGGCTGGGACACTCACAGGAGCCTTCTCAAATAGCTGTTTGGGGGGTCCCAGGTGTCGGACCCCCATCTATCATATACAAATGTCCTATCCAGAGGATAGGTCATTAGTGTAAAAATCTCGGAAAACCCCTTTAAAGCCCCATTCTTTACAGTGGATCCTGTATTTCAACATTTTGAAATTTACCAGCTTTTTAAATTAAATCTATCGGCTCCAAAACACCCCCTAATCTAGAGTAAACGGTATATAGTGTAAGTGGTGCTGAGTCCAATTATGTAGTTTTTATCTTGATACTCACCTGAGCCCTGTCTATAAAAACGGGAGTCCTTTCAATAACTTTACTGCTGGTTTGTTGGAGCACAGTGTCAGAATGCAAGTGAGTATGAACATAAAAATCACATAACTGGTCGAAACATTATACACTGCTTACTCTAGTTTGGGAGGCAATTTCAAGCTGACAGATTCCCTTTAAATAACTCATTCTCTAATGTATCAACAAGATCTTGTGCAGTGACATAAATATTTTTTGTACAAGTCATCCTTATACACTACTCACAAAAAGTTAGGGATATTTGGCTTGTGGTTGAAACTTCAGGATGAACCTGAAATGCACTCTAACTTTTACAGTTGAACTTAATGTGATCTTCTCTAAACTTTTGAATGCACATGTCAAACTGTTCAATGTTTCAGTACTTTTTGCACAACTTGCTGTTCTCTAACAAGGAGTTTAACAGGAAAATTCTAAACAGGTGCTGATCCATGAATCGCCCAATACATTTCCTGGTTTAATTACAATTAAATATTTAAACAGTCCTCCTCATTATGCTGTTCATATTTTGAAATCATGAGACCAAGACAACACCTAACAATTGATCAACAGTACCTCGCCATTGTGAGGCTTCAAGTAAGATGTTCTCAGACGGAGGTGGCCACTGAGCTTAGAGTGTCACATAATGTCCTCAGCAGGTTGCATCAGAGATACAGAGAGACTGGAACAGTAAAAAAAAAGGAATAAAAGGGGACATCCTTTGGCCACATCCCACACTGAACAATGCCCTGCGGAACTGGATGATGAATGCCACACAACTCCAGGCACATTTAAGGGAAGTGAGAGGGACCTTAGTGTCACGTCAGAACATTCAAAATCATTTACATTAGGGTTGTCTGCGTGCTAGACGTCCTGCAAGGGTACCTGACCATACCACCAGGCACAGGCATTATCGTCTTGTATGGGCCAGGGAGCCTCTACGCTGGACAAGGCACTATTGGGCCTCAGTGCTGTTCACTGATGAAAGACGATTCATGCTGAGCAGAAATGATGGCCACCAAGGAGAACGCTATGCATCAGCCACTGTTAGACTTTGGTGGTGGTGGTGTTACAGTGTGGGCAGGTATGTCTATTCAATACAGAACTGCCCTACACTACAGTGACAAGCCCATACTACTTGAATAACATCATTAATCTAGTCTAGTCATTGTGCCTCTGCATGAACAACACAGGCCTAATTTTATCTTCATGGACGACAATGCGCCAGCTCATCAAGGTCGCATCATTAGGAAACGGCTGCTGGAGACTGGGGTACCTCAAATGGAGTGGCCTGCACTTTCTCCAGACATGAATCCTATTGAAAACTTATGGGCTCAGTTGAGACGCTGTGTAGAGACTCGGAACTCTGTACTCCAGAACCTCAATGACCTGAGCGCCGCCCTTCAAGAAGAGTGGGATGCCATGCCTCAGCAGAAATAAGTCGACTTGTGAACAGCATGAGACATTGTTGTCAGGCTGTAATTGATGCTGAAGGCCACATGACAAGTTATTGAGACACTGACATTTTTTGTGGGGGTATACCCACCACTGGTGTTGGCTTTTGTTTTAATAAATAGTTTGAGATGAGCAAATCACTATTGAATGCTTCTACTTAAATGCCCTACTTTCATGATATAATATCACTGTAGCGTGAACTTTTTATGTTTTCCATAAATTTCACCCGAATGCCAAATATCCCTAACTTTCTGTGAGTAGTGTATATGTGTTGTAATTGTTTGTAAAGATTATAATAAAGAAACCTACAAGAAAGGTTCATGACAAATGGGAGGCATCAACTTTCTAGTGTTACCTTCACACTTATTAACAGACTAATTTATTTGTGGCAGGAACTCTGACCAGGAGAGAGACACTCGGCATAAATGTCAATGTGAAACTGTGTTATTGAGCGACATTAAAAACAACATCATTTTATTGATTGTATTTTTTCTCATGCAGCTAAAAAGATTAAGACATTATTTGGTATGGCATAGTACTGTAGGATAAGCAGCATGGGGCAGTATAAATCATTTAACTGCCCCAGTGAAGTCTTAAAGTGTAACTGTTATTTCAGGTAACTATTCAGATTAAGCTGTCGTGTGTGTACATGAGGTAACACTGTATCTAGCTATTATATAACTTCTATCTGACACTTTTTAGAAGTTTCCCTCTCTGTAGTTTCTATGATTATCAGCTTTTCCTGAGCTAGTGGGTGTAGGCTACCTACTATGATGGCTCCTATAGACTCTACAAAGAGAGAACAAGAGATCCGTCTCTCTGTAGCACACCTTTGTGGGCCTCATAGTAAAAAGCAAAAAATAGCAAAACACAGCATTGTCTTTGTATCTCTATGCCTCTCTCCAGCTAAACCTTTTCCTGCTTGCCCTCCCCTCTTCATAGACTTCATGGGCGGAAGATGTAATCTAATCCTTCAATGAGCTGCTATCTCATCTTCAATGTGTTATGGCAATGGTTGTGGAATCACTGTGAAAACCAACTGGTTTGACTTTGGGCTAGACCAAAGGATGTTATCCTGGTGGTCCCCTGGTATTCATCCTTTAGACCCTATATGGGAATCTGGACTATGCTGCAGGGGGGTCGCTACATCTTAGAATAGTTTCGGTGTGGTTGACTCTGGTGCATTGCCCTGAGGGAATACGTAATACACATAGCCAGGAAACCAGCAAAGGTCTTGACTGGCGGAGTTTATACAAATCTGTGAACCAATCCAAAGGTCAGGGCAAGCGACATAGGAACAGTATGATGAGCAGGCACAGGAATCAGGGAAATAGATAATATATATTTTACAGGCTCTAGCTAGCCAGAGATATCTAGAAGGATCTGTAGAGACCAACTGCTAAAGCAAAGACTGAATGAAATGGCCAGGTATATAAAGGAGCAGGAAAGCAGCTGATTAACATTTGGACCTACCCAGGCAGCAGCTCACAGAGCAGGAGAACATTAACCTTAGCAGTCCTGAACACAAATGTACAATGAATGCAAGCCTTAATTCACACACAGGAAGCTGGCACCAGTGCGCACAGGACACCAAGGGCCATTAACCACTATATGGTTTTTGATCAGTGAATTGCAAATTAGAAAAGCAACAGAGGCTAAAGGGGAGCAAGCCCAGTAAGTGGAGAAAGAGTCATGTTTCACCAATAAGCTATATTACAAAGTTTCTTATATTGGCTTGTACTATTCATTTATGAAAAAATAGACACAACAGCTACTGTTTAAAGCGTCAATATCATGAGACAGGGACAATTTATAGAAGAGCTTCTATACTTTGTTGCCAAGGGGTTATACTTGCAGGCTGTTAGAGTCCGAACAGTGCATCTCTCTCACGTGATGGGGAGACGCAGCGGTGGCCGTGCCGGCATCAGAAGCGATGCAGGTGCTGAGAAGCAAGCTAAATACTATCTGTGTGGGGGCTAAGGCATATGGGGGCATTTTAGGTCTTGGTTAACCCCCTTAAACCTATAGAACCTTTTAAAGGATCTTTTTTAGTTGATATAAATTGGGGTGAGTACTAGTATCAGGAACCACTGTCCTGAAAGATATTTCTAGCTGTACAATAGCAGTGAACAGAGTGGTAGTGGCACTTGTGCGGTGCATTTTCCATTCACCACTACAGAACTCCCTTAGTGATGAATGGACAGCACGCTGCACATGTGTGGTGTGCTCCCTTTTACTTCAGGGGCCCCATTTTGGAGATAAGAGCAAGTTCCTTGTGACATGTCATCAATTTCTCAGATGGTTCAACCTCTTTAACTTACGTGTCATGAGTCAAATTTGATCTTGTCTAATTTTTTATGGATGGTCTAAAAACAATGAGGTCACTAGTGGAGATGAGCGAAGTTCTCTAAAATTCTATTTGGCTGCGTCGATTAATTTTACACAAAAATTAGCTTTGTGGCAAACTACTTTGTCACGAAGCTCATTTCTTTGTAAATAGCGGGTGCAATGACAGGGAACGGCGATCCAGCGCAAAACCTCACGCGACACATGATGATTTCATCACATCAGCCGACGTGGTGACCTCATACATCACCATGCATGAGATTTCGGGCAGGATCTTCAAGCAAGAAGGCAGCAGCTGCCTCTTCGCACTCAAATGGATGAGGTAAGTATGTTTTTTTTTTTTTTACCACCATTTCAAGGAAAATCGATTTGTTACCACAAATTCCACATCACTAGCTGCCATGTATGTACCATAAAGTTTCTCAAGGATATCCCAAGCAGGTCCTTAATATCCTTATTTTATGGACTGCTGTGTAAAACAAAAAAGGTTTGCTACTGTCCCTTATTCAAGATTTCCCTAACTATTTGCGGGCGAACGGTTCCCGGCAAACATAGCTTGTTCACGTCTGCCGCGGCGGGCGAACATATGCGATGTTCGTGTTCGCCCCTATACTTTATCATTGAGCAAACTTTGACCCTGTAACTCACAGTCAGGAGACACATTCCAGCCAATCAGCATACCCTCCCTCCCAGACCCTCCCACCTCCTATCAAAAAGCAAGGACTTTTTCTTAGATTCATTCTGAAGCTGCAGTGTTAGTAGTTGTAATCGCAATGCGATTAATATAACCTGTATTAATGGCATTGCTATTACAACCTAGATCTGAGTTCATAATGGTTGTATTGCTAGAATATAACGAAGATTGAGAATATAGAGCTATATTCTCAATCTTCGTTATATTCTAGCAATTACAAAATTTTATGTTCGCGACATCGCTATCCCTTAACCACACAGGCTCATCTATATATGTACAGTAAGTATCTAACATGTATGTTGGTACTTACATACGAGGATAAAAAAGATCAAGTATAGTATATATTTCGATGACCTATACACTTTGTGCAATTAAAGATGGTTTCCGGACTACAGATATTAGTGACCTGTCCTTAACGTAGCTCACTTGAATGGAAACTAAGCTGCAGTAACCCGGCATGGCCACTACACAGAGAGCAGAGCTGTATGCATCTGCTCCATTCTGTGTTCGTTTTAGCATTAGTGGGGATACTGGGTGTCAGACCCCAGCAAGCTGATATTGGTCACCTGTCCTAAGGATAGGTCATCAATATTTGTAGCTGGGGAAACCTAAAACCCCTAAAATGTTAATTTGCAGCTTTTTTATGCAAAATGAAAAAATTTTCTGTGGATGAATGAATACAATTGACAAATAGCAAAAAGCATTGTATTATATATACGCTTATATAGAGAGCACCAGCAGAACAAGACTAGAACACCCATTTACTGCATGCACATGGCATTTCCTAAGGCCGTTTACATAATTTCCAGGTACCAGTCTCTGGTTTCACAGTACAGCGCAGCAGTAATGTATCAACAGCAGAATATAAATCACCAGTGCTCAGGGAGTGTGGCACCATGACAGATTAATGGAAAGGACTGTAAAGCAGAATGACATACATGCATAAGCCATATCCAGGAGAACCTCTATTTGTTTTTCCTATTTTTTTCAACATACGTATGACAAGATGGTGACAGAAATATAATGGTAATATAGTGTTTGTATAATACTGTTTTGAGTTTGGAGGTTACAAAGCCACACAGAACGGTTTTCTATGAGATGTCACTGATAATACTATACGATCTTTATGATGTTTATCATTTTCGGTGTATAGGTTACAGGATATTGTTGATATATGTATTAGTATAAACCATTAAAGAGGTTGTTAACTTGTTTCATGTATATATTAATTATTGTTGGGAAAATCCCATTGATACATACCACCCAAGTGCCCTCCTCAGGGGTTTTCTCCCTCACCCTGCTAAGTCCTACAAGGTCAGGGAGCTAGGTACCCTCAGGACATGGGAAGCTACAATAGGACTAGTTTCACTCTTGTGGTATAGTTGCCTGCCGGAACTATACCGCGAGTGTCTAAGAAGCCGAATTCAGTCTCCTGCTGGTGGACAGACAATTTTGGTCTGGAGGAAGTAAGTATTCTGCATGAAATGTAGACTGCTGCTTTTCCTAATAGAGGACCTATGGATTGATACAAAATACAGATGTTTACTGAGCCTTATTGATTGTTTCCTAAAACTTATGAAAGGTCAGTGCTGTACCATCATACTGAGATGAATCTTCACAATCACGTGTCATTCACATATGTTAAGATTTATGGGCCATATTTATGAGTGCCATTTTATACACCAGTCTAAAAATGTATCATTGGGGTAATTTGTACCAAATTTATTAAAAGGTGCATGCCTCACTTCGAAACTTCACAAAGTCGGAAGATGTTTTATTGTCTTATGTTTTTAAATTAGTTATTAATTTCATGTACTTTACATATCTGTCATGTCACATGTTTATACATACCTGTTACTTCTTTAACACAGAAACTAGTATAACAAGAGCAGATTTTGCTTAAGATTGAACAGAAAAAGTGAAATCATCAGGGCCTAAAATATCACATAGCATTCTTTTCTATCTCAGAAATTATTGTTAGACTCTTCTTAGTTATCTAATTGTGGTTATATCAATTGTACTTTAGTGTGGCACAATGCCCGGAAACTGTTTCAGTAAATTACACACCAAGATGATCCAATCTTTGGATTTTCTCCAGTACAAAGGATGTGATATATAATTAAAACCAACCAACAATTAACTCCAATCAAAGTGTAACATGATAAACAAGCACCTAAGTTCAGTAAATCTACAATGACCTGTATTGAAATGCACATTTACATTTACAATATACAATTGCAATTACAACTAATAGCTATCTTTCTATCTAAAAAAAAAACGTAATATATTTTACTGGACCGTGTTCTAGTGTGACAACTAAGCTACGATGATGCTGTGTCTATAAGACATCACATCCCACAAGAGAATTGAATACTTTAATTTCATGGCTATGTGAAGGTAAGCTGGAGCTTAGGAGCACTGTGTCAAAAAATGGAGTTCCAGCCTCTTTAAAGATGAATGATGATACACCTATTCTGGGGGACAATGCTGTTAGCCTTCAGGCAAAGCCCAATTACACTGATGAAAAGTACTAATGGGAAAGGACAATGACTATAATAATAATAATAATAATAATATAATAATAAATACGTAAATAGTAATAAAATACACAAGATTTACTGACATGGAAAGGAGATAGTTGGAGGAGGGAAAAAGAGCAATAAAGGTTCTAGTATGTGTATAACTACATGTAGGAAGACCAATATTCACCAGTTATGACATTGTAAAATGTATCAAAACTGGTGCAAAGAGAAACTCGCTTAATTGCCCATAACAACCAACGAGATCCCATCTTTAATTTTTAGCATTTTTTTGTTAAATGAAAGGATCAATCTGATTAGTTTGCTAGGGGCAACTAAGCCAGTTTTCCATTGTTCCAGTTTTGAGAAATCTTCCTCAATAAGTTTAAGGTGGATAAATATAAGCTTATGAACCTGGGCCAAGGAAACAAAGTCTACAATTATGTGTTAAATAGTAAGGATACTTTCACACCTCCGGAGTGAAAATCTAGCAAGACTGTTCTGGCAGACAAGCGGAGAATAAGCCGGACACAAATCGCAGCAGGCAGCGGTTTGTGCCTGGACGGCTCTCCACTTATCTGCCGGAATGCGTACGGATCTAAGCATTCTGTGCACATCCGGCAGTGACAGATCCTTGCCGGAAATCAGACCAGAGGTGTGAAAGTAGCCTAAGTCGCATCACTGAAATCATTTTTGGAGTGCCGCCATCTTTTAGATATGTGATGTTGAATACTTTTGTGTTAATAAATACAGAAGTATTATAGCACTGATACCTTTATTGACTAACCAGAAAAAGTCATACTCCAAGCTTTCAGAGCACAGAGCTTCTTCTTCAGGCTAAATTACAAATCAATCACAGAGAAACAAGCACAACATTGAGAAGGTGTTACATCAAGATATGTATATGGGCAGATGAATAATTAAAGAGTAACTAAACTTTTATAATAATTTTTAATATTTTGTCCCTAATTCCCTAAATAAAAATTTTCTAACATACTTTATTTATTATTTTTCTATTTTTATTGTACTTTTACATTCCTAAAGTGCACCATTCACTGTGTGCTTAAATTCAATTCTCTCTACACCGCTGACAGCTTACCGGTGTACGGAGTATGGAGTACTCAATTTATGTACCCTGTACCCATGTACTATACCAGGATTAGCTGAGCGGAGTGCGCTCCTGCTTCTGCCTGCTCTGCTAAGCTAACAGAACTGCATGACAACCCTGGCTACCAGGCCTGCCACAGCTATATTCCAATGTAGGGCTGCAGGTGGCAGTACTGCATTGGAATATACTGAATTTCCCATATCCTAATGTATTAAATCACATTCTTTATGCCTTTTGCAATGAATAAAAATAAACAATAAAATATAAAAATCATTTTCATCACCAAGTACCAAAATGATCAAACTATTTCACTTTCCCCAAAAATGAAAAAAAAGTGATTAAAAAGTCACACACCTCAAACTGGTATCACTGAATACCAGGCCCCGCAAAAAATTTGGCCCTTCCACAGCTCCGAATGCTTAAATCGAATATGGCTATGAAAAGAAAAAAACATTTTTTTACAAAGTTTTTTTTTCAACATACAGTTGCAAGAAAAAGTATGTAAAACCTTTGGAATGATCTGGATTTCTGCACAAATTGGTCATAAAATGTGATCTGAACTTCATCTAAGTCACAACAATCGACAATCACAGTCTGCTTAAACTATTAACACACAAATAATTAAATGTTACCATGTTTTTATTGAACACACCATGTAAACATTAACAGTGCAGGTGGAAAAAGTTTGTGAACCCATAGATTTAATAACTGGTTGAACCTCCTTTGGCAGCGATAACTTCAATCAAACGTTTCCTGTAGTTTCAGATCAGACGTGCACAACGGTCAGGAGTAATTCTTGACCAATCCTCTTTACAGAACTGTTTCAGTTCAGCAATATTCTTGGGATGTCTGGTGTAACTCGCTTTCTTGAGGTCATGCCGCAGCATCTCAATCGGGTTGAGGTCAGGACTCTGACTGGGCCACTCCAGAAGGCGTATTTTCTTCTGTTTAAGCCATTCTGTTGTTGATTTACTTCTATGCTTTGGGCCGTTGTCCTGTTGCAACACCCATCTTCTGTTGAGCTTCAGCTGGTGCACAGATGGCCTTAAGTTCTCCTACAAAATGTCTTGATAAACTTGGGAATTAATTTTTCCTTCGATAATAGCAATCCGTCCAGGTCCTGACGCAGCAAAGCAGCCCCAAACCATGATGCCCCCACCACCATAAATCACAGTTGGGATGAGGTTTTGATGTTGGTGTGCTGAGCCTCTTTTTCTCCACATATAGTGTTGTGTTTCTTCCAAACAACTTTGGCTTCATCTGTCCACAGAATATTTTGCCAGTACTGCTGTGGAACATCCAGGTACTCTTGTGCAAACTGTAAACATGCAGCAATGTTTTTTTTGGACAGCAGTGGCTTCCTCTGTGGTATCCTCCCATAAAATCCATTCTTGTTTAGTGTTTTATATATCGTAGATTCGCTAACAGGGATGTTAGCATATGCCAGAGACTTTTGTAAGTCTTTAGCCGTCACTCTAGAAATTTTCTTCACCTCAGTGAGCAGTCTGTACTGTGCTCTTGCAGTCATCTTTACAGGACGGCCACTCTTAGGGAGAGTAGCAGCAGTGCTGAACTTTTTCAATTTATAGACAATTTGTCTTACTGTGGACTGATGAACAGCAAGGCTTTTGGAGACACTTTTATAACCCTTTCCAGCTTTATGCAAGTCAACAATTCTTAATTGTAGGTCTTCTGAGAGCTCTTTTGTGCGAGGCATCATTCACATCAGGAAATGCTTCTTGGGAAAAGCAAACCCAGAACTGGTGTGTGTTTTTTATAGGGCAAGGCAGCTGTAACCAACACCTACAATCTCATCTCATTGACTGGACTCCAGTTGGCTGACACCTCACTTCAATTAGCTCTTGGAGATGTCATTAGTCTAGGGGTTCACATACTTTTTCCACCTGCACTGTGAATGTTTACATTGTGTGTTCAATAAAAACATGGTAACATTTAATTCTTTGTGTGTTATTAGTTTAAGAAGACTGTGATTGTCTATTGTTGTGACTTAGATGAAGATCAGATCACATTTCATTGACCAATTTGTGCAGAAATCCATATCATTCCAAAGGATTCACATACTTTTTCTTGCAACTGTATATAAACACAAAAAATAGTATATAAATGTGGAAATATACTGTCCCAGATAATGAACTGCGTACAAGTAGATCAGTTTTATTGCAGAGCATAAAGAACAGCATAAAAACTGAAACCATATAACTAATGCGCAATTGCCTTTTTTTTTTTCCAATTTCCAGCTTCTCATATGCAACATTAAATGGTGACATCTGAAAGTGCAACTTGTCCCACAAAAAACAAGCCCTCAAAGGTCTATGTGAACAGAAAAATTATCAAGTTATGGCTAGGAAGGCAAGGAATAAAAAAACAAAAACACAAAGAAGCACATTTATTAAGACCAACGTTTTAGACGCCTGTCTTAATAAACCCCTAAACTAGCGTTGGATCCGCCGGAGTTATATAACTATATAACTTCGGTGGATCCTCCACCAGTTCTAAATGTAAGTCAGTTTCTGAGCTGGCTTACATTTGGACCTTTTTCTATGCCTGAAACAGGCATAGAAAATGGTAATTGAGACAGGCTTGCCGGCCCATCCCCTTCCGCGCCCACACAACAGGCCCACTTTTTTAGACCTGACATGAGCGGGAAGAAGTCGCAGATTGTGGTGATGCAACTAACTGTTCCGCCTCAATCTGCACCTGAAATACACCTAATTTAGGCGTATTTCAGATTGATAAATGACCCCCAAAGAGTCAATAATGCATCTCCCCAAGTACATACGGTATCTTGATGTGACACCCATCTCAATGTTGTGCTTGCTCCTCAGTCATTAATTTGTAATCCTGCCTGAAGAAGGAGCCCTGTGCTCTGAAAGCTTGGAGTATGACTTTTTCCTGGTTAGTCAATAAAGGTCTCACTCCTATTATACTTCTATATTCATTCATACAAAGGTATTCTACATCACGTTTTTTTTTTTGGGCTAACACAGTACATGCAATTTTTGCTACACATCTGTTTTTAGATAGATAGATCGATAGATAGATAGATAGACGGATATAGATATTTCTCTTTAGTGTGTTGGCTTATCAGCAAACAAAAGGAAAAGAAGAAAAATATCCAATTACATATGTATATTTGCTGGCTGCTTTCAGTTTGGTTACTGAATCACTTGCACGGGGATGAAAGTCAATTCCTATCAAGAGCTTGTAACAAAATTTAAGCCATCACTCACAGAGATCTTCATCGCAATGACATATATAACTGATAATGCAGAATGACTCAGTTTGGTTTGGTTTTTACGATCAAAACAAATTAGACTTCCTGCGTAGAGACACATATATGTTATAATAACAGTGACATTTTAATCAGTTTTACATGAAATTGTTTACTTCTAAATAAGCTTGGTGGAGTTCAATTTGTATATTTTATTTTTCACATATTTTCTGAAGAAAAAAAAGTTTCAGTGTTTTGTTTTCATGCTCAGTCTCCAAAGCAATTTATTACATTACTATTGTTTCCAGTGAAACTCCATTTCAAGGAGCTACACAAGTCTGCCTTACAATGTAAATATGTCTAATAACCTATTTTACAAGGCAGTGACTTAGAAAATTCATCTCAGTATCCACGTACCTTAGCCACTGCATCAGTTTCCCAAGATGTCTTTGTGCAAAAGCTTGTTAGCTCAGGACTTGTGATGTGGGTTACGTCTTCGCGGGTCTTGTGATACTCCAAGAACCTGAACAGGGCATATAGAGTAAAAATCTTGGCTCAAAGAATTCCATGCCACCTGGTTGACCAGGATACACTGGAGTGGTCTGGGCTAAGAAATATAACTCTGCCAGGAGACCAAGTCTAGTATGATGAGCTACTGTATGGAAATTTATTGTCTATGGGGCAACTTTATGATTAGAAATGAGCGAATCGAAGCTGACGAAGTCGAATTCGTTCCGAATTTCATGAAAAATTTGATTCTGAACGAATGCGAATTTCCTTGCGCTTCATGGTGACGAATCACTTTATTTATTTCCTATAATGGCGTCTAAAATGGCGGTTTCACTTGTGAGGACATGGGGCAAGGAACTCTGGGAAGGTGTCATGTGTCATGCATGCAGCCAATCAAGAGCCAGCCCAGTGATGTCACAGCCCTATAAATACGGTGGCCATCTTAGACGCTGCCATTCGTGCATTGTTCAGGGACAGACATGTGTGCAGGCGCTAGGGAGAGTGTCAGTGAAAGAAAAACAAATTGCTAAACCGAAAAAACTAAAGAAAAAAGTGATTTACAAGTGCAGGGAAGGACAGCGAGAGGAGGAATCATTTCACAGTCAGGGAGACACATGTCCAGATGCTAGTGGGAGAATAATCTGAATGTCATCATTGTGAAAACCAGCGATTTACAAGTGCATGGAAAGGACAGTGAGAGGAGAAATCATTTCACAGTCAGGGATAGACGTGTGCAGATGCTAGTAGGGAGAATTATAGTAAATTCCTCATTGTGAAAACTAGCGATTTGAAAGTGCAGTGAAACATTACATAGGGATTCAGATAGTCTCATAATACCAGTCTCTGTCATTCCAGCAATTCGTTATTGGGGTGCAAGTGCTCTGTTGAAAAGCCTTTAGTGGCTTTTATATATGTTAAAAAAGATAAATATATACGCCGGTCACTTTTGCTGTTAACTGCGCTGATATAATTTAGTGGCCTATTTCAATAGAATATAAGAAATATATATGCAGGTGGCTTTAGTTGTTATTCACGCTAAAATGATTTGCAGTCATTTCTGGTGAAAGTGTATATTGGCCTTGTTTCACAAAAAAAAGCATAATATATACACACTGCTCTGCTGCAGTAATTTCTGTTGAAAGTGCATAGTGGCCTTGTTTCACTAAAAAAAGCGTAATATATACACACTGCTCTGTTGCAGTAATTTCTGGTGAAAGCGCATAGTGGCCTTGTTTCACTAAAAAATAAAGCGTAATATATACACACTGCTCTGCTGCAGTAATTTCTATTGAAAGCACATAGTGGCCTGGTATATTTAAAATAAGCGTGATATATACACACTGCTCTGTTGCAGTAATTTCTGGTGAAAGTGCATATTGGACTTGTTTAACTTAATAAAGCGCAATATATACCCACTGCTCTGTCGCAGTAATTTCTGTTGAAAGCACATTTTGGCCTGGTTTATTTAAAATAAGTGTCATATATACACACTGCTCTGTTGCAGCAATTTCTGTTGAAAGCACATAGTGGCCTGGTTTATTTAAAATAAGCGTAATATATGCACACTGCTCTATCGCAGTAAATTCTGGTGAAAGCACATAGTGGTTTTGTTTCACTTAAAAAAGCGTAATATATACACACTGCTCTGTTGCAGTAATTTCTGGTAAAAGCGCATAGTGGCCTTGTTTCACTAAAAAAAAAAAGTGTAATATATACACACTGCTCTGCTGCAGTAATTTCTGTCGAAAGTGCATAGTGGCCTGGTTTATTTAAAATAAGCGTAATATATACACAGTGCTCTGTTGCAGTCATTTCAGGTGAAAGCGCATATTGGGCTTGTTTCACTTAAAAAAGCGTAATATATACCCACTGTACAGTTGCAGTAATTTGTGGTGAGAGTGCATAGTGGGCTCGTTTCACAAAAAAAAAAGCGTAATATATACACACTGCTTTGTCACAGTATTTTTTATGGTGAAAGCGCATATTGGGCTTGTTTCACTTAAAAAAAGAGTAATATATACAGACTGCTCTGTCACAGTAATTTCTGGTGAAAGCACATATTGGGCTTGTTTCACTAAAAAAGCATAATATATACCCACTGCACAGTTGCAGTAATTTCTGGTGAAAGCGCATATTGGGCTTGTTTCAGTAAAAAAGTGCAATATATACACACTGCTCTGCTGCAGTAATTTCTGTTGAAAGCGCATTTTGGGCTGGTTTATTTAAAATAAACGTAATATATATACACTGCTCTGCTGCAGTAATTTCTGTTGAAAGCACATAGTGGGCTTGTTTCACTAAAAAAAAGCGTAATATATACACACTGCTCTGCTGCAGTAATTTCTGTTGAAAGCGCATTTTTGCCTGGTTTACTTAAAATAAGCGTGATATATACACACTGCTGTGTTGCAGTAATTTCTGTTGAAAGTGCATAGTGGCCTGGTTTCACTAAAAAAGCGTAATATATACACACTGCTCTGTTGCAGTAATTTCTGGTGAAAGGGCATATTGGCCTTGTTTCTTTTTAAAAAAAAAGCGTAATATCACACACTGCAGTGTTGCAGCAATTTCTGCCAGCACCACCTAGGAGCGAAAAAAGGTAAATGACACTGCCAGCCTGTTAAAGTGAAATACAGCATGATACCACAATACGTTTGATATGACATTTAGCAAGGGTTTAAAGTGGCCACATAATGCACATATTGGGACACTGCATCAAGATCATTTAGGCGTGGATCAGCCAGGATTTCCACACACCAATGCTTGATGCATCAGACTAGATCATTCATGGTGCCACACCAACATTTTGACAAAAGAGACCGTTTTCTTCTGGCTACCTGCCTCAGCTACTATTCTGATGCTGTTACCTGCCTGATGCCAAACATCTGATGCCAAGTGCTTCTTTCACCCACTATCTTCAGTAAGTACCAGTATTGCCACCCATCTCCACACTATGTCACCTTGCCACTTTGTGTCCTACTCATGCTGCCATCTCCACATTATGTCAACTTGCCAATCTATGTTATCATGCTGCTGCTGTTGCTGCCATCTCCACACTATGCTACCTTGCCACTCTGTAGCCTTCTTGACGCTAACATGGATCTGTAAGACTGAGTTAATACTTGAGTTATTTGGTCAGTTTTGGCCCCGTGACTGCTCAAATAAGTGAAGTGTGCAGTGATTCTAATAGCGACGCATGTCATCCTCACTGACAGTATTATTTCACTACCCCAGCACACTCTGTGTGTGCGTTACTGCAACACAAAGTGTTCTACACCCCTATAAAGGCTCTCTGTAGCCCGGAAATAGCATTTTATTTAACGCAATTCGCCGCAAATATATTAGGATCAAAGCAAATTTTTTTTCAGAAAATTCAGCGAACCAGACGAATAGAATTTAGGAGAAATTCGCTCATCTCTATTTATGATTGACTGTATTGGTACTTCTGTGGCTTAGGTTATTGTACAAGTCTATCTGTGTGTCTTGTGTAGGTATATTTAGAGCAAGAACTCAGCTGGTCACCTGTAGGGTCCAAAACTTGCCTACTGTCCTAGACTATCTTCAGGCAGAGCTGGCATGTCTCCAGCAGAACCCATCAGCAAAAAGGAAGTTTCATTATGGTAGAGGGGGACTACTTACACTGAAAAATGCCCCGAGTTTAGTGGTTATGGTTATCCACTACCTTTAGATACCATGATGCAGGCCTCTTACAATATACAGTATTTGTACATCACTCTCCAACAGCTTGCTTCTTCTATTAGCTTTTCAGTGGTGGTTATTCTAGAACAGTGGTCAAACATCATGCTGTGATAGCCGCAGACTATCAGGACATGTTGGGATTTACAGTTATTTAACAGCTTGAGGAACATTGTTCTAAAGCAGATTCAATACTTTTATTTGATCTGGGGGCCAAATTATTGGAACCACAAAAAAAACTAATGTAGATCAGAGCCCATTTTTATCGGCCTGTTACACAGGCTGATGAAAGTGAATGGGGAGGGATGATGACTACTGCAATCATTCCTCCCTCATTCAGCTCTATTGATTATATCGGCAGAACATTCCTGATTACACAGGAACATGTGCTGACGATTATTGTACATCTTTCATCCAGATAAAATATTCAAATCACCAGACATATGGGCGATTTCTCATTTACTGGATGATCAGCTGCTTGATCCTACAGGCCAAATGATGTTTTAACAAGTACCTGCAGCATAGCCCTGGAACAAAAGATTTGTACTTACCTGCTTTCCGTTGCTCCAGTCCTCCATGATGTCCCGTTGTGTCCATCTTCCGGTATCTGGTTGTCTGTGGGCATAGTCACATGCACCACTCCAGAGTGATGTGGTCTGATTTTTACCAGAGAGCCCCTTTAAGTGGTGACATTTCCTCATATCTCGCCTCCTATTCATAAATGAGCACTTTCCTTCACTACACTAAACTGTGTAAAACATTTTTAAAAGCCTTTTTTTTTTTCAAACTATAGCTCCTTAGTCCTCAAATATGCACACTGACACCAAAATAAATTATTAAAATTTCCTATTTTGTGCCGGTTGTTTTGTTATATAATATGTATAGTTTCATGTTAATGGGATGATAATGTCAAAGGTTTTGGATGGTGTTTTTTTTATTTTTTTTATCACATTATTTAAATATATTTCTGCCACACATGTACCACAAGAGGTTATAAAAAAAGACCTCTTGGGGATACTGATACCTTTTTAAAAAAAATTGCACTTTTCCTGGTTCTGCACGCCACAAGCAGCCCGCAGGGAGCGGGTTATGTACCCTTGTTCTAGAATATTGTCTTTGCTGCAACTAGTTGTACCCAGTTCTCAGCTGAGAGGAGGACTATCTATGTATGTCTTGAAAAACTTAAAATACATTAGAAAGTTGCACAACTTTTCATTATATAGCTATGCATTATTAACCTAACACTGGAAAACCACTTGGGACGGGAAGTTTCCGACGGAGTGCTGACAATTTGTTGTCCACTGTGTTATATTACATATGCAGACAACATTCACAGCTCGTATTGCCTGCAATTGCCATCTTTTTTTTAATACTGTATAAAGCTTTTCATACCTATTGGCAAGTGTAGTAATATTATTTACTTTTTACTGCATATACCCTTCAGAAATAATTGAAAGATGTGATTTAATCTTTATACAAAATGCACTAAAATGCAAACGTAAAAATCAATATAGCAATATGTCAGCCTGGGGCTTCAGTTCTTATTTTTTTCTATTTTCCAACCTGCAAATAACCTCTACTCTCTTCTAAGTGTCCTAATTGTGTAGATGTTCTTTTGCTGTTTTTAGTCCCCACATCAGCTGCCTGCTGAGTTAGGGCCAGTAGTGTCGGCAAGCTGTGATAACCATGACCATCACTTTAAGCATTTTTTCCAGTGTGGTTCTACAGCACATAAATAGTATATGAAAAAAAAAAAAATAATACATCCCCTTGCCGTTAAAGTGTACATCCAGAAATAATACAATTAGTAATGCCCAATTAAAAATGTTCCGCATAGCGAGGAGCACTGACCTCAGACACAATGGAATAAATACCCTGTGGTTGTGACATAACAAAATCCCCTTCAATATGAAAGGATGGCTCCAGAGATCCCTAACAAACAGATCATTTTGCTGAGGAAAGTTCTCTTGTACCGCTCAGTAAGGGTACTTGCACACTAGCGTTTTTGTTTTCCGGCATAGAGTTCTGTTGTCGGGCCTCTATGCTGGAAAACTACTGATCAGGATTATCCTAATGCATTCTGAATGGAGAGAAATCTGTTCAAGATGCATCAGGATGTCATCCGTTCAGTACCCAAATGTTTTTTGCCGAAGAAAAATCCTTAGCATGCTGCGGATTTTCCTCCGGCCAAAAATCCAGGGGACTTGCCATAACGCTGGATCCGGAATTAATGCCCATTGAAGTGCATTAATACGGAATTAAGCTAAACGTCGTTTCGGCACATCGCCGGATCCGACGCTTAGCTCTGCGCATGCGCAGCAGCAGTTCCGATCAGGGCCCCAGTGTAAGCTGGGGGTCCGATCGGTTACCATGGCAGCCAGGACGCTACTGAAGTCCTGGCTGCCATGGTAAGTACTCCGCAGCAGTGTACTTACCTGTGCGGCAGTGCCCGGGCGCTCCTTCATGACGTCACAGGTCCGGGCGGCACATTGATTTATGCGCTGCGGGGACCTGTGACGTCATGAAGGAGCGCCTGGCGGCCGCAGTACAGCTAAGTACACTGCTGCGGAGTACCATGGCAGCCAGGACTTCAGTAGCGTCATGGCTGCCATGGTTACCTGAAAGCATTTCGAAGACTGATCAAGATCCTGATAGGTCTTCAAATGCTTTCAGGCGACTTGCGTTCTGACGGATCCGGCGGCCCGGAAGTGCCTGCCGGATCCTCAGAACGCAAGTGTGAAAGCACCCTTAGGCACCTTTCAGATGGCCAATATGAAACTTCTTCATAATTTAGCCAAAAACACAAACAAGTTTTAAAATGGACCGCACATGCTGAATCTGTGTTATAGGAAAATGTAGTTTAGAACATGCTGCAATTTCCTATGACTGGTCTTGTGCGGAAAATGGCCCATGTGAATGCTCCCATTTAATAAAATGGGTCAGTGTTCAGTCTAGGTGCTATTTGTTCTATACTCAGACAGCACCAGACGAAAACGCTACATCGGTCATAGACACAATGGACTGGACCTCACTGAATTATATGGGAGAGTTTTGTAAGCATGCTCTGTGACCTGTGCAGAGGTTAGGAGGGAGCTCATGGGCCGTAATATCACCTATTTAGAAATGTGGACCCTGTGTTATGTGAACAGAGGTGTTACTTATCATTGTTATTCTGGCTGTAATGATGAGATAGTTACTGAAAAGTTACTCGTACAGAACAGGGAATCATGAGATATTATTAGGCTTAGTGGCCAATGCGAAAAGTTCACCATTATATACATTTTTAAATACAGATAGAAACATAGAAGAAAAAATCAACAATTTTTTTTTTAAATATGTTTAACATAAATTGTGATTTAAAGGCTATGTACACTTAACTGTTTTTCTAACTGTGTAACTGGTACTTTCATTTTCGCTTTGTGCAATCATCTAATAACCCTTATTTCTAAACTATTTCTAAACACTTATTTAAGCCACATTCTTTTCAGTAAGATAAGGATTGAGCTTTAATGAGTGTTTATGATGTGAGAGAGCAGAGATAAGGAGCCCGTCAGCTCCTCAGATAACGAAAAAGACAAAAAAACCTGAGGCAGCTAGTAGAGCATCTCAGCTCTATACACAAAAAAGGATTCCATATTGTTAATAAAGACCAATTGAAAAAATGATTTTAAGCTCCAAATAAGAATGCAATAATTTTAAAAAATGCCCCAAAGGTATACATAGCCTTTAAACAATAGATCATTTTCTGACACATTCCCTTTAAAGCCTCTACATAAGTTACTCTCTGACTTGGCTCACAAAGTGAGTACAGAACAGGGTTCAAATAAACGTATGCTTTGTCAAGTGAACATTATATGTACAATAAAAATAACAGCTTGACGTGAAGAGTTTTTAGTCACTGTATTTTCCCTACTTTCCCATTGCCATTCCGCAGATATTTTTTTTAGGTGTACAGAAAGTATTAATAGTATTGCATGAAGCATCCAGGAGTCAGAAAATAGCTGGAAGGAAAAATTCATGAACAGGTGTTTGAAGTCTGTTAAATTAATACCACATATGTGTCTGGTTGCCAAAAGAAATATATAATTGGAAATTCTGTTCTATTTCCATAATCCTATTTTCTCACCTATTTTTACGGCTCAGTTTCTGCAGAAATGCTAGAAGTAAAACAGAAAGAAATGCTAATAATGCACTTTTTGTAACTCTGAACGGAAGAGGTTTATACATATGAAGAAGAACACTATTATATTTTATGATTGCTGTTGCTGACTAGCTGCAATCTATACTTTAGTGTGCAGTGAAATTTACCATTCAGTGATGTAGTGCGTCCTACCTGAAGGTAAAACATCAATTTCCCCTTTCAGTGATTTAGGGAAGGCACTGTGGTCATTCTTAATAGGCTTATATACACACTGGCACTTGGCCAACCTTTAGTAAGGAACTGCATGCCCTCTGTGCACTGCCATACATGCTTCATTGGATTCCGTATGAACAGAGATATGCTTCCCTAGAAGCAAACTTATGGATCATGTCACAATTTTCTATGTTTGTAAGGATTTGTAAGGAATCAGACAAAAACCCCTTTGTATGAAATCAAAAGCACAAGAAGGTACAGCAAAGATCTCATAGATTTTATGCACTTTGTCCAAAATGTAACTGTAATAATTCCATGTGCAAGACCCCTTGATAGAGAGACCTGAAGTTGGTGAAAAATTATATAAGGTCCGCTTCACAATTATGTTATTGGACTACATCAGAAGAATACATTTGGATAGCAAAAAAAAAAGCAAAACAAAAAAAGAACAAAAACTATCTAATTGTTCATATCCATAGATTTTTATAGGCCAACCATTTGCTACAGTATAAAATGTAAATGCAACTGCATACCCCCCAACTGTCCCATAACCGGTGGAACAGTCCCAGATTTTGGTGGCTGTTCCACGTTCCCAGGATGGTTGTGGCATGTCCTTCCTGTAGATGTAGGTACAGTTGAATGCAATGGTGAAGCAGCAGGCATGATACAGTGATGTCATCGCTGCTGAGCTGAACTGGAAACTCCCTGCCCTGTGTGCTCTCTTCCTCAGCCCAAAAGGCGCAATGACATCACTACATTTCATCTGCTGCTAGAGAGAGCATGATGTTTTCAGTTTATTAGGGGAACGGGTCTAGTTGAGAATTAATTTGTAATTTTTTTTTATTAACAATACAGGGGTAGCATTATTGTAAGGGGAGCACAAAGGCCGTTACACTATTGTAAGTGGGTGGATAAGGGAGCAGCACTATGATGCACTAATGCACTACAGGTGCATTCAACTGTGTGGTAGCATTATGGAGAAATAACTACTACATGGGGACATAACTACTGTGTGGGGGCACTAAAGAGGCATATATACTGTGTGGCGACACTAAGGGGCTTAATTTCCATGTAGGAGGCATAACTACTGTATAGTGGCACTAAGGGGGCATAACTACTGTATAGGAGCTCTAGGGGGCCATTCCACTGTGTGAGGGTACTAAGGGGTCATGACTACTGTGTGGGGGCACTAAAGAGTGCTTAATTACCATGTAGGGGAACTAAGGAGGCATAACTACTGTATAGGGGCTTTAAGGGGCCATTCTACTGTGTGAGGGCACGAAGGGGGCATAACTACTGTGTGGGGGCACTAAGAGGACATCACTACTGTCTGGGGTGACAAAGGGATTGGGCAGGGTTGGGCATGTATAAATAGGCATTGAGCGGAGTTAGAGGCGTGACAGTGTAAAACAAATTGCCACAACACGCCACTGGTGCTCTCTTCCAAAAGTTGGGAGGTATGTGCAACTGTATGTCAGCACTGCTTCTACCGTGAGAAATGTACCATACAGAAGAGCATGGAAACACTGTACAGCAATATAGGTGGGTTTCTGCTTTGGACCTAAAATATGCCTGCACACCTCAGGTCCACGAGGTTTAACTCTTGGGGGCTGCATTGATATAATTCTCTGTGTTAAAGAGCCAGCCACCACAAAATGTATTGCAATCTGTAGGCAGCATGTTATAGAGCAGGAGGAGCTGAGCATTTTCCACTAAAATATTTTATTATTTTGTCTCTGAACCTAAAAGTGCACTTATATCCGCAGGTAACAAGGTATAGAGCAGGAGGATCCACATTTGTGGCCAAGAATAGGACATGTTCTATTTTGTGCACAACGAACATACGGATGCAGAAAGCACACGGATTTATTCATGTGCTTTGTGCATCCAAATGTCTGTTTCGCAAAGGATAGAACATGCACCATTCTTGGCAGCAAAATGTGGTCCACAGACCCATTGGGTCTACAACAAAACAAAAACAGATGCAACACAGACATCAACCGTATTTTTGCGGATACCCATATTGAGAACTGCAAAATACCTACGGTTGTGTGAATGTGCCCTAACTTGTATTTTATTCATTTAACTTTCTGCTCCGTCTGGTCTTAGGAGTCCAGTTGGTGGTCCTATCAATGATTGGCAGCCTTTATTACATAGAGGTGTACACAGAGATAGCTGTCACTGAACAAGACCTTCTACTGGACTTCTAAGCATAGAAACAGCAGAAATTGTAATGCATAAATTAAATGCATAAATGACAAGTTATACTGATTTGTCTCCCACAGAACTATATAACATTTTGCTCTGCTCCTCTGACTCTGCTGCCGGCAGATTCCACTGCATAGTCAATGTGACAGATTGCCTGTAATACCTGTAACAAATACAGCATCTTAAACCAGCTTGTTTATAGCACTATAATTATGTTCTCTAATTGTAGTACTACCTCCTTTATTTCAGAACTGAGCTTTTAAGTGTTTCCATAACAACTGACCATTTGTCACCTTTGCATTGATAAATGCTTGCGGCGTTAAACTGGCATATTATACTACTTGTCTGTGGGCATCTAATTGTATAGTAAACCAGCCTGGTGATAAGGGGCAAGGAGTGGCAATTATAAGCAAGGCTAAAGTTCTGACCAGCATGTAACAATTCCACATCACTTCTTTGAAGCATTGATATTAGTGATCTGCAAATTATTGAAAAATTTGATTCAGCTGCTTCGACGAATTTTACAAAAAAAATAGCTTTATGACAAATTACTTTGTTCATTTCTTTGTAAGTATTGGGTGCATTGACAGTGTGAGCAGTCATAGTGCCGCCTCCCGTCATTGTACCCCTCAGATGCCGTGTTTATAGCTTATCGCAGTATCTCACAGCAATAAAACTGTGTACATTTTTTTTTTAATTTATCAAATCATATTTACCCTCATCCATTTGATCACGAAGAGCCAGCTGCCGCAATCTCGCACGGCACGTGATAAAGTCATCACATTGGCCAGTGTGGTGACGTCATATGTCAGGCGCACGGGATTTCGTATGAAATCTTCAATCGAGATGGCAGTGAATGGCTCTTCTCACTTAAAAGCATGAGGTAAGTATGATTTACATTTTTTACCGCCATTAATGGAAAATCGATTTGCTACCATAAGGCACTAGGAAATTTGGCCTTGCGGCGAATCAAATTTTCCCCAAAATTCAGATCGAATTCCACTTCGTCAGGTTCGATTCGCTCAACCCTATTCAACATGCACTAATATCATTACATGCAACAGCACAGAGAGGGTTTCAAAGGATCTTGCTTAGTGAAATATAGAAGAATTTTATGAAATTACATATATGTGTCACTGCAGTGAATGTATAATCTTGTATGCATTGGTGTTACCTGGAGTTGACATATTCTAGGAATCGCAGGCAGTGTGAATTCCCTGACGATTATGCTGTGCAGAATGTCATGTGTAGTGTTGATCATCCACTATAATTAGAAGAGCAATAACCTGTTAGCGGTTATACTGAGAACCATTGATCCAGTATTGCAGCTTGGGGGAATAAATGATTACGGCCATTTAAAAAGGAACACGGAAGGTACCTATTGCCAATGTCATTTTTATATCTGCTCATCATTCTATCTAATTGGGAAAGGTTTACACTTGCTCTGTAGCCATGGCCGATAAACTCTCAAAGAGTTATAAAAATTTATTAGAGCTAAGATGACAGCTTGGATCTTCTTACCTTCACTTGCTAAATGACTGATTATTGACACCCCAATGCACTTCTCTTTACACAATATCCCCAATATATGTGTACCGGATCACAAACTACAGTATGATTCAAATCTCCGCACATGGGCAAAATGTCATCATATTCACAAAACCTGTGCCACTGTACATGGATGCTATTCCATTGAACTCATACAAAGAGGAGTCTCTCTCACTTGTGTTAACACATTTAGTGCTAGGCCACTTTTACGTGGTCCGTATTTGGTCAGTAGTTTTCATCAGTATTTGTAATCCAAAACCAGTAGTGGAACCTACAGAGGAAAAATATACTGAGAAAATTTGTGCCTCTTCTGTGTTTTGGACCCGCTCCTAGTTTTGACTTACAAAATACTGATCAAATGCTGACCGGTGAAAGAGGCCTTATACGCGTAATTTCATAATTTCATTAGGTGACATGTTTCATATCTTTTTCTAGAACATCATGACATACAGTATATTAACTCTCCCAGGTAGAAATTGTGTAGGCTAAAGTATGGGGGACCATGATAACCACTTTACTGGATCACAGAGACCTTACATAAGAAATTATGAGGCCCACTATTGCCTAAATATGAGTTTTGAATGATTTCTTATAATGGAAGCTGGTTCTCAATGTTCAGAGTCATTTTTTGCTGCGCTCATAGTGCATGCATTTAGCGCACTGGGTCTATCCAGTTTTTCTCTCTCATAGTGAGATCTAATTGACCACAACTAATTATCACTTTCTCTTCTAATATAAAAATGCCATTTGCTTGAGGGGCTGTATGTTCTACTCCAATCTGTGTATCATAACATCAAATGCTCAGTGTAAGAGCTTCACTCGATTTGCAACTTGCTAAAAGAAAAGCTTGTTCCTTGGTCATTTTTATAGTGTGTATGAATAGATATGACCACCCCATGTGGTAGTCTCTAGATTCTATGAATACATGTTCATACACAGGTATGAATTCATTTGATACTCTTCCTCACATACGGCTGTGCATGACAAATCTGATTTTAGAAAGATCATTCACATTTGATCCAAAAGGTTATACTTAAAGTTGAATCTCAAACCCTGAACATGAGTTTCTTACAGAAAGGATGCAACTAGAAACACTTGGAACAAAATTGAGGGGAAGTGCAGGAAACCATTCTTTGGTTCTGAAATACAGCACTGACTTCTGTTAAAGCCGTTTTCAAATGATTTCTGAACTAATAAATTAGACTGCATTAATTGTGGAAGAACCACATAGCATCTACGCATATGCAGGCAACCTCAGTATCTAGAGATGTGGAGTCCTGCTCAGGGAAGCAGGGCCGTGGCTGAGGCCAATTGGAGTGGGGAGGGCAAACTGCTGCTCTGCTTTCTTGAATTCTGTGTAGTTTCTCTTACACAACACAGCAGGAGAAATTACTTAGGACATTTTTATGTAGATTTTCCTCCTCCTCCAACACAGCACTATGACAGTTCACATGAGATACCTCCAGGGGCGTAGGTATAAGGAAGCGGCTGCTTTGGGGCCCAAACTCAAAAGGGGCCCATTCAGGAGAAGGACTAAAAGATTTTATTGTCAGGGCTGCCTCAACAATATTATACAATTACATTATATATTTGGGGGGGGGGGGGGGTGAAACCTGTTCTAAAATTTTCTCTGGGGCCCAGTCATTTCTAGTTACGCTGCTGGATACCTCTTCTATATATTTAATTTAAGCTTCTCTTATGATTTTAATCTGCAGGGTATTAAACCTAGGACCTACCGTATGGGATGCAGAAACACTAAGAGTGAGCCACATGAAAACATTGAAGTGCACCTAATCAGATAAGAAAGTTTTTCAGAATAAGCTGCAAAATTTGCATACATAAATGACAGCACACTATCTGACCATTATATGAATTGTATCTGGCACGTTTTAGCAGTTTTGTTCTTTCCAGCCTGCATATGTCATTTGCAGTTGTCTCTGGCACATGGAGACATCAGATTTTCCTCCCTAACCCTAACTCTCTCATACTCATTTGTAATCAGTCAGAAGAGACATACAGAACATTATGGAAAAGTACTGAGCAGTATAGATGTGAATAATGCACTTGGGGCACTTGATTCCTGTGCTGTCTGGTCTTTGTACACTTCCTCCCTCAACTCTCCAAAAACTTCAGTCGGATGATGTAATCTGATCATTCAGTGAACAGGCAGCCCATCTTGGTCTCACAAGATAAATTTCTAAATAATTTCAAAGAGAAAGTTAGTTTAGAAAAGGGGAGTGGGATAAACAGCTGATAACTCTACAACAGGGCACTTTTCTCTGGTAAGATATATCACAAAGTTTCTTGCATTTGCATGTATTATTGATTGATGTTAAATTATGGAAATGTAATCACAATTTAATTGTATATTTCTTTATAGGCCTAATACACTGGTATATACAGATACAGCTCTATATGCCAGTAAATTTTAGGTGGAAGAAGAGCTGAAAGTAAAGTCAGATTTTTTTTTTAAAGATAAAGTTACACAGTGGCACAAAAACAATGACAATAAACACATTTTTATAATAAACTTTATTAAATAAACATCACAAAATAGTAAATAGCATACACCTGTCCCTTTGGTAGAAAGCAAAGGGAATATATATTTTTACTGATGCTATTACTGGTTCACAGTATGCATGGTAGTGATTATGCAGAATATAGAGCACATCACAGAAAAATTACACAAAAGTCAGAGGGACCCTTTGACATCACAATAAGGAAATCTATCAAAAGGACAATTGGATCACAGCAAAAGGGAGAGGAGATACATTCCTTAAAGGGGTTGTCCAAGATTTTAATATTGACTGTCTATGCTAAGAAAAGGCCATCACTATCTGATCGGCAGGGACCCGACACCCAGCACCCCTGAGGATCAGTTGTTCTGAAGTACTGTAGCCTTAGCGCCGAAAGCAGGCACCAGAACTACATAGTATTGTTTTGGAGTGTGGGAAGAAACCAGAGAATCCGAAGGAAACCAATGCAAACATAAGAACATAAAAAATCCAGGCCAGTAATGTCCACTGTGCATTAGATGGAGCTGGGGTTGGAAACCTGCCGATCAGAAACTCATAGCCTACTCTTAGGAAAGGCCATCAATATAACCCCTTAATACTTTCTTTTGATCTAAAAAGAAGTGTGAGAAAGAATCATACAACAATGTGTAAATTCCCACTGTTCATTTAGTATCATGATATCATAGATTCATTTGTGCTGTACGTCACAGAATTGAACCTATAGACAAGAATATGTTCAAATACGCTATTTTAAAATAAGCAAATTTACCAGTATTCAATAAAATGTGTAAGCAGGTGGAAGTCTAACAGATAATTGTATTTTATAATCCTCTGTGCATAAAGAAGTATGTGGTTTTGCTGCCCAAGGCAAAGTGTCAAACGAAAAGCATTGTTCTTTTAATGTACCATGTGCAAAGGTCTAGCAATAAATAACATAATCAAAGTCAAGAGCAGCACCAAGTGCCAAAAAGAAGGCAGGATGGTCTCATCAAACACCTTCATTCAAGCTTGATGTACACCCAGGACATCCGAACTATGACTGCAGCACCAATTTCAAAGACAGATAAGTACACTACTAACATATAGATGATGAATTGTAACAAAAAATGAACCTGGCATGAACTGTGCATTGTGTTCCCTGCTGTGGCTCTATTTTAATCATTCAAAACTTTGGGGGAAAAATGGGCTCTAAGGTCAGTTCTTGACTATACTGTTTGATGTATTATTCTGTTTGTGTGGAGCTTAAACATAAACTAGACATGCATTAACATTTCCAGTGTTAGATGACTTTTCTATTGTATCTCCTATTTGTGCATGAGTCTTATGGGAGTAGGAGATTTCTATCATCTGAACTGGTTTTCTAAAGAGAAACTGAATACATATAACTGATGTTTCATATTTTATTTAATGTTTATATTCAAGGAAAAGAAATGCTTTGAAATGCACACACTCATGAACCTCTCACCAGGATTGTCCCCTTATCTGTATGATGATGTCCTTCAAAAGCTTTAATAGTGGACACAAATATACTTACTAAGTAGGTCCCCGTAGTGTCATTCGGGGCCTGTTTCTATGGAGCCAGGTCTGCAGTAAAGTGAGTAATTTAATGGCTGAATGCATTCATTATGTGGTCCTGTGGCTGGTATGGGTCACTGTAGCTGAATAATTATGGTCACTGTGACTGTCACAGTTAAATGTTACTGACAATGGCATTGACTATAGGGGTATAGAGGGGAACTATGGTTACTGTTATGGGGCACTGTGGCTGCAGTTGTTAGCTTTGGGAGCACTATCCTCGTTAATGTTATATAGGCACAGTGGCTGAAATTGACAAAGATAGCACTATTGCACTGAATGTCATATCTGCCCAGTTATAGAGAGATATTGAGCCAATGAATGTTTAACTGCAGAATTTGTATTTTGGAGTCTAGGAACACTACGCTGTAATGGGAGCCATATCTGTTACTACTTCGGTTTTCCAGGAGGAGATGATCTCTTGCAATTCAGCACTTACTGTACCATCCATGATAAGTAGTGATAAAGAAGCAGTCCCAGGAGACCGTGGCTAACTGAAGGCAGGATAAATGAGCCATATAAAATGTCCTGGTGCTAACTCCTTTGCCACTGGTGTCAGCAAACATCCAGTATGAGCCTTTGGAAAAGATTTGGCATATGGCAGAACGCAGAATCGGCTGCACAAAAGTGGGAAAATTCATGTTATTTCTTTACAAGAACTGTTGGATCCTGATCAGAAGGTTAAAAGAGAGGGGGGGGGGGGTCACTGTATAACAAGGAACAATGTGTGAATAAATAATTGAATTTTATACAACAAATTCTGAAGTTGTGAAGAAAACAGAGAACATTCTTCCTTCTTGGTCTGGTTCAGATTCGGACCATGGTCGACCTGTTGAATATCACTGAAGAAGAGGGATAGGCCTCTTTCACACGAGCGTGTCCGGATTAGGTCCGGATGCATTGTGGATGCATTCAGTGAAAACTCTGCTATTTCGCAGGCAAAGCCATTCAGTTCAGTTGTTCAGTTTTTATTGTGCAGTTGCAATGCGTTTTGATGAGTTTTTCACGCACGTGATAAAAAACTGAAGGTTTACAAACAATATCTCCTAGCAACCATCAGTGAAAAACGCATCGCACCCGCACCTGCTTGCGGATGCAATGCGTTTTTCACGCAGCCCCATTCACTTCTATGGGGCCAGAGCTGCGTGAAAAACTCAGTATAGAGAACATGCTGCGATTTTCTCAGACCCATTGGAATAAATGGGTCAGTATTCAGTGTGGGTGTTATGCGTTCACGTCACGCATTGCACCCACGCGGAAAACTCGCTCATGTGAAAGGTGCCTAATCCTCGCTTTTTATCGAAATGTTGGTCATAATAATTCTGGAGGCCCCTGATAACCAGATTTGGAGTAGTGGAGCTCCAGGTACAGTACTCTGTAGCTCTGTGCAACGAATGCAAGAAGATTAAAATATATGATCGTTTACAAATACTGTGCATTAGCATTTTAGATATAATTACACATTATTGTATATCATATAGTAGAGAATCTCAATTCATATCCATAGTTGTTTTCAAATAATCCTTGACTATCTGTGCAACAATTTGAACTCCCATAATTTACTGCTTTCTGGCAACAGAAACCAGAAAAACTTGGAATTCAGCTTTGGACACGAATAGAAACTCAGATGTACTCATGTACCAAGGCATATTATAGATTAGTGTTGTATGGATCCACATTACATCATCCATAGTCCGTTTAGGGCCTGTGCTGCACATCTGTGTGTCTACAATTTTATAAAGAAGTATAAAAAATTGTGAGATGTAGCATGGCTTATTGTATTATGCAGTAATACTTCCAGGAGGGAATATGTTGGCTCACTTTGGCTCCATACAAAAGTACAAAAGAATTAAGTAAGACATACATAAGGGACAATTCCATTAGAAGCCAGGACCTTTCAGTTTTGTTTTGGAGTGTGGGAAGAAACCAGAGAATCCGAAGGAAACTAATGCAAACATAAGAATATAAAAAATCCCGGCCAGTGATGTCCTAAGTTGTATTTAAAGGGGCTATCCAGGCTTTGAATATTGATGACCTATTGTCAGGATAGGTCATCAATATCAGATCGGAGGGGGTCCAACACCGCCAATCAGCTGTATGAGGAGACGGAACGAGCAATGTGCACATGGCATCTCCGTTTTTGCGTCCTGCTCACTGCTGCTGTCTACGGCAAAGCAGCAGCGAACAGGAGGAGAGACGGGAAACGGCACGTGCTCACTGCGCGCTGTCTCCTCATACAGTTGATCAGCGGGGGTGCCGGGTGTTAAACCGCTGCTAATCTGAGTATAGGCCATCAATATTAAAAGCCCGGACAACCCCTTAAAACTTAAAACCTCAGTGATGCTAGGCAACAGTGCAAACCACTGAGCCACCATGCGGCCCTGTTTGGAAAGCTACGTTAAGCAAACAGCATAACTTGCTTTGAATTGATACTCAAATAGTTTAATGTAACATCCTGCGTCAAATACTGTATATCCACTACAGATTCTGACTGACATGAGGTACTTAAGAAAAACAAGAGACAAAAATTAATGCACAATTATCAACTGGAACATCAGTGTGTATTCTGCTACCACACATCACTGCAGAAAGGATACATTCAGGCAAAATCCATAACTCCTAACATGTTAAAGGGGTTGTCCGGGGTCAGAGCTGAACCCGGACATACCCATAATTTCACCCCGGCAGCCCCCCTGATGTTAGCATCAGAGCATCTCATGTTCCGATGAGCTCCCTTGCCCTGAGCAAGATTACGCAAGGCAAGGGCTCTTTTGTTTACAATAACACACTGCTGGGCGGAAGTTTCCGCCCGGAAGTGTGTTCAGTGACGTCACCGTTTTACAGGCTAGGGCAGCGCTAAAGGCCGCCCATCAGCGCCGGTGACGTCTCCGGGCTTCCTGGCAGCCCCATAGAGAGCCTGGTTCGTCACTGGAACTCCGGAAAATGCCATTGCCCTGGGCGATTTAGCACAGAGTAAAGGAGAGCATCAGAGCATGAACTCAGGGGGGCTGCCTGGGTGAAAATGGAGGTATGTCCGGGTTCAGCTCTGAACCCGGACAACCCCTTTAAAGATGGGTTACTAGATAGTAAACATCTACTGTAAAGACAGGAGTCATAAAGCTTCATACTTAAAAGGGTTTTCCAGGAAAAGCAAATTTATTTAGAGAAGCAATACTCACCCTCATAGATTCCCTGCTGTTTCTGTTCCAATACTCAACAAGTCCTCTCTGATCTGTGCTTCTTGGTTTCCGCCTCGATACCCAGGAAATGCCTGCTTAGCTAATCACTGACCAAAGGGGTGATCAATCTCAGGCAGTGATTAACTGGGCAGACATCTTTAGGCATCTTCAGCCTGTTGGGACCAGACCAGCGCAATATGAGTGACTGAAGATCGATGAGGGTGAGTATTCCTTCTTAAAAAATTTTATATCTCCGTATCTCCATGTAACATCTGGTATGTTACAAGAACTTTTGCCCTTATCTTCAATATAAACTCAGGCAGATTCAATTGTAAAAAACTACTGGAGATAATGCAGATCCACTGGGTTTCTACAAATGAAACATTGGGTTAAACTAGGGTGAGTAGTCTAAAGCTGCGGCCCAGGACAGGGCCCTGGAAGATTGCTGGGCCGCAGCTATACAGAGGAATGGAGACGCCACTGTTGTCAGCACGCTCCTCCTCAGCAGCACAGAGGAGAGGAGAAGGAAGCAGTCTCTTCCTCCCCCTGTGCTGCCGCTGCAATTGAACCTATTTGCGGCCCCATTATCTATCTCCTTCTTTTCATCGCTCTCAACCTGAAACCAGATGAAGACCTCACTAACTTGATTCTGAGGCTACCAGACTCTAACTGGTGACCCGATATAGAATCTGATACTTCATATGGGCAACATATCAAACTATATAAAACTACCATAGCAGGCAGGCCGGGAGCGTAATGTCACTCACTCTGTCACGCGCCTGCTCTGCCTGCTTCATTAATAAAGTGGGAGGAGCAGAAGCATGATGAAGTGAGTGACGTTACGCTGCCGGCCTGCCTGCCTGCTACGCTAGTTTGATACTGAGTACTACAGTACTACAGAGGATTGCGCAAATGCAGAGGATTGTGATACTTTAACAAAGCTCCCATGACTACACTTTACATATAAAGACTGCTGTGAGCAGGGCCCGATGTAATAGAGTACAGTGGCTGCACCAGGCCCCGCCGCGATTCCAACACCAGTTGCCGGCCTCCACCCCCTGTATTGGGGGTCACTATTTACACAGGGTCACTGTTATGGGGGGGGGGGATCTGTGAATGACACATATATAGCATAAGATGCTATATACGTGTCATCCACAGATCCCTCCCATAACAGTGTCATCTACAGATCCCCCAATAGCAGTGTCATCTACAGATCCCCCCATAACAGTGTCATCCACAGATCCCCCCCATAACAGTGTCATTGACAGATCACCTCATAACAGTGTCATCCACAGATATCCCCATAACAGTGGGTCATTCACAGATCCCCAAACCGTGCCATCCACAGATCCCCATAACAGTGTCATCCACAGATGCCTGCATAACAGTGCATCATCCACAGATGCCCCCATAACAGTGCGTCATCCACAGATGTCCCCATAACAGTGCGTCATCCACAGATGCCCCCATAACAGTGCGTCATCCACAGATGCCCCCATAACAGCGTCATCCACAGATCCCCTCATAACAGTGTCATCCACAGATATCCCCATAACAGTGTCATCCACAGATGCCCCCATAACAGTGTCATCCGCAGATATCCCCATAACAGTGCATAATCCACAGATCCCCCATAACAGCGTCATCCACAGATCCCCTCATAACAGTGTCATCCACAGATCCCCCATAACAGTGTGTCATCCACAGATATCCCCATAACAGTGTCATCCACAGATATCCCCATAACAGTGTCATCCACAGATATCCCCATAACAGTGCATCATCCACAGATCCCCCATAACAGCGTCATCCACAGATCCCCTCATAACAGTGTCATCCACAGATATCCCCATAACAGTGTCATCCACAGATATCCCCATAACAGTGTCATCCACAGATATCCCCATAACAGTGTCATCCACAGATATCCCCATAACAGTGTCATCCACAGATCCCCCATAACAGTGCGTCAACCACAGATGCCCCCATAACAGTGTGTCATCCACAGATCCCCATAACAGTGTCATCCCCAGATCCCCCATAACAGTGTCATCCACAGATCCCCCATAACAGTGTGTCATCCACAGATACCCATAACAGTGTGTCATCCACAGATTCCCTCCATAACAGTATCTTCCACAGATCCCCCATAAAAGTATCATCCACAGACCACCATTAGTTCAAAATCCACCAAAAGAACATCTTTTGGTTAAATTTTTTTTTTATTATTTTCCTCCTCAAAAACCTAGGTGTGTCTTATCATCAGGTGCATCTTATAAAGCGAAAAATATGGTATGTTACTAATGATAATTAGTAATGCTTCTAAATGTGAATACAATAAGAGGTATAATAAAGTCAGGTATAAATTAAAGGGTTTGGTTTTATGTAGATAAATTGTAAGTTCAGGAGGTACTGTTATTTTCCTCACTGCTGTCAGTGAGCAGGGACATTATAATTTACACATACGTAGGTTGAAAACTATGCGTGAGCGAATTGGATCATAAATTCAAAGTTGATTTGTTTAAACACTTTGTTTTAATGCTGTATGAAGACCTGTCCGTGGAGGCAAAATTCGTTATACCCGAAGTTGCGCAAAACTTCGGTGAATGTATTCAGTATTATTTTCTGCAGGGTGGATGTAACCATGGAAAGGAGCAGTGTATAATGAGATGGAAAAATGAATCCAGCCAGCAAAGGTAACAATATGGATGATTTGAATTGATTCAACTGTATTGTCATTACACATGTATAAATACAAGGTAACAAGATAGAGTTTGCATCTAATCAGAAGTGCAAAGAGCAGCAAGTGCAATAAAAACAAGTTATATACAAATAAGACTAGTGTAGAAGGTAAGAATAGTTATGTACAGATTATGTACAAATAAATTAGGTATACAGATGTTTATATTGCTATACAGAGAGCAAATATACAGATGTACTATGGACAAATATTCAAATGTACTGATGTATACACAGTGTCGGACTAGGGTACCTAGGGCCCACCAGTAACATTTATTTTGGGGGCCCACCAAACAGATACATGCTGTACATTGAATATGTGTATGTAGTGCAGTAAATCTAATGTGTTATGTGCCCCTTGTGCAGGGGGTGGGAGACTAGGGGCCCACCTTGCTCAGGGGCCAACCAGGGGATTCCCCTGTACCCCTGTGCACCAGTCCGAGCCTGTGTATACATATATACAGATATGCAGATGTGCTAATGTATACCTATATAACACAGACTTATGCTATGACAGTCTCCCAAACTATAGCAGTAACCCATATTAACATCCAATGAATATTGAGAATGAATGACATTATCATAGTCATGGGAGGGATGGAGGGGAGGAGTAGTATAGAGAATTAAATGAGTGTGGATGGAAAGGTTGAACAGGGAACTGAGTTCAGTAGGGTGACAGCTGTGGGAAAGAAGCTGTTCCTAAACCTGCTGGTTTTAGTCTGAAGGGTCCTATAGATCCTTCTAGATGGAAGGAGCTGAAAGAGTTTATTGGCAGGATGAGTGGAGTCCCTAAGAACGATGCGTGCCCGGCGTAGACATCTCTTCCTGTGAACATCCTCAATGGCAGTGAGTGGAGTCCCTATGATGGGTTGGACAGTTTTCACCACCAGCTGCAGTGCCTTACGATCAGCAACAGAGCAATTCCCATACCAGACTGTGACACAGTTGGTCAGGATGCTCTCTATCTTACAGTGGTAGAAGTTACCCAGAATGTCAGCAGACAGGTGGTTTTTCTTCAGTGTCCTCAAGAAAAAGAGGTGCTGATGTGCCTTCTTGACCAGGCTCCAGATGTTGGCTAACCAGGACAGATTCTCAGAGATGTGTGTCCTGAGGACTTGAAACTGGAGACCGCTCAACGGCCGTGCCATTTATGTGGATGGAGTCATGGTTGTCTCTCTTCTCCTTTCTGAAATCCACAATGAGCTTTTTTGTTCTGCTGGTATTCAGGAGCAGGTTATTGTCAGTGCACCACACAGCAAGGTGCTTTACCCCCTTCCTGTAGTCATACTCATAGTTGTTACTGATTAGACTGATCACTGTGGTGTCATCTGCAAACTTGATAATGGAGTTGAATCCATACCTAAGCCTGCAATCATAGGTGAAAAGGGAGTAGAGAAACGAGCTCAGCACACAGCCCTGTGGAGTACCAGTGTTGAGTATGATGGTGGTGGAGCAGTTATTTCCTGATCTAACATGCTGGGGTCTGTTGGTCAAAGTCCATGATCCAGTTACAGATGGAGTTACTAATTCCAAGATCCACAAGTTTAGTGATCAACTTGGAAGGAATGACTGTATTGAATGCTGAGCTGAAATCAACAAATAGCGTTCTTGCATAAGAATTCTTGTTATCCAGGTGTAAGAGTACACAGTAAAGCGCTGTGGATACAGCATCCTCCATGCGCCTCTTGCTTCGATCGGCAAATTGATGAGGATCCAGTAGGGGGGGCAAACATAACTTGAGGTGTGCCAGGACCAGTCGCTCAAAACACTTCATAACTATAGGCGTGAGTGCTACAGGCACGTTGGGATGAGTTTTTCAGCACTGGCACAATGGAGGTGGTCTTGAAGCATGCTGGTACTGCCTGATCAAGCAACAGGCTGAATAAGTCAGATGATAACAATACATTAGTAAGTGCCTTGTATTAACCTTCTCTACATGATGCATGCCACTTGCTGGAGTGAGACAACCCCTTTAACGTCAGGTCAACACTTAGTAATACACATAAGTATGTTATCTAAAGGTAAATGAAACATGTTATGCGCTCAGGGCATTTTATAATATTCATTAAACTAGACCAGCTTTTAACTGATAAAGAGACATTAGAGAAAGTGCCAGATAAATACATACCAAGCTATATCCGCTAGTTTCAGTGAATGTCTACATGAAAAAAACTCAATTCTGTTTCATTAAACAAAGCATCAACTGCAAGGTTAAAGGATCTCTCTACACTTACAAGCCTCCCACCTGCTGGAAACACAAAAAAAGCACTAAAACCGTAATAATCAAAGTGCATTCAGAAAATGTCCTTTATTCTAATAGATGCATGCGGTTTGTTCAGGGTCCCAGAATGTCCCTGCTGGTTAATTCAAAATCATAACCTATACAAAATCAAATTTATGTGTAATAATATGTTCTGCTTCTTCCACCACAGATAATTTTTATTATAGTCCTTTAATGGTAGTTAACATAGAGCTAACATATTTGTAAGGAAAAAGGATCAGTCAGCATAATCTCTATGAATAAAAGGTATTAAATATTATACACTAAGATCCAAGTCAAAAACGTGGCCTGCAGTAGGTGCTGCATATTGAAGGACTGTCATTAAATTTAGTGCTGGAATCACTGGAAAGCTTAGGTATTTTGTTTAAAAAAAAAGATACTTGCATATTTAGTACATGAATGCGACTCACAAAGTGACAATATGAACACGTATAGCAGAAATAAAAACACCACTTAAAGTGAAACCTGCCCTTAGATTTAAGATGTTTAACACCACAGGATAACTTAGCAAGTCTCTAATTTACTTCTACTTGTAGATATGTTCTGTCTCAGTGACAGAAGTATAGTACTTAATAGACTTGTTTGGCTGCTGCACTTGGCCTTGGGCTACACACAGACTTTTTGTAGCACAACAATATATAGGAGCAGGGCTTTTTTTCTGGCGGAACGCAGGCTGCGATGTATCGGCAGGGAGGAACTGGGAGGAGGAGCTGGAGGCCGGCGGCAGGTGACAGGAGATGAACGCTTCCACTGTGGAAGCGTTCATCTCCATATTGATCTGTATCGCCGTCCTCTGGACAGCGATACAGATCGCTGTGCTGTGCTGTGCGTCAGGGGAGGGAGGCGTCTCCTTCCCTGCTCCTCTGATAGGCTGCGGGCCTTGTGCCGGCAGCCTATCAGAGCGATGCAGCAGGCGGCGCGATGACGTCATCGCGCCGCCTGAGCAGTACTGAGCGGGACACAGGCCGGAAGAGGCCTGCATCACAGCGCTCCAAGAAGGTAAGTATGGGTGGGTGAGGGAGCCTACACATGAATTTGGGGGAAAGAAATGGAGCCTGTGGGGAGGGGGGAAGAAAATGAGCCTGCACATGAATGGGGAGAGAAGAAAATGAGCCTGCACATGAATGGGGGAGAAAATGAGCCTGCACATGAATGGGGGGGGAAGGAGCCTGCACATGAATGAGGGGGAGAAAAGGAGCCTGCACATGATGGGGGTGGCAGAGAGGAGACTGGCACATGATGGGGGTGGCAGAGCGGAGACTGGCACATGATGGGGGTGGCAGAGCGGAGACTGGCACATGATGGGGGTGGCAGAGCGGAGACTGGCACATGATGGGGGATGGCAGAGCGGAGACTGGCACATGATGGGGGTGGCAGAGCGGAGACTGGCACATGTTGGGGGAAATGGCACTTATTACTGGCACATCAGGGGGAGATTGAGAGGCACTTTTCACTAGCACATGATTGGGGGCACTATGGGGACATTACTGAGGTATTTTATATGGGGGCTCTGGGTGGTACTAGTATTATCGGGGGTTTATCGGTTTCTGCAGTGTAGTATTGGGCAGCACAGCGGCACAGTATTGGAGGTAGTAGGATAATATGTCCAGAAAATGGGAGGATGATGGAAAAGTAGTAAACTAAGATTTATTTTGTTGTCAAACTGCAGAGACGAAAACTGTTGGTCTGGTCTGAAGGTCTGAAAGGAGAAGATGAGGACAGAGAACATCTACATCACAGGAGACGTCACTGGATGTAAGCGGTAAGTGGGGCTGTATTTCTGTAGTGATCAGAGCAGGGCGTATCGATCGCCGGATGTGCCCCTCCCGAGACCAGGCTCTGGACCCGCCACTGCGCCGGACTGGCCTGTGCCCAGTGGCGGGCCCAGTTGACATTAGGCAAGTCATCAAGATTAGACTAAGTGAGCGGGGCCCTAGAAATTCTTCTACATGGGGCCCCGCTCACTTAGACTAATCCTGCCTAACCTGAATGTAGGCATAATAAAAATTATTTTTCATGCAGCCTGCTGGGATGGACTTTCATAGCCCCCCCAAATTTTACTTGCATCCCTGTTCTCTAAAGGGGCGGTTTTAGGGGGCGGTCCTAGGGGTGGGTAGGGGCGTGGCCAAGGGAGGGGGGGTGAGTTCCACCACCTTTCTCTGAGAAAAAATGCCCTGTTTAGGAGTATAGAAAGATGAATGCACATACAATTTCAGGAAGAATTTCCTGTATCTATCGTGTGATACACATTATAAGAAAGAGATAGAGACAGAAAAAGGTTTCAAACCATCTGAAAGTTGCTGCTGAAGCTGAAGCTTGTAAGTTGGTCACCAGTTGCTCATTCATTAGTTTTGTCAAAAAGTCTGTGTATAGCTCTGTCCTAGGTTGCTTCAGAAACTGAAGCTGATGACATTATGGCAGTCTTAAGATAAAGGCCAATAAACTAATTCTACAGAGAGAACTGTACATGACTGTGTGCAGGCAGGGTAACCAGGACTTTTGTTGTCTCTCCTAGGAGTCCTATTAGGATTCCGTTTGGAAGAAATCATAAAAACATGCATACCACCTAGCTCATCTTCTCTCCATTGGTCATACTTTGCCATTTAGATAGGGAAGCAGATATTAATAGGTTAACTTTAAATCTACCTTGTACAGCTAATAAATCTCCGACCTGGCAAGACGTGGACTTCACAAGTTTTCTGTGGAATTTGGCACCAAGATGTTAGCTAAAGTTCCTATTTAAAGGGTTTGTCCAACCAAATACAATTTTTACAAACTGTTTATAATGGTCAAATATAACAAAAGGAGTAATTATCGCCTTGCCATTACCCTGCTGTGCCCATACCAGTTCCTACCTAGTCCCCTACCAGTCTAAGTTCACCCAGAGCCTGTGATCAACGTGACTACTGGAACAAGTCAGACTAACTTTCACTCACAATGTGTATTAATTAGCCTTGGGTATCCAAGTTGCTGGTGCAGCAATTCTTCTTCCTTAGACCATTTTTGGTAGGTGCTATTCACTACATACTGGAAACACTCCACAAGAACTGCTGATTTGCAGATCTTCAAACTTAGTCATCTAGCTATCACAATTTGGCCTCTGTCAAAATTGCTCAAATCCTTTAAACGTGTTTATTTTTCTGGCTTTCAACACATCAAATTCAAGAACTGGCTGTTCACATTCTGTCTAATATATCCCATCCTTTGACAAGAGCCATCTCTTCACGAGACAGTCAATAGTATTCACTTCACCGGTAAGTGATGTATTGTACTTATATTATGAAGCACTTATAGAGTAAATTCTGCATCTTATTATTTATTAGGATCAGCAACCTTCGGCACTCCAGCTGCTCTGAAACTACAACTCCTGGCATGCTCACTTACTCAGCTGTTTTCGCAGCTCCCACAGAAGTGAAAGGAGGATTCTGGGAGTTGCAATTTCAGAACAGTTGAAGTGCCGGAGGTTGCTGATCCCAGATTTGAATTTACACAACAATCACTTCAGGTACAATGGTGCAAACTTATTGGAGGAGGTCATGCAACTGACATATTTAGATCCTGACCTTTTTCCCCCCGCACATATAAAGGTGTTAGGAAGTGTGGGAGTACTTTTAAAACTATGCCTTGTGCAACTAATTTCTTGACATTTTCCAGTGTTTTCTAGTTAGGCAATTGTCTGAAAACAAAGCCTGATCTGATCTGGAGATGTTTTAGTTAACAGACTCATCAGTAAGGTGGGCACCAGCACTGCAGTCCCCTCAGAGGTTCTGGAGTTCTCAATACTCACAAACTGCCAGCTCCTCCTCCCCACCCCAGCTGTTAATTTATACAGGATAACACGCTGAACTGGATGGACAGATGTCTTTTTTCAGCCTTACAAACTATGTTACTATGTTATCTGTTCTGTGCACATGAGAGTCGTTATTCACGCAACATTTCTGCATTCAGGAAAAATCGCAACATGTTCTACAGTGCCTTGCAAAAGTATTCACCTCCTTGACTTTTTCATGTTTTGGTGCCTCACAACCTGGAATTAACATGGATTGTTTAAGGATTTGCATCATTTAATTTACAGAACATGCCCACAACTTTTTTTTTATTATTGTGAAGCAAACAACAAATAACAGAAAAAGTAAATGTCCATAACTATTCACCCCCCTAAAGTAAATACTTTGTAGAGCCACCTTTTGCGGCAATCACAGCTCCAAGTCGCTTTGTATAAGTCTCTATGACCTTGCCACTTCTTATCACTGGGATTTTTGCCCATTCCTCCTTGCAAAACTGCTCCAGCTCCTTCAAGTTGGAAGGTTTGCGCTTGTGAACAGCAATCTTTAAGTCTGACCACAGATTTTCTATTGAATTGAGATATGGGCTTTGACTAGGCTATTCCAACACATTTACATGTTTCCCCTTAAATCACTCAAGTGTTGCTTTAGCCGTGTGTTTGGGGCCATTGTTCTGCTGGAAGGTGAACCTCCGTCCTAGCCTCACATCACGCACAGAGTGGTACAGGTTTTCCTTAAGAATATCCTTGTATTTAGCACCATCCATCTTTCCCTCAACTCTGACCAGTTTCCCAGTACCGGCTGCTGAAAAACATCCCCACAGCACGATGCTGCCACCACCATGTTTCACTGTGAGGATGGTGTTCTTTGGGTGATGTGTTGGGTTTGCGCCAGACATGGTGTTTTCTTTGATGGCCAAAAAGTTAAATTTTAGTCTCATCAGACCAGAGCACCTTCCTCCGTACATTTTGGGAGTCTCCCACATGCCTTTTTGCAATCTCACAACATGCCTTTTTGCTGAAAGTAATGGCTTTCTTCTCCCCACTCTGCCATAAAGCCCAACTCTATGGAGCGTACGGCTCATTGTCGGCCTATGTACAGATACTCCAGTCTCTGCTGTGGAACTCTGCAGCTCCTTCAGGTGGATATCATTTCTCTAATTATGTGACTTCTGAAGGTAATTGGTTGCACCAGAGCTTTTTATGGGCTCCCTAACAAACGGGTGAATACATAGGCAAATGCCAATTTTCTGTTTTCTATTTCTAAACAATAGTTTTATTTATATATTTACCTCATTTTACTTCAACAACTTGGACTATTGTGTTCTGATCCATCCCATAAAATTCAGATTAACAAAACATTTAACTTGAGGCTGTAATGTAGCAAAACACGAAAAAATTCAAGGGGGTGAATACTTTTGCAAGGCACTGTATATTCTGCGTTTTTCACGCAGCTCTGGTTCCATGCAAGTGAATGGGGCTTCAGTGAAAAAACGGATACAATCTGGATATAATGCGTTTTTCACTGATGGTTGCTAGGAGATGTAGGATGTTATTTATTTTTCTTTCTCAGACACGTGAAAAACCTGTTAAAAACTGATTGCACCCACACAGAAATAACTGAAAGTCGCAAATTATTGTGCATATATGGCATATGCCTTAATTTGTGACTTTTTTTTACAGAATAGTAGCATAGAGATATTAGTAACTGCTCCTTCTTGAATATTTTCTTGACACAGATGCCACTGGTGCCATAGGGTGTGCCATTTGTATTGATCCAGGTTTTCTTTTCTTAGTTTGAGCTGAACATAAATAATGGGAAGATTTGTGCACCTGTCGGGTGTAAATAGCTGTACAGAAGAAAAGTTGCATGTAGTGTTTCTCTATCTAGCTCAGACTAAGTTGGCATCACAAAGGCTTCCACCTGACACAAAACTGATTCCATAAGAAACTATGTAATGAATTCCATCCTCATTTTCCCTCAAGTGTTCCTGTCGAACTCTGGAGAGAAAAGTGCCAGAGGTGCCCTTACAGTACTGTTTTCAAGGAGCTAGTCTTTTGTACATCTGACAATAGAAATGGAAACATATATTTTAGTATAAAACTATTTTATCTACCTGGGCCAAACTGCATTGTGTTCTCCCCTTGACCATGGTGAATTAGGGGCATAGCCGAGATATCAAGGCCCACTATGTCTATATGGCAAGCATTAATTTCAATCAAAATGCTTGCTATGCGATCCATGCAGAATGCAAATAACTCAACATAAATGAATTATACATAAAATAAATGTATGTAGGGCAAGCTGCATGTTAGAAATACTGCTTACGACACATAACTCCTCTAACTGTTTAAAAGGACGAATAATACATAAACTAAATATTTCACATGTGTGAAGATGTCACGGAACTAAGAAACGGCTTAAATAATTCAGTGAGAAGCTCGCCATGTACGCATTGTTAAAATTTTATATTACTCGAATAAAAGAATGCTTGATATAAGAAAAGGGTCCTGATTAACATAACTGCACTGATCATCAAAACCATGAAGCATCATTTTAACCAAAGGAGTGATGAGGTCTTATTTCCACATTCATCATCAGTGTTTCTGCTGATAGCCTCAAAATATAAAGGACAGAAAAAAGCCTGTTCCTAAAATTTTGCTTTTCTGCGTAATATTTGCAAATGAACTGAATAAGCTGTCAATTTGTCTTTAAGGCCTCATGCACACGACCGTTGTTTGATTCCGTGTCCGTTGCTCCGTTTTTCGTGATTTTCTGCGGACCCATTGGTTTTCAATGGGTCCGTGGAAACCTCGGCAAATGCACCGTTTGTCCTCCGCGTCCGTGGTCCGTGATTCCAGTCCGTCAAAAAAATATAACCTGTCCTATTCTTGTCCGTGAAAAACGGTTCACGGACCCATTCAAGTCAATGGGTCCGTGAAAAATGCAGATGGCCATCCGTGTGTCATCCGCGTTCCGTGTCCGTTTTTTTTGCGGATCCCTTGGCAGGCACTTGGGAAACATTGTCAGCCTGTCTTTTGGTAAAATCTTTTGGGTCATGTCCGCTAAAAAAAACGGAAGACACATGGAAACACAACGGAAGGCAAAAACGGACACGGATCACTGAACAACGGGACCCCTTTTTGCGGACAGCATAAAAAAACGGTCGTGTGCATGAGGCCTAAATGTGTGCTAGAATCTTTACAAGTCCTTCTCCAAATTCCCATAACCTATTAAAAATGATTCACAGCTATATTGATAACATTTTTATCTCTAGACTGATGAAGACTTCTTCATTGTACCAAAATATTTTAATCAAATCACGCAAGCTCATTGAAATGTCATTTGATTACAGCTGACAGGATACGTTAATAGGTATGAAACTGAAATGCTTAGTCCTTCTGGAGTGTTATTTGACTGATCGCACAGGAGGGATGTTCACAATGTTAACACAACCAGAAATTGCATAAAATGAAGTCTATGGGTACACTTTTACTAAAGGTTTTTTGGTGTGGAAATTCAGCACAAGGTAGGGAGGCTTCCAAAATATGCAAAATAGCTATTCTCCAGAAGAAAGGCAACTGCCACACAGAGATGGCTACCCTGTAAAGTCACTGCTTGCTCCCCACAGAGCTTAGTAATATGACTCGGATTATCAGCCAGAGAAACCTGGCTGTTATACAACTTGCTCGCACCATAGTATACTGTTAGCATATAGATATCATAATGTATACAGTGATGTGCCCATGAATCTAATAAGCAAATGTATTCTAGCTGAATTTTTTTTATTACAGTTAGGAATGTTATCACTAAGGCAAATGTGTTACTCACTTTTTAAAGTCCACTTGGTTAACTTCATAAAATGTAGACTTCAATAAAAATGAAGTGTGCTATTTTTATAGAATTTTACTTATTCCTGTTGGACAGTTTATATGCATTTTTTTAAAATCTGCTACCATACAATATGATGCTGTCTGTATGATTATAAACCTCAAGTTTGGTGATTTCATATAGGGACCATTTCTTCCCCATGGCCTCCATGGCAACAGCTTTTCCTCCAATAACATGGCCATAATTTATGACTAGCCTGCATCTTGATGTCCTTCCGGTAGAATCATAAAAGAATATATGGGGTCATTTATTTATGGACTATAATGATGCTTGTTGGATAGGCAATATGAACTATATATGTAGTTTCACAATCTGAAATTTGCTAGGAGCACTAGTTTTGATAAGTCAGCCACAATAACAGTGACAATTTATATGTGACTGCAATGTGCTTATTTCTTGGACACAGCTTGAAAATATTTGTCACGCAGTCTAGATAGAACTTTCCATGGAATAAAGAATGGCATGAGGTAATTTGGTGAGCCTACGTGTAGCTCACACCCAAAAATAATAATGATAAAACAAACGAGGAGGTAGAAAACAATTACACAAGACAATGAGAAAAATATGTCTGGAATTGTGCAATCATATCATGTTCATGCCACATAATGTGGATTTCCAAATAACATGAGGAATAACATGAAATTGTTTTTTATTACACCCATTTCATATGAAAAGAAATTGTTTGCTGAAATGAGCTGTGTTCAGGAAAATGCAATTTTCACAAGACTGAAAGAGCATTTCATTCTACCTATCTTTATTGACCATTTGTGGTATATACTGTACCTACCAGCTTTACATTCTGAGGATAGATATTGATTTTTTTTTGTTTGCTTGAACACTTTTACTCTTTTAGAAACATGACATATGCTGTGGGGTATTCAGTTTGAAATGTTATAAAGAAGATTAAACTGTTCTTTGCTAATAACATTTTCTGGTGTATTACCTAAATGGCCAACCTGGGAGCAGTGAAAATGACATGCTAATCTCATGCCACAACTACTCATAGCACACTGATCTCTCTACTTTTCTCAGATAAAAAGTTTACATCAATTATGCTTACTTTATTAAATTAAACATGTCCTAATTAATTTAATTATTAATTGATTCATTCCTTATCATCACGTGTTATGTAGGCGCTTTTTAACAATACATGTTAATATTTTACTATGCTTTGGTATGCACTGCATAATCTAGCCTAGGCATAAACCAGGGGATAACTGACAAGGTGGCATCCTGTTTAGCACCCTAGCAGCCTGTCCAACAGAGCAAAAGCCCTTCCCCATAGATTCCCTTAATTCAAGCAAAGAATGAGTTTGCCTCTAGTGTTGGGCGCGAATATTCGAATCGCGAATATTAATCGCAAATATCGGCACTTCGAGAATTTGCGAATATTTAGAATATAATGATATATATTCGGAATTTCGAATAGTCAAGATTTTTTTTCATCTGAACACATGATTCCTACCTGCTTTTTGCTTGTGGGCCAATGAGAAGGCAGCAATGTCTTTATCTGACCTTAGCAACATCCCAAGCAACCAATAGGAAAGTTGCCTACCCCTTACTATATAAGAACCTCCCCAGCCATTTTCTGCTGTTTTTTACAGTTACGAGAGAGACAACAATGTCATTGCTGTTCTCTGTGTTTTGCTGTCACATTACATATATATTAAAGATAGTTAGTGTGAGATAGTCAGTGTAGGTTAAATTGTGATATAGTGTAGCTGATTCTGGTTCTGCTGTCCGTACATACATACATAGTGCTGTGATGTCACAAGTTCACAACAATACTTAGTGCCCCAATCACTAATATGTATTCAGACCTGCTAAAATGTGAAGTTGCCCGTATTGCGCAAAAATATGCGCATTAATTGCCGATTTGCGCAATCGCGAATATATCAGAGCACTCCATCTGTATGTAAAGCTATTGTAATGTTCTGCCTTGCCAACCATTTTCTGCCATCTCAGTAAACATAGCAGCTTGAAAAATGTAGCAAAAGTCACCCACGCCTGTATTGCGTACGCAATACACGAATATTACACTGCTGATTTTTGCAATCAATAAAATAATCGCAAATTTGCAAATATATGCCGAATATTCACTCAAATATTCGCGAATTCGAATATTGCCCCTGCCGCTCATCACTATTTGCCTCATGTGGCACTAGGAAGCCTGGCAACCCGTGCACTGTAATTGTCTGGGTATGGCTCTTGTAAGAGAGCGCAAGGGTCTGTCATTGATGGAAGGTACGTGTCAGCGAGGTTCCTGGCCTCGGTGAGATAAGAGCCTGGTTTGTATGTCAGCAGCAGATAGTGCTGCTTGACACATTGGTATTTTAGCATGGCTGCAAAGCCGATCCGGGCCAGCTCTTACTGGGAGCAACTAAAGCGTTGGGTGGGCGGTTGCTCCCCACGTTCCAGGCCGGGTTATAAAGGCTTGTATAAAGCCCAGCCAAGCACTGTCAGGTGTGTGGATTATCCTCCAACTGCCAGTGATGCTGTGGAGCTCTCAGTGGTGGGAGTGGAAGTCTGCAAGCAGGCGTACAGACTGCATGGAAGCCTGCACCTGGACTTTTTTTTGTGGCTGAGTAGTCACCCGGGTGTGAACCTCACACCTAAATTCTACAGGTGAACTTTTCCTGTGTTTTTGATTTAGCCCGGTGTGAACAAGCACCAGGACTGTGATTTTGCTGTGTGTGAACAAGCACCAAGACTGATTTTGCTGAGTGTGAATTAAAGACTATTGCTTGATTCAAGAACTGTGTACTTTGCCTCTATACTGCGTGCACAAGCCTGTCTGCCAGAGCGATTCCCCACACTCTATAACTAAGTGAAATAAACACATTTATTATGCACGATTAACATAAAATAGTAGCTATGTTCACAGTAAACCTCCAATTATATTAATTATGGAGCACATTTATTAATTTATACCAGTGTTTTCCACACCGGTCTTAAGTCCTTCTTACATAAGTGTGGTGCTTCCTCCAGCAGGCCGTGTGACAGGATATGTACATCTTTGGGAGCAAATTATTATTTTTTTATTGCATTGTACTCATTTTGAGCAAAAAATCTTTTTTTCAGTTGGTCTTTATTAAAAAATGTGGATCCATTTTCTCTATACAGGGCTGAGTTTTTCTAGTAGCAGGATCTAAATTTTCTCTCTGTTCCGTCAGGCAACTCGGCTGATGACTCCTTATCTATGATCTCTGACCTTAAGAACACTCATTACAGCTCAATTCTTATGTTACTGATAACATTGTGGCTTAAAAAGGTGTTTATGACCTTTTAGTAATTTAGAGATAATGGTTATTAGATGACTGGCACAAAGTGAAAGTACACTTCAAACCAATGGTATTACTACAGTCCAACACAACACATCCAAAAACAGGAGAACTAATACCCAATAGTACCACCACAGTAGTGCAACTACATCAACGACCACTGTTCCAAACCGACCTTACCTGAAAAAGAGAACATGAAAAGGAGGTAGAACCCGAAAGCCCGAAACAGAAAGTAGGGAAAATATAGGGGATAATGTGATCAATTTAAGTTCAGTTACACCAAGGATCAAACTAATTTGCTTAATAAATGCCTAAAATTTGCCCCCGATGCAGCCTTCCATAAATGTAATTCATATATAGGAATAGAAAAATATATCATAAAATTATGCTGCAAGAAGTATTTTTTTGAAAAAACCTATAACTGAGGGCAAGAAAATAATAACATAATATCAGCACATTTATGTGAAATAAAAATCTAAGAAATGCCCTAGACAACAAATAGGGAATGAGATTGTTGCCTTTAGGGGCGGCAGATATAAGGAAATTAAAAATAACAGTTTTTTCTTTATTATAATATTTGTCTAGTGAGAAAATAAAGTCCATAAAAACAATAAAACAGAATCATAATATCACCATTCGCCCTGCTGATAAAGGTGGGGCAATAATGATTCTCAATACAAATAAATATGAAGTAGAATGCTGGAGACAACTGTCAGATAAAAATAGGTCTCTAGTCTACTATTAGATAGGTATCCGAAAGAATCCTACTTGGAGGAATTGATTCATATGTGCGAGGGGGCCCTTGAGAAGGATATACATAATAAATCAGAGTTTGACTTTATATTTGGGACACATAAGAGATTACCTGTACCCAACATTAGCGCACAAATGGTGGTTTCTTAGATCTGAAGATGGAAATAAAAGAGAATGCTTTTACCTGCAGCACTTTTCAGAAATCAGTAGCTAAAAGTCTTGAATATGAGCTTTTACCTACCTATGTAGCTGCTCAATGTACCAAAGAGTCAATTTAGAAGACTAAAAAGGAATTGTACCAAACAGGAATAATTTTAAGATAGATGCAGATGAGGGCCTAATTTGTGGAAAAGCAATATACTAATGGTATATTTGAAGAGTCTCTTAATAAGATAAGAAGTATATATAGGTACACCTTTTTCAGGTGAAAGAACAGAGAGCAGATAAGAACGATGACTCACTGAAACTATTGCCCTTTATACACAGTATAGAGCAATCTCAGGAATAATACAGAAATATTGGCATCTACTACAAGAAGATAAAGTAGAGCACCTAATTTGGGTTTACAAATCTCCCCACACACAGAGATACATAGTGGCCCCATGGCCATCACTTAAAGGCTTCTATAGATGTGGGCTATGTCGAAACTGCCAGACAAAAATTTTCCAAGGAAAGCCTCAAAGGTAAAATCAACAACAAATGTATTTGAGTGGGAAATCGAAGAGACTCTCACATGTCACAGTGAGGCAGTTATCTATTTAATAGAGTGTCCATGGTCAAATCAATATATTGGATGTACAGTGGGAGCATTGAAAACTAGAATAGCCAAACACATTAGCAACATAAAAAAAAGGATATTATAAACATACCCTGTCTAATCATTTTAAAATATGGGTGCGATCTGAGTGAATTAAAATTAATGGCGATCCAGTCAGTTAAAGACTGGAGAGGAGGAGATTTCTAGACAACGATGTCCAGGAATGAGTCCAAAAAGATATTTGAATTTGGGTTTTTGGCACCTTTGGAGTTAAATGCAGAAATTAAGATTTTTTTTGCTTTATATAACAGGAATGCGGGGACAGGTGACACAGTGGTGTCGACGCCAGGCGTTGACACACTCTGTCCCTTTCCCCTTATCCCCTATTATCAGTCATAGTAACATAGTTTATAAGGCCGAAAAAAGACATCTGTCCATCCAGTTCAGCTTGTTATCCTGCAAGATGATCCAGAGGAAGGCAAAAAAAAAACATGTGAGGTAGAAGCCAATTTTCCCCACTTAAGGGGAAAAATTCCTTTCCGGCTCCAATCAGGCAATCAGAAGTACTCCCAGGATAAACAACCCATCTCTAGTAGCTATAGCCTGTAATATTATTACACTCCAGAAATACATCCAGTCCCCTCTTGAACTCCTTTATTGAACTCACCATCACCACCTCCTCAGGCAGAGAGTTCCATAGTCTCACTGCTCCTACCATAAAGAATCCTTTTCTATGTTTGTGTACAAACCTCCTTCCCTCCAGATGCAGAGGGTGTCCCCTCATCACAGTCACAGTCCTGGGGATAAATATATGATGGGAGAGATCTCTGTTCTGACCCCTGATATATTTATACATAATTATTAGATCTCCCCTCAGTCGTCTTTTTTCTAAAGTGAATAACCCTAATTTTGATAATCTTTCAAGGTACTGTTGTCCCCCTATTCCAGTTATTACTTTAGTTGCCCTCCTCTGAACCCTCTCCAGCTCTGATATGTCTGCTTTGTTCACAGGAGCCCAGAACTGTACACAGTACTCCATGTGTGGTCGGACTAGTGATTTGTAAAGTGGTAGGACTATGTTCTCATCACGGGCATCTATGCCCCTTTTGATGCAACCTATTATCTTATTGGCTTTGGCAGCAGCTGCCTGACACTGGTTTCTACAGCTTAGTTTGCTGTTCACTAAAATTATTTTCCATGTCAGTGTTACCCAGTGTTTTACCATTTAGTATGTGCGGGTGACTTGCATTATTCCTTCCCATGTGCATACTCTTACACTTCCTCAAGAAAGGAGGTGAAGTCTATAATACAGTATTGTTTATTTGTTCCTCATTGATTTTGTTTTCATTTTTTACTTTGTTAATTTTATTCTTTACTGTAAAGTTTATTGTGTAATTTTCTCATATTTGGATCAAATATATAATTGTATGCTCTGGATACTAATAAAAGCTCAACTTGTTAAATATACACTATCTATCACATTGAAACAAAAATCCACTGTGTGCACACCACAGAAATAGTATTAATCGTATAGTGACTGCAGTCCGGTCCAGGTTTTATATACACTATCCTTAGCTATAAAATGGAAAAGAAAGAGTCCTCATACCATAATAAGAAAGCCACTGAGGAAGGAACCTAGTGTCCCAAAACTCATCTAGTGAACATAGCCAGACAGATATACAGCAATATCGTTCATTATTTAATTCATCACTGCATTTACCTGCAATGTTACGCTCTAAGACAGGAGAGACCGGCGTCTGGGAACATCAAAGGCGCATGCGTGAAACTAACTTAGCCAGCTAACTCCCTGGAACCACAGCACACAGGAGACTAAGAGAGGAGACTGGAGATTGTTGAGACTCGCTGAGGCGCGGTCTATCTGCTCCGTGGAACTACACGGAGCTGGAAGCACACAGAGGAGACTCTAGACTGGTGAGACGCGCTGAAGCGTGATCTCTTGGCTAATTTACACCATTTATTATATTCCCTAACTGACCCCCAACTATTTATTTAAAACAGCACATTGCAATTGCTTCAGGACTGAACTGACGCTTAATAGTGTGAATTAACCTCTATTGACATAGTAGATCCTGAATGCGGCTGTATTCAACACACTTGCCGATATAGAGTTTATAACTAATCGGGGGCACATCTTCAACATAGAGCTGACACTAGTACCATTAGATACACCAAAATAAACATTAAGTATATAAAGGAAATCAACATTGTCGCATAAAAGAACATCTAAGGCTGAAACAATTACCGCTTCCACAGGAGGTGTAACACTGAGGATTAAAGTAAAGACTAAACACTTAAAACAACACGAGCAGTGTGAACAATCTCCAAGGATTAGTCCTAGTTAATAACAATAAAACTGCACCTAGTGGTGTGAACAACCTTCAAGGATTAACTCTGGTTAACAACAGCTATCGCTGTGAAGATTTGTATCTGACTTTAATATATGTGAGCTCCGCAAACCGGCATCTAAGGGGACGGTGAATGCAATATAGCTATATTTTAATCCAAGTTTAAAATGTGTTGATTTTATAATGTTATAATAAAGGAATATATGTTAATACTGTGATCCAGCCATAATTATTATAAACTATGATTCACACAGCTGAATATTTTTAATAAAGACCAACTGAAAAAAATTTTTTTAGCCCAAAATGAGTAAAATGCAATCATACAAAAAAATAAAAATAGTATCCGAAGGTGTACATAGCCTTTAAATGTACACAAGCTCCCTTGCTGGCGTAGATTTAAGCTACCTTCCACGCCAAAAACCGGCATGGAAAATATAAGTGAACCGGGCCTGCCTGCTTCCCCACACACACCACTCCTCCTTTTCTCTGCACTCTGGAAAAGTGGCATGAGCAGGGAAAAGTTGCAGATTTTGCCACAAACTTTAATACGTTAAAAAGTGGCATATAAGAGTTAATAAATATCCCCCTATATGTGCAGAGAAATAATTTCCAGTATTTTCTTAACATACATTGTTAGGCTGGGGCTATGTCTATAGAGTTTCTGTAGTATGATATTTTCCGTTAAAGTAATCCAGAGATTTCTAAGTGATTTATTTTATGCAACTTTATGAGTGAAAAAAAGTAGCTACTACTTTTTAAAATCATTCTGAACGCCTAGCATATAAAAATCTCTAGCAACTACAGTGACTTTGAGGTTATATTTAAACTAAATACATTTTTATGAACATTGATTTCAGTGAGACATTTTGTAGTAAGTGATAAAAGAAAAATGTCTAAGTGTTAGGGGTCATATTATTCTATCCCAGTCCTCATGGCAAATTGTTTGCCTATCCTGCAATAAAAAATCCATAAATCTCAAGATTTAACCCCTTATTGGCTGCTGATATGCCTTTTTTTTTTACAGTGGTCATTAAAAGGCCTTATTCTAGGCCCCTGCCTTTTTATGGTGGCCTGGTCTAAGCTCTTAACGGGTCTCTTGTACAGGAGCTCTTTCTCTTGGGATAGCTGTGCTCCTGATTTAGTGGCCCAGATCAGCAGAAGCACCGATCCCAGCTATTTAGCCACTAGAATGCTAAAGTCAATAGTGATTGTGGCATCTAAGTGCTTTCAGAGGAAGGGCAACAATGTAGGCCACAAGGTTTGCCATCTGTGTATGGCTATTTGGTTGTGCCAGAGGCATGACCCAATACATTGCCTGCCAGTTTCCTACTAGCAGCATAATACAATGCAACTACATAAGTAGTACAGTGTATTATGTAAGCGATAAGAAGATCACATGTTAAAGTCCCCTTGTGGGACTAATAAGTGTAAAATAAAGAATTAAATAGCGTTTAAAAAAAAATCTTCAGGTTAAAACGTACACACCATTTCCATATAAAAAAACAAAAAAACTTCCACATATTTAATAATTCCGCATCTGTACCAACCAACATGATAAAATATAATTTATCCTGCACAGTAGGAATGAGTGAATCGACTTAGGATGGTACATCTGAAGTTGATTCACTAAAATCTTTGTTCTAATACTGTACGGAGATCCCACTCTGTACAGTAATAGAATGTAATGGCTCCGATGAGCCAAAGTTACTACTTTGTGAAGTCTCGCGAGACTTCGTATCATAAATTCGGGAATTAATTATTACTGCAAAAAACCTTGGTACCGAACTCTGGTTCGGTTCCTAGTGGTACCCGAGTTCGGTACCAAGGCTTTTTACAGTAATAATTAATTCCCGAAGTTATTACAAGAAGTCTTGCGCGACTTCGCGAAGTAATAACTGGCTCATCGGAGCTAATACATTCTAATACTGTACGGAGCGGGATCTCCGTACAGTATTAAAATAAATGTACCATCCGAAGTCGATTTGCTCATCCCTACTGCACAGTGAACTCCATGAAAAAAAACAATAACAAAAATGCCAGAATTGCTGTTATTTGCTTATCGCCAGAAAATAAAAACAGAATAAAAACGTCAAAATGTCTTATGTACCCTAAAAGGATGCCAATGAAAACTACAAGTCATCCTACAAAAATCAAGCTCTCACACAGCTCCGTATAAAGCAAAAAAAAAAAAGTTATCAGTCTTAAGATGCAGAAGCGCCATTGGGATGCAGCGATGCAAAAATATATTTTTTTTTAGGGTTTTTATTGTGAAAAATTAGTAAAACTATGAATAAAAAACTATATGATACTGCTGTAATCATAATGACCCAGAGAGTAGTGAGTAAAGTTATCATGTTATTTATGTAGCAAAGTGAATGTCACAAAATTTACAACTTAAAACTGAAAAAAAATGCTTGGTCACGAAGGCCAAAATTCAAACAGGGGAAGGGGTTAAGAACCTCTATTTAAAAAAATCCTTTTTTTTTATTTGGAAAATGTTGCAATATTGTCCATTTACATAAGATGCAACAAGCTATGCATTTCCAACTCTGCAGTTCTTGATCACAGCATCTTTGTTCAATCAACCTTGTAAAACTATTAACTTCCATAGGAAACTTTTTCTAAAAGCTTACACAGAGTTAGCGCTCATGCACATGACCGTATGTATTTCGCATGCCATAGTTTGCGGAAAGGAACAGCTTGCCCCTAATAGAACAGTACTATCCATGTCCAAAATGCGGACAATAATAGGACATGTTCTATTTTTTTGCGGAACAGAAATACAGATATAAGGAAATGGAATGCACACGGAATAACTTCCATTTTTTTGCAGACCCATTGAAATGAATGGTTTCGTATACAGTCCACAAAAAAAATAAATAAATAAAGAACTGACACAAAAAAGAAAATACCTTCGTGTGCATGAGGCCTTACATGGTGTGCAGAGCCACCCATACCTACCAATTTGTGCCTCCGGAGGTGTAATTTGAAACTCCTGGGTCTCAATGCACAATATATAACAGGCCCCCCTGTGCCATTTATAATATTGTTGTTTTCTTGCTCAGCAGGGGGGCTTATAAACCCCTTCAGGCACCAGTAACCTGTCACTACAACCTTGTGTGTCTCCAATATGTGTCATCAGTGTGCTCCATTGCAGGTGATATGACGCACTTCTTGGTCCATAATATGGGCAGTTGATCATATATGCAACTAATGGCAAGAAATATATGATTTTGAAAATCACAAGACAGAGATCATCGCTCTTTCCCTGATCTACGGTACTTGTCTCTTTCTCTTGCTGCAAGATTTTGGTGACAAATATAATCAGCTTAATTGTTTATAACTGATTATGAAGTTTATCAATTCAAGTCCACTAAAGCGCTAGATATAGTGTGAAATTAGGGAGGCTAAAGCTATCAGAGCTCACTAATTAGAAAGAGTAAATGCAGGAAGGTGACCTCATTACATGCCTGCTATTCATCTATCTCCGACACTTAACATACTTACCACCTGCCAATGCCTGTTACTCTTTTCACCCCAACAATTCAGATCTCCTTAGTGTTAAGCATTTCTTATTACTTGCATAGACAGACTCTTGTACAGTACGTGCATCTCATTGCCTCTGACTATAGATGTTGTAGTTCAGTCCATCACTCTCATTGTACTGATGTTTGATGTGGAGCACCATTGGCATATGTAACATACCTTACAGATACTGTATGAACATATTTATAAAGTTCAATAACATTAAAGGTTTTATTCAGGTTTTAAAATGGTGGTCTATCTATAGACTGATGAGGGTGGGGGAACGACTCTTACTTGTGTCCTGCCAGCTTTATTTCACATAAAGCACAAACCATAAACGGAACACCTAGCCTTGTCCAGGCTCTAACTATACAGTAGGGCCCTCTCTAGGACGGGGCTGAGCTAATCTCAGTCCACCCAAAACAAACACGCAGTCTGACCTGCAACCTGTGATACTTGCGGTTTGGAGTCTCTGGACCTTCAGGGTCCCTCCGTGGGATGTGGATTCTCCCACTCCCCAGGAGCTCTGAGCAGCCCAGTTATCTAGAAACTCCCCAGGTGCAGCTCCTCATGACCCAGGCCTAGGTTTTTAACCTTTTTCCTACATAGCTTTCCTCAGCATATGTTAGGAAGCTGGGAGACCAATATACAACCTCCATTACTTTACCAGGTGACACACCACAGTCCATATAAAAGAAAACAAAATGACAGGTAAATTACTGTAGACTTCAGGATATGGTATCAACTATCAACCTAAAAAACTGGATGCCAGTAGAAAATTTCTAAGCACCTTGGCGATGCACGAGGGACAATCATGAAGCATACAATTGAAATTCAATAGGAAGTGACAGGAGGAAAAAGAAGGACTTTACTATAGTGCCATGGCTGTATTAGTTCTCTGTTTACTGAGTGGGTCACCGTTTTCAAATAAGTAAATAGCATTCTAGGGTAATGGTGGCACTTTTGGTGGAGCTTTTACCTTGCCATTTATGACTTATGTTGATTTTACAGTACAGGAAGCAGACAATGCATTAACATGTATTATACTCGAGTGACAAGAACCAGCCAGCTATGCTGCAGTAAAAAGCTGATCAAGAAGACTTCCCAAATCATAGGGATTTATCAAATATCTTAAAAGAACTGTCAAAATAATTAATAGTTTGTGTGTAAGTGCTTCAGAACTGATGGGTTGGAAGTAAGCCAGTTTCTTACTTAGACAAACCTGGAAAATGATAGACTTGAAACTGTAAGCCATTTTACTGTACTTAACAATTTCTTACATACAGAAGACTGGAGGTGAAAATGGGAAAAAAACTGTCTACAGTGCCTGCAAATAAAATGTACTCTTCAAGCATCAAATAAAACAGTCAATAATAAAACCCAGTAAATGTCAAATAAATCCAATAGTTCCCAACTGTCCATGCTAGTAAATCATGTGTTTTGTTTCTATAAATTTTTTGTTTTGTTTTATGGATTTAGAGAGGTTATCCCACGATTAAAGTAAAAAATGAAAATCATACCTAATCTAGTATATGACAATATTCTTCTAACAAAGCTCAAACCAGCCCTGTACCTCACATGGATCCAGGTTTATCTATTTATTTTACTCACTTATGTGGTGCTATCATATTCCACAGCATTTTACAAACATTATCACTTTTTGCTTTTTCCAATGGAGCTCACACTCTAAGGGCTCATTCAGACGGCTGTATGCTGTCCGCAAAAATGCGGATCCGTTTTGTTGCGGATTAGATGCTGTCCCGTTCACTTTTATGGGGCTTTTTCTTCCACTGCACGGCTCATCAAAACAAATGAAACATGTCCTATACTTGTCAGTAAAAATAAGGACATGGCCCTATTAAAGTCTATGGATCAGCAAAAAAACGGAATGCAATAGGATTTTTGCAGACATGCTGAACTGTCCGCAAAAGAACAGATCTGCATTTTTGCGGACAGCATACGGCCATCTGAATAAGCCCTAAGTTCCTGAACAGGTGGACACCTAAAACAGAATTGTCTCTCTAGGGCATAATGCCTACAACATTCAGGGCAGTGTTGTTCGGTCCAGCTTTAGCATACTCTACATAAAAGCCTTGGGCAGAGGGGCAGGAGTGCACAATCCAAACCGAGGATGCAGCTCCCCCATATGTACAAGGCTAGAAATGATATATTCATTTATTCTATATGGCTATATAGTAAGTATTGCAGATTGCAGTACTACAATTTGGAGTAATCCATGTTTCCAGTATTTAGATGTGTTTTTTGCTCATGGCGCAGCCTGTCTCTGTTTGGCCTTTGGACTCCTGCCCACTATAGGTGGCTCTTACACGGCCCCAAATGTTGTAAGATTGATACCATGAGTAGATAAGCCTGATGATGCCATAAATAAATAAGCCCGACACAATTTTGATCAAAATATGCACAAAGAGCTTCAAACTTTCAAATACAGTAAGTATAGCAATAATGCAATTCACAGTAAGCCATGTTTCCAGTGTTTGCATGTGTTTTTGCGCTTGGAGCAGGGTCAGGCTGCATAGAGTGCTTGTTAGCGATAATATGGCAATAAAAGTATTATTTTCTAAAAACTTTTAGGGAATCGATGGATATTTTGTGGTACAAAATCTCCTCTGTGTCAAAAGTAACTTTTATGCTATATTAATTTGATGTTAAATTTAAAAATCTGCACCAATGTTCACAGTTAATAGTAAGTAGCCATATATGAATAGTCAATCTTCATGGAGATAATATGTACAGACACTTAAAGGGAAACTGCCACCTCTACTATGCTACCCTCATTGAGCATTTCTAAATGTTTATTGTGTTGCCCTAAACATAAAAATTACACTTTTAATTTCATCTGGAGCCAAATTAAATAAGTATGATGCATTTTGTACTTCCCGCCTTTCATGCAAATTAACATAAAAGAGTCATATCTTACTTGTGTGACCAGAGAAGAGTCATATTTTCTCTGAGTCAAGCTCCTCAGCTCCGCCTAAGAAACGTCCCTATAGATAAAATCTAGCAGATTCGCTGTCAATCATAGTTTAGGCCGGGTGGGGGAGCGGAAATAGGCTCTGATGGTGTGAGGGGAAGGAATTATTTATGCAAATGAGCATAACGTCAGGAAAGCTTTAGAGGGTGATATAATAGGACATGTTAGTCCTGAGAAGGTTATGGATGGATCGCTGGTAACTATCAAGGTAGACAAACTTGAAGGTACATTCAGTTTTATATGTGAAAACACGGCGGTGACAGGTTCCCTTTAACCCTTTAAGGACCCAGCCATTTTTACCTTAAGGACCAGGCCATTTTTAGCAAATCTGACACTGTCACTATATGTAGTAATAACTTTAAAACGCTTTTACTTATCCAGGCCATTCTAAAAATGTTTTCTTGTCACGTACTTCATGACAGTGGTAAAACTGAATAAAAAAATGTCATTTTTATTTATAAAAAAAATACCAAATTTACCAAACATTTTGAAAAATTAGCAAATTTGCAAATTTTAATTTCTCTACTTTTATAAGAGAGTAATAACTCCAAAAATAGTTATTACTTTACATTCCCCATATGTCTACTTCATGTTTGGATCATATTGGGAATGCTATTTTATTTTTTGGGGATGTTAGAAGGCTTAGAAGTTTAGAAGCAAATCTTTTTCAGAAAATTTCCAAAACCCACTTTTTAAAGATCAGTTCAGGTCTGAAGTCACTTTGTGGAACGTACATAATAGAAACCACTCAAAAGTGACCCCATTTTAGAAACTACACCCCTTAAGGTATTCAAAACTGATTTCACAAGCTTTGTTAACCTCTTAGGTGTTCCACAAGAATTAATGGAGAATGGAGATGAAATTTCAGAATTTCACTTTTTTGTCAGATTTTCCCAAAAAATTATTATTATAAAAAAAAATTATTTATTGCCCTGATTCTGTAGTTTACAGAAACACCCTATATGTGGTAGTAAACTGCTGTACGGGAACATGGCAGGGCGCAGAAGGAAAGGAATGCCATACAGTTTTTGAAGACAGATTTTGCTGGATTGTTTTTTTTAACACCATGTCCCATTTGAAGCCCCCCTGATGCACCCCTAGAGTCAAAACTCCAAAAAAATTACCCCATTTTGGAATCTACGTGATTCATGTTTTAGTGTCTCCATATTCTGAGAGCCATAGTTTTTATATTTTTTGGGCGATTGTATTAGTTAGGGTCTTATTTTTTGCAGAATGAGATGACGGTTTGATTGGTATGATTTTGGGGTGTGTATGACTTTTTCTGATGTAAGGTGACAAAAAAAATTATTTTTTGACACCGTTTTTCATTTATTTATTTTTTACGGTGTTCATCTGAGAGGTTAGGTCATGTGATATTTTTATAGAGCAGGTCGTTACGGACGCGGTAAGACATAATATGTGTACCTTTTATTTATTTATTAAAGGTTTTACACAACAATATTATTTTTGAAACAAAAAAAACATGTTTTAGTGTCTCTATAGTCTGAGAGACATAGTTTTTTCAGTTTTTAGGCGATTGTTTCAGGTTGGGTATCATTTTAGCGGGATGAGATGACTGTTAGATTGTCACTATTTTGGGGTGCATATAACTTTTGGATCGCTTGTTATTACACGTTTTGTGATGTAAGGTGACAAAAAAATTGCTTTTTTTACATAGTTTTTATTTTTTATGGTGTTTACCTGAGGGGTTAGTTCATGTGATATTTTTATACAGCAGGTACTTACGAACGTGGCAATATCTAATTTGTCTACTTTCTTTTTATTTATTTGTTTTACACAATAACATCACTTTTGAAACAAAAAAAATCATATTTTAGTGTCTCCATAGTCTGAGAAACATGTTTTTTTTGGGGAGATTGTCTAGTGTAGGGGCTCATTTTTTTGCGGGATGAGGTGACGGTTAGATTGGTACTATTTTGGGGGGCATACACATTTTTGATCGCTTTGTGTTGCACTTTTAGTGATGTAAGGTGACAAAAATTTTTTTTTACGGTGTTTACCTGAGGGGTTAGGTCATATGACATTTTTATAGAGCTGGTCGATACGGACACGATACCTAATAAGTCTACTTTTCTTTTTTTCCTATATTTTTAAAAAAAAATTTAACTTTATTTTGGGAAATGGGCACTTTTTTTTTTTACTTGAAACTTTCAATTTTATTTTATTTTTTACTTTATTTTTTTTAACTTATTTTTTCACTTTAGATTTTGTCCCACTATGGGACTTCAATATTTCAGGGTCTGATCACCGTTTTCAATACAGCACAATACATCTGTATTGTGCTGTATTGAACTGTTAGTGTCATACACTGTAAGATGCTAACAGTTGCCTAGGAGACCCAGCCCTGGGGCTGGATCTCCTGGGCTTCCGTAGCTGGCAGTCACGATCCCTTTTCAAGGCATCGGGGGTGCCATAGCAACCATTGGGTCCCCATCACCGCAGCATGGGGACCCGATGGGGATGTAGAAACTGCCACAAACTTCCTGTATGCCACGGTCAGCACGACTGCGGCATCTGTGTTTTCACCAATGCTGGCGGATACAGCAGGGGTCCGGCTGTCGGTATCAGCTGGGCCCCTGCTGCTGATTGTGGCAGGAGCAGGGGGCAGCCGGTTAATCCTAGGACGAGAATACTCATCCTAGTGCATTAAGTTGCCACAAGTTAGGACGAGCATTCTCGTCCTGGGTCCTGGAGGGGTTAAGAATTCCCCCAGTGACCTCACAACAGGTCTGTAACTCCCATTTATTTCAGTGCAATGTGATCATTCGTGTGTGGCCACTTTCCATTGAAATACGCATCGGACAAGGGTGTTTTCTCATGTGCCTACATTAATAACATTAGTGCTATGCTGCGTGCTAAAAGCCACAAATTACCACATTTTCTATTATATGAACCTGCATTTCTATTATATTTACCTGCACTGTAAGAATACACTCTTATTACTCATGATTGCTGCCTTATTATGGCTCCTTTTGTACTGTACCGCTTCATACCTTGATTTCATATATATGTTTTATTTTCTGTGAGACTGCAATGCTATGCTGCATTGCAGTCTACATGTATGTATTCTCCCCTAGAAGCACTGTCGGCCATGCAAACGTCTTAGGAGCGCCATGTGTGCATGATCCTTTTGGTTCAGTGGGGATCCCAAAAGCCATACATTGAACAATATCTACAGTAATTCACCTTTGTTATTTTTGAGTCAACCCCACTGGACGATGGATTTAAAGGGTTTTACGAGATATTTTAACTGATAGGTCACCAGTATCTGATAGTGGGGGTGTGAAACCCAGGTCCCCCACCAATCAGCTGTTTGAGAGGGCATCGGAACTCGCGGTAGTGCTGCAGCCTTCTCCAGCTTTTCCTAGGCTAGTGACATCAGGTTCATATGGCTGGGCTGTGATATCAAGCACAGCTGCTATATAATGTACAGCGCTGTGCTTGGTGAGCCGAGAGAAGGTGTTGGCACTCACAGGAGCACCAGTGCCTTCTCAAACAGCTGATCGGTGGGGGTCCTGGGTGTCGGACCTTCACCGATCAGATATTGATGACCAGTTTTTTATTACCTTCCTCTGGATTGCAGGATGAACTGAACTAGATGGACAGATGTCTTTTTTCATCCTTATAAACTATCTCAGAAAACCCCTTTAATAAAAGCAAAAAAGGCTAATACAAACCAGTCAGTAAGTGAATGCTTTATGTGTCATTTCTTATTGTAAAGATATAATTACCAATGATTACCAATCTGTAACTCAATTATTAATATTACCCAGAAGTAGATTTTTATTTAACAATAGAGAAGAGAGAGACGACTATTTAGCTCAAGAGTCTACTTTAATCTAGTCCATGCAAAGTACAAAATAAGAAGACAGGATTCCAACCAGCATTCACTCATACTTTCACACTCAATTTCCTTTTTGTCAAAATAGTAGACAAATGAGCCTTGAACAGTTCTCTAGCACCGGTCATAACTAATAGACGCATAGTGTTATATCTTCTATTTCATGATTGCTCTCTCAGCACTGGAGCAGATGTTTTAGTAAAGAGGCAGCAAAGCTGGTTTTAGGATAATTTTAATGGTAGTCCTATGTAAAAGCACAGTAACACACGTCCAATTTCAATTGCCAACTCATGACTAATTGAATCTTGCAGATCACTACAAAAACTGTCACAGAGAAGGGGGCCAGGCATAACTAATAAACTGAGTCAGACACCCAGCTCCCTTAATCACGTCAATGACACAGAGAAAGGGGGGAAGATCGCTGTCAGTATCGGAACAGATGTGTAAGTGAATAGTGCACTGTTCAGAATGAAATAAATTACACTATTACATCTGAAGGAGTCGGCCCTCTACATAGCAATGAGGGGGGTGTTGCAGAGAGCGACGAGGATAAAGCAAAACTATTAAATATTTTTTTCTCCACTATATTCACTGAGGAAAATAAACTGTCAGATGAAATGCAGAATGTAAAAGTAAATCCCCCATTAAAAGTGCCCTGTCTGACCCAGGAAGAAGTACAACAGCGACTTAAAAAGATTAAAATAGACAAATCGCCAGGACCGGATGGCATACACCCCCGTATCCTAAGGGAATTAAGTGATGTCATAGCCAGACCATTATTTCTGATATTTACGGACTCTATAATAACAGGGAATGTTCCACAGGATTGGCGCATAGCAAATGTGGTGCCAATATTCAAAAAGGGTCCAAAAACAGAGCCTGGAAATTATAGGCCGGTAAGTTTAACATCTATTGTTGGTAAACTGTTTGAAGGGTTTCTAAGAGATGCTATTTTGGAGTATCTCAATGAAAATAAGCAAATAACACCATATAAGCATGGCTTCATGAGGGATCGGTCATGCCAAACAAATTTAATCAGCTTCTATGAGGAGGTAAGTTCTAGACTTGACAGCGGCGAATCAATGGATGTCAGTATATCTGGACTTCTCCAAAGCATTTGACACCGTACCTCATAAAAGGTTAGTATATAAAATGAGGATGCTCGGACTGGGAGAAAATGTCTGTATGTGGGTAAGTAACTGGCTGAGTGACAGAAAACAGAGGGTGGTTATTAACGGTAGATACTCAGATTGGGTCACTGTAACTAGTGGGGTACCTCAGGGGTCAGTATTGGGCCCTATTCTCTTCAATATATTTATTAATGATCTTGTAGAAGGCCTGCACAGTAAAATATCTATTTTTGCAGATGACACTAAACTGTGTAAAGTAATTAACACTGAAGAGGACAGTTTTCTGCTACAGAGGGATCTGGATAGATTGGAGGCTTGGGCAGAAAAATGGCAGATGAGGTTTAACACTGACAAATGTAAAGTTATGCACATGGGAAGGAATAATGCAAGTCACCCGTACATATTAAATGGTAAAACACTCGGTAACACTGACATGGAAAAGGATCTAGGAATTTTAATAAACAGCAAATTAAGCTGCAAAAACCAGTGTCAGGCAGCTACTGCCAAGGCCAATAAGATAATGGGTTGCATCAAAGGGGCATAGACGCCCGTGATGAGAACATAGTCCTACCACTTTACAAATCACTGGTTAGACCACACATGGAGTACTGTGTACAGTTCTGGGCTCCTGTGAACAAGACAGACATAGCAGAGCTGGAGAGGGTTCAGAGGAGGGCAACTAAAGTAATAACTGGAATGAGGGATCTACAGTACCCTGAAAGGTTATCAAAATTAGGGTTATTCACTTTAGAAAAAAGACGACTGAGGGGAGATCTAATAACTATGTATAAATATATCAGGGGTCAGTACAGAGATCTCTCCCATCATCTATTTATCCCCAGGACTGTGACTGTGACAAGGGGACATCCTCTGCGTCTGGAGGAAAGAAGGTTTGTACACAAACATAGAAAAGGATTCTTCACTGTAAGAGCAGTGAGACTATGGAACTCTCTGCCTGAGGAGGTGGTGATGGTGAGTACAATAAAGGAATTCAAGAGGGGACTTGATTTATTTCTGGAGTGTAATAATATTACAGGCTATAGCTACTAGAGAGGGGTCGTTGATCCAGGGAGTTATTCTGATTGCCTGATTGGAGTCGGGAAGGAATTTTTTTTCCCCTTAAGTGAGGAAAATTGGCTTCTGCCTCACAGGGGTTTTTTGCCTTCCTCTGGATCAACTTGTAGGAAACAGGCCGAACTGGATGGACAAATGTCTTTTTTCGGTCTTATATACTATGTTACTATGTTACTATGTTACATCTGATTAGCGTATTTCCCACTCCATAAGATGCACTGATCCATAAGAGACACCTAAGTTTTAGAGGAGGAAAATAACAAAACATATATTTTTCATCAGATCTCAAACTTTAGAACCCCATCAGACCTCAGATGAGACCCCCAAATCAGACCCCGAAGGCTCATCAAAACTCAGATTAGACTGCCATCAGACCTCAGATCAGACCCACATCAGATCTCAGATAGGACCACATCACACCTCAGAAAAGACCCCCATCAGACCTCCATATGAGACATAAAATAAATAAATGAACTTACCTCTCCTACTCTAAAGGTGCTTGCAGATCCAGAGTGGTCTTCGAGCACTCACCGCTCCCTGGTTTTCTTCTGCCGGAGCAGTGCTGTGACCTGACATCACAGAGTGTCAGGTCATAGTACGCACTTATGCTGTGCGATGTCAGGTCACAGTACAGCGCGTGACGTCAGTAGATGATGTCCAGGAAGGGGTGCGTACAATGAGCACAAGGAGCGCTGCATACGCTGCTCGCCGATCCTACTGTGTACTAGTGAGTGCTTCCATAATGGAAGAGCTCACTAGTATTCATTTCATAAGATCCACTGACATTTTCCCCCACCTTTGGGATAAAAAAAGTGCGTCTTATGGTGCGGGACTACTGTAATTTACATTCATACAACAAACAATTTTTTATGCTGCTGGACAACCCTTTTAAACGTTATATGCACGCACACAAATAGTATACTGAATATGCACACACTCCTCATATTGGAATTGCTCAAAAAAACTGTACAACATGTGCACACAATCTCAACACAGTAAATTCATGTAATCCTTTAGGAGTATATATACCCAAAAACTGTATAGTACATCACGCAAATCTCTATACACTATAAAATACAGTAAATACATATAAACTTTTATACCTATAAACCTTTATCCAGTACATACAAGTAACCTGTAAACGTATACAGCCATAACCCATTATCTATAGTTGTTTGCCTCGCTCTTTATTTTTTGTAAATGAAGTCATGCTTTCATCTTTTGGCCCAGTAACAAGTTGTATGAGAGGCTCTTATCTGCCGTACACGCCATGACAAGTTGGTTTTTTCCTGGAACATCCATGTATTAGCTACGAAAGAATAGCAAAACATCATTAAAAGAACAAACTGTCAGAAGGAAGATCTCCAGACGGAGAACATAATTATTTGAGTATTTCAGGGAAAAGAGGCCTCATTAAATATGGGACAGGTCGCTTTTTTGTAGTTTTGGTACACATCAACTATACTCATGAATTCATCCCTGTCTGCAGTTTCTGTAGTCTGAACTGCATCCTTGTTATTAAGGCATAAGGAAAGAATAATCGAAAAGGAAAAGTCAGTGTCACCACTCTTGACAGATGTTGTATTTTTAGGCAAACTATGAATATCTGAATATATTTATTAGCATTTTCACAAGCATCCCCTCTGCTATCGTGACAACTTTTACCTACTAATTGTTACACGGATGTCCTTAAGATGAATGGCAGCTTGAATACCAGTGTTGCTGAATAGTTTATTAACCCTTTTTACCACATGCCTAAGTCAACTATCATTCTGTCTTAACACTTGCATCCATTCTTCATCCCATCGACATAGCTGCCACTTGTTCCAGTCTCAATATCATAATGGAGTAAATAATGAATGAAATGAAAAAATAGGGCCCCTGGAGCACTGCTACTATTAGTAAAACATTAATATTAAAAATAAAGATATAATTTTTTTTTCTCCATTATATGGTGCCGTTGCAGATTCTAAATGAATCGGAGTTAGGGCTCATGCACACGGCAGTTGCATGGCCATGCCCGTATTGCGGCCTGTAAACAGCGGGTCCGCAATATAAGGGCAATGACCGTGCGCACACCGTATCCCAAATGCAAACCCATTCACTTGAATTGGTCCGCAATCTGAGAGAACCGGTGCGGAACAGAGTGCTTCCGTGGGTTTTCTACCCATGCCTCTGCACCACAAAAAGGTAGTGTGTCCATCGGATATGGATCACGGACCCCATTCAAGTGAATGGATCCTGCATCCGCATACGGCGGCCGTGCCTCAACATAACTTGGGTGCATCCACCGGTATTAAGCTCTGCGTATCAATCGGCGGTCTTAATAAATGTCCCCCTTAAAGGCTATGTACACCTTCGGAGGCAATTTTTGTTTATAATTGCATTTTAATAATTTTTGGGCAAAAAATCATATTTTCAATTGGCCTTTATTAAAAAATATTGAGCCATACTGTCACAAAGGGTTAACTGTTTTTCTAACTGTATGACTGGTATGTTTACTTTGTGCAGTCATCTAATAAACCTTATCTAATTAATTAGAGATCATAAACACTTAAGCCACATTCTTACTGGTAAGATAAGAACTGAGCTATAATGAGTGTTTAGGGGGTCAGAGATAAGGAGTCCGTCAACTCCCCAACTGCCGGAAAAGAGGCTACTACTAGAGTATCTCGGCTATGTACAGAAAAAAGGATTCCACATTTTTAAAAAAAATGACCAATTGAAAAATGACTTTTAACTCAAAATGGACAATGCAATAATAAAATAATGCCCCCAAAGATGTACATAGTCTTTAATGCATAGAATTGTATTTCAACTGGCCATAGAGATGATATTATTTTATTATACACAGCAGCCTGAGGTAGGACCCAAAAGGATAAATGATCCAGATGTCAGATTAAAAATTCTGATATGAATGAGACTATTAGATGCAGTCTCTTTATTACAATGTCTTATGCAGAACAATTTAACATTTTATATGCAGCAAATGATACTCATGGTAACACAATACACCAAGCTTATTTTCCTATCACAATTCCATAAGAAAATAGAAATACAGTGTATTTAAATGATTCAGCAGAACTTTAAAGGGATTGTCCAACCCTTTACAAGTGATGGTCTATCCTCAGGATAGGCCATCACTATCGGATCGGCGGGGGTCTGACATCCCCCACACCCGCTGATCAGCTGTTGTGCGGTAGCTCCAGCACCAGAACTACACAGTTCCATCCATTTTGCAGAGGACGAGCCCGTTACCGCAGCTCCGCCCCCCACTGAAGTGAATAGGAGCGGTGCTTTAAAAAACAGGTCCATTCACTGTACAATGGATAGAACTGTGTAATTCTGGTGCTGGAGCTACTGCAGAACAGCAGATTAGTGGGCGTGTGGGGTCCCAGATAGTGATGGTGTATCCTGAGGAGAGGCTACTACTCGCAAAGGGTTGGACAATCTCTTTAACCACTTCAGCCCCCCTAGCTTAAACACCCTTAATGACCAGGCCACTTTTTACAATTCCGCACTACACTACTTTCACCGTTTATTGCTCCGTCATACAACTTATCACCCAAATGAATTTTACCTCCTTCTCTTCTCACTAATAGAGCTTTCATTTGGTGGTATTTCATTGCTGCTGACATTTTTACTTTTTTTTCTATTAATCAAAAATGACCGAAATTTTTGCAAAAAAATGAAATTTTTTACTTTCTGTTGTACATTTTTTTTAAAAAAAATATATTTCTATATAAATTTTTCGCAAAATTTATTGTTCTACATGTCTTTTATAAAAAAAATCCAATAAGTGTATATTTATTGGTCTGGGTAAAAGTTATAGCGTTTACAAACTATGGTGCAAAAAAGTGAATTTCCGCATTTTGAAGCAGCTCTGACTTTCTGAGCACCTGTCATGTTTCTTCAGGTGCTAGAATGCCAGGATAGTATAAATACCCCCGAAATGACACCGTTCTAGAAAGAAGACACCCCAAAGAATTCGCAGAGGGGCATGATGAGTTCATGTATCATTTCATTTTTTTTCACAAGTTAGCAGAAAATGACACTTTCTGAGGAAAAAAAATGATAATAAAGTTTCCATTTCTGCTAACTTCTGGCAAAAAAATAAATAAATCTCCCATGGACTCACTATGCCCCTCAGTGAATACCTTGGGGTGTCTACTTTCCGAAATGGGGTCAATTGTGGGGTGTGTTTACTGTTCTGGCATTTTGGGCAGGGCTAAATTGGGAGCAACTATGTAAAAGCTAAAGGTACTCGTTGGAATTTGGGCCCCTTTGCGCACCCAGGCTGCAAAAAAGTGTCACTCATGTGGTATCGCCGTACTCAGGAGAAGTAGAGCAATGTGTTTTGGGGTGTATTTTTACATATACCCATGTTGGGTGAGAGAAATATCTCTGTAAACTGATACCTTTGCATAAAAAAAATTAAAAAGTTGTCATTTACAGAGATATTTCTCACACCGAGCATGGGTATATGTAAAAATACACCCCAAAACACATTGCCCTACTTCTCCTGAGTACGGCGATACCACATGAGTGACACTTTTTTGCAGCCAAGATGCGCAAAGGGGTCCAAATTCCAACGAGTACCTTTAGGATTTCACAGGGCATTTTTACGCATTTGGATTCTCACGCTTTAGGACCCCTAAAATGCCAGGGCAGTATAAATACCCCACATGTGACCCTATTTTGGAAAGAAGACACCCCTAGGTATTCTGTGAGGGGCATGGCAAGTTCACAGAAAAAATTTTTGGCACAAGTTAGCGGAAATTTATATATTTTTTATTTTTTTACAAAGTCTCATATTCCACTAACTTGTGACAAAAAATACAATTTTGCATGAACTCACCATACCCCTCACGGAATACCTTGGGGTGTCTTCTTTCTAAAATGGGGTCACATGTGAGGTGTTTGTACTGCCCTGGCATTTGAGGGTCTCCGCAATCATTTCACGTATGGCCAGCATTAGGAGTTTCTGCGATTCTCCTTATATTGAGCATACGGGTAATGAGATTTTTTTTTTCCGTTCAGCCTCTGGGCTGAAAAAAGAAAAAAAATGAACGGCACAGATTTTTTTATTCGCATCGATCAATGTGAACACAGAAAAAAAATCACAACACACATCCTAAATAGATTTCATTGCAGATTTGCAAAACGCTGCAGAAGAAATTTCCATCACTTTATCTGTAGTTGGCAAACTATCAAGCCAAATATGAAATAATATGATACATTTCAAAATGTGTTAACTTCATTTATTCTGCAAACAGAGTTTAACATTTTTTATGTGAAGTGACAAGTTATAATAAACCAACATATTGCGGCTTATTCGGACTAATACGGTTTCAGTTTTAGAAAGTTATGTATAAACTCAATATTAACTTTATAAGTGCATTTCACTTTTTTTTTTAAATAAATGTGACTGTATGGCAGTAAAAAAAATTTTTTCAGAATAAAAAAAAAAAAAAAAACAACAACAACCCACAGTTTTACTAAATATCTGTGGTATATATAGATGTCTGTATACAGCAATGTGACCCTCACTGAATGTGGTACTTGGGGAATTGCTGTTGGTAAGAATATTTTGGCTTAGGGTATCACTTTGTTGTAGAATACACTACATTTTTTGAAAGCACAGGCAGAAGAGATTAGTATAAAGTCTACTTTGATCTTTTCTCTAAATACAATATCTTGGCATACCTCAGTAAATACATTCACCAGTACATTATGACTGTGAATGGTAATATTATTGAGGCAGAGAAATCCACTTATTAATAGAGATGCAACCTGTGGCTCACTGTTAGTGTTGATGTCCTCCATGAACCAAGCCCTAAGACTGAGATGCAGTACAGGTATTGGCAAAGTGAGACTAAATAATAATTGGATAGAAAATGGCAACCTTTAATAGCTTTATCACTTAGCTATAACAGCCTGCCTGCATTTAGTGCGCCGCCTGCGCTAATGAATGACAGGAAGAGTCTAAGGCATATTGGTACACCATAGACTTTTTCCAGGGTGCGGGTGCCCACATAGAGGGCTCATGTTTTTCTTATAATGGATGACAATGTATGACATTACTCCTCATCCTTCATGTTTCTTTATCCATTATCTCACTGGGGAAAGGGTGGACATTACATCAAGGCCACGAATGTTTGATCTGCAGAATTCCTTCCACGGACTGAACTACAGTACCAGCCTCAGCATACAAGCTTCTGTGTATGGATATTCGTGAAGGGGCCATGGTGTGTACTGGAGCACTACAACCCTTTCTTACTGCAGAAACCCAGCAGCAGGAACTAAAACTTAGCTGATGGATATACAGTATTTCAGCACCAGGACAGCTACTTTTCCATCCCTCGCATCAGTTAATTATTACTGCTTTAGTTCTCTTTTTATTTCATGGCTTCTTATTTGAAGGGGTTGGTCAGTTTCTGGTTGTCGAGTGTGTTTGTTAGGGTGTGTTCACATTACGTTTTATGCCTCTGTTTGATGTACACATTACAAAAAAAGGATACAAAAATGCAGCACGCCACACTCTTGTATCCAGCACTGTCCGGTAAAAAAAAAGGTATACATTTTTTTACAATAGCAAAAAAAACATTATTTTTTTTTTTACAATGGAACTCTATGGTGAACGGATGCCACTGTATGGCGTCAGTATAAGGCACAAAAAACGTATACGTTAAACGGATGGGAAAAACGTGATGTGAACCCAACCTAAGATGTGTACATGGCACTTACTAATATGGTCTTTGTTTAAACTCTGTGGCATTTTCTATATTTCATGAGGTATGCCCTCTTGGCTGCTAAGCCTATTTTGTTTTCCACATAGAAATCCTGTCTATCAAATGGCTGCTGATGGAGGGTCATGTGACCAGGAAGATCACCTCCACATGCTGTCTCCTCCATTCAAACACACTGCTCTCCTGTTATCTGCATTTACTCTGTTGGGAGTTTACTAAAGTGTGTTAGAATGTAGCAGACTTAGGCATGTACCTGGTCATATGACCCTCCATCAGCGGCTATCTAATGGACAGGGCCTCTATGTGGACAGCACAGAAGATATTACTAACAAGGGAACATGGCTTATGAAATATAGTAATTGTTAAATCGTAAGTGTCATATAGTCATCTGACATACACATTGGTCAGAAGTAGCCAGAGAGAAGCCAACTCCTTTAAAGGGGTTGTCCGGGTTCAGAAGTGAACCCGGACATACCCATAATTTCACCCAGGCAGCCCCCCTGACAAGAGCAATCGGAGCATTTCATGCTCCGATGCTCTCCCTTGCCCTGCACTGGATAGCGCAGGGCAAGGGCTCTTTTATTTACCATAACACACTGCCGGGCAGAGGCTTCCGCCCAGAAGTGTGTTCGGTGGCGTCACCGGCTCTGATGGGTGGGCTTTAGCTTTGCCCTAGCTGTTTTACAGGCTAGGGCAGCGCTAAAGCCCACCCATTAGAGCTGGTGACGCCACCGAACACACTTCTGGGCGGAAGCCTCCGCCTGGCAGCCCTAAGGAGAACCCGGTTCGTCACCAAAACTCCAGAAAATGCCTCTGCCCTGCGTGATTCAGTGCAGGGCAAAGGAGAGCATCAGAGCATGAACGGCTCCGATGCTCAAGTCAGTGTGGCTACCTGGGTAAAAATGGGGATATGTCCGGGTTCAGTTCTGAAGCTGGACAACCCCTTTAAATAAGCCACTTAGAATAAGCCACATAGAAGATGATCTAAATGTAAGCCAGCAAGGAAGCTGGCTTACAGTTAGACTGGTGCAGGATGCGCTGAAGTTATGGAGAGGCCAGCCCCTCTACATAACTTTGTGGATTTACCGCAAGCTAAAGGGGCTATTAAGACCGACGTCTAAAACGCTGGTCTTAATAAATGACCCCTATATGTTTCTCGCATATGTAGGGAGATTTTTCTATCATATGCACCAAACATAAAGAAAAAAATGCAGCAAGAACATGAACCATGAACCATGAGCCATGAACAGCAGTGAACAGGGCACGATTCTGCAGATTTTTACCGGATTACTTTCCTGAATTCTAAAACATGGTAGTCTTTCTAAGCAGCAATGCTGTAGAAGCAATACAATGGTATGACTGTCAGTTTCTACAGCCCCACTAATCATTAGTAATGTATATTTTCTAGATAATATTATATGTTACACAATTGATCTGTCATCTATAATAAGCGATCTCAGAGTCATTACCATGGGCTTCTCTGTATTTTGCACACGCAGTCTATACGCTGCCTAGGATTGCTGTGAAATTCACATGCACACGAGAGAAGACTAGCAATACATCATACAGCTATGTTATACTGTTGAATTCCATCGCCAGTAACCATTGTGCATCCTTTGCAATTGACCTGGGACTTGAGGAGGATTATTATTCATCTGGCTAGCAGCCGCTATTAGGAAGAGTTCAACTGGGGTCACGAATGTGCAACCCTGTTTATTACATTACATCCTGCCTTAATCCCTATTGACAATGCATTATTCTCACAACCGGTGTACTTAATCTCTGCAGGTGACTGTGTCCGTTTATATTGAGCAGCCGTGAGCTGCCGGTCCAGTCCTGGAATGTGGTTTTTCTATGAAATGCAGGTAATTATTGCTCCAAAGCACATTTTGACCATTTTCACAAACCAAGCCACTGCCATAAATGGCTTCTCCGGCACTTAGGTATTAAGCATCAACATCAGATCGACAGGGGTTTGACTCCTGGCACCCCCCTGATCAGCTGCTTGTAGGAGCTCCGGTGGTGGGACTAGACAGCTCCGTCCACTATTTAGTGGCCATGCCTGGTTACTACAGCGCTGCTCTTATTCAAGTTAACTGCAGCAGCATGGCAACAACCATGCCTGACCACTAGACAGTGGATGGGTTGGTGTACATCCAGCGCCAAAGCTCCTGCAATCAGCTGATCAGTGGGGTGTCTGGAGTCCCCTGCTGATCTGATATTGTTCTGCTATTGTGATGATAGGTCACCAATATTTAAAGGGGTTGTCTCACTTCAGCAAGTGGCATGTATTATGTATACAAAGGTAATACAAGGCACTTACTAATGTATTGTGATTGTACATATTACCTCCTTTGCTGGCTTGATCCATTTTTCCAGAAGTGGTGGCTGTGCTTGCACACTATAGGAAAACCTCCTGGCTCTCTAGTGCCTGGGACCATGGAAGCACGTCCTGGCCACTGTTGCAGCGCAGGTACAGAGGTGCCTAGGCTGACCCAATATACCCTGTATTCCACCAGTGTGCAATGAAATGGAAAAATGAATCAAGCCAGCAAAGGAAGCAGTATGGATAATAACAATACATTAGTAAGTGCCTTGTATTAACATTCTCTACATGAAAAATGCCATTTGCTGAAGTGAGACAACCCCTTTAATTCCAAGAGAACCTATTTAATCGGCACTACAATTAACCAAATCTGGTCATCATTACAGACTCAGTCTAGCTGGAGGAAGAAGGTACTGATTAAACACAAGAAAGATGAAGAAGTACCTTTTAGGAGGGCATTTTTACGCATTTGGATTCCAGACTTCTTCTCACGCTTTAGGGGCCCCTAAAATGCCAGGGCAGTATAAATACCTCACAAGTGAACCCATTTTAGAAAGAAGACACCCCAAGGTATTCCGTGAGGGGTATGGTGAGTTCATGTAAAATTTTATTTTTGATCACAAGTTAGTGGAATATGAGACTTTGTAAGAAAAAAAATAAAAGTCAATTTCCGCTAACTTGTGCAAAAAAAAAAAAAATTCTATGAACTCGCCATGCCCCTCACGGAATACCTTCGGGTGTCTTCTTTCCAAAATGGGGTCACTTGTGGGGTATTTATACTGCCCTGGCATTTAGGAGCCTAAGCGTGAGAAGAGTCTGAAATCAAATGCATAAAATGCTCCTCCTAAAGGTACTCGTTGATTTTGCCTTTGCGCATCTTGCCTGCAAAAAAGTGTCACTCATGTGGTATCGCCATACTCAGGATAAGTAGGGAAATGTGTTTTGGGGTGTATTTTTACATATACCCATGCTGTGTGTGAGAAATATCTCTGTAAATGACAACTTTTAAAAAATTTTATACAAAGTTGTCAATTTACAGAGATATTTCTCTCACCCAGCATGGGTATATGTAAAAATACACCGCAAAACACATTTCCCTACTTCTCCTGAGTACGGCGATGCCACATGTGTGACACTTTTTTGCAGCCAAGATGCGCAAAGGGACCCTAATTCCAATGAGTACCTTTTAAAACGGCATTTTTACGCATTTGGATTCCAGACTTCTTCTCACGCTTTAGGGCGCCTAAATTGCCAGGGCAGTATAAATACCCCACATGTGACCCCATTTTGGAAAGAAGACACCCCAAGGTATTCTGTGAGGAGCACGGCGAGTTCATAGAAGATTTTTTTTTTTGGCACAAGTCTCCCTTTCCGCTAACTTGTGATAAAAAGTTCAATCTTTCATGGACTCAATATGCCCCTCAGTGAATAGCTTGGGGTGTCTTCTTTCCAAAATTGGGTCACATGTGAGGTGTTTGTACTGCCCTGGCATTTGAGGGTCTCCGCAATCATTACATGTATGGCCAGCATTAAGAGTTTCTGCTATTCTCCTTATATTGAGCATACGGGTAATGAGATTTTATTATTCCGTTCAGCCTCTGGGCTGAAAAAAAAATGAACGGCACAGATTTCTGCATGGAACAATGTGGATGAAAAAAATCTCTGCTAAAAAATGTGCAAAAAAAAAAGAGGGGAAAGGACATAGGAGTGCTTGCGAAGTAAGGCCCCATTCAAACGTCCGCAAAAATGTCCGCATTTATTCTGCAATTTTGCGGAATAGATGCGGACACATTCAGTGTGAATGGGGTCGGCGGTGATGCGGAGAGCACACTGTGTGCTCTCCGCATCAGCATTTGCGGAGCTGCGGCCGCGAACTTCCGGGTTTCAGCCCCGAAACATCCGGCCGCAGCTCCGCAAAAGATAGAGCATGTCCTATTCTTGTCCGCAATTGCGGACAAGAAAAGGCATTTTCTATATACTTCTGGCAATGTGCGGATCCGCAAAATGCGGAAATCACATTGCCGGTGTCCGTGTTTTGCGGATCCGTGGATCCGCAAAACACATACGGACGTCTGAATGAGCCTTACAGGGGGGTGATTAGTGACAGAGGGTGATCAGGGGGGTGACATGGGGTGATCAAGGGGTTAATCAGTGACGGGGTGGGGGGAGGGGAGTGTTGTGGTGTGTGGTGATTGGTGCACTTACATAGCTGCCTGTGTCCTCTGGTGGTCCCAAGCAAAAGGGATCACCAGAGGAGCAGGCAGCAGGCATATCAGACGCTGTTTACAAAACAGCGTCTGATATGCGATTCAGATGCTGTTATTTTAACATCTACAGTCTGCCAGCACATGATCAGCGCTGGCAGGCTGTAGTTAAACTTCCTCCAGACGCGATCCTCTGAGCACGCGCGTTCACAAGAAATCTCGCCTCTCACGAGATGACGCACTGATGCGTCAACGAGGAATAACCCTGCTGCCGAGATCACGCGATTCTGCTTGAGGCAGTCCGGAGATGGTTAAAATTTGATGTTTAATTTCATTACTTTTATTCACCATAATGTAATTTGTTTTAATTATTTGTAACCATACTAAGAAGAAGATATTTCCCCATCACACACTAATATGCTACAAGCAAATAAATATTATATTACATGAGATGTCTGCTTTCTGCTTAAATTTATCAAATGTCATTTGTAATTGCATATGAAAACCTAAAATGGCCCACTGTTTTTTCCAGTTCAGCTGTAGAAGCCTCCCCTGCAAAACTGCATGCACACTCTCCAACAATAACTGCTAATTTCATAGACAAAGACCTCTTTCACGTGAGCATAATGAAATTCGTCCATATATGAGAATATGCACAGATTTCAGATGTCATCAGAAATTCATCCATATTGATTATGTTTGTAAGCAAATACTCGCAAAACTAGGACATTCTGTATATTTCAAATACTGACAAACATTAAACTCCCATGTGAATAGCCCTATTCATTAACATTAGCAGAGGACTGTGGTGCACAAAATACACACCATATACATATACTTGTGTGAATGAGGCCAAAGTCATATCTTAATACCAGATCACATATCTAGCGGGTCATCAGAGCAAAGTATTGATCACCGTTATTAGAACGTGGGGGCAATGACTTTCTATATATATTCCTTATATAAGCCATGTTGTGTTTCATCTGGTTGTCTAAATACTAGCTTCAGGTTCTATAAAAATGGTGTACAATTCTTAGTAGAAAAACCTGTGGTGCATTGTGTAGCAAATAGACATCCCTGTGGTGCACTGCGTTGCACAATCGCCACTTACACCATCACATGGCACAGTTTCCCACAACTTCCCTACAGACAGTCTTGGACAAAAAAAAAAAAGATCTTCATAATCTTGGGTGCATTTCATAACATAAAACTCATTTTACTTATCTTTCACAATTTATAGCACATTTTAAGGGCATCTGCCCTATATACCTATGAACCTGGCTGACCTGTTAAATGTGGACTTGGCAGCTGAAGACATCTGAGCCCGCATTGCTGAGAAAAAGTATATTTTAATATATGCAAATGAGACTCTAAGAGCAACGGGGAAGTTGATGTTACACCTAGAGGCTCTGCTCTCTCTGCAACTGCTGCTCCCTCTGCACTTTAACAGGGCTAGGCAGTGTAAATATCATTGCACCTTGCCCTGTTAAAGTGGAGAGGTAGCAGCAGTGGCAGAGAGGGCAGAGCCTCTAGGTGTAACATCAATGCCCCTGTTGCTCTTACAGGCTCATTTGCATATAGTAAATTATAATATTTATCAGCAATGTGGGCACATATGAACATGGGACCAACACCGATGTCTTTAGCTGCCAAGTGCACATGTAACAGGTCAGTCCGTTATATAGGTACAAATCTGCTGACAGAAGCCCTTTAACAAACAAAGATCACATTATTAAGAAATATGGCACAAAATATATATGGTGGAGGCAAAATATTCTAGCATTTAATATCACAATAGTATTAAATCCACCCCAATGTACCTCCACTGACTATCCACAAAATATGAATTACTAATCTCAAAGCTGATGAACTGAGTTTACTACATCTATTGATGATTGTGAGTATAAGTATGAACATTTTATTACATTCAGGATACCATGCTATTTCTGAAATACGTATAAAGCCAGACATAAGTTAATATGTATAGTAAAGTGCTGTGTTACAGCTGCTGCAGATCATCGTTGGGCACACCGCAGATGCTCTAAACCTTCCTTTTAAAAACAAGGAAAACATGATATGGATCAATCGCTAGTAGGCAGTAACCTTCCCTTTACCCCATTCAGAAGTCAAGGTGGAGTTTTCTGACCTGTATAAATCTACATTGCCTGTGTCTCATGCTTTTATATGGTCACAAAACCCCTTGATTACTTTGTAAATTCTTAAAATTGACAGTAGAATTTCATCCTATAAAGCTGGATTACATGTTTCTGAAATCACAGGGTTTCTGTCTTTCTCAGAACATACATTAGTATTAGAGACACTTAAAAGGGTTGTCCGAGTGTTTCATATTGATGACCTATCCTCCGGATAGGTTGCGGCCTCTTCCTAGGCCAGTGATGTCATGTTCATTGGTCACTTGGGCTAGGTGCAGCTCGATGCCGTTCAAGTGAATGGGGCTGAGCTGCAATATTAAGCACAGCCACTGTACGGCGCTGTGTTTGGTAAGCTGCGAGGTGGTTGCGATCAGTTCATAGTACTGCCATTAAATATGTTGCCTCATCTCATACATTGGTGGTATATTACTAGATGTGCCAGCAATGTCAGACAGTTGTGGGTCCTATCTCCAGAATGCGCTTCCCAAAGTCAATGAGAGTACACTGAGCAAGAGCAGCCACCCTCCATTTACTTCTATGGGAGTTCCGAAAATAGCTAAGTGCAGGCTAGGCTATTTCCGGCAGTCCCATAGAAGTGAATCAGGAGGTGACTGTGCATGCGCAGTGCACTCTCCATTTACTTCTATGAGAGTTTTGAAAATAGCCAAGTATCCTCATTCAATTTGGGGGCCCAATTCTAGAGATAGGTCCCAAAGGTGGGACCCGCACCTATCGGACAGTGGTGGCATATCCCAACAATATACCACCAATGTATCCGATGAGATTTGTGATTATATTGCACTTTATTTAGGTATGAAAAGCACTGTAATGCAGTACATAATATGATGATGCTAAATATAGGAATTATATAATAATCACAATAAAGCCTTCATAAACATTTTAGCTCTAATTTTCTCTCTGTTGCCTGACGTATATTCACACATACTCTGCTTATTAAATTGCAAAAACCAAGGCGGTGACAAGTCTCAGAAGGAATGATTGACTGATAATTTATAGTCTTCTCAGCTATAAACTGAGCTGGTTTGGTTAATAGAAAAGATTGCAGATCTATTGCTGGCCATCTGACCTCAGCTGACACACAAGACAATAAAGCTCTGATTCTCCTCGATGTGAATCAATCACATGCAGAACAAAGACAGCTGCAATAATTCTGTGTAATTGTACATACTAGTAGACACTGTGCAGTACAAATGTGATGCCTGTTGGATACAAATATATTATTCCCTTACCTGATGTCAAATATTACACTGGCTTTAAAAAGAATAATGCCACGTCACGTACTATGGACCAGTGCTGCATCCACTATAACTGTACATGGACCGTATTTCTATATATGCAGTACAGCAAAGCAGGGCAGTGTACAGTAGGTTACTAAAAGAAACAATGCAGACATAAGTGATCATCCCATAAATTATAAAAAATTTACTAATAATGGGCCAACAAACATAATTTTAGATAGCATGAAGTCAACCTCTTGTGGCAGAATAAGATAATCCAGCGTGGAAAACAGGGCTGTGGAGTCGGTAGATAAATTTTCCGACTCCGACTCCTCAGATTTTGAAACTTCCGACTCCGACTCCGACTCCTCTGTATTTAATATGCAAATACAAAGCTGTTCCACCAAGTTCTTCTAATCTCCTCTAGCACAGAGAGGTAGTTGAGCAGAAGCTGCTGCCTTCTCCTTTGTGTGCTGATCTTCTGCTGAAGATAGAGCAGTGGGAGGATCCAGGAAGGGGCAGGGGAAGGGGCATTTATTTTAAAACATGATTTTCCTAGTAGAATCCCATAGTCATGTTTAAAATTTAAGCTAACAATCTGAGTTTACATGTTTTATAGCCTTAGCTGAATGATAGCAGTTTTTCAAATGGTTTACAGCTTCAGTCTTGAACTATTGACTATTCATTCCCTTCACTTATACAAGTGTCTCCAGTCCTTAATCAGTTATCAGTGAGAGGCGAGGATAACCATGGGTTCCCTGTAACAGCAGACCACAAGACAATGGAAAGTGTAAGTATTGCCGCTCCTTAAAGGGACACTGACAGGCTGATTTTCCAGCTAAAGATATATATATACTGGTATACATCAGAGAATTAGGAATAAAACTATACTAATGTTACCCCCAGTTAAGCTGTACTTGTGTTTAAAAAACATTTTAATCTGTATGCAAATTCACTATCTTTGTGCCCAATGGGGCAGCGTCTCCTTCGGCTTTGTGCCCAGCCGCGCCAGAAGTACAGCTTCCCAGCGCTGTTCCCCTCGTTATTATTCACTGCACTGGCCTTTTTTTTCAGGCTAGTCGAACGCTGAATTCCTGTGCAGGCGCACGTGTAGAGTGCTGGCAGCAGCCTCGTCTGGCTATGCTGAGGCTGTGCCAGCTTTCTCTCTTCCTCCTCGCTACCAAGTCCTGTCTAGTGCTGCCAGTACTCTACATGTGCACCTGCCCCCTTGGGCACAAAGGTAGAGAATTTGCATATTGATTAAAACGTTTTTAAACACAAGTAAACCTCAACTGGGGGTAACAGTCGTCTAGTTGTATTCCTAATCCTCTGATGAATACCAGCAGATATATCTTTAGCCGGTAAATCAGCCTGTCAGTGTCCCTTTAACTGCATAGTAAAGCATATAAAAAGCATGCTTCTTCACGGTCACTTAATGTCTTTGTTTAGCTGTAACGTGACGCACTGCATGCATTGGCCTTTATTCTTACAGTAGAGAAGTAATTAATTATAACTTTATCTGAATTGGGACATTTAAACTTGCTTTTTTTTTATTCCAATTTTTTTTTTATTCCAATTTAAATCTAGTAGTCGGAGTCGGAGTCGGTCCATTTTTTGCCGACTCCGACTCCAGGTACCCAAAATTGCCTCCGACTCCGACTCCTCGACTCCGACTCCACAGCCCTGGTGGAAACACTCATGCAAGACTTGTCACTTTTAACATGGGCCGGCTTGTCCTACTAAGTTCCTTCCCCTGCTACACCTCGTTATGTCCTTAGTGACAGGTACTAAATCTGACCGGTATGAGATCAAAGCAGACCTGGAAATAGAGCCAATGGCAGGCAGGGACAGGGACGAGCCTACCTAGCATTGCGGGTGAAGCTAGGGAGGCTCGTCCCCATGCCAGCCTGCCATTGGTTCCTCCACACAGACACCGGATGTTTTCATCCACTCATAGGGAGAAGCTGAAGCGGTGGTGTGGGGACCAGGATTGACCGATATTGATTTTTTAGAGCCGATACCGATAATCTGTGAACTTTCATACCGATCTGTGCATTTTCATTTTAGAAAAAAAAAAATTCTACACAAATCTGCTGTTAAATGAAGAGATGGTATATATATATATATATATATATATATATATATATATATAGTTAAAATGTAGGATTGGCACTCGTATATGGAAATAACAGTCTGTTTATTAATTCAATAAAATCTCTTCATAAAACCGATTCCCACATTCACAGAAATGTTTTTACAATATACCTGAAAAGCTATAAAATCCATGAGATGGTAAAAAGGGCATAACACAAAGAGCAAAGATCAGCTATACTATATCGTTCCTCCCGTAAGCCTGGGTCCAGTGATGATATAGGATATGACCTGGTGGGTTGGAGACTCAATAGTATAGCTGGTCAAAAACTTTTTCAATAGTGATCCTCCAGGTATCAAACCCTATGGGGAATTTTCTCATAAAAAAGCTTTTCAATTGTATCAAATCACTTCAGATATGCAAATTTTCTAATTATCCCCAAACTGAGTTCTTATTGGTAATAAACTGTGATATAAAAATCTTCAGGGGCTTTGGTGATGGCCACCGCGATTTTTACAATAGTACGTTTATTGGAATGCTGGCACTGACATAAAAAGTCTCCAATTGTTGGGATATTGTTGCTAGCGCTTCAAGTCTCGAATTCAATGTTCATACGTCTCTGCCCATATCCTCTTGTTTCCCCTGATATTCCTTATGTGCTCGCTATGGGCGCTGTAATAATTGTTTGTCCCGCGTTCGTGAGCTTACCTCTGCCTATACCACCGTGCAGTATCGTTTGTAACCGGTCTCTCCTCCGCTTGCACGCTGGTGTCCCGGCTACTGTGCTGTTGGCGTCCCTCGTGTGCTTGGTGTCTGAGGCGTCACGTGACTTTATGCGGGGTTAGAGGTCCTTGTTCCTGGTGGATGCTAGCAGGGTGAGGTAATTGAAGGTACTTGAATACTTGGTTGCAAGAAAAACGAAGTCTTCCTCAAAACAGTGCACTGTTTCTTTGTGTTATGGTGTGGGGTATTACACTAGTTCTACTAATGTAACACCCCACACCATATCACACAGCACTTGCACCCTAATAAAAAGAACGATTTTCTGGTATTACAGAGGTATAATCTATTTCCAACCTGAAAGCAGCAGTATAATGGCAATTTGGATCCCCAGTCAGTGCAGCAAGGTGTAATAGAATTGTTCCTATTACCCAGGCTGTAAACTCCTCTATTGGACCCTGTTCTCCTTTTATAGTGTGGAATAATTCCTCCCTATCCTTTCTCTACACTTCTAATGCTCTTTCCCAGAATTTCACTGGAAAATGGCTGAATCCAAAATGGCTGAGGCTATTTATAGGGCTGTGACATCACAGGGCTGGCTTGCTACTGATTGGATGCACGCATAACATTGTGGGTGATCCATCATTCCTAGAATTCTTTGCTCCATGTCCCAACATGTGCAACAGCCATTTTAGGAAAAAATGCGATTCGTTACCACGAAGAGTGAGGAAATGCGGATTCGGTACAAATCGAATTTTCCCTGAAATTCGGATCGAATGCCCCTTCGTCAACTTCAATTAATTCATCTCTAGTAGACACTATTACTGAGAAACAACAAGATGAATCTGTGCTCTTGAGTAACCATTCGGGGATAACTAACAGTGCCGATCCAAAGATAAATAAATCTAATAATGGAAAAAAACATTTCCTAGAATCAACTCTGATGTTTAAAATGTAAAACAGGATCAGTCTCCATGTGGCTTTATGCTTCTATTTCACCACTGGGAAGAACTATTGATTTTCTAATCATCTCTCTTTTGGATCAGTTTTTTTCATGAGTTCTCTATTTGGATATGCTTTTAGAAGCGAGTCCCAGCCAATGCCCTAGTTTTTTTTTTTTTAACCAAAGAGACATTGTGAGGACACATCTGTGTGCTTTTCAAATGCAAATCAACGTTGAATTAATATGGTATAGATGGCACACTAACTAAACTATATACATTCATGGAAATGAACATATATTAAAGCAATCACTGCAGCAGCAAAGGACTATGTTATAAGAAAAAAAAATCTAAGATTATGTCAAAGTAAATGAGTTCTAAAATATGTGTTTATGCTTAAACAGACACTCGGATGAACTTCCATAGACGCTCAATGGGAGGCTGGGATCAAACATCCCAGATAAGCCAGTGGCTTTTATTCCAGTAAAGCTGAGACTAAATCAGTTACACAGAGGACTTTAATGTATACCTGTCTTCTAAGTTATATCCTATGTCGCAAATAATGAAAACAACATGTAGCACCAGGATGGATGACTACAGGGTACAGAGATGCGTATAAAATCAGAAATCAGTTTCGGTTCACACAGCTGTATTATAGATCAGTTTTTATGAATCTGTATAATAATGTCACGGCTGTGTCATGGTCTTGTTGCTATGCGCCATGACACATTTGCTGTGCTTGCAACGTGTCATTTTTGCAGCATGTGTGTGCACTGCCCATTATATCCTGGTTCCTTCCCTGTCTGGTGCTGGAGGGGTTAACTACCTGGCTGAGTGTGGCCACTTGGTTTATATTGCCTGTGGCCTGTAGGCTGGAGTTAGTTGTCCTCCAGCCTTGGTGTGTGCTGGAGCTTTGCTCTTGTCCGGTTTCTTCCATCTGCCCAGTGCTTGAGGGCCACCTTGTGGAACATCAAAGTCTCTACAATGTCATCCCGATGTCACCTTCCCTTCACACACCCTTTTTATGTGTGGTGTTGTTTGTAGGGGTTGGTGGTTTATGTCTGGTCGTTGTTAGATGTCTGGTGGTGTTTGTTGTCCAGCATGGTTGCTAGACATTCCCCTGTCTGTCTGTGCCTCCGTAAGGGGGTGTCTGGGTCAGTGTGCAACTCTGCCGGGGGCCGCCATGCATCCTGTCCGCATGGGGTCCGGTTGTCGTTGTTGCCGCGGCTGGTAAGCGTGTGTTGTTTATGGGCCCTTACCTGCCGATTCAGTAGCTGGTCACTGCCTGTCCCTTTCCTTGCAGCTAGGCCAGTGGAGACTCCTGTTTACCCATGTCTGGGATGAACAGGTCATCTCAGCCTGTTCTCCGTTTGAGGGATTATCAGGGCGACTCAGGGTCCTAGATTCCTGGGTATGAGCCGTCCTATCATCCAAGTCCGCTCATACGGTTAGGAGTCAGGGCGAGGATTAGGGTGGCTTTAGGAGGTAACGTGCTCCCTGTTCCTGGTGTCCAGTTCTAGTTTCTGCCCCATTTACTTACGGCATACAGTGGGGAGTTTTCCTCACTCTCCACCATGAAAAATAATGACAAATATGGTTCCTGCTGTACGCCCATACCATGTGCCCCTAATTAAGGCCTCTGCAAAATATATCCATTTTGCGGTCCACCAATACGGATGTGGTCCGTGTGCCGCCCGCATTTTATATGTGGACCCATTGTTTTCAATGGGTCCGTGGTCAACGTTTTGAAGACACAGTCTATCTTTTTACGGTTTGGACATACAGATGTAGAAAGCACCATGTGCTTTCCGCATCCATATGTTCGTTCCCCAAAAAGATAAAACATGTACTATACCTGTCTGCAAAATGCGGACTGCAAACCCACTGAAATCAATAGGTTTACAAAAAATGCGGATGCAAAATGGACCGCATCCATATTTTGCAGATCCGCAATTTGCAGACCACAAAACCAGATACGGTTGTAGGCAGGAGGCTTTAGTATATGCATGTGCAGGGGAAAAAACTTGTATGCCATATTATGGAGATTTTCTACTCTAGAAGCATTGCACTGGTAGTATACAGTGCCTTGCGAAAGTATTCACCCTCCTTTACTTTTTCCGTGTTTTGTTACATTACAGCCTTAAATTCAATGTTTTGTTAATCTGAATTTTATGTGAGGGACCAGAACACAATAGTCTAAGTTGGTGAAGTGAAATAAGAAAAATATATAAATAAAACTATTGTTTAGAAATAGAAAACAGAAAAGTGGCATTGTTAGGAAGCCCATAAAAAGCTCTTGTGCAGCCAATTAGCTTCAGAAGTCACATAATTAGTGAAATGATGTCCACCTGTGTGCAATCTGTGTCACATGATCTGTCATTACATATACACATCTTTTATGAAAGGCCCCAAAGGCTGCAACACCTAAGCAAGAGGCATCACTAACCAAACACAGCCATGAAGACCAAGAGACTCTCCAAACAAGTAAGGGACAATGTTGTTGAGAAGAACAAGTCAGGGTTAGGTTATAAACAAATATCCAAATCTTTGATGATCCCCAGGAGCACCATCAAATCTATCATAACCAAATGGAAAGAACATGGCACAACAGCAAATCTGCCTAGAGACAGCCACCCACCAAAACTCACGGTCCGGGAAGGAGGGCATCAGAGAGGCAGCACAGAGACCTAAAGGTAACCCTGGAAGAGCTGCAGAGTTCCACAGCAGAGACTGGAGAATCTGTACATAGGACGACAATAAGCCGTACGCTCCATAGAGTTAAGCTTTATGGAAGAGTGGCCAAAAGAAAGCCATTACTTTCATCGAAAAACAAAAAGGCACGTTGTGAGTTTATGAAAAGGCATATGGGAGACTCCCAAAATGTATGGAGGAAGGTGCTCTTGTCTGATGAGACTAAAATTCAACTTTTCGGCCATCAAAGAAAACGCTATGTCTGGCACAAACCCAACATATCACCCAAAGAACACCATCATGCTGTGGGGATGTTTTTCAGCAGCCGGGACTGGGAAACTGGTCAGAATACAGGGATATTCTTGAGCAAAACCTGTACCACTCTGTGTGTGATTTGAGGCTAGGAAGGAGGTTCACCTTCCAGCAGGACAATGACCCCAAACACACTGCTAAAGCAACACTTGAGTGGTTTAAGGGGAAACATGTAAATGTGTTGGAATGGCCTAGTCAAAGCCCAGATGTCCTATAATCCTATAGAAAATCTGTGGTCAGACTTTTAAAGATTGATGTTCACAAGCGCAAACCATCCAAATTGAAGGAGCTGGAGGAGTTTTGCAAGGAGGAATAGGCAAAAATACCAGTGGTAGGATGTGGCAAGCTCATAGAGACTTATACAAAGCGACTTGGCACTGTGATTGCTGCAAAAGGTGGCTCTACAAAGTATTGACTTTAGGGGGGTGAATAGTTATGGACAATTACTTTTTCTGTTATTTTGTCCTATTTGTTGTTTGCTTCACAATAAAATAAAATAAAAACATCTTCAAAGTTCTGGGCATGTTCTGTAAATTAAATGATGCAAATCCTCAAACAATCCATGTTAATTTCAGGTTGTAAATGCATCAAAACATGAAAAAAGTCAAGGGGGGTGGGGTGAATACTTTTGCAAGGCACTGTATATCAGCTATTAATAAAAATACAGAATACACAGCAACGCATGATGGGATGGATAACAAAGCATTATAAGGGTCTGGTCATGTGCCCCTTCATCAGCGGCCATGTTCTGGCATGGTAGCAGCGCACAGTCAGTGAAGAGACTATACTGAAACCAGTGACAGGACTTCACCCTAATTCTTATGGCCAAAAGGAGAGTATTCTCTAATTACAGTCCATTAACAAATGACTGTTTATGAAACTCACTGGGGGAGATTGATCAAACTGGTGTAAAGTAGAACTGGCTTAGTTGCGCATAGCAACCAATCAGATTCCACCTTTCATTTTCCTAAGGAGCTGTCAAAAATGAAAGGTCGAATCTGATTGGTTGCTATGGGCAACTAAGCCAGTTCTACTTTACACCAGTTTGATAAATGACCCCCACTGTGCATATTGAGCTCTATAAGGAAGCAACGCTTCAAGATGAGAATATTAATCCATCTCCTTTCCACTATTGTTCATAGCTGACTTCTCCACAAGCCCGCTCTCCCGGCATTGTCCAGCTATTCCTACAGCAGATAAAGATGCCTATTTCTACTGCAATAGGTTTTTCCAAAAAGTCCCGAAGTCCCAAATAGACTGGCAGAGGTCCAAGAATTTAATGCAAGTGTCTGAGCCTTGCAGAAATTCATACAGAGCAAGGTTCTTGCTATTGAAATGCATTAATAACATACTCTCAAAAGCAGGAGAAGGGCTCGCATCAATGTAGTGTTAAAATGTAAGAGAACATATTTTAGGTCATCAGCCCTTATAATTTTCCTAAATTGAAATATGAGCAAGAGAATGAAGGACAAATATAATTATTTTCAGCAAGTATCCGGTGATATTTAAATTCAACAATCTAAGGCGATATGCAAACAACCGAATCCATTTTGCAGTCCGCAAACTGCAAATCTGCGATATACAGATACTTTCCGCGTGCATGCCACGTTAAGGAAATGGCTATTCTTGTCCTAGTTTATTGACACCATGACCCAGACGTTTAGAGTCTGGATCACAGGGCCAAATACATCACACCAAACACACCACAAACATCAAAATAGTTTACATAGTACACTGTCTGTATCCTGTCCATTTCCGATCTATAGAATACACTTCTCTACTGACACCTTTTATGTGCTGCAGTAATAGCCATAACGATTATAGTTGGGATCAAAATCTAATATATTTTTTAAAACAGACAGATGTAATATGGGGGCTTTTTTCCTCCCCCCATATTATGGAGGCAACACCCGGACCTTCCCACCAGAACCAGAGGTGTGGTGGTTTAACTTATTTTCTGATGAACTACAATTGGTTCAGGTGTTCAGACCATAATACAGGAGTTATAAAGCACACATATTATACCCGTCAGAAAGCAATCTTAGTTAATACATGATATTAGGTTTAGAAATGTATCATTTTAATTTGGATTACATATATTATTATAACATATAATATTTCATTCCCAGTATTTGCATGCAAAAGTTGGTCAGTGAATTCCTGCAGTTTTTGCATTTTTTTAACACTGTTCCAGGAGAGAACAGCCTGCTGAAGCTATCTGAATCTGGCACTGCCAGACGGTACTGAAGAGGTCATCGGTATGTACCCACTACACAACCCCTTTAAAGACAGATTTTTGCTCTAAGGGTACTTCTACACTTGCGGCAGGACGGATCCGGCAGGCTATTCAGCCTGCCGCAAGTGGCCGTATAATGGTGCGGGGGGCGGAGCGGCAGCACGGCAGTGCACGGCCACTTGCGGCAGGACGGATGCGGCAGGCTGAATAGCCTGCCGGATCCGTCCTGCCGCAAGTGTAAAAGTACCCTTACCAGTTCTAGTGATTTTATATAGACAAGTGCATTTAAATTTAGGCCTAAAATGTTTGTATGAACTCTTCGCATGTTGCACTTTTATTTTTAAGAGCTGTGGACCATATAACTTTCTGCTTGTGTTACACTTTTACTCACCATTAACGATCAATATCAGCTTCTTTGCATTTATGAAAAATTACACTTGTATGTGGTATGTCCAAACATCTCTGGCAGTGAAAGGGTTAAAAGAATTTGCCTACATAATTAAGCCACAGTTTGCTAGGTAAAAATATCATTACATTCAGCTGAGAGGCATTGTGTCTGGTTTAACAGTGAATTTTCTGGCAACAGACCCCCTATAACCCCTTCACAACATCCGCTTTACATGTATGGCAGATGTCGGATCATTAAAGACGGCGCTCACTCCACTGTTTCATACAGCACACAGCCATGGCCAATGTCCAATATAGGCGATGATGCTGATCGCGGACATTTAAGGCCTTATTCACACGTCCATAGTGTTTATGGATCCGCAAATTGCGGATCCAAAAACACACCCGGCCGGCAGCCCCATAGAAATGTCTATTCTTGTCCGCAATTGTGGGCAAGAATAGGACATGCTCTACTTTTCTCGGGGAGCTGCGGCCGTAAGATCAGCGGCGTGCTCCGCAAAAACTGATGCGGAGAGCACAGTGTGTGCTCTCCGCATCGTTCCGTGCCCCATTCACAGTCAATGGGTCTGCATGTATTCCGCAGAATTGCGGAATACATGCGGACGACATTGCGGACGTGTGAATAGGGCCTTAACTCCTCAGATGCCGTGGTCAAATGTGTCCACGACATCTGAGAAGCCAGAAATCCAGAAGCTTGCGCTTCACGGGCAGAGATTTACCCTGGGTTCACACCTGAGCGTTTTACAGCGCGTTCAAACGCGCTGTAAAACGCTCAACAGATTAAAACCAATGCATCCCTATGGGAGTGGTTCACACTTGAGCTGCTTTACAGCGCGTTTGAACGCGCTAAAACGCCCAACGCATAAACAAGTACTTGAGCTTCTTTTGGGGCGTTTGATCGCGCTTTGTGATTGACACCACAGTAGTCAATCACAAGAACGCGCGTTTACGCTAGCTTCCTATTTGCAAAACGCGCTGAAATACGCGCGACAAAAACGCGCGTAAAACGCGCGTTTTTAGAACGCTCAGGTCTGAACCCAGGGTTAGGAAGGCGTTTCTTGAAAGTAATGAGCCTGAGCCTGTACTAGGCTTTCAGGCTCATTACGTGTACAAATGTATATTACAATTTAGGCCTGCAGATGGCAGCACTGAATTATCATATAGCTATTTCAGGATAGGATAATGGAGAAAATCCCATTACCCTATACAAATTGCAATCTGATGATTGCATGTTATGGTACACTTTAACCCCTTAAGGACCGGACTCATTTTCACCTTAGGACCAGGCCATTTTTTGCAAATCTGACCAGTGTCACTTTATGTGGTGATAACTTTAAAACGCTTTTTCTTATCCAGGCCATTCTTAGACTGTTTTTTCGTCACATATTGTACTTCATGACACTGGTAAAATTAAGTCGAAAAATTTCATTTTTATTTATAAAAAAATATCAAATTTACCCAAAATTTGGAAAAATTAGCAATTTTCCAAGTTTCAATTTCTCTGCTTCTATAATACATAGTAATACCGCCCAAAAAAGTTATTGATTTACATTTCCCATATGTCTACTTCATGTATCGATCATTTTGGGAATGCCATTTTATTTTTTGGGGACGTTACAAGGCTTAGAAGTTTAGAAGCAAATCTTGAAATTTTTCAGAAATTTTCAAAAACCCACTTTTTAGGGACCAGTTCAGGTCTGAAGTCACTTTGTGAGGCTTACATAATAGAAACCATCCAAAAATGACCCCATTCTAGAAACTACACCCCTCAAGGTATTCAAAGCTGATTTTACAAACGTCATTAACCCTTTAGGTTTTCCACAAGAGTTAATGGCAAATGGAGATAAAATTTCAGAATTTCGATTTTTTGGAAAATTTTCCGTTTGAATCCATTTTTTCCAGTAACAAAGCAAGGGTTAACAGCCAAACAATACTCAATTTTTATTGCTCCGATTCTGTAGCTTTCAGAAACACCCCATATGTGGGCGTAAACTGCTGTATGGCCAAACGGCAGGGCACAGAAGTAAGGGAACGCCATATGGTTTTTGGAAGGCGGATTTTGCTGGACTGGATTTTTGACACCATGTCCCATTTGAAGCCCCCAGATGCACCCCTAGAGTAGAATCTCCAAAAAAGTGACTCCATCTAAGAAACTACACCCCTCGAGGTATTCAAAACTGATTTTACAAACTTTGTTAACCCTTTAGTTGTTCCACAAGAGTTATTGGCAAATGGAGATGAAATTTTGGAATTTCTATTTTTTGTTACCTTGCCTCAAAAAAAGTGTAATATAGAGCAACCAAAAATCATATTTACCCTAAAATAATACAAACAAAACTGCCACCTTATCCCGTACTTTCCAAAATGGGGTCACTTTTTTGGAGTTTCTACTGTAGGGGTGCATCAGGGGGCTTCAAATGGGACATGGTGTCAAATAACCAGTCCAGCAAAATCTGCCTTCCAAAAACCATATGGCGTTCCCTTCCTTCTACGCCCTGCCGTTTGGCCATACAGCAGTTTACGACCACATATGGGGTGTTTCTGCAAACTAGAGAATCGGGGCAATATATATTGAGTTTTGTTTGGCTGTTAACCCTTGCTTTGTTACTGGAAAAATTGATTAAAATGGAAAATTTGCAAAAAATAGCTATTTTCGGACCGTTTTTATTTTTGTTATTTACATCGTTGAACTGACAGGTTAGATTGTGTGCTATTTCTATAGAGCAGGTTGCTACAGATGCGGCAATACCAAATATGGCTACTTTTTGGGGGTTTTGTTTCAGTTTTACATAATACAGCATTTTTGAAAAAATGATTTTTTAGTGTCTTCACATTCTGAAAGCCATATATTTTTTTATTTTTTTGGGCGACTGTCTTATGTAGGGGCTCATTTTTTGCGGGATGAGATGGCGGTTTGATTGGAACTATCTTGGGGTGCATATGACATTTTGGTCGCCTGCTATTACACTTTTTGTGATGTAAGGTGACAAAAATGGCTCTTGACACCGTATTTTTTTTTTTTTTTGTGTTCACCTGAGGGTTTTGGTCATGTGTTATTTTTATAGAGCAGGTTGCGACGGACGCGCCAATACCAAATATGTATACTTTTTATTTATTTATTTAAGTTTTACACAATATTATCATTTTTTAAAACAAAACAAATCATGTTTTAGTGTCTCCATAGTCTGAGAGCCCTATTTTTTTTTTTTGGGGGTGATTGTCCTATGTGGGGTATCATTTTTTGCGGGATGAGATGACGGTTTGATTGGCACTATTTTTGGGTGCATATAACTTTTTGATCGCTTGCTATTACAGTTTTTGAGATGTGAGGTGACAAAAATGTTTTTTTTTTACATTGTTTTTATTTTATTTTTTTAACAGTATTTACCTGAGGGGTTAGATAATGTGATATTTTTATAGAGCAGGTTTTTACGGACACGGCGATACATAATATGTATACTTTTTATATATTTATTTTACTTTAACACAATAATAGCATTTTAGAAAAAAAAAATTATGTTTTAGTGTCTCCATAGTCTGAGAGACATATTTTTTTATTTTTTTGAGCGATTGTCCTATATAAGGACTCATTTTTTGCGAGATGAGATGGCGGTTTTATTGGTACTATTTTGGGAGGCATACGCCTTTTTGATCACTTGGTATTACACTTTTTGTGATGCAAGGTGACAAAAAATGGCTTTTTTACACCATTTTTTTGTGTTTTTTTTTACGGTATTTGCGTGAGGGGTTAGGTCACGTGATATTTTTATAGAGGAGATTTTTATGGACGCGGCGATACCTAATATGTGTAGTTTATTATTTTTTTTTTATTTTTATTCAGTGATATGTATTTTTCTTATTTTTACTTTTTTTTTCACTTTTTTGACATTTTTTTGACCCAGACCCACTTGGTTCTTGTAGATTCAGTGGATCTGGTGTCTATATAATACAGAACAGTACACTATATAGTGTACTGCACTGTATTTTTTTACTTTTCACAGTCTGGTCAGACTTCTGCCTTTAGCAGAAGTCTGACCAGAGTTACTATACCATGGCAAGCAGGACGCTTCTGAAAGCGTCCTGCTGCCATGGTAACCATCACCCGCTGCCATTACAGAGCAGCGGGTGATGGGAAAAGAGGTGAGCTCCCTCACTCTACTATCCTATTGGGGGGGCTGCAAAGGTACGGCAGCCCCCCGATGGGAGAGGGAGGGAGCTCCCTCCATGTTAACACCTTCTATACCGTGGTATAGAAGGGGTTAAACTGCTGACATCTGCAGCACAGATGTCAGCAGTTTATAGCAAGGGGTCAGCAATGTGCTGACCCCCTGCTATACCCACTAGACACCAGGGAAATCGATTGAAAGGAGGCGGGCCTCCCGCACCGCCCACCCGCAGCACCGCCCGCAATCCCACCCCCCCGGAACCGCCCGGGGGGACACTAAGATGGCGGGGTGCAGGGGGGGGGTTTAAATTTACACTTTGGGGCATATTTTAGTCACCGCGGGGATCAGAGACTACAGATAGCGCAGCAAACCGCAGGTCTGAATTGACCTGCGGTTTGCTGCGATCGCTGACATGGGGGGGTCACAGGACCCCCTTGGGCATTGTGCCAAGATGCCTGCTGATTGATTTCAGCAGGCATCTTGTTCCGATCACCGCCACGTGCGCAGCGGTGATCGGATATTCACAGGGCGTACATGTACGCCCTGGGTCCTTAAGGGGTTAAAAAAAGTTTTAAAAAAATATTCAAAAAAAATTAAATCACACCCCTTACCTCAAAATTGCATTAACAAAATCTACAGATTGCCCCGCAAGAAAATGAGCACCTACACATCTCTGTAGACTTAACCATAAAAAGGTATGGGGATCAGAATATTGCAATAAAAAGAAAAAAACTATAGATAAGGTATTGTCATAATCGTACTGACCTGGAGAATGAAGAGCACAAGTCAGTTTTACATCACAGTGAACGCGGTAAATTCAAAACCAATGAAACCGTGGCGGAATTGCGTTTTTTTTTCAAATTACAGCCCATTTGGATTTTTTTTTGCAGCTTCCCACTACATTCTATACAATATTAAAGGGGTATTCCAGTTACCATAAATATAACATGTTTTAGACTAACTCATCATCGATAATTACCTAATATAAAGTAAATTTCACATATTTACCGTTCAGTAGTTGTAACAGTAGTTTTCTTCCTCTTCTACCCACTAGGATATGCCATCAAAGTCAGACAGGTGCAGGTCCCACCTCTGGGTCCCACTCCTATCTCCAGAACAGGATCTCCAAAGTGAAGTGGATGGAGAACAGCTGCACTAGGTGGCCATCCTTCATTCATCGCTAAAGGAGTAAAGAAAATAGCTGAGCAAGCACGATCGCTGTCGCCACTACATTTACTAGTAGGGGACTGCTGGAAATAGTCGGTTATTTTCATAGCAGAGAATGGGGTGCCCGAGCATGCTCAGCTGCTCTCCATTCACTTCATGGGCTCTGTTCAGGAGATAAGAGTGGGACCCACACCTATCTGGCACTGATGGCATAGCCTAGCAATATGCCATCAATGTATGACATTAGACAGTCCCTTAAGGATCCCATTTCAATAAATGTCACTAACTTGTACTCTTTAAGGAGATTCCCATAGTAAGAAAAAAAATTGTCTTTTTTTCCTGAAACAGTACCAAGCCTGTTCATGGGATATGTCTAGTATTTATATGAAATGTATACCCAGAGGTGGCTTCCCTTGGTGACAGCTGATTGACTGGCGTGAGAACCTGCACTGGCTTCATTTTAAAAAGGGGCTATCCTCATGAGCTCAAAAGAGTAACAGGGTAGTGAATAGGCATTAGACATAAATAGCTTAATGATTAGAAGCTCCCGTCATACGTGCTTGTACAATACCACTTTTGCCTATTCTTTTCTGAGTAGTTTTAATGCACCATTTAATTTCAAAAGCAATTTGAACAAATTGATTTGCAAGTTTAATATATGATATCGCGTTCCTGCCTGATTTCCATTAAATAGTATAATGAAATAAGAATAGAAGCAGCAAATTCTAACAGTGAATGCAAAGATTTTACATTATGTTTAGGATCATCTAGTACTTACAGATAAAATAACTCCGCATATTAACAGGGTTATATAAGATATTATATTGATTTACTGAAATATGTTACATGTGATTATTGCAGGAATTATTCGTAATCGTAATGAATAGAATAAAGAAATTAGAGCAAATCCAGTCACACCTGAGACCTCTTTCTATGTTACAGTGAAGTTAATAGGGCTGTTCCAGATTAAAAAAGAATTAACCCATCTGTTTAAATTAAGCCCCAAGCAATATTTTTCTTATTTTTTCATCACTGCATTACAAGAGCTATAATTTATTTATTTTTCTATCGATGTAGCAATATAAGGGCTTTTTTTTGCTGGACGAGTTGCTCTTTTTAATGGTACCATTTTGAGGTTCATATAACCCATTGATTGACTATCATTAACTCTTTCTGGAGAGGGATGGAGAAAAAAAGCAATATCTTCATTGAGTACTTACGTAGTTAATTTTGCAACATTCACTTTTCGGCATAAATAACATGATAACTTTATTCTGTTGGTCAGTAAAATCATATCAATGCCAAATATGCTTTTTATGTTATGTTTTACTACTTTTGCACAATAAAAACCCTTTTTAAAAAAAACAAAAAATGCTTTTGCATTGGCACATCTGAAGAACCATAACCTTTTCAATTTTTTTTTAGCTATGGAGCTGTATGAGGGTTTGGTTTTTGCAAAAGGGCTTGTAGTTTTTGTTGGTACCATTTTGGGATACATAACACTTTTGATTGCTTTTTATTCCTTTTTTGTGAATAAGCAAAAAAAAAAAAAAGTAATTGGGCATTTCTTTTTTGGGGGGTTGGGTATAGGGTGGGAGACTGTATACTTTTTTTTACGGCATTCACTGTACGAGATAAATTACATGATTATTGTATAGTATGAGTCGATATAGATGTGACAATACCAACTTTTTTTCATTGAAAAGCATTTTTACAAAGGAAACTTTATTTCACTTTTATTCTTACCACTTGATAGTCCCACAAGAAGAACAGCAGAAACCTGGTGACTATGATGCCATCTTTAAAGTGTGGACATCCACCATACGTGTATGGCGGATGTCCTGAAGGGCCATTACATTTCCAAATTTGATGACCAAAGAAATATAAGTTGAAATATATTAAATACATTATACTAAATTTTTGTGCACTTTACCCCCTAATAAAACACAAAAAAACATTAATACATTATTTTCTATAAAAGTTATTTAAAAACAGCCCGGTATGTCGCAGAGAAAAAGGTGTAACATTTATTTAGGACGCCCAACAAATAAGAAGTTAAATTTCCATGTGAACAAAACTGCTAAAAATGAAAGTGCCCGGTCAAAAAACACTCTAGTCATTAAGCACACTCAATTTCGGCCTGTTATTTTTAATGTTTTTGTTGTTTCACCTAAAACTATTATTAAGTGTGAAATGTCCTGGATTTGTTCTGCTGCAGATGTCGCCTGCAGTGCTTGAACATGCTCTCACAGTTATTCTTGACTGTAGGCAGCCACCTTCTTATAAGGGTCAGTAATGGACATGGCAACCTACTCATGAAAATGCAATATACTGCTCTTTCCACAGATGATGGTTTTTCACAGCAGCCTTGTTGCTATAAATACAGGGAATAAAACCCAGAAAGGGACTTTCTGATAAAGGCTATTTAACTACCATTAGTAATACCATATCTGTTACAGTAGAGCATGTACTACTCCATGTTTATTGGCTTTTTAGTGAAAATAAACAAAAATACAAGGAAAAGTTGAGACTTTCAAATTCCCCTGAATGATACCAGAACAGCATACCCCCAGGCTATATGAAGAATTACATATTTATCCAAGCTGTTTTTAATTGTGAAATCTCAGTGGCACACTATTTTCAGCGCAAAAATATGATGCAAATTATATTAATGCAAAAGAAACCAACAATTTTATAAATTAATATAAAATATTAGAAAATTGAAAACACAAAAGTGACAATTTTATAAATTAATAAAAAATATTGGAAAATTGAAAACCTAATATGAAGGTTAATTGGAGGCTAGGGACATAGCTGGTTTACAAAGGATTAAAAAATTAAGTTCAAATTTATCGTATTCATATGTGCAAATTATCTCTTAAATGGTCTGTGTAATAGGAAAACTGCAATCGTAGAATTAGTAGACCATAGAGAAATGTACTTGGGATAATTTTTTGGTCTGTGCCTCTACATAGCTTTGGTGCATCCACCAGCAGCACACAAGGATTAAGAATGGTGTCTAAATCGCCAGTCTTAATAAATGTCCCCCAGTATTTATGGAAAAATTTAACAGAATTTTTGGCAGTTTTTTTTTTCATTTTGACAGTACTATACTAATGAAAATAAAATACAAAATATTGCCCTGTGGCAGTTAACACAGACAGTTACAACTATAATATAAATTAATCCATTGTCACTTTGCTGCTGCTATGAAGGGAAGACATTATCTGAATGGTAATCCTATTGAAAATAGTAGGTGTAGATAACAGTATGTCAGCTGTATTGTTCTCTTGCTTGGCCTGGATAAAGATACCCACAAAAAGAGCACTTATCAGTGTGATACTATGTGAGTCACTCACCCCCCTACCACGACCACCACCTTCCTGGTTGCAGTTAATGGTCTGTCTGAAGCTGTATTACACCAACAGATTTTCTGACAAACTTTCTGACAGTATAACAGGGCTACAGTTCTCGTCAAACTCAAAGTGACAGGTGGCCATGCCCCTTTCCACCCATAACCCCACCCACTCCACCCACACCCCCCCATAATCCTGCCTAAACCACACCTAAAATACCGCGAATTAAAAGCCACTTTTATTATTTTAGATCCGATAAAGCGTCAGTAATTCAATTAAGTTTAATATGTTTAAAAATAAAAGGATATTAATATTGTATTAAGCTTATTATTAACCTCTTACTAAGCAATTACAAAAGCCATTATAAGTATTGACAATGTCTAATTGATCCTTCTATCTTCCTAAAACTAAAAGACCTTTGATGATGTCACCGAAATGCCCCATTTTACGCCCATAACCCAGCCCACTCCGCCCACGAATCCACCCATTGTGATGTCATCGAAGGTCCCGCAAGGTAGCAGTCCCTTTGTTAGTGGACCTGCGATCTTTGAAACTTGCTTTAATTATATAAGATCATGTTTAATAAAACGAAGGCTGTCGTGATTTAAGCAAAATATTTGATCACCGCATCTAACACAGATACATTTCATTTATACATATTAACAATAGCTAATTTCGACACTCAACTTTTCCCAGGTCCGATTCTGGCTACCCATTTGTCCTATTTCATAGCCTATGAACAGAGGTTCACAGATATGTCACACATGCCCAAATCTAATTTAAGAGGATATTAAAAATAAAATGATATTAAGGTTCTATCCTAACTATCTATCTTTCACCCGTTTTCTTGTATTTTAGCAGGACCCTCAAATTCCAAAAATAGTTTTTTTGTAATACAAGCGCATACGATAATGTTGCACAAACCTGATTATGTCATTTGGTTTTACGCATGTTGGTAGAAATTGTACAACGAGCTAACCCTTTTGTTTACAAATATTAGGTTTAAAGAGGGAATGCCGCAAAATTTTACAGACGGTGACCTATTCCCGCAGGACAAAGTAAATTTGGGGGTCGTCGATGATCTTATGGAAGCGGCTTGCGAAAATCTTGAAATACAAAACGCTTTCACCAAATACGTGCACCACAGAAATTTGAGCATCATGTATCTTGTTCAAAACGTTTTTTTTGTCAGGGTAAGAAAAGCCAGCCCATAAATTGAAACACTTAATATATAGTCCTTTTTAAGAACCCGAATGATAAATTACAAGTTACTATGATGGCTCGGCAAATGTACCCCGGTAAAACACGTTTCTTTTTAGAAGCTTTTAAAGACGCTACACACACGCATTACGGCTATTTACTCGCGGTTTGTGTGCGCAGATAGGAGCTCTTAAATGTGATATTTCTCATCTCGGTCATTCTTGGTATCGTCGCCGCTCCAGTAAAGATGTCAAACAGGATCCGACGTAATTGTGATCTTTTAAAAGCGTTGGTCAAAACAAAACCAACTGTCCAAAAATCAACATTACGCAGCGCCAGTAATGATTTGATATCCGCTATTGGCGAGATCGCTCTCAATATCCTTAAAGGAAAGATACCTCTTAGAGAGAGACAAAAAATATATACTGAAAAGATGGAGCAAGGCTATAAAGAAATTAAATGATAAAAGCCTACCCATTAAAGACAATAAGCACATTGTGAACCAGAGCAGCGGTTTTATAGATTCACTGCTCGGCTTTGCGATACCTTTAATCACTAGCTTGATAGCTAATAGAGTCGTCAGGTCATAACGGAGCATGCGGAGAATATGTTCCCGGTTTCCAAACGCGGCATTTGGGCGTTGAAATTAGCGAAATACTACACAGAAATGACCTTTCAGATGATGAAAAAATTAAGAGATACACTAATAAGTTACAGAGATACTTGACGCTCAACAAACAGTCAGATAAAGAAATATCAAACGTAACTTTGATTATACAACCGCAACCAGATCAATAATGATTGACAAATGACTCTTCTAGCGGGGACAATGTTAAAGAGATACTTGACAATGTTAATATAAGGTATAGGAAAAATGTTAAACTTTTATTGAACAAACTGTGATGATCGGGTAACAAGCCGTACTGGAACGCTAGGGGTGAACTCATTTAGGCTCCATTCACACGACCGTATGTTGTCCGCAAAAAAACGGATCCGTGTCCGCAAAAAAACGGATTGCATTCCGTTTTTTTGCTGATCCATAGACTTCAATAGGACATGGCCCTATTGAAGTCTATGGATCAGCAAAAAAACGGACACGGATCCGTTTTTTTGCGGACACGGATCCGTTTTTTTGCGGACAACATACGGTCGTGTGAATGGAGCCTTATTTACAAAGATCAAGCTATCCAAAATCATCGATCTGATTCGCGTCACGTCGCGATGCAGAGTCACAGGTTGCTTAAGGCTAATACGCCTTGCGGGTGGGACTTCTTCATGGAAACCATCGCCGAACTGAACATGCCATTAACCGTGATCGGTAATACAAGAACAAGAGAACTTTACGATAATTTAAAAAGGGGGTCACCCGACAAGCCTTTTGAAAAGGTTTTTAAACCCTTTAGGCAGCAGCCAATCGTAATAACAACCCCTGCGTTAACGCGAGGCTCTTTATTACCTAAAAAGAGAACGCCGCCTTTGTTAACGTTGTAACTTTTACTTTGAATGTATTTGTACGTAGTGCTTGATAATGTTTTTATTTGTTTTACTTTGTTACAGACGGCTTGGTTATTGTTGTAAATTTTACTTTGACGGTATATAAAAATGTATTTGCGTGTAATATCTCAATGTTTTTACATAAAATGACTAAAAATTTTCTTTTTATAATAAATACACTATCTTGATTAGTTAAAATTGCATAAACCGCTAGGGCGCGTCGTCGATAGCAGGTACTTAAAAACGTCGCTAAAATTATTACGAACTACGAAATATTGAGAAAACAGTACTACACACCAAAAGCAGTCGGATCTTATGGAAGCGTTGAGCCCTTATTCAGAGAAGTACGAAAATTTTGAATAAGAAAAGACGCTGTAAAAAATTGGTTGAACAACGAGGATACTTACACATTGTACAAACCAGTTAAAAAAAATCATTTAAAAGAAACAAAGTCGTGGTGTCTGATATAGACGACCAATGGCAAGCCGATCTTGTGTCGATGATAGATTTTTCTAAAGAAAATAATGGTGTAAAATACTTGCTAACGGTCATTAAAAATACGCTTGGGTGTTTGGACTTAATAAATCCGGTGCGACAGTGGCCGCCGCTTATAAGCAGATATTTACATTAAGTGGCCAGTCCCCCAGGAAACTTCAGACGGATCGGGTCGAGAGTTTATACACAAACCTATGAGAAAACTTTGTGAAGCCTTTAAAATACATCATTTTTTAACTTCGAATACGGTCAAAGCATCGTTGGTGGAGCGTTTCAATAGAACACTGAAAACAAGAATGTGACGTTACCTTAAAGAACAAAAAACATACAGATTGTGGTAAGGTGCAAGGTGTCATATGTGATGGCAGGTACGTGTCACCGAGGTTGCTGGCCTCGGTGAGGTGAGAGCCGGGTTTTTGTCTGCAGCAGCTAGTGCTGTTTGGCTTTGTTAAATAGCATGGCTGCAAAGCCGATCCGGGCCGGCTCTTACTGGGAGCAGCTAAAGAGTAGGGTGGGTGGCTGCTCCCCACGGTCCAGTCCATGTTTTGGGCTGGATATAAAACGCAGCCAGCAGCTGTGTCTGGGGAGTGTGATTATCCTGGAGCTGCTAACAGGGCTGGGAGTTCTCTGTCCAGGAGGAAAGAGCTCAGCAAGGAGGTATTTTGTTCCTGGCTACCTGAAGCTGGATTCTCCTGCGGCTGGGCCGACAGCGTGGTGCGAACCTGCACCTACACCTCCCAGGTGACTGAACCTGTGTTGGACTGTTTTTGTTTGGCTACGTTATTTCCGTTGTGTGTGAACTGTCACCAAGAGACTGTTTTTCATTTTGTGTGCAAGTGTGAATAAAACACTGTTTGTTGCACAATCTGGACTCCTTGTTTTGCCTCTAAACTGCACCCGCACCGCTGTCTACCAGAGCGACTCCCCACAAGATACATTGAAAAGTTACAAGATCTGGTGTAAAGTTATAATCGCACGTACCACAGAACCATAAGGTGTTGACTTGTCAATGTAACAAAAGAGAACTCTTTAGCCATTTGGAAAAATATCTACGGAGATTATGCATCTATTAAAACAGTTAAACCGTTGTTAAAAATATGCGACCATGTCAGAATTGTACGCTATAAGAGGACGTTCACAAAGGGCTATGAACAAACCTATACGGACGAGATATTTACCATTTAAGCCGTAAACACTAGGGGCCTCAGACCCCATTTATAAGTTGAAAGACCTGTCTGACGAGATCATTGAAGTATCTTTCTACGTGAAAGAAGTCCAAAAAGTACCCCTTGATAAGCGCGCGTTTACAGGATAGAAGAAAATCGTGAAAAAGAAGAAGGTTAGCGGAAAAACGCTGTATTTTGTAAAGTGGGTCGGTTACCCTGAAAAGTTTAACTTTTGGGTGCCGGAAAAGCAGTTGGTGAGCGTGTAAACTATGGAAGACGACTCTTTTTTTATTACGCTACCCTGCAACGCCTCCGCCAACTTTACCTCGAAAATACCATCGCTGATTACACCACTAAGGCTACTTTCACACTAGTGGCAGGATGGATCCGACAGGCTGTTCACCCGACGAAACAGCCTGTTGGATCCGTCCTGCTGCTAGTAAACGTGTGCCCCCGGCCTACAGCTCCGGCTCCATTGACTATAATGGGGCGGGGCAGAGTTCCGGCAGAGGCATGGCGAGAGGCTGCCGGAATAAAACTAAGACATGTCCAACATTTATTCCGACAACCTCTCGCCGTGTGCTGCCATGCCTTCGCCGGAACTCCACCCTGCCCCCATTATAGTCAATGGGGCCGGAGCAGTAGTCGGGGGGCACACGTTCACTAGTGGCCGGACGGATCCGACAGGCTGTTGCGTAGGGGTGAACAGCCTGTCAGATCAGTCCTGCCGCTAGTGTGAAACTAGCCTAAATTAGAAAAAGCCATCCATCTTCGCAGTCCTTATGAAGCGGCGTTGGTAGAGATTACCCTCATACGTGGAAAACCTTTGGGACCGGCGATGGTGTATTCTACGTTGCCCGGAGCGATGACCCTGTCAGAAGGTTTTTTGTTAAATCGGGTTATTAACCATAATATGAACGAGCTGATCAAAGCCATTAATAACAAACTTGATTCTATAAAAATACCACCTGATCAATTGTGTCTAAGATACGATGAGATTGACAGAACCGTTTACGTAACGAAATCGAGCTTATACAAGTTCATGCCCGGTGAAAAGTTAGGCAATATATTGGGGCTTCAGGGCTACTCGCGCGATCGCTCGAACAAGAATGTAGATGCGGAGCACATCGTTTTGTGCTACAACGAATCTGGCTTGCCTGTTTTAGAACATTTAGCTGATGATGATTTAGTTTTAGCAAAAGAGAACGATTCATTACCTATAAAGAGAAAAATTTATCCCAATATTAAAGCCGGATTTTATACAATGTTTGTTTATACCAGTATCATTCAGCATCAACTTGTTGGTGATAGTTACGTACAGCTTTGAAGAACTGTGGAGCTAAGCAGCAAAAACGGCGAAATAGTCACACAAAAGTATAACAGGCCGGACTATATATCCGCTCTGCAAACAACACTTTGATACGATTACAATATCGATACTCATGGATCAAGCTAAGCCAGTTAAATTCAAATACGGGAAAGCCATCGTGCGATTACACTTTAGACCTCGTGCTGTGACGACGTATTCAAATGTTATCCCAGAGAGAGTACGGCGACCCGGATGCTTATACACATTATTACACAGCGCAAGCCGGTGATGGTTTGGACGATTTTTATGGAGCAGAATTCATGCACGGTTCTGGTTCTGTTGGGTTATTTTGTGGATTGTTCCGTTGAGTCGTTACCCTATTCAAATACCTATACCCTATTAATTCTTGTGGAACACCAAAAGGGTTAACAAAGTCTGTAAAATCAGTTTTGAATACATTGAGGGGTGTAGTTTCTAGAATCGGGTCATTTTTTGGTGGTTTCTATTATGTTAGCCTCCCAAAATGACTTCAGACCTGAACTGATCCTTAAAAAGTGGGTTTTGGAAAATTTCTGAAAAATTTCAAAATTTGCGTCTAAACTACTAAGGCTTGTAACATCCCCAAAAAATAAAATGGCATTTCCAAAATGCTCCAAACATGAAGTAGACATATGGCGAATGTAAAGTAATAACTATTTTTGGGGATATTACTATGTATCTTAAAAGTAGAGAATTTTAAGCGTTGAGATTTGCAAATTTTCCTAAATTTCGGGTACATTTGGTATTTTTTATACAAAAAAATTTACTTTTTTGATTTTTTTTTAGCAGTGTCATGAAGTACAATATGTGACGAAAAAACAATCTCAGAACGGTCTGGGTAAGTAAAAGCGTTTTAAAGTTATTCACACTTAAAGTGATACATGTCAGATTTGCAAAAAATGGCCTGGTCCTTATGGTGAAATAGGGCCGTGTCCTTACGGGGTTCAACATGATCAAATATAATTAAAGCAAATTCAAAGATCGCAGGTCCACTAACAAAGGGACTGCTGGGCTTGTGGGACCTTCGATGACATCACGATGGGTGGGGTTGTGGGCGGAGTGGGCTTGGTTATGAGCAGAAAATGGGACGTTTCAGTGACATCATCAAAGGTCTTTTAGTTTTAGGAAGATAGAAGGATCAATAAGACATTGTCAATATTTATAATGGATTTTATAATGGCTTAGTAAGAGGTTAATATAAGCTTAATACAAGCTTAATATCATTTTATTTTTGAACATATTAAACTTAATTAGATTACTGACGTGCTGGCGTGCTGCACTGCATTGTATACCTTGCAGGACCTTCAGTGACATCATCGAAGGTCATTTAGCTTTAGCAAAGCTAGACGGATCAAACAGCAATTGCCAATATTTATGATAGCTTAATAAGATGTTAATATAAGATTAATATCATTTTATTTTTAAACATATTAAACTTAAGTGAATTACTGACGCTTTATTGGACCTAAAAGAATAAAAGGGGCTTTGAATGGGTGGTATTTTAGCTGTGGTCTGGGCGGGACTATGGGTGGAGTGGATGGGGTTATGGGCGGAAAAGGGGCATGGCCACCTGTCACTTTGAGTTTGACGAGAACTGTAGCCCTATACTACTTCTGACCAATCAATGGTAAGATTACTTTCAGACTTGCGTCGAGAGGATCTGGCAGGCAGTTCGGCTACCGGAACTGCCTGCCGGATCCGGAAATCCGTGTGTAAACAGAAAGCATTTGTAGATGGATCCGGATGCGGATCCGCCTAACAAATGGACTGAAACACCGGATCCGTCTCTCCGGTGTCATCCTGAAAAACGGATTCGGTATTTATTTTGTTTGAATTTTTAAAGGTCTCCGTTTTGCCGGAACACTTGGTGCCGGATCCGGCATTAATGCATTTCAATGGAAAATAATGCCTGATCCAGCAAGGAATTTTGGATGGAGAAAATATCGCAGCATGCTGCGGTATTTTCTCTGGCCAAATACCATAAGAGTGACTGAACTGAAGACATCCTGATTCATACTGAACGGATTGCTCTACATTCAGAATGCATTAGGATAAAACGGATTCGTTTTTTTCCAGTATTGAGCCCTTTAGACGGAACTCAATACCGGAAAACATTGACGCAAGTGTGGTGTAAGGCCAAATTCGCACTTCAATTATTTGGTCCATCAGTTATTAGAGATAAGCAATAATGGAAAGATTTGCACCTGTTCTGTGTTTTTGACCCGCACCTGGTTTTGGCTCACAATAACTGATGAAAATAACTGAACATATAACTGAAGTGTGAAATAAGCCAAATACAGCCCACAGTCAAGTTCAACTGTTTGCTGTGTTAAAAGCCCAAACAAAGAGCCGTCCATTCCTCCCACCTGTCGGCGCTCCACACTGCTGGTTTGTGCAGGGATGGGACCAGCAGTCAGCTATGCTCCTCCTCCTACTACACACAGACCAGCATCTCAGTGTGTATCCTGCTGCTACTGGGGAACCAGGTGAGTATGCAGAGTTTTTTTTTTTTTAACTTCCTTTGAAGGGGGCACAATCCTGGGCATATTACTGTGAGGGGGCACAATCCTGGGCATATTACTGTGAGGGGGCACAATCCTGGGCATATTACTGTGAGGGGGCATAATCCTGGGCAGATTACTGTAAGGGGGCATATACCAGGGCACATAACTGGGCCTATTACTGTAAGGAAGCACACAACTGGGCATATTACTGTAAGGAGGTACATATCTAGGCATAACTACTGTGAGGGGGCACATATCAGGGCATCGCTACTGTGAAGGGGCACATATCTGAGAATCGCTACTGTGAGGGGGCACATATCTGGGCATCGCTACTGTGAAGGAGCACATATCTGTCATAACTACTGTGAGGGGGCACATATCTGGGCATAATCTGTGAAGGGGGCACAATGTGGGCATAAATACTGTGTGGTGGCATAAAGGTGGAATAATTACTATGTGGGGGCATTTAGGGGACTGTGGGCAACCGCACCCTGGAAAAAGTCTATGGCGTACCAATATGCCTTACACTTTTCCTGCCATTCATCAGCGCAGGGCGGTACTATGAACAGCACAGGCGGCGCATTGAAAGCAGGTACATGTAAAATATACAGTATTATATTTGACTGTAGTATTTAGGTTAAATTGTAGTGTTGGCACTTTAAGATAAATATGTGGGTTTGGGGTTGCAGTTTGGGCACTTGATCTGTAAAAGGTTCGATCTTGATTGAAGAGAAAGCGCCAAATCTCATGGACGCTGATGCAAGATATTATTACCTCCATGTTGGGATGGCCAGCATGAAGAGGTGGTGACATCATCACATCAGCGTGCGCAAGATTTTGCGTATTTCTTCAATGAAGATGGCCACGATGGCATCTCTTCAAGCAAATGGATGAGGTATGTAATTGTTTGGTTTTAACCCCCGATTAACCCCTGAAAGTCGGTAATGTCACTGTCAGATACCGCGATCAGCAACCGTGGCGTCTAAAGGGTTCTACTACAGGGGGCGGCGTGATCGCCGTTTCCCGTCATTGCACCAGCTACATACAATAGAATGTGATTTGTGACTAAGTAATTCGTAACAAATCGAATTTCTTTGTGAACTTTGGCAAAGCAGCTGAATCAAATTTTTTATATTTTCGCTCATCTCTACTCATATTCATGGAGAATCCAAAAGAACAAAAAAAAAAACCAAAAAACTGCACATGAGAACAATATGGTATCACAGCAGAGAATAAGTGCTGTATGGTTGATCTGTATTATACGGAAATGCACTAATATAGTCATGTGCTAGGGCACTTACCTTGAACTCTTGCTAAACCCAAACAAGACTAACCTTGCACTCACAGGATGTTTACAATGCTTTTAGCCAGTAAGCTACATCCTAGTTTACTGGTGGGAATAATCTAGTTGGGAATGTATATTCAGTAATGTAACTGTGTGCAAGGCTAGGCAAGCTGATCACCACAGGTCCAGCTTCTCTTACCCTAGGAGATCAGCTGGTAGCAGCATTTCTCCTTCATATGAGCAGCCATCTTTGTAATACATGAATGCAACGAGTCCACCAGAGCAGCGCTCCAGTCTGGCACCTTTGATACCAATGTGTCCTAATAGGGCACATGAACAAGATTTTGTAACTAAGCACATGCTTAATACCACCTTTTCAAGGATATAGAGGAAGAGAATGATGGAAAAAACATAAGCAAGCTTTCTTTCCATTACTTTCCACAAAACTTCTTATTTATGAATCTTGCTAGCAGATGAAGAAATAATATAGTGCTGTACCGGTATAATCACTACTAAATGGTTTGCTGTATTGATCATTTTTTATATAATTTAAACTGTCTCAATAGTTAAATATTTATACGTTACTGTATGAATATTCAAGTGATCAATATCTCTGCCTTATAATAAATCATTGCAGGGGTTGTGTCACAAAACATACATTTTTCAAACCATCACTTGGATCTGAATACTTTTGCAATTGCACGTAATTAAAAATTTAGCATAGCCATCGAGCTATTCAGAAAAATGCATCTGTATGCTGTTTGTACTTTACCATATCTTTTGTCCATCTCGCTGAGCTGGTCGAATGTGCTCAGTTTAACTGCTACCAGCCTTATGTTCCTTTAGAAGCTGTGGCAGTTACAGGGAGAGAGCTGCAGCAGAAAGGACACCCCACAAGTAGCCAGGCTGAAGATAATCTAGCAGAACAATTAGAGCAATGAATGGTGAGATCTCTGGATCTATGTGAGGTACAGGGCCTGTTCTAGCTTTGTTAGAGATTGTCATATGCTATATGATGTCTGATTTTCAGTTATGAAGACATTTCACATACTAGTCTTAGTTGGCAGATACCTACCTGTAGAGAGAATGCAGTGATTTGCTTGAGTGTCTTCTACTATAATCTACCATAATACATGTGCCAGCCTAAACAAATATTTGCTGTAGAACACATTCTATAATTCTGCTTGTAGCACACTGAGCAGCCGCTAGATATTTCTAATTACTGAAGCCGGTAAATGTTTAGATCAGACATCATGTAATATCTGCTTATTCTTCACAGACAAAGTGGCCCTGGGGAAATAATACATGCGGCAGATTTACTGTCAAGAGGAGGGGTATATAATTTACACTCGACAAAGTACGGTATGCAAGATTTCCTGCAAGAAATATGACACTTCTGCCCCTGTATCTGCTAATTCAGTGGCCAGTCCAATTGATTTAACCTCTTATGCTGTATGTCAGCTATGCTGGGAAACATCTAAGCAGTCTCTTTTATGACCATGACTATAAAGCCAATCTAGTCTTCACACGCATCAGCTTTTTTGTAAATGTGATCACATTTTTTATCTGACCTTCACTAAAAGCAAGTACACGTTTTATCACATCTGATGACCATCATTTTCCTCATTTATGATTATGCTGGCAGATTCTTTTGTCCTCTCTCTAACACAGAGACGTTTTCTCTTACCATATTATCTACAAATACAATCATGCATATTTTATACCAATGCAATTCTTATTCCTCACGGTGTTCTATCTATACACATCATGCCTTTTTTCCACCAGATTTATGGGGCTGAAATAGTATATGTAAATAAGAATGCATGTGGCAAAGCATAGTCTCGGAGAAAATTCACACAAATTGAACAATTTCCATCTTAGAATTGTCTCCTTTTATCTTGTTTAACAGGAAAGTATATATTTGTTTTCCAGTGAAATGCTTTACTTTTTGGCAGTTAGACAAATGACAAAGCCACTACATTGTAAAAGGACAATTTCTATTAACAGCTTGGCACTCCAGATTAGCACAATGGTCTTCTGAGTACCAATATTATAGTTCTTTAACTCTTTCAGGACACAGCCTATTTTAACTTTTTGTTTTTCCTTTCAGCCTTCCAAGAGGCATAACTATTTTACTTTTTCATTCAAAAGGCAAAACGAGGACTTATTTTCTGTGTGGGACAAGTTGCATTTTCAATAGCATGGTTATGTTTAGATTAGCTTATTTTGCACTGGAAAACAGGGAAAAAAAATAGTTGCGGGCTGAAACTGAAGAAAAGAAATGAAATTCTGGCAAGGATTTTTAAAGAGTCACTGTACTTTGACACAATTTTATTTCATTAATTTAATAGCGAACGGTGTAACTAGCACATTTCTAAATTACTTCATTCAAAAATATCAACTTTTTAGAATCCTTAGAAGAAAACAAACATAGTGGGAAGAAAGGGAAGAGAGGTCACTGCATACAGCACTGGCAGAAGAAAGGGAGATGCTTTCCTCTTCTGAGAGAAATTTATCTAGCTGTGCACCTGAAACAGGGAATAATATGGCTGAGAGAGACTTTAGGGAATCCCCAAAACACTAGTTTTTTTGTACAAAAGTTGCATAACCATTATGCAAACTTTAAAAAAAAAAAAAAAAACTCAGGCATGCCTTGTTTTGTTTTTATGGAAACTGTTTGCTAGAAAGTTATAAACAACGTCACTACCACTTCAAAAGTCTGGTACTGCCAAGTGGAGGGCTTGTAAAGCCAGACAGTTCCAGTAGAAAATACCATGGCATTCAATACCTGCATCAATAAGTTTGCTTTTATTGTATGTACGTACAAGCTTGATGCTGATATTGGGTTACTGGTATTTTGCTAAAAATGACATGATGACTTTATTCTGCAGAACAGTACAATTTCAGCTATACCAAATTTAAAAAGGTTTTGTTATGTTTTAAATAATCCCCTAAAAAAATGTTGTAGGCATTCACACATTCTGACGCCCATAACTTTTATATTTCCATCTACAGGGCTGTGTTAAGGCTTGTTTTTTGAGGGGCGAGTTGTAGTTTTTGATGGTATCATTTTAGGGTACATATGGATCACTTTTTATTTAATAAAACAATTCACTGAGCATGATAATAAATTTATATTTTAATAATTCAGATTAGGTTTTAGGATACGCAAAACCATTTATCTTTAGATTTTGAATTGTTTATTTTCATATGAAAAATTGGCAAAGGTGTTGATTCAAATCTTTAATATATTAGATTTTTTTTATTTTTTAAACACTTTTTAAAGCTTTTTCTAACCTTAATTATAGTCCCTTTCACATGTACCATGGCTTCCTGTTAAACTATGCTATGGGCATGGCTTAACAGGCAACTTACTATGACAGGCCTTGGAGCTTTCCCAAGGTAATTTTAGCAACAGAGACTCTGAGGACATAAGACATTGGGCATGCACCCCCCCCCTCCCCTAACTGCACAGATGCCACGGTCACTATTGAATATGGCATCTGAGAGGCTAAATGAACGGGGGAACAAAACCCCCATTCTCGGAACAGGTGGGGGTGGCAGCTACTGTATATGATCCTGGTCATTATAGCCAGGAGCCAGCTGTATTACACAGCTGGCACAAATGCAACGTGAACAGCCTAATGTTGGTAGAAATTTTTTGGTGAATACATTTTTGGAGTACATGTATGTGGATATATATTTGGCACATGTGGACAAATTTTCAGGGCATACTGACTGCTGAGACCAATCACAATAACAGGGGTCTCATTCCCCAGGCTGAGCATTTACCCACTGTTTTATTCATTCTCTATTAAAGCACCGGAAATAGCAAAGAGCTGTACTCTGCTATTTACGGCGTGCCCATAGAAAATGAATAAAGTGGCAGGGCGCATGCCTAACCTGCCTCTCCATCAGATTGGGGGAATGGGACCCCCTCCTTGGGATTAGTTGGGGGTCTCTGTGGTTGGAACGCCAATAATCAGTTAGTCATAACTTGTAAACGTGGCAAACCCCATTAACTAAGTTTTCTATTATCCTTATCTAGGCTTTATTGTATAGTGGCCATAAAGACACCTATATTCAGTAAAGGACACAAAAAAGCCCATCTGGAGTTTGCAAACAACACCTAAAAGACTCTCAGATTGTGAGAAACAAAATTCTCTGGTCTGATGAAACAAGACTGAACTTTTTGTACTCAATCCTAAGCTTCATTTCTAGAGAAAACCAGGCACTGCTCATTACCTGCTCAATACCACTCCTACACTATAGTGAAACATGGTGGTGGCAGCATAATACTATGGGGTTGTTTTTCAGGAGCTGGGACAGAGAGATTGGTACAGGTTGAGAAAAAGCTAAATGGAACCAAATATAAAGATAGTATTAATAAAAACCTGCTCCAGAGTGCTCTGGACCTCAGACTGGGCTAAAAGTTCACCTTACAACAAGAAAATGACCCTAAGCACACAACCAAGACAACATAGGAGTGGCTTAGGAACAACTTTTCAATGTCCTTGAGCTGCCCATCCAGAGGCCTAACTTGAACCCAATCAAACATCTCTGGAAAGAGCTAAAAAGTCCATTCCATCGATGCTTCATATCCAACCTGACAGAACTTGAGAGGATCTCCAGAGAAGAATGGCAGAAAATCCCCAAATACAGGAGTGCAAACCTTGTAGTATCATACCCAAAAACCACTGGAGGCTGAGCTTGTAATAGCTGAACCAAAGGTGCTTCAACTAAGGACTGAGTAAAGTCTGAACACTTATATTAATGCAAGATTTTAGTTTTTCATTTTAAATAAATTAGCAAAGATTTCAAATATTCTGTTTTCACTTTGTCACTATGGGGTACTGAGTGCAGAATCATGGGGAAAAACTTGATATATATTTTTTTTAATTTTATTTATTACAAGGCCGCAACAAAATGTGGAAAAAGTGAAAGGGACTGAAGACTTTCATATGTACTATGATTGCTAGTAATAAAAATAAAAACAATGTTTTACAATATTTGGCATTAACGGTAATCCACCTTGTTTTTTAATCTCCAGCTATTAAAAGGAATCTTTAAAATAGGGCTACATTTTGCACATCCATCTTGAAAAGCATATCACACAAATACATACTGTATTTACTTCTAATCCCCGTCTTTCTCGACATCCTATTAAAATAGGTCAATGTATGAAAAGTATCAAGATAAAAATAGCTATTTTGAATAACACAGACAATGTGCTATTTATGTGGTGACATCCATTATCTTGCATGTGAGCATTGCTCTTCCTGTTCTGATCACTTACACTAATCCAACAAGCTAATGCATATTAAAAGGAACCAATTTCCATTCATATATTTCAATCTCGGTAAAAGAAAGCTGATACAGCACAATAACCTGGCAGTTATATTAAAATTCATAGCATGATTCCCTTTGAACAGACATAGTTTCAACAGCTGAATGCATATGTTAAACTGCATTTGACCTCATACAACTCCTTTTCATTACAAGAAATATTACATCCTGCATTATTTATGGGCAAAGTTATATACAGCATGACACCTAGGGCAGTTTTCACATGGAGTCTTATATGTAGGGCACGTCTGCGAAGACAATGGCAAGAAAATGCCCTTTTTCATTATGATTATTCACATCCATTGTTTTATTCAGTAGAATTTTTTTAGAGCAATAGATAGTACAGCATCATTTGGTATTAAGAATGTGACCCGCATTACTAATAACTGTGGGCACATTTATTCACAAAGTATGTAATTGTCATATTTCTTGAACTGGAAAGATATACCTATCTTTTAAAGATATACAGTATTCCAGGGTATAAAACTTTACTTGTACTGAAAATATGTGGTATAAACTCCTCAATATACAGTTGTTGAATAATTTCTGTAGTTTCCCTCTTAATTAATTTCCACTTCCTGTCCCCATATATGAGGTCTATAGCTCGCTGCCTAGAGTTACAGCCGGTATTCAGCTTGCTGGTTGGATATGATCCGTTCCAGCACTAGGAGCTATAAGATCCTCTAACTGGGAACTAATGTGAGAGGCTCAAACTGTGGGAGCACAATATGAGGTGCACAGGAGGGAGGGGACTTGCTCTTCAGCAGCAAGTGGAATACAGGGGGAGGAGAGTAGACTACCATAGATGTCAGCAATGCATGATGGGAACTGTAATCTGCCATCTATATTTGTTCCTGTAGAACCAAGCCCACTCTTGCTGCAATGAAGAAGAGAACATAAGTAGCAACGGTGTGACACAATGGTAATTATATAAGTTTAAAGGGGTTGTCTCACTTCAGTAAGTTGCATTTATCATGTAGAGAAAGTTAACACAAACCACTTACCAATGTATTGTTATTATCCATATTGCTGCCTTTGCTGACTGGATTCATTTTCCTTTCAAATTAGATACTGCTCATTTCCATGGTTATGACCACCCTGCAATCCATCAGTCGTGGCCATGCTTGCACACTATAGGAAAAAGCATCAGCCTCTCTGGTGGCCGGGACCATGGGAGCGCACATAGGCTGGTGCTTTTTCCTATAGTGTGCAAGCACGACCACCACTGATGGATTGTAGGGTGGTCTGTAACCATGGAAACAGGCAGTGTATAATGTGATAGAAAAATGAATCTAGACAGCAAAGGAAGCACTATGGATAATAACAATACATTAGTAAGTGCCTTGTATTAACTTTCTCTACATGATAAATGCCACTTACTGAAGTGAGACAACCCCTTTAAGGATATAGCATTCCTGTTGCACTTTTCTTTGTACGTAATGACCCTGTCGTCTGCCTTCTAGTTTCTCGTGTCAACGATTTTAAGCAGGCATCCTCAAACTACGGCCCTCCAGCTGTTGCAAAACTACAACTCCCAGCATGCCCGAACAGCCTACAGCTATCGGCCTACAGCAGGGCATTGTGGGAGTTGTAGTTTTACAACAGCTGGAGGGCCGCAGTTTGAGGATGCCTGATTTTAAGGAAGTTGACTGACTATCCGCTTACAAGATTTTTATTTAAAAATGTAGTAATGGACTTGCTCAAAACAGTTGGAAAGCTAAACTAGCTTAGTTGCCCAAAGCAACCAGTCAGATTCAAACATTCATTTTTCCTATTGAAAATGAAAGGTGGAATCGGATTTGTTGCCATGGGCAACAAAGACAGTTTCCCTTTATAACATTTTTGATAAATTTTAAATACGGTTTTATCAAAAGTCATAGAAAAATTACACAGAAGTTAAAGAAATAGATAGGCTCCAATGCAGGAGCATTGCCATGTCATCAAATGCCTCCAGTTGTGAATAATTTTATTCTGTTTGACTATGCATTTTGAAGTCATTTTTACTTTGTTGTCGGGTCTGTATGCAAAAATATATACAGACACAAATGTATATACACCATAAAATACCTCTCCTGGTTTGTAGAAATTTGAGCCTCATGAGCCCCATTGTGATCAACAACCAGGTACAATAAACTCTGTACACACAAGTACAACAAGTTCTAGAGTTATCAGATCAGTAGTTGTGGTTAGCAATGTGATAACCATGATCTTGATTTAATGACATTTTTAAAATGCATTTTGTGCTTTGAGCCCTGTGAACTCCTGCAGTCAGTTGACTAGATAACCATGCTTAAAGATTTTGGAATTTCCACTTAGCGGCATCTGTGTATTAGGGGAAAGCAAAAATGATATGAATAGCGCTGGGCACCACCTGAGTCCAAAGGGGTGGTGCACAGGTCCCATCCAGAAAGTTTTCAATAGACTACGGATAGTTTTTAATTTATAAAATGTTTATTTTCATAAAAAGAGCTCACAGTTTCATAATGATGCTCACTAATTCATCAGGGGACTGCTCATCAATGGGTAGAAATAATGACAGGTACACAACCTCAATGCAACAAATGAAACCCCATAGAAACAGAGGTAATTACAAATTTACAGAATCAAAGAGGTTGTTCACGTATTAGAACAAAAAAAAAAGTTTGCAATGGGTACAATGTCATGCGTTCTTCTTTTTGGTGGGATTTGCCTGGTTTTAGGCTGGGGACACACCTAGGCGTTTTTGAATCGCGCGTTTTACGCGCGTTTTTGGATGCGCGTTTTTGTTACTAAGAAACGCGCGTCATACGCGCGATTCAGTGATTCTCCCCTATGGCAACATTGTCCATAGGCGCGTTAAAACGCCCAAAAGAAGCTCATGTACTTGTTTGGGCGTTAGGCGTTTTACAGCGCGTTCAAACGCGCTTTAAAACGCCCAAATGTGAACCATGCCCATAGGGATGCATGGCTTTTCACATGTTGAGCGTTTTTCAGCGCGTTTGAACGCGCTGAAAAACGCTCAGGTGTGTTCCCAGGGTTAGGGTTGTTTTGAACACAGTCATGCAATGTGAGAAGAGAGTATTTGAGTAACAATATTTTCAATCTCTAACTCTGAAATCACATGGGCGCTCCCATGGGCTCTGTCCGTTTAGTGAACGGAAAAGAAGCATCATATGGAGCAATGACATAAAATCCCATTCCACGACTTTGAAGATCATTCTGTATGTTCCTACAGCTAAAAGCTCTCAAGCTATGACCGAGGAGGTAAACCATGCATGGTATACTTCTGTAAGTAATTGGTCATGGTGGTGGATGATCTGGTTATAGGGCCTTGAATATGCGATGTATGCCATGCTTTTACTACTATGTGTCTCTTTCTGTTCCAGAAAAAAAAAGGAAAAAAAATCAAATAAAAATATTTCCAACCTAAATGATATCTTACATATTGTAGGGGGCTTTACTCATCCACACAGTTGCATGCACAACTTCACTGACATCACAATGGGATACAGATTACTGATAGGAGCTTCAGGGAGCAAGAAAACTGCTAATCAGCACAATTCTGCTCATTGTATAGGTAGGACTGTAATTTGTCCTGTTCTGAACAGGTTATTGGAAATAAAGTATAGAATAGCATTAATTGGGGTGTCTGCCTGTGTGCTGTAAAAGGCAGCTACAATTAAAAGATTCTTCTGATCTCTAAAAGAGGATTGACAACGGTTATTCTTTCTTATAAGGTAGTATTAGTATACAGTTTACTAGATAAACCAGTTCAAGAAAGCTCTGTGTGATTAAAACTTAGGATCTACTCAGATACATTACGTATGGGATGCATTAAAGACTCATATAAGGTTCCTGTATTTTACTAAAATTAATAGATATAGATCTGAACTTTGCCGACAGGAGCAACAGTTGATGGAGACAATCAGGAACCTGCAGGGTGCATAAGCTGTTCACCATAATGAGCATAATATAACTCAGTTAAAGGAGGCTAACTCACAGTTCAAGTTACTTTTGAATAGTAAAGCGCAACATAAGCTTCTTTTCCAAGGTCAAAACCGCTTCTGTGAATCGGGTAAAACGGGTACATTTTTGGCACGATTAGTTGCCAACCAGAGAGATGCTACCAGTATAAGGGAGATTCAGAATTTAAAGGGTAACAAGGTGAGGTCTCCAGAGTTGATTAGGGAGGAGTTTGTGAAATCCTATTCTTGCCTTTATCAGTCTGACCTTACTTCTAGGGTGGACGACATAAACCAATATCTACAATAATTGGGGCTTCCTCAGTTAGCTTTACAGGATAGGGAAATGCTGGACCGCCCTATTCGATTGGATGAGCTGCGATCGATACTTCCAATGCTGAAATATAATTCATCCGCAGGTTCGGATGGTTTACCATTCGAACTGTATAGGTACCACGCTAAATCGCTTCTCCCTATCCTTTTACAGGTGTTGAATGAGTCCTGTCTATCTGGTTCTTTGCCTCCATCATTTAAAGAGGCAGTGATCATCTTGGTGTTGAAAAAGGATAAAGAGATATGCGATATGGGGTCATATAGACCCATATCGCTTCTAAATACAGATTACAAAATTTTCGCAAAAATTCTTGCCAATCGCCTCAAGATGGTCATTGCCTCTCTGGTCCGACCTAACCAGACAGGATTCAACCAAGGGAGCCAAATACAGATACCTTTACAGGGTTTACTTGAATCTCTCGGTTGGAGGAGGTGTAGACCGCTCCATCCTGTCTTTAGATGCCGCAAAGGCGTTTGACAGGATGGAGTGGTCTTTTCTGTGGTCCACCATGTCTCACTTTGGGTTGGGGAAGGCATTTATAGAAATTACCCAAATGCTCTATGAACAGCCCACTGCTCGTATAAATATTAATGGTATTAACTCGACCCCGGTTATGATGTGGTGAGAGATGAGACAGGGGTGTTCCCTGTCTCCCCTCCTTTTTGCCCTATTTATTGAACCGCTAGCCTCCAAGATCCGATTAGATTATCGCATACACGGCTTTGGGGTTTCAGGAGTGAGCTATAAAATAAGCCTTTATTCCGATGACATCATTTTGTTTCTGGATCAGGGATGGAAAATCCTCCCTTACGTGATGGAAGCTATAGAGGAATTCGGCAAGTTATCAGGTTACCTGATTAACTGGGCTAAGTCATCGCTCCTCCCGCTGAACCGCAAGGCCGTAGATGAGGGCAGTGGAGTCCGGGTTCTTTCTCCTAATGAAACATTGGACTATTTGGGGGTTAAGATTGGTGTCCCTATAAATAGGTTTTATGACCTTAATTTGGCCCCGGTCTTGGACAAGATTAAATCCAAAATCTGCGCCTGGCATAGACTGATCGAATAGCACTGGTCAAAATGATTATATTGCCTATTGTGATGTACCTGATGTGTGCATCCCCTATCTGGATCGATGATATCTTCTTCCATAGACTGGCGATTCTTATCAACGATCTAATATGGGGAAGGAAGAGGGTGCGTATAAAGCAAAGATATCTATGGTTGTTGGAGGGTAGATTTTCACTTTTTTTCAAGGATATTTCATATGTGCACAAATTCAACGATGCTGTAATTTTAAAGAGAGTTCACTTGCACAATATTTGTCACATGTCATGGATAAACCAATAGACAATATTTTCACTTGTTTGGAGTCTGGCTATTTGGGTTTGAGGAAGTCCGTATTGATACCTTGGACCCTACAGAGGGTTTGGAATAAGCTCAAGATAAAACTTAAAGTTTGCCATACTTTTGCCTTTACCCCTCTGTGGGAGAATAGGAATCTGGTGGAATTCTTCAGAATCATAAACTTTACTTACTGGCTTCGTAAAGGTGTTGTTAATGTGTGTCACCATTTTACTTCTGGATATTATAAGTTATTTCCGGAATATAGTTTCACTGATAGTTCACCATTAGATTTGTATATGTATTTAAGTTTAAAACACGCATATCAGGCCAGTAGTAACAAAGCTCATATTTTGCCACTGGAGAATCCATTTTTTTATTTCTGTTTCGCTCAGTTAGAAGAGATGGTTAAGATAGCCAGACTGTATGCTAAACTCCGAACGACATTGGCAACTGTAACTGTATTTAGGAGCCCAGGCAAATGGGAGCAGGAGTTGCACTGCCCACCACTGCATTGGGCTAGTACTTATAGAAATGTTAGGAAGGCCACAATATCTAACGCCCATAGATTAATTTAATTTAAGATCTTACATCGATTGTATTATACGCCTAAAATCCAAGCGAAAATTCCCTCAAAATAAAGGACGCGACTGCTGCTCTCCAAAATGTGAAATGGGGATTTCGTTCACCTACTTTGGGACTGTACCAAATTAAAATGGTTTTGGGACCTTTGTAATCTTAAAAAGGAGTCCTCTTCTCCTTATACCCTGGGGCTTTGACGGTGATGTTGGGATATCTTGCTTCGGATACTGTAATTTCGGCTCAGGATAGACAGATCTGGATGAGAGGTTTGATGGCTAAAGTCATTTTAATTAAAAACTGAGGGGCTGCCTCCCCAACCTCACTAAATGAATGGATCCAGTACTCTCGACAAATTAAAATATATGAGGATATGTAAAAGAAACAGAGAGCAGCACGTGTGACCAATTAGACACAGTGACGACAGCCAATAGGGGGTAAGGGGGGGAGAGGTTATAGATTGTTTTCTATAGTAACTTGAAATATATTTTGATATGTATAAGTTATGCAGGATACTATTTTTTCTTTTTTGACATGCCGCTGATTATTTGCTATGATGTGTATCCTGCATTAGCATGTAATGTGGAATTGTCCTTTAAGTCTATATACACTACTTGAAGAAAGCTGACCTCAATATGTATTTGGTATAATATTGATCTGCAGAACAACACAAGGGCAATGTCAAAATGTTAATGGGGTCTCCTAGGGGATATTACTCACTAAGACCTCAATGGCAGTCAGTCAATACATTGGGGAAGAAGTATGAAGGAGACGAATCATCATCTTTGTTTCTTGGGTGCAAACGGCTCTTACTTTTATAGGAGTACGGGATACAAAATGATCTCATAGGATTCCCATTAGCTCTGTGAAGAATTATTGATACACATAAATTTTCCAATTTGCATTTTGTATAGTAAAGGAACCGAGTAAGATCAATCATGCTGATATTAAACAGGTCGTGTCAAACCTCAGCTGAGGAATGTAAATCTTAGCACAAGAGTAAAGGTTACAATACAGAAGAAATATGCAGCAGCCCTGGGCAACAATCCTCAAACTCTGTTTGAATTTAAGAAAATATCTAATAAATCTGGAGTGGCACATATTAAATATTAGCCCTGAATGGCATAGGGGGAATACAGACTGTAAGTGAAATTATAATTTACTTTAAAACAAATTTTTTAGTCTGCTGCATCATTTCTCCATGAAAAATAAAGCAAGACAAGGCATTCATTCAAATAATTTGACATGCATCCTGTTTGCTCTGTGCTCCAGTAAAGACGCTATGTTCAGGCAGTGTGAGCACAGATGGATAAACACATTCATTGGCGCTCGTTTGGACTAGTTTGATTACACAGACCGATGCAAACTTGAATCACTGCTACTGCAGTCCTTCGACTCAATATCGGCGGCACATCCCTAATTACACTGGAAGAAGTGCTGCTGATAATTAGGCATCTTTCATCCTGATGAAATTTGCCCATCAGCCAACAAATGAGCGTTTGCTCATTCATGGGCTGATCAGCTGCTCCATTATACAAGCCATTTATTAGGAAAGAGTTTTCGTATGAACGTACATTCTCGATAATAGGCATACAAATTGTTCCGCGTAAAAGGACCCTAAGTTACCTCATGTTGTACTTAAAGGTGCTATATAGGATTAGAAAAAAGTCTGTTCTTTTTCGAGAAACAGCACCAATCTTGTCTATAGAATGTGTCAGTTTTTTCACGTAATATTCACTGTAAGTAAATGCGTCTAAGCTAGAATACTGGATACAGCTCATAGTTATGAGTGGCTCTGTTCTGGGGAAAAAAGGAGACTTTTTTTTTTAAATATGACTTTCAAATACTCCCAGTGCTGATTCAGTTCTTCTAGGAGCCGTACCTGACACCGAACAAGTTTGGCTGACATTTTAAAGTGTCAACATTGTCTCATGTTCTTTAGCTTGCATCTTTCATGACAGAGCATGATGATATATATTTCTACATATTAAAAAGTGTCAAATTTACATATTTGGCTAATATACAGTAAAAACTAGATAACACAGAGTACCATTTTTGTTTGCTGTCATTCTTTAAAGCTTATGCCATGAATCATTTTCCTACCAGTTGTACTGAAAGGCTGTGTTAAGGTAATTTGCCATATTAGTGCAGAGGCTCTGCTCCTTCCCAGACAGGCATACAGCTGCTCTGCAGTGAATAGGCAGACTTATGAGAACATTTGTTAAAAAATAAGCCGGAAAAGCTATTTGTTTCTTGTGCAATTTATAGAAGAAAAAGTAGAGGAGCTGGCAAACAAACTTGGTAATTGTAGCTCCTAATAAAATACTTTTTTCTTCTAAAATCTAGGGCTTTTGGCGTTTTTAGGATTGCTCTATTAATTTTCATACTCAGCAGCGGACATTATAAAATCATTTGTTTCCTCCTTCCATTTATAACGTCATGATCTTTGAAAACATGCAAGAGATTTTGTAAAGCATTGTAATGCAAATGTTAAACTTTAGAAAATATCGGTTGCCCTGTAGAGAACACCACAATACACGGTTTTGACTGCTCACTTAGCAAAACTCTGCATTTCTTAAAGAAGACTTGTCACTGCAAAATGCAGCAGAATCCGCAGGCAGCATATTATAGACCACAAGGAGCTGAGCAGATTGTTATATTATTTTTTGGGGGAAAAGGTCTGCATTTTGTGAACTTAAGATCACCCCTGTGTACAACTATCAGTGACCGACAGCTATGTATAAACACTTACATAGAGAACACTATCAATCAATGATAACACCTCCCCCATGTACAGCTATCAGTGACTGACAGCTAGCTATGTATACACACTTACACAGAGAATGCTATCAATCACTGATAACACCTTCCCTGTGTACAACTATCAGTGACTGACAGCTATCTATGTATACACACTTACAAAGCGAATGCTATCAATCACTGATAACACCTCCCTTGTGTACAACCATCAGTGACTAAAAGATATCTCTGTATACCCATTTACATAGAGAATACTATCAATCACTGATAACACCTACCCTGTGTACAACTATTAGGTCTGTTTCACACAGGCATCCTGGATTTTCTCCGGATGGGTCCGGAGTGCATTGCTGGAAACCCGCGCAAGTGCGCACGCAATTTCAGTCAGTTTTAACTGCAATTGCGTGGCACATTTCAGTTCTTTCCGCGCGAGTGCAATGCTTCAATGAAGTTCGGGTTTGGGTTCGGTGTTGTGTAAAGGTTATTATATTTCCTATTAACATGGTTATATCTATGGGGCCTGCATTGCGTGAAAAACGCAGAATATAGAACATGCTGCAATTTTCACGCAATGCACAAGTGATGTGTGAAAATCAACGCTGATCTGCACAGCCCCGTTGAAGTGAACAGGTCAGGATTCAGTGCGGGTGCAATGCGTACACGTCACGCATGCGTAAACTCGCCCGTGTGAAAGGGGCCTTAGTGTCTGACAGCCTTCTCTGTATACACACTTATACAGAGAATACTATCAATCACTGATAACACCTCCCTGTGTACAGTTATCAATGACTGACAGCTATCTATGTATACACACTTACACAGAGAATACTATAAATCACTAATAACACCTCCCCCATGTACAACCATCAGTGACCCACGGCTATCTATGTCTACACACTTACATAGAGAATACTATCAAACACTGATAACACCTCCCCTGTGTACAGCTATCAGTGACTGACAGCTATCTATGTATACACACTTACACAAAGAATACTATCAAACACTGATAACACCTCCCCTGTGTACAGCTATCAGTGACTGACAGCTATCTCTGTATACACACTTACACAGAGAATGCTATCAATCACTGATAACACCTCCCCTGTGTACAACTATCAGTGACTGACAGCTATGTATACACACTTACACAGAGAATGCTATCAATCACTGATAACACCTCCCCAGTGTACAATTATCTGTGACTGACACTATGTATACACATTTACACAGAGAATGCTATCAATGACTGATAACATCTCAACGTGTACAACTATCAGTGACTGACAGCTATCTATGTATACACTTACACAAAGAATACTATCAATCACTGATAACATCTCCCCTGTGTACAACTATCAGTGACTGACAGCTATCTATGTATACACACTTACACAGATAATGTTATCAATCACTTATAACATCTCCCCCATGTACAGCCATCAGTGACTGACAGCTATCTCTGTATACACATTTACACAGAGAATGCTATCAATCACTGATAGCACTATATTCTCAATCTTGGTTATATTCTAGAAATACAACAACCATTAGGAACTCAGATCTAAGTTTAATTCGCAATGCGATTAATACAGGTTATATTAATCGCATTGCGATTACAACTAACACTACAGCTTCAGAATGAATCTAAGATGGATGCTGTCCTTGCTTTTTGATAGGAGGTGGGAGGGTCTGGGAGGAAGACTGATGTACTAGCCCTAAAAAGGACTTTTTGGGGTGCTGTCAGGACGCTGTCCTTACAGCAGAGATCTGATGAGTCTTTCAGGACTGGAGTGGACACTGAATACACTAGCCTAGCTATCGATTTCCCTATTAAATCAGCAGCAGCTACACTGTCCCTCCTCTCACTAAGACTGCAGCTTCCGAATGAATCTAAAATGGATGCTGTCCAGGAGATGGGAGGGTCTGGGAGGGACGGTATGCTGATTGGCTGGAATGTGTCTGCTGACTGTGAGGTACAGGATCAAAGTGTACTCAATGATAGGGGGTGGACCGAACATCGCATATGTTCGCCCGCCGCGAAGAACGCGCACAAGCTATGTTCGTCGGGAACTGTCCGCCGGTGAATAGTTTGGGACATCTTATTTAGGAATTTAACTTAGAGCTGGGTTCCTAATGTTTGTATTGCTAGAATATAATGAAGATTGAGAATATAGCGCTATATTCTCAATCTTCGTTATATTCTAGCAATACAACAACCATTAGGAACTCAGATCTAAATTTAATCGCAATGCGATTAATATAACCTGCATTAATCGCATTGCGAATTCAACTTAGAGCTGAGTTCCTAATGGTTGTTGTATTACAACATGGTTGTTGTAATATTCTAGCAATAAAAACATTAGGAACTCAGCTCTAAGTTGCAATCTCAATGCAAATAATACTTACAATTATTAATCGCTTTCTGAATCCATTTGATGCCTCTATTTGATTGTATATGACGGTTGACTACCACTTCCACCAACGTTCTGCTGCCTCCGAGGCAAGATATCTAAAACCCCCCAGGGGCCATTTGGGCGTTTTTGATAGAAAACACATCAAAAACGCATCTGCGTTTTTATCATTTTTTTTTTTTTTTTTGTGTATTTTGCCACATTTGGTTGCAAATCTACATTTGGTATAGGCAAATATTGTAGTCTAGAATTCAGTGTTTCCCAACCAGTGTGCCTCCAGCTTTGGCAAAACTACAACTCCCAGCATGCCTGGACAGCCTTTGGCTGTGCAGGCATGCTGGGAGTTGTAGTTTCGCAACAGCTGGAGGCACACTGGTTGGGAAACACAGGTCTAGATCATTACTCTGCCCAAATCTATATTCAGCTATATGGCTTAGAAAATATGCTGTCAAACAATGATCCTAGGTTTTGGAATAGACACATGAGCTAGACTACCATATTTGCCTATACCAAATGTAAATATGCAACCAAATGTGGCAAAATACACAACAAATAAAATATGAAAAAATTATAAAAACGCAGATGCGTTTTCTATCAAAAATGCCCATATAGCCCCTCGGGGGTTCAGATATCTTGTTTTGTAGGCAGCAGAACGTTGGTGGTAGTCATAGTCAACCGTCATATACAATCAAATAGAGGCATCAAATGGATTCGGAAAGCGATTAATAATTGTAAGTATTATTCGCATTGCGATTACAACTTAGAGCTGAGTTCCTAATGGTTGTATTGCTAGATTATAACGTATATTCTAGCAATACAACAACCATTAGGAACTCAGCTCTAAGTTGAATTCGCAATGCGATTAATGCAGGTTATATTAATCGCATTGCGATTAAAATTAGATCTGAGTTCCTAATGGTTGTTGTATTGCTAGAATATAACGAAGATTGAGAATATAGTGCTTAATTCGTTATCTTCGCTATATTCTAGCAATACAACCATTAGGAACTCAGATCTAAGTTGTAATCGCAATGTGAATAATACAGGTTATATTAATCGTATTGTGATTTACAATTACTAACACTGCAGCTTCAGAATGAATGTAAGATGGATGCTGTCCTTGCGTTTAGATAGGAGGTGGGAGGGTCTGGGAGGGAGGGTATGCTGATTGGCTGGAATGTGTCTGCTGACTGTGAGGTACAGGGTCAAAGTTTACTCAATGATAAAATATAGCGGCGAACGCGAACATCGAATATGTTCGCCCGCCGCGGTTCACGCGAACAAGCTATGTTCGCCGGCGAATAGTTCGGGCTATCTCTAATCACAAATACTGACTTATGTAACTAAAAAATCTCAACTATGTACTCTATGGCTAACATGCGTCAAAGAAAAGGTTAATACTACAAACATTAGATTGTTGGTGGACCCAGCTATGTGATACAATATCAATTGACAAATCTAATGTCTAGAATCCAAGCTGATTGTAGACCAGGAAACATTGTACATGGTCTAATCCTGGACCATAAGATGCAACTAACAAAACAATAAAAGTTAACAGGCGCTCTTTAAAGAGTTTTACAATGATCTTTCATCCCCTATACACTTTACATTATAACAGTAGCATGTGCTGCCAACTAGAGACCATTTTTATGCACTCATAAAAGATTTGCTTAGCCAACACACAAGTTGGTGATTGGCAAAATGAAAGTTCCTATAAACACTCGTTCCATATTATCTGTCCTTGTAAAAGGACCTTTAAATCTTGTTAGGCATACAGTACTTATCTATAAAACATTTTACAAAAATGCCCCTCACTGTATAATTAAAATTATTAGTTATGTCCATTACTGTTAATGTCCTGTTCCCAGAAAGAGGAAGAATTATTGGGGGGGGGGGGGGAGATAAAACAGAAGGGATAAGGGGGTGAGGGATTTGTAAAAAAAAATTGCAAATATTTTACTTTGATTATTTTCACAATTAAATATATAATAAAAAATATAAGAGATACGTAATTTAGTACAACCAGGAAACTATCCATTAAGGTGAAGTAACACCTTTATAAAGATTGACAAGATTAATGTATCATTGAAATGTAATACTACTGAAAGTAGAGCAATGCTATAAAACTCGTTGGCCAAGCCATTAATCAAAGGACATTATGGAGGTCTTGCTCGCTTAATCCTCATATTTTATGATGACAGAAAATACTTCTGAGTGTATGAAAAGTTATACTGCATGTTTCTGGAAACAAACAGATCAATGTGATTCTTCGCTATCAGATGTTTCTAAATAGGTGCATTTTAGCATTTATCAGGGAATGACATGTGACACAAGAAACACCCCAGTAGAGCTTTCCTATAAAAATATTAGTCTAATCCTGACACATTGTGTGAACATTGCGCCACTATCTTTCCCTACATACTGTACAGTGTGCACCAAGTTCATCTAAAGTGCACATGCTTAAACCAAGAAACCTTTTCTTGGTACTTTTTCCATCATTTTACTACTTAAAAAAGTGGTAGATAAGATTCATAAACCAGACACACTCAGTATGACTCTGTAGTCCCATCTGCTTGTAATTGTAAAGCAAGTATATACGGTATATTATCACAATCTAACAAAAAAACATGCTGCATGCTGAACTATGCATACTTTATAGAAAACAAACTAGTAATACAACATCATTGACTGAACTTGTGTTATAAAAATATCTAGATTTATTTTGAGGTAACAGGAAATCTGTCACATCTACATAAAAAAGCCTATTACATATCAAAGTCTAAAAACAGTAAGAAAAGGTTTCAGGACTTAAGATGCAGACATTCTTCATTACTGTGCCCTCTGAGCCAGAGAAAGAATGCTATCAGACGGTAGATTAATCTTCGTAAAAATGATTTATTATATACAATTCCAGCTGCCTTATATTTTGAGCATCAATGCACATCCCTTTCATTGTAGACAATATATTGATGGTAAGAAAACATGAAGATGAACACTATAAACCGTTCCCCAATCTTCTAACAATAGAGATATACAGCTTTATTGCTGTAAGCGCCCAAACGCCTCTTATCTACAGAACAGTTCATTTGGGAAAACATAAATATGGAACTTTTTGACTTTAAAAAACAAAAACATTATGTTACCAATATTAGTGTACCATTAGTTTTACTACTAGTGTCCCCAAATTAGGAATATATGAAGAATCACAGTTCCTTCAACAGAAGATTGTAAGATAAACACAGTTTTTACTGTATATACTGTCTAACCTTGATAGATATAAAGCACCAAGAATGATGTCAAAAACAAAGTTCAACTTAGTAGAAATATTCAGTTATTCAGAAAGTCTTGCATTGCACACATTCAACAAACACATTTAAGATTATGGAAACTTTGGGAAAAATTTTCTTTACCTAAATGTATGCCTTTTTGGCAGAAAAACATTCTGGCCAAAGAGTTTTATTAAACTTTTCAGACCATTTGGCTTCTGCGTTTCACAGTACATAGCAGACTGAAGAATGCCATTTACAGTCAAATCCTTTAGAGAGACTGGCCATTATGAATTCTGCCCTGAAAATCAACAACTGATTTAAAGCACAATACAAGTGTATGCAAGTGTTTCTCCCATATTGTTTTTTTTTTCAGTCTTATATGAATTTATGTGTGATCATACAGTAACAGAGTAACATAGTACATAAGGCCGAAAAAAGACATCTGTCCATCCAGTTCACCTGTCATCCTGCTAGCTGATCCAGAGGAAGGCAAACAAAACCTGTGAGGTAGAAGCCAATTTTTCCCACTTAAGGGGGAATAAAAAATTCCTTCCCGACTCCAATCAGAATAACTCACTGGATCAACGACCCCTCTCTAGTAGCTATAGCCTGTAATATTATTATACTCCAGAAATACATCCAGTGTAATATATAAGTGTTCATATTTTGGAAAGTAACCAAAATAATTTTAATTCTGCAAAGACTTTCATACAGTTCCGCACAGTTATTGAAAATGTGACTTATTCCCTGGATAGTTCTGTGGATTTGCAATTTGCTAACGTATAGCTACCAAAAGCTGTGTAATGGCCCTGCTGGATCCTTGCAGCTCAGGTCCCATTTAAATGAACTCTGATGGGGAGAATGGAGTGGCAGTGCTGGAACTGAGGGGTTCAGGACAGTGAGGATGTTGTTTTTTTATAAATTATTTTCATACCTTCATTGCCTTAAAAAAAACTAATAAATAAATTTGGACAACCCCTTTTAATATAGTATATAAGACCGAAAAAAGACATTTGTCCATCCAGTTCGGCCTGTTTCCTACAAGTTGATCCAGAGGAAGGCAAAAAACCCCTGTGAGGCAGAAGCCAATTTTCCTTACTTAAGGGGAAAAAAATTCCTTCCAGACTCCAATCAGGCAATCAGAATAACTCCCTGGATCAACGACCCATCTCTAGTAGCTATAGCCTGTAATATTATTACACTCCAGAAATAAATCCAGTCCCCTCTTGAATTCCTTTATTGTACTTACCATCACCACCTCCTCAGGCAGAGAGTTCCATAGTCTCACTGCTCTTACAGTAAAGAATCTTCTTCTATGTTTGTGTAGAAACCTTCTTTCCTCCAGACGCAGAGGATGTCCCCTTGTCACAGTCACAGTCCTGGGGATAAATAGATGATGGGACAGATCTCTGTACTGACCCCTGATATATTTATACATAGTTATTAGATCTCCCCTCAGTCGTCTTTTTTCTAAAGTGAATAACCCTAATTTTGATAACCTTTCAGGGCACTGTAGATCCCTCATTCCAGTTATTACTTTAGTTGCCCTCCTCTGAACCCTCTCCAGCTCTGCTATGTCTGTCTTGTTCACAGGAGCCCAGAACTGTACACAGTACTCCATGTGTGGTCTGACTAGTGATTTGTAAAGTGGTAGGACTATGTTCTCATCACGGGCATCTATGCCCCTTTTGATGCAACCCATTATCTTATTGGCCTTGGCAGTAGCTGCCTGACACTGGTTTTTGCAGCTTAATTTGCTGTTTATTAAAATTCCTAGATCCTTTTCCATGTCACTGTTACCGAGTGTTTTACCATTTAGTATGTACGGGTGACTTGCATTATTCCTTCCCATGTGCATAACTTTACATTTGTCAGTGTTAAACCTCATCTGACATTTTTCTGCCCAAGCCTCCAATCTATCCAGATCCCTCTGTAGCAGAAAACAGTCCTCTTCAGTGTTAATTACGTTAAAGGTTTAAATAAGGTTTAGGAGAGAAATGCTTTCAATAAGAAACCGAACACGAGAATAAGGGGGCACTATCTAAAATTAGTTGGGGGTTGATCAGATACTTCACAGCATCCCAGAAGAACCATCAGAAAGTGGCGAGTGCCATGATTTTTACTTAATATTGCAATCAGTGTGGATGAAACTGAACTCAGGCACTCAGCACCACTTGGAGACTATTAAAAACCGCACTAATGTGGATGAATGTCATTGGGAGTATGCAATATCAATATGAATGTAGCGCTTGCTGCTACTTTAGCATGTATTGTAATTTTTTTACTGAATAGTAGCTGCTTAGAACAAACATCCAGCAGATGTGACTGTAAAGTCTACATTAAGTGAAGTTACACATGCCTGGAATAAACATATCCTGAGAGAAACTAAAATGGAAATACTACAAGGGTAGACTAGTTGGAGCATGCAGTCTGTTTCTGCTGTGAATCTTCTAGGTTTCTACCTATTATTATTATTTATTATTAACTCGTCATTCATTCCATGGCGTTGTGCATATGAAAAGGGGTATACATACATAATACAGATAATTGCACTAAGCATGAACAAGACGAGTTACAGACTGGTACAGAAGGAGAGAGGGCCCTGCCCGTGAGAGCTTACGATCTACATGGTATGGGAGAAGGACACAGTAGGAGAGGGTAGCCTATGTCAATTTGTCATTGGTAATTTGTGCCTGAGTGACAGTGAATGTGATGGTGACAATATTTGTAAGTAATGAAATGTGGAAGTTAAAATATTTTCTTTCTACCTTTCTTTTCAAAACCTAGGTGCATCTCCCTGCCTCTTCTATGTGTAGGATAAAAATTGTAGCAATATTAGTAATAACATGAGTAATGCTGTACAAACCAAATGTTTCCTTTTGAACAAAACGAATATTTCAATAATAACTACCTGCTAGGCACACAAGGTCATATTGTGTCCCCTAGCAAGTATCAATATGGCTAGTTTTATAGAATAAAGGTCCTATTAGGGGGCCAGATAGTTTTCATTAACCCCTTAGTGACAAGTCTGTTTTGGGCCTTAGTGACCAGGCTATTTATTTTTTTCACCTTACTTTTTTCTGTCAATATAGCCATACGGGGGCTTGTTTTTGCAGAACAAGTTGGAGTTTTTAATGGCACCATTCTGGTGCACACATAACTTTCCGGTTAACGTTTATTCTGGGAGGGTGGGAAAAAAACAGCAATACTGTCACTGAGTTTTTAGGCTATAAATTCTATGGCATTCACTTTTTGGCATAAATAACATGATAGCTTTACTCTTTGGTCAGTTCAATTACAGCAATACTAAATACATATATTGTTTTTTTCATTATACTACTTTTGTAAAATAAAATACCCTTTAAGAAAAAATGAAAATGTTTTTGTATCGCTTTCCAAAAACCATCACTTTTTTGTTTTATAGAACTGTGCGAGTGCTTGATTTTTGCGGGTTTACTTGTACTTTTTATTGGTATCATTGTGGAGTACATTTTTTTGATCACTTTTAATTTAGTTTTTGTTGGTGAAGAATGAGCAAAAAACAGCAATTCTCTGTAAACCACTTCGATAACTGATGGCTAACATCCGGCACTCCAGCTGTGGTGAAACTATGACTCCCAGAATGCTCCATTCATTTGTATGGAGTTCCTGAGAACAGCCAAGCAAGTGTGCATCTTGGGAGTTGTAGTTTTACCACAGCTGTAGTGCCGGAGGTTAGCCATCACAGACTTAGATATTGCAGTCGCTATTGACCTCAGGATCTAAGGCAGGCATCCTCAAACTGCGGCCCCCCAGCTGTTGCAAAACTACAACTCCCAGCATGCCCGAACAGCCTACAGGTATCAGCCTACAGCAGTGCATTGTGGGAGTTGTAGTTTTACAACAGCTGGAGGGCCGCAGTTTGAGGATGCCTGATCTAAGGGATTAAACAGCCTGGATAGGCATTTCTGCTGGTCATCCAGAGTCCATGCAGCACTTAGACTAAGCCAAAGTAAAAACGCATCCAAAACTGAATATGTACTTACACAATATACTTTATTTATTATGGTGTTATATACAATTTTTTATATTCAATAAAGTCTTTTGGTGTCATGCCTGCTTCTATGACTTGAATATGAAGAAAAAGAAAAACTTAGATAACTATATTCTTCTACATTTAAAAGGAAGCACAAATAAAAAGGATCTATGCCTTCATTCACAATAATTTGGCCTTTGTTTAGCTACGTAATAGCACAATGAATAAGTGAGGAAGGATAGGGCTTTGCAGCTGTGTTGATACATTTAGCTAATCTTATCCTAGCTAGAAGCTGATCATTTTATGGGGTGAAGGGGTGAATCAGAACTGAATCTCTTTGCCCTTCAGAAAATATGTGCACTATTAAATGGAAACTAAAAAGGAGGGGAATGTTTAAGATGGCTCTGCTGTATTGCAAATCTGAAGAAAGGTCAACATCAGAACAGTAAAAATACAAAAAAAAATATGGATGTAGCAATCTTTATTTTGATACTTTATTTAATGCATTATGAGTGTCAAGATAAAGAATGTCTCATCTCTATACTCTGTACATCTATAAAATTAATGTTACTAGATACCTTGAAATGAATCCAGCTGACATGGGAGATGTGCCATTGGCATCTGAATCCAATACCATTTGTCCCATGCTGATAGGTGGTCTGAAACAAGTGAGTTGCTATTGCACCCGATGCTCAGGTCATTTACTTTGCTGGCTATGCCCTTCCCCCATTCTGAGTGACAGGGCTAGGCAGTGTAAAGGTAATCACGGCTGGCCCTATAATCTTCCGGCAGTGCAAGGGCCTCTTAAGGCTACATTCACACGTCCACATGTGTTTTGCAGTCCACAAAACACTGATCCCCAAAAAATACGGATGACGTCCTTTTGGCATCCATATTGCATCCGTTTTTTGCGGATCCATTCTAACAATGCCTATCCTTGTCGTAAAATGGACAAGAATAGGACATGCTCTACATTTTTTGTGGGGCTACAGAACAGACATACCCTGTGCTGTACGCATTTTTTGCAGACCCATTGAAATGAATGGGTCTACATCCTATGCGCAAAAAAAAAAGGAATGGGCACAGAAACAAAATACGTTTGTGTGCATGTAGCCCTAGTCTGCACACACGCTATACAATCCTGAAACTCACTGGGCAGATGAATGCATGCGCAGTATAGGTTCCATCCACCCAGCGAGTACATCAGTACTCTACAAAGCGTATGCAGATCAAAGAGACAAACTCACTGCCACAAGATTTCAAGACCAGATGCGATTAGCATGTTGCACCAAGGAAATCATTTATATAATATAAAAACACTTATTTCTCTGGATTCAGACTACTTATCAACATGGGACAAATGGGGTTGGATTCAGCTGTCATGTGCAATATTCCCATGTCGGCTGGATTTATTTCAAGGCATGCAGTGGCAGATTCCCTTAAAATATAAATTTTGAAGACAACTGGGCAGATTTTCTAAGGATATGTTTCATACTCCTGTCTTAAAGGAGTTGTCCAGGATTAGAAAAACGGAGCTGAACTGCAATACCTGACGTAACCCAAGGACAGAGGTGGTGCTACTTTTGGAAGAAAGCATCCACGTTTTTCTAACCATTGAGAACCCATTTAGTGGGGTTTTCTGGGACCCAGTGGATCCCACAAAGCCACCTTACAGAGATTACTCCTGCAGGAGAAAGATCAGCCTCCAAGAAATCCAGTCACATAATGCTACACTTCTGAAAATCTATCTTGCCGACGTCATGTCCCAGGTTTCAGTCATGGGCTTTGAACGGGAGGTTACTTCTACTGTGGATGAGGCTAGAACTATTCCTCGGCAAACTCCTTAATTCACCTCATCTGTGCATGCTCTATGGAGAGGAATAGTTCTGCCCTCATCCATAGCGGAAGTAATGTTCCATCCATAGCCCAGGCCGGAATCCTAGTAATAGACGTGACGGCAGTGGAAGCTGGATTTTCAAAGGGGAGTGTCACATAGTTCCCAATACAAGCAACTTTAGAATATATTATAACTTAGAACTATGTAGTATACTATTAGACTTATTGTACTGTACAAACTTTATCCTACTGGAGTGTTCTCTGTAATTAATTGGCTTTATGGTCCCTGCTGGGCCCCCCCCACCCCCACATACCACCCCTTAGGGAAGATCGCCACTAAATTTGCCACATTATGGGCTTTCTTTAAGCCAGAAAATTGAATCTGTGTGTGCTATGAGGAAGTATAGATTTGCAAAGCTTTTTGCACCATTTGCTGCTATACATTTGTATAACTGTTGTTTGCCAGCCCTTCCTGTTAATCCTGGTCCACCTCATGTCCCACTTTTCGAATGTCTAAAAGTCATAAATCATGACTTTATGACTTTTTAACACCACACAACTTTTGAAAATCTAATAACATATTCACTTCACATTCTTCTGTACCAGTTTACCACCCATATAATATTGTATACCTACCAGGCGACAAGACAATATGACTATTAGAGTTGTTTCGGTACCAAAATTTTGATTCGGTATCGATACCATAAAAAAGTATTGCGATACTCGATACCATTCGTACCACGCGAAAAAAATAAAAACGCCAAAAAAATCCGCGTGCATTTCAAATTTTATGAAACCGCCGACTCATAATACAACAGTCCTATCCTACTTTTTTGTGGGGACAAGGCGACTAAAAGAAAATGGCGAATCGTGCATTTTTCTTTTTCTTTTTTTCTTTTACGGCGTTCACCGCATAAAAGTGGATTTTTAATAGTTTGGACTTTTGAGATGTGGCGATATGTAATATTTTATTTATTGTTTATATATTTTATATGTAAAATTGGGAAAGGGGTGATTTATAATTAATATTTTGGTGTACTTTAACTTTTTTTTTTTTTTTACAGTTTATTTATTAACTATTTTCCCCCTTAGGGGCTAGAACCTGGGATCTTCTCATCCTATTCCCCCTGATACAGCTCCTCTATCAGGGTGAATAGGATCTCACCCTCTCCCTGCTGCCCTGTGCACAGTGCACACAGCAGCAGGGAGCAGACCAAGGCAGCCAGGACTTCAGGAGCGTCCTGGTTACCATGGTAACCGATCGGAGCCCCAGCATTACAGTGCTGGGGCTCCGATCACTGCCACTGCCACCAATGAGGAGGAGGTGAGGGGACCCTGTGGCCACTGCCACCAATGATTTTATTACTGGGGGGAAGGGGGGGCACACTGCCCACTGCCCACCAATGTTTTAATACATATAAATGCAGGCAGAAGGCACAGGCTGCCAGCACCTGCCTGTGACTGAGCGCTGCGATCAGAGGCTATTAACCCCTCAGGTGCCGCACCTGAGGGGTTAATTGCCTCTGATTGCAGTGCTGGGTCACAGGCAGGTGCTGGCAGGCTGTGTCTTCTGCCTGCATTTATATAAGAAACTACTCGGCATTGCTGGCCAGTGCTCCCGTCCCCAGCTCCGCCCCTCCTCCCGCCCCCGCCCCGCCCCCTCTCCCTCTATTGGTTGAAGCGGCAGCACAGGGGGAGGGAGAGACTGCCTCCTTCTCCCTGTGCTGCCGAGGAGAACATGGCCGCGCTGAGAGCGGCGCAGCCATGCTCTCCTATACTGGGCTGTGCAGTAGTGCAGCCCAGTATCGATAAAATACTTTTCCTGGTATCGAGTGCGATACCTGAGAAAAGTATCGATTGGGTATCGAAAGTTCGATACCCGAAACAACCCTAATGACTACTATTAAATACTATTCTTTGACCTAGAATAATTGCTTCCTCTTATTTTCATTTAGAGAAATAAATACATGCTCTTAGCATATTACCATACAACAGAAATCTATCCAGCAAGTTGTTCCCAACTGGTTGACTTCTTGTGTAGGTTGTGAAATTAACCTACTGGGAGAAGCCATGCAGAATTTCTTTTGGGCACTTGTAATGTGTATAGGCACTTATGCTGCAGAACTAATTCCATTAATGTGTCATTTGAAAGGCTTTCTAATTTAGTAGAACATTTAGAGCAAAATTCTAATTCTTAAGGTTAATCATGAGAAAAAAAAAACGTTCTGCAGAAACGATCGGCAATTAGAGTGCACGCTCGGGAACTATAAAAAATGCGTTTGTTTAGGTGATAAGATTCATTATGTGAACCAGATCTTCAATTCAATGTATAATACTACCTCTATGGCTTCAGGGGACTGAAACAGAACTCAGAAAAGGTTATGTATTCCAGACAGAGAGCAGAGGAATCACAAATAAATATTAATAGTTGCAGTTCATACTGCAAACACACATGGGGAGGGGGGGGGCTCTACGGTGCCACACAACATCTATAGTACCTGCAAGTGCAGGATCATTGGGCGGAATCAATGTCATTTAGCGGGTACACATGTTGAGCTGGCTCAGAGTGACTGCCAATGTCGATTCATGGGTGCAGTGGTTCCATTCCTGCACTTTTGCACAACTCTTTAGTCTATGTCCAGGGCTCCAATCACTCACAAATTCAGCTCCTGATTCTGGGCCCCACCTCAACCTTTCTACACAGTCTGGCCGGGTTATAGTTAATGTAATCCTGCCATAATAATGGTGATTGGGCCACACTAGCGTTAATTTTCTGCCCATGGACTTGCCTGTCCTGTATTATGAATGGGGTATGCTCGGTTCAGGAAGCATCAGTATACCTTCTGTTCCGGCAGCATTCTGTTTTGTGACCGGACATAAAACCGCTGCAAGCTGTGGTTTTGTGTCCAGTCATTGAAACGAAACAAACCAGATTCATTACTAAAAGGCTACATGCACACGACCGTTGCCTGCCTCCGCGTCCGCTCCTCCTTGAAATTTTGCGTCCGTCAAAAAAAACGGATGACGGACCGTTTTTTTTGACGGATCCGATTTTTATGGCAGATCATTGTAAAAATGCCTATCCTTGTCCGCAAACGTGAAAAAAATAGGACATGCACTATTTTTTTGACGGAATGAAAACACGGATCACGGATGCGGAACAAAAACGGTTGACCATCCGCATTTTTTGACGGACCCATTGAAATGAATGGAGAAGCATCCTATCCGTGAAAAAAAACGGAACGGACGCGGAAACAAACTACGGTCGTGTGCATGTAGCCAAAACAAGGTAAGTCAATGGTGCCTGATCCATTTTTTTGGAATCCTGACCGGTCACCCATTGACTTACATTGTTTTTAGTGCATGATCCAGCTTGTTCTATTTGGATTTAACACAACCACATCCTAACGGAACATATGGATCCTGATGGGTTACATCAAACGGAACCATTTTGGTCCAGTTTTGAGATCTCCTGCTCGATCTCAAAACCAGAAACTGCAGGACAGATGTGAAAGTAGCCAAACCAGTCTGTCCCACAGGCTGATTTTAATTAGTGCAAGTATAAAGCTGAAGCCTCCTCTCTCTGCATTCATTGGAGGCTATTTGGCACCAGGAGAGGTAAAATACAGAGTGGGCTCAGGATGCACATGGAACCTGCATCCCCTGAATTTAATGGAGGCCAGTTGGCACTGAAAGAGGCAAATTTAGCATAGGCACCTGTCCTAAAGAGATCAACCATAATCACCATAATTCATTATGATGCTGTGAGTTTGGTCAGTATTCAGTCCTGGAAATACAGCCATCAGATGGAGCTTGTTTCCCGGACTAGATAGGCTAGTCTTAGTCTTTTGTCCCTCCCAATATAATATGGGGGGCCAACAATCCTGGACTTTAAGGCCAACTTTCTGGCAGCACAGTTGCAACAATTGGTAGGATGGGGACATGTGCATGACTTTAATCCCCTAATGAACGTCAAGATATATTTTTACGGCAGTCATTAATGGGCTTTATTCCAGGCTGCCACTCTTTTATGGTGGTTTAGAACAAGCGCTGCATGGGTCCTCCTGTGCAGCAGAGAGTCCTACTCTAATGGGCCAAATTGGCAAAAGCATTGATCTGAACCATTTAACTCTCCTTTTATCTGCCATCAGCTCCCTTCAAATGCTGCCGATGTCTGTACATGACAGCCTGGGGTCCAATGATGGCCCTACGTATATGCCCTATTAGGCCGTGCCATAGGTGCAGCCTAATAAAGTGCCTGTCAGTATTCTACTAACAGCATAGAACACTGTACTACATAAGCAGCACAATACACTATGTGAGCGTTTAAAAGATCGCAAGTCAAAGTTACCTTGTGGGAATAATAAGAGGTTAAAAAAAAAAAATATTTTAAAAATTTTCAAGTAAAAAAACACATCTTATTTTCTCAGTTTTTTCTAACCCACTGATGACGCATTCATTGGTCACATGGCCTAGGCGCAGCTCAGCCTCATAGAAGTGAATGGGGCTGAGTGCAATACCAAGCACAGCCGCTATACAATGTACAGTGCTGTGCTTGGTAAGCTGCGAGAAGGCCACGGCACATACAGGAACATTGGTGCCTTCACAAACAGCTGATCTGTGGAGGTTTTGGACCCCCACCAATCAGATACCGATGACCCATTCAGAGGAGCTGTAAAGAATGTCTAAGAATGGCTTTAGGCTAGGGCCACACATTTTCCACAGTAATGTCGCATAACATATTTTATAATGCTGGTCTAAGGTGTTGCACTGCAACATGCTGCGACTGAAACACAACAGATAGATTTTTGCGCGACTGGCATGTCGCAGTCGCAGCATGTCATAGTGCAACACTAAAGACTAGCATTATAAAATATGTTGGATGACATTACTCCAACATAAATGTGACACGACACATGTTGCAGTGTAGTTGTATCCTATATGTTAGGGTACGGCATACATAGCATATATGCAGCAAATTTTCTATTGTGGAACTGTATGCCTAAAATCTGTAGTGTTGACAGTAGGAATGAAGGGGATGAGATTTTCACAAATTGGCAAAAGCATTGATCTGAGCCATTTAACTCTCCTTTTATCTGCCATCAGCTCTCTTCAAATGCTGCCGATGTCTGTACATGGCAGCCTGGGGTCCAATGATGGCCCTACGTATATGCCTTTTAGGCCGTGCCATAGGTGCAGCCTAATAGATTGCGTGTCAGAATTCTACGTAAAAGAACACATCTTATTTTCCATTGTAAAAAAAAATTAAAACAATAAAATCCTCTCAACATACTTGGAATTTCCAGTTACGACTTGAGCTAAACAATTATTATTTGTAATTTATCTCGCACAGTAAAAAAAAAAAAAAAAGGGGGAGAATTTTTTTCTGCATATCCACCACCAAAAAAAGGAATTAAAAGTGATCAAAAAGTGTACCCCAAAATATTACCAATGAAAACTACAAATTGTCCACCAAAATCAAACCCTCACAGGGTTTACAGCTCTGTATAAAGAAAGATAAAAAACGTTATGAGTCTTGGGATGTAGTAGCGTGAAGTATCATTGTAAATGTAGTGATCCAGAGAATTACGTTTTCATGTTACTTATGACGCAAAATGAACCTTGCAAAACTTACAATGTAAAAAAGCTAGAGCGGTATTACTGTGTTTTCCATTACGCCCCAGTTAATCAATGACTATATGTACCCCAAAATCGTGCCATTAAAATCTACAACTTGTTCCACAAAAAACAAGCCCTCATACGGCTACAGCGACAGAAAAAAGTTATAGCTCTTGGAATGCGACAATCAAAAAATGAAAACATTTTATACAAGGGAAGAGCTAAATTTTAAACACAAAATGGTTTAGAACACATTTTCGCTGTTAGAGACTGCTTTTCATCATTGGTGAAACCGATTGGCTGCAGCAGTGCATGCCATCCACACATCAGTTGGAAGTAAATCGGAAAGGGACCAGATGAAGTGAGGACACAGACAGAGCATCGAGTATTATCTTTTCATTAGGCAGTTAAAAAGCCTATTTCACATAAAGTAAACAAAATGTGTCAGGGTCTACTCATGGACCAGTCTTGTATGAAGAACATATGAAGCCAGATGGTCAGTGAAAAATCAATGTTCATGTACACATACGCATTGAAAAGAATAGGTCAGGGTCCAGATAGAAAACTCACCTGTGTGAAATAAGGCTTAAAGATCACACATGTTTCTAATCTTGGTTAACTAATGATCCCTAGATGAAGCTGTTTCTCAGGCAAAACACAAGTCAGAACTTTTTGCTGCTTGCTGAGTGCGGTTAGGCATTTCATTATTCATTGAATAATAAAGTGAATTAGCAAGGTTATGTTCATACAGCGGTTAAGACCAATTTCACACAAGAGAGTTTTCTGTCCGGATGCGATACATGAGTGTCGTTTTTTTCACACATCATCTTTGTGTTCAAGGAAAATTGCAGCATGGTTTATATTGTGCATTTTTCACGCAGCGCTGGCTCCATAGAAGTGAATGGAGCTTGCATGAAAAACGGAAGGCATCTGGATGCAATGCTTTTTTCACTGATAGTTTTTAGGAGATGTTGAATGTTAGGGCTCATGCACACGAACGGTGTCCAGAGCCCTTGCTGCGGTCCGCAATGCATGGGCACTGTACAGGCATGGATCCGCGATCCACAAGGATCCATGGAACTACAAAAATAGACCATGGAACTAGGAAGCGCTCCGTAGTGCTTCCGCTCTGTGCCTCCGGTCCGCACTGCTCCACTCCGTATATTGTGGACCTGCAGTTTTTATTGATGCATGTGAAAAACACAACAAATACTGATTGCATCCACCTGGAAAAACTGAAACACTAAATGCAATCGCAGACAAAACTGATTCAACTTGCATGCAAAACCATTAGTTTTTCACTGAACAGATCTTGACACAATCCGTATCGCTTATGTGAAAGAGGCCTAAGAGATCTTTTACAAGGATTATTTGTCAAAATATCAGGGAAAAGTGTTTGTATAAATATGTGCTCCTGATAATCTGATGCCTGTGTCATTCCACTGCCATGGAAAATCTTTGTACCTGCGTAGCTGATCGTGGTGTATAAACAACGATCTGCTGCGCTGGAGGAATGATTTTCTATTGGGGCCAGTGATTGCTGAATTGTTTGCTTGTCCACATAAGGTCCTTTTAAACAGATGCTGCCAATCACAGTCAAATCGTCTGTGTAAGTGGCACACTGTATTGGGACAAGCGAGAGATTCATTATAATGCCATGAGTTCAAGTTTCAGACAAGTGAGTTGTCTTGGAGCATGATTTCCCATCCTGAACTCTGCTCCTGTAATGGGACCTGACTGCATTATAATGATTTATAATACAGTGTATCCCTGCCCGACATCATCTGTATTGAATTGTACTCACTTAATGTCATTAGTACAAATCATTACAGCAGAGGTAGAACAGAGACAAACAGCATTTTTAGGGTATGACCACACGGAACAGTCATGATCCGGTCAAGTTGTGTCCATGCTGCGGTCAATAACAGTTAGCCCGCAGCTGACTTTCATTTTTAGATATTGAAGACCGCACTATATAGTCTGTCTTCATTGTTAATGCCCGCGTGGCAACTTCAATACCACACGGCCATTAACAGTGAAGACTGCCTAAACAGTGCGGACTTCATTACTTAAATGAAAGCCAACTGTGGGCTACATGGCAGTACGGTTCTTGACTCCAACCAGACAAGACCTTGATGCAGGAAAAAAGGGCACGGTCGTGTGCATGAGTCCTTAAAGGGGTTTTCCAAGACTTTACAACTGATGACCAGTGGGGGTCCAACACCCAGAACCTCCACCAATAAGCTCTTTGAGAAGGCACTGGCGCTCACAGTAGTGCCACAGCATTCTCTCAGTTTTTTCTAACCCACTGATGACACATTCATTGGTCACGTGGCCTTGGTGCAGCTCAGCCTCATAGAAGTGAATGGGGCTGAGTGCGATACCAAGCACAGCCGCTATACAGTGTACAGTGCTGTACTTGGTAAGCTGCGAGAAGGCCACGGCACATACAGGAACATTAGCGCCTTCTCAAACAGCTGATCTGTGGAGGTTTTGGACCCCCACCAATCAGATACCGATGACCTATTCAGAGGAGCTGTAAAGACTTGGAAAATCCTTTTAACTCGGTTGTCTAAGAATAGCTTTATGCTAGGGCCACACATTTTCCGCAGTAATGTCGCATAACATATTTTATAATGCTGGTCTAAGGTGTTGCACTGCAACATGCTGCGACTGAAACACAACAGATAGATTTTTGCGTGTCGTAGTGCAACACTAAAGACTAGCATTATAAAATATGTCGAATGACATTACTTCAACATAAATGTCACGCGACACATGTTGCAGTGTAGTTGCACCCTATATGTTAGGGTACGGCATACATAGCATATATTTATTGTGGAACTGTGTGCCTAAAATCTGTAGTGTTGACAGTAGGAATGAAGGGGATGAGATTTTCACAAACCTTGTCGACACGGCAGAGAATGTCCACACTGGAATCAGCACATAATTTGACACGTGGTGAGGATTTTTAATCTGCAGTATGTCAATTCATATTGCATATATCGACTGCGGATTTTATCCTTTGCAATGCAGACAGGGAAATCAGTGTCAATCCGGCACAATATGGGTGATAACTTTCAAAGAAAACTATTTTGCTGCTGCAGAATACCGGCAGATCTTCTATGGATTTTCTACTTTGGAAAATCTGCAGAAGATTTGCCACGTGATGCTGTACCCCAACAACCAGAATTCTCTAGCGAGCTGAAAAATTACTCACAGATATTCCAAATGATCTTTTATTCTAAGGCATATGTAACCATAGTATGTAGTGAATATATGTATAAACCATCAAAAAATGTGGTGATAAGAAAGCAGGATGCACTCATACCCATATGCAGTTGTGCATTTCTATAGGGGAGCACATCCTGCACTTGTAGTCCGTTGCTAATGGCAATCACCAGCAGAAAATGCATACAATGGATGATGCCAGCAACAGACTACAAGTACCACAATGGACATCCTACATAAGATGAAATTTATGTGGATGTGGCAAGAATTCAGAACAAACACAGAACCAGAGATAGGTGCACACTGCCGTCACACTAATGTTAAAAATTGAGAGGTTAGTTCGACAAATCCTACTAGGAGGACATGTCTTAAGCCTCAGGCACCAGTGTCAAGGTCTCTCAAGTAGCCCAAGGGCCCTAACGCTCACCTACCTGCGCCATATGGGCGATATCAGGGGCCAGTGGGCAATTACAGGAGCATTAGGACGACTCACAAACATCTCCTCTGTTACCTCCAGCATGTAGCCATGCTTGCAGTGGGAGGTGTCTATGAGCCCTACCCAAGACTGACTGATATAGCCCAAAGCCTAGCAGGTGCACCCAATTGTGACCTGAAGATGAAAAACAGGCACATTTAAATTGGAGTTTATACACCTCCGTACATATATATATATATATATATATATATATAAACCATCAAAAAATGTGGTGATAAGAATGCAGGATGCACTCATACCCATATGCAGTTGTGCATTTCTATAGGGGAGCACATCCTGCACTTGTAGTCCGTTGCTAATGGCAATCACCAGCAGAAAATGCATACAATGGATGATGCCAGCAACGGAGGTGTATAAACTCCAATTTAAATGTGCCTGTTTTTCATCTTCAGGTCACAATTGGGTGCACCTGCTAGGCTTTGGGCTATATCAGTCAGTCTTGGGTAGGGCTCATACACACCTCCCACCTCCCATTGCAAGCATGGCTACATGCTGGAGGTAACAGAGGAGATGTTTGTGAGTCGTCCTAATGCTCCTGTAATTGCCCACTGGCCCCTGATATCGCCCATATGGCGCAGGTAGGTGAGTGTTAGGGCCCTTGGGCTACTTGAGAGACCTTGACGCTGGTGCCCGAGGCTTAAGACATGTCCTCCTAGTAGAATTTGTCGAACTAACCTCTCAATTTTTAACATCAGTGTGAGGGTTTAGTGTGACGGCAGTGTGCACCTATCTCTGGTTCTGTGTTTGTTCTGAATTCTTGCCACATCCACATAAATTTCATCTTATGTAGGATGTCCATTGTGGTACTTGTAGTCCGTTGCTGGCATCATCCATTGTATGCATTTTCTGCTGGTGATTGCCATTAGCAACGGACTACAAGTGCAGGATGTGCTCCCCTATAGAAATGCACAACTGCATATGTGTATGAGTGCATCCTGCTTTCTTATCACCACATTTTTGATGGTTTATATATATATATATATATATATATATATATATATCGGAGGTGTATAAACTCCAATTTAAATGTGCCTGTTTTTCATCTTCAGGTCACAATTGGGTGCACCTGCTAGGCTTTGGGCTATATCAGTTAGTCTTGGGTAGGGCTCATAGACACCTCCCACCTCCCATTGCAAGCATGGCTACATGCTGGAGGTAACAGAGGAGATGTTTGTGAGTCGTCCTAATGCTCCTGTAATTGCCCACTGGCCCCTGATATCGCCCATATGGCGCAGGTAGGTGAGTGTTAGGGCCCTTGGGCTACTTGAGAGACCTTGACGCTGGTGCCCGAGGCTTAAGACATGTCCTCCTAGTAGGATTTGTCGAACTAACCTCTCAATTTTTAACATCAGTGTGAGGGTTTAGTGTGACGGCAGTGTGCACCTATCTCTGGTTCTGTGTTTGTAGTGAATATATGAAATCATTTAGTCAGATGTTACAGTGACAACATAGGAAGGAACAGTCATCTACAATATGTTTTGTAAAGCTTTGTGAGACGCAGTAAATCCTCCCTCTGTTCTCTTTATTACATATTCCACATTGATTGTAAATGTCTTTATGTTTGTGTGTTTGGTGTGCTGTCTTGTCTCTTCTCTTTGATAGCATTAGACAAGACAGCTGTGTCATGTGCGAGAGGTCTACTGCCTGGAGATATTCTGAACATTCTGTTTAACCCCCTGCCTCCTATGCTCACAGGTCACTGACTAGTAATATACCAATAAATCCTCCCTAATAGCCAACATTTACTAATCTACTAATTTACTAAGCCTAATATTTGGACAGAGTACGCAAAGTCAGACAGTCTAAAAATGCACCCCATTTCTCATAATGGCTGATGTTGAATGATAAATCTGGTGCATCTTTAGACTGTCTAGTTTATTTCATACCACATATTTGTTGTACTTTGTATAAGGCTACTTTCATAAAAGCGTTAAGTTTGTCCGGCATGCTGATCTGGCAGGGGAACAGCCTGCCGTATCCATACTAACGCTTGCACAAGTGTGCTGCCACAAGTCCAGCCCGGACCCATTCACTATAATGGCAGCATGCTACAGTACTCGTCCGGCCGCCTCTCGGCATGTTTGCCGTGCTGCGGCCGCATCTCCCGTCCGTCGCCCTTTATAGATGAACACTAGTGTGAAAGTAGCCCAAGTTGTATATTTGTTGCTTATATGTTGTATATTTGCTGGCTTAGTTTATGCCAAATGTGTCTACATGCCCTGAAAATATGTCCCAATGCACCACAATTGTCATCATTCTGTCTCTGCATCAAAATTCTTCCAGGAATAGTGCTTTCACAGATAGTTTTTGGGGGCGTTTTTCTACAATTTTGAAGTATGTCTTTTTGCCTTTGTGTTTTTGCAGCATATTTCGCTGGAAAAATACCAGCTCCAGATGTTACTTGCTCATTAGGCTTCTTTCACACATTAGTAAATCACGGGCATGTGCTGTTCATGTTCTCCATGTACATAGGCTGTGGGTTTTCACAGATCTTGGATATGATGGCTGATATAAGAAGAATATTCAATCCAACATTTTATTTTGGCTGGTTAAGGGACTGCTCATCATATATTTATGGTAGTCCAGGTCTCTAAAGCCTGCGCCATAGTAGATTTACAGTTCTGACTTTATCCAGCTGCCTGAGCATTCAGGCAGCTGAATCTCCCCCACTATCAGTGACTGCCTCGATTCTGCAGAAAAAACAGAAATGTTTTTCACTGCTTCTGTGTTTTTTGTTTTGACATACACAGCTCTCAGTAAACACTATAGAATACTGGTGCCTATATATAATTTTTTTTTACTACACTGAGCTCCCTTGGTGTTTTTCCAACTGAGATTTAAAATGGATTTCTGGAGGTTTGTACCATTTAGTTTACACAACATGCCTACCACTCTGAAGGTGCAAATCATTTTTTATTTGTTCACCCTCTAAAAGACAACAAAAAAGACAACTTATTGCTGCAATTACATAGTCAAGCAGCTTTAGGTATGTCTGTATAAGCTTAACACATATAGACACTGGAGTTTTTGCCCATTTTCTCAGGAAGAACTGCTCCAACTCCTTCAAGTTAGATGGGTAGTAATGGTGTACAGCAGCATCACAGGTAGCTATGATCCTGTGAGATTGGGTGACGAGCCGAGTTTGGTCCAGGAGATGTGGCTGTCTGCCAAACCATTGTTTCTAGAACGCACACATGGCTACCTGAAAGGGTAGTGCAGCATGAGTGTAGGGGGAGGAGAGCACAGACAGAATCTGTAGGGGGTATCGGAGATCTGGCTGCTACCCGGCAAATATTCCAGGATTAGGTCAGACAAAAACAGACCGAAATGTGGAGTGGGGAGATAATTATTTCCCCCCATGTTAAATAGTAAAAAACTGTGTGTTTTTTCTGCTGTAAATGAAGACAGAATACTATCGCAACTCCAAGCTGCATTAGATTACTGTTTAGGCAGTCAGAAGATTTGTCTAATCTATGATGAGGCCTCAACCTCGTCATAAATTAGGCATATCCTCTGGCAGTGCAGGGGATATCATAGACTGGTGTAAAATACTGGTCTATGATAAATTCCCCCCTTTGTCTTTATTCTTAGTGTGAGACTGTGACAGTTCTAATAACTTTTCATTTCTGTATCTTGTATCTTAGACTTGGAAACATAGGTGGTTCTTGACACATTACATTACCTTTCTATAGGGAAGGATAGAACCAGAAAAAAAAAAATCAGACAATACATTTTGCAAATGGGGCATGGAAGCAGCTTATACTTTTACAGTGATGTATGTCCTCATAAAACTCTGGAAGGAGAATAGGCTTAGGTGACAGAGGCAGTATTTATGAAATTATTACGTTTAAAAAGATAGGAGCTTTCAAACCATGGAATCCAAAAGCAGCTAAAATCTAACTGTTATTGTCTCAATGGATTAACCCTATGCAGCAAAATTACTAACACATCCTGGTCTAGGAAAGATTGTTGACCCCACCACAAAGATTAATAACAACACAAAGGGTTGCAATAATAAAAGAACATATCATAGGGGGCAAACAGCCTCCGGATAGGCCACCAATATCAAATCAGTGGGGGTCAGACTCCCGGCACCCCTGCCGATCAGATATGTGAAGAGAACACAGTGCTCTTACAAGCACTGATTTCACTGTTTACTTGCTTGCTGTCCACATCGCAGCAGTGAGCAGGTGTAATTACAGCTTCTCCGTCCCCATTCCCCTCAATAGAAAGGAGAAGTTACTGTCTGCTCCTTTCAACTGAAATGATTGGGACAGAGCAGCTGCAATTACACCTTCTTGCCATTGTGATGTGGAAAGTGGAACAGTAAAGAGAAATGAGTGCTTGTATGAGCACTGTGTTCTCTTCAAACAACTGATCGGCAGGGGTGCCCGGAGTCGGACACCAGCCGATCTGATATTCATGACATATCCCTAGTAAAGGTCATCAATATAGGAAACAAGACAAACCCTTTAAGAGTAGGTTCACATCCAATACTACAGTCTGAATATTCCAAGCTCCAGATACAGGGATTTACCCACAATAAGAACAGGTGCACCAGAGGAGAGGAACCATTTCTTGTTCCTTACAGTCTCTACCTAATTGTTAAGTTACCTATGACAAATACTTATACAGCAGACATTACTTTTACAGTAGCTCATTAGCCAAATTGTTTTAATTTACATTTATTATAAATTTCTTCATATCTGGGAACCAGCAAGCAGAGGCATCAGAGTGAGGTTTATTTTCTCCTCTGCATGAGGCATTTATCCCGGAACAGCACATTGCAAACTACTGTATGTAAAAAATATACATTTATATTACATTTATACAGTACAGCAGGATTACTAGATGTAAACTGATTCAATTGCAGGTGTGCATCAGCTGCAAAGGTACAATCATGAAGATTTTCTTTGTATGTCTGATTCATTTGAATGAATTACTGAAAAAGCAGTAGAAGATCTGAAGTTTGTAATGTACAGTATTTGCACCCAAAATGCATTATAATTGCAAATTTAATAAGTAAATGCTATGATTCCTGCATATAACCAGTGGTGCTTTTATAAGCAACAGTGCCAAGATTCTCCTTACTTAGATTTTGTTAATTCTTTCACCATTAAGTGCACAGCATACCCGCCTATTTTGTTGATTCTTTTACCATTAAATAGCAGGAAAGGAAAAGATGTCCAGCTCCAAAAATAGTGGTAGAAAAATCTTGTATCTTTATTCTGCGGTAATAAAAACTTCCATACAGAATGCTAAAGTCAGCATGTTTCAGACCATCACATATTCAAGGTCCTTCCTCATGACATATCAAACCCCAAATGGATTGCTGCTTACGTGCTCCCCACATACCTGGCTCCATAATCATGGGACCAGTGGGAGCACACAATGACCAATCACTGTACCAACCCATCTTACAAAAATCACCAACATGCAAAAAGACATTACTTTTAAAAGTCATTCAGATATGGCATGCACAATGCACACATCCCACTTAAAAAAAATGAATGTATAGAAAAACAATGGCAAGGTTCACTAATATTGCAGAATCAGATTGTGTCTTTTGTTTAGACCATCTGGTTGGCAGGAATCAAGCTGGAAAATCCAGAAAGCTTCTCTGTTTAGAAGTTTCCTTCTGTAGTCACCTCCTCTGATAGGATTTTTAACTCTTTCAATCCCTTGTGCTACTAGTCCTGATGTATCTCCCCCATGTACTAACGCAACACAGCCCCTGTTGGATCGTCAGCATCAGATAGTCTGTCCATGCTATAGCACTTCATCCCATGACATCAGCCCTGCTGTACTACAGAACACCTCTGACTGGCCGTCCATTGTCTCTAACATGTCCTTTACCTTCAAAACATCAAAAAAAACTCATTGCTACCCTCATCCATTTCCGTCTTAAATACTGTAACTCACTGTTTATTGGTCTCCCCATTCACTAAATTTGCAGTTTTCCAAACAAATCTGAATGCAGCTGCCATACAGTATAAGTTTCAATTTAAACTGCTCATTTTCATTCACAAAGCTCTCCACAGTGCTGCACCCCCTTTTATCTCCGCACTCATCTCTGTCCACCACCCTACCCATGCTCTACGCTATGCAAATGATCTAAGACTAACATCCACCATAACTCAAATCTCTGACTCCCATCTCCGAAACTGTACCAGTTCTCTGGAATGCCGTACCCCAGACAATTAGGTTAATTCCCAACTCCTACCATTTTAGGTGCTCCCTAAAAACACATCTTGTTAGGTTGGATTATCACATTCCCTAATCTAACTCTTCTCCATTCGCCCCCACTCACCCCCAATCTCATTCTTCAGAGCCAGATCATCATCCATTAGTATCCACCACACCCCAGGCACTCAGAAGCACTACAAATATTGACTGGCTCACGCAGCTTTATATGTACTCTCCTAATCTGTTAAAATGGACTTTTGTACATAACAGGTATGTTCTTACCTTTTGTGTCACCCCAATCTCCTAATTGATTGAGTGCAGGCCCTTTTTTGTTTGAACCCTCTGATTGTAAAACACATGCAGAATATGCCTGAGCTATATAAATAAAAATGATGATGATTGTATGGCAGATACCCAGAACATAAAGTGAAATACTGAAGATTTAAAATGTGAGCTGCAAATTATGCGCATATATTGCCGCGGATAAATTCCACAGCGTGTGGATGAGATTTGTTAAAATTTCATCCATTTCACTGCTACTGTAAATGCTGTGACTATTCTGCACACAATTCCACTGAGTCCACAGAGTTTCCGCTTTGTGTGACCGTACCATTATATTTGCTTTTGTCCGGTGTAAAGTAGACTTTAGGCCAAGTAGACCACTCCAAGAGCATTTTCATGGATAAAAAGTTTGCCATCAGCGGCAAATTTCTAGGCACACTGGCTACCTGGCTGTTGAGATGCATCCAGCCTTAGGCTACTTTCAAATTAGCGTTTTCAATTCAAAAGAAAACACTTCAGTCTTGTCCTCATTCATTCAATGGGGACAAAACTGAACTGAACAAAACGGAATGCACCAAAATGCATTCCGTTCCATTTGGTTGCGTCCCCATCGAGGACAGAAAAATGCTGCAAGCAGCGTTTTTCTGTCCGCGATGTGGTGCGGAGCAAGACAGATCTGCCCTGACACACAATTTCAGTCAATGGGGTGGATCCGTTTTCTCTGACACAACAGAAAACGGATCCGACCCTCATTGACTTTCAATGGTGTTCAAGACGGATCCGTCATGGCTATAGACGACATAATACAACCGGATCCGTTCATGACGGATGCATACGATTGTATTATTGTAGCGGAAGCATTTTTGCAGATCCATGATGGATCCACAAAAAACGCTATTGTGAAAGTAGCCTCAGTCTAACCATAGCACTTTTTATGTATTGGATTTTACTCATTGGCATATCACAATAAATACTGTATAAAAAGTACAGACAATGGCAATATGGTGAAGTCATACTATGTGACTGGATAGGAAGAGGCGATATCATATGCCAGTTATCGAGTCTCTCCGATATCACATGTATATCCAAGGAATTCTTAGATGGGTAGCTTACTCTTTAAAGCAAGGAAAATGTTCTCTCTGAAGTTTAAACATCCACCGCAGAATCAATATGGTAAATAAAAGTTGTGTGCATCATGAATGTTTGATAAATTCTTCCCTCTGGGGTTTTTTTTCCCTTGCAAGAGTCTTTTTTTTATTGTGCACATAAATATTGCATAGGTAATGTGGTTTTTAAGGTTTTAACTATCAGGGAGAAAGTGATAATAGATTTTACTGTGCAGCTGTATCCACGTAAAGGTAAACACACACACATACCTCCAAACCTGAAGTGAATAAAACATAGATAAGAATATCAAATTATAGCATTCGGATTTACCATATTCATGGGCAATAAAAACTATGCCATCAAGATCATTCATTTAAAAGGCTTCCCAAGTTGTGTAAACAGCATTTCATATTAGAAAATTATATTGCGATTTCTGAACTTAAAGTCCTCATTGATGCCCTTAAAAGAAACTTTCTATACTTTATACATATCAAGCTATACTGTACATTTAAAAATAATAATAATCCACAGTCCTATCACTTGAAGGTGCCTAGATTGCTTCCCTCTTTGCTTTAGTTGAGCTGTTGCCCCTAGAGTCATTTTTGTAATAAACAAGTTTAAATAGAGCTCTTTGTGTCTTAAGACTTTAAATGGGCAGATTTACTGCACAGTAAGTGCATACTATGTGTACCTTTGTACATCTCCTAAATGTGAGATGTTCAGAAAGGGTGCATGAGGTGAGCTTTATTTGGGGATTTCTACGAGTAAAGCCCATTGAGCATTATAGTCCCAAATGTAGGTGCTGTTGGCTTATAGAAATCTCCCAGTGAAGCTGAGGGGCCATAGACCTTGTTAAGGTGCCATAGCCATTTGGTTCTAGAGACTTGTTCAGTCTTGGTCGCTGACCCTCATAATAATACTGTATCTTCTGAAATGTATTAATGACATATAAATGGATGTATGAAGTATAAAGCTGACCGTACTCATTCAATTAATGACAAGCAAACCTACCAATTTCAACAGGACTGGCTGTACATCTAATGTGTATGGGGGCCAACTGACTTTTCCCCGACATCTGTTTTCTGTATAGATCATTCAATTGCGTGCATGCTGAGTGTGAATATGTATTCGGAGAAGGGTCGGGAAAGATAGCCATCAGTCAAACAAGTGTTCGACCAACACCTATCCAAAATTTATGGGAAGCCTTAGGGTTAGTATTCATTCCCTTTAAATAACATGTTACTTGTTAGATGAGAAATATAGCCATTAAATTCAATTTAAAGGGGTTATCTCATCTCACTGTTACTAAGGCTAGATGAGACAACCTCACGGCCGGGAAACAGCAGAGTGCTCCGACGCTCTACTGTTTCAGTAACTCTCATTTCCGTGCATGACAGCTACTGAAACAGCGTAGCACAGCAAGCTATGCTGTTCCCCTTAGCAATATACTGTTTGAGTAGTCCTTATGCATGGCAATGAGAGCTACTGAAACAGAAGAGTGCCAGAGCACTCTGCTGTTTCCCGGGAGGGAGGTGGTGTGTCTGTGTGTCTGATCTCACCTTAGTAACGGCGAGATAAGACAACCCTTTTAAAAGACTGTCTAATCTGAACAACTCTATTCAAATTCAATGTCTCCTATAGGTAAGTTGATTGAGAAAGCTTACACTGCTAGATCCAAACCACTACAAACCCCTCTCACTGCAGAGATCACAAAGTTATTGTTCATTTTACCTTAAATCGTTATATGGAGTCCATTGTAATCAGATGGTAGCTATTGATTTTATTGGAATCAGAGGCTCGGTTTTGGTCATTAGAAGGACACCCACATTATGAGATCTACTACACACAAGTCTTAAGCAGACATTTAAAACAAGTTTTAGGAATCAAAATTTGAAGTGTTTGGTTTTCGCCCAGGCAAAAAACGTCTGAAATCCGTTTCTCTGCACCAATTGAATAATATAGAAAGCGGTGAAATATCATCTGCCATCTAAATGTTCAAGCCCTGGCGAGACAAACAGTACACAGTGTAGGGATAGAATGGACTGGAATCAGGTTGCAGTCTCAATCAGGTCTGCTAGTTAAGCATAGATTACAATGTGGATACTTCTCACTGTATGCATACATTAGTATTATATGTGTGCAAGTTGAGGATGAATGCCAAAGAGCAGAAGACATTGTATGGACCATACTGAGATTCTCATCTCTCAAGGGTCATATGAGAGGCAACAGAAACATAGCGGAATTATACAGTATTTATATAAGAATAATTGGAAGAAAGGATAAAAATGTATAGAAAACTATCCTGCACTATACTATACTTGTAGGGAACCTGTGATTCCATAGGAGGGAAAATCAACCAATATTTTAAATGTTATTTTAAAATAGCACAATATCTATGAAATGCTGCTTACATCAACTCTAGTATCTAGAAAATATTTCAGTCTCCTCTGATATATTATGTAATTACAGTTTAATAACACAGAGTCTCCCACCCTTCCCATCAGAAGTGGTCAACATAACGCAATTTCAAACGCTGGTGAGAAAACTGTTCTGTTCTAATCCATTTCACCATGGTAATTGTAGACCTCTACTGCCAGTTCACCAATAAGAACTCTTACTTGAAAGGTTATGGCAAACCTCATAAAACAGCAATTTAATTAAAAGTTTCCATTAACGAGCTTCGGCTACTAAGCAAAAAGTCCCCTTTTTATATGAACTTTAAATTATGTCCAAAGCATCAATGTGTCGATGTAGCAGATGTCCGTGAACGCTAGTCTTTTACAGTTACAAAAACCAATGAAACATTAATTAATGATACTGCATTTCAAAGGCTGTAGTCAATTTAGAAGAGTGCTCTTTTCAGGTATCAGGTGAGGAATACTAGGTGACACCTGGGAGCAGGTGCTGCGTGCAAACCCCAAACAAAACACAGTTTTAAAGCATGCTTTGTGGAATTTCAAAGACACCTGAAATTGTTCCAGCAGATGGAGGACCATGGAAGCTATTGTTGCATGATAAATCTTGGCTACACTTATAGAAACATTAAATACATCAACACTCACCGCCATTACAAAGCATGACAGATGAATCCATCTTATTGCATCTTTTATTTATTTAGGTGATATTCTTTGTAATCCTAGAACCAAATGCAGCTACTGTCTATTGTAGTTAATATTTTCTCAGCATTTTTTTCAGCAGGGGATATATTTCACCCAGACAAAACTCATGAATGTTAGATGTTCTGCTGTAGGTTGCTTTGGTTGGTTATTAAAGGGGTTATCCCATGAAAAGTATCACTAGACAATGAATAGGGCATTCCAAAGGATGAAGTATTATTGCAGTATACATGTAATAAAAATGTTAATAGGTTCTTTATGTACATTACATTTTCCTCTCTTGCAGCGCCCCCTGTTGTTTCTCCTATGGCTGAAATTATGTTCCATCTTCTTCTACAGCTCCCTTCCTACTCTTACGGCTGACATTGAGTTCTCAAAGTGAAGCAGGTGAAATGGCCCAGATACCTTTCATTCATTCTTACTTCTAAATTCAAAGAAATATATGGTTATATTTTCCTTTATACAGTTGAGAAGGGAAATTGAGAGGGGGTATATTTATTAGTGTAATCACTGGGGCTGTGTGTGAGGGACTAACTTCTATGAAGGGGAGGGAGCGGTTAACAAGAGCAGACTGCAGTGCACTCCAGTCCTTTATGGTTATACAGGATGTGCTACTGCCCGCCCACAGAAAGGGAAGAGATATGAGCTGGAAATAGGTCAGTTAAAAAAGTGGAAAGTGAGAAAATTACCCTTTTTTGCATTGATAAAAAAATTTGTAAAATAATGATGTGCATGAGTCCAAACATATTTCTTAATTTGTGGGATCACCACTTAAACAAGAAACAGGGAACTATAGATAAATGCATGAAAATAGGCATAAAAGTAAACTCAAAACACATAGGGGGTAATTTTTTCATTAGATATACATCAATTTTGCTAACATTTTCTCTATTGATAGAAAATATATACTCATTGACAGAAAAATAACACACCCAGATCGAAATGTCAGATTGCTGCAAAACTCAGCATTCACTTATGTCTCAGGCAGAAATATAAAAGGTTACAGGTATGGTCCGATTAGACATTGGCTCTTGACATAAAATATCATAAAACTGTGTTTCCCGCTGCCCTACTTTTCGATAGTGTATCTCTTGGTGAGATATCACTGACTGCTAGACATGCCTCTATGAGTGACAGACTCTGAAAGAGGGCACATCATTGGACTGAGAGAAGCACGATGGTGGTTTTGACAAACTAGGCTGTTCTGATCTAGCTGTTAAGAGATGTTGGGTGCAGTGGTTACGTGAGGGCATACATACATACACAGCAAGGAGCTCAGACAGACCACGAGTAGAGAGGATGGTCCGATCCACCAACAAGCAAGAGCAGCAGCCACAATTTCGTTATCCACAATCCAGATTCAGGTGCCACCTTCATTACACACCCTTGCCTCTGTCCTGCACTTTTTTAGGACCAGCTGGGATGCCAGTTTTGCAACCTACTATTGTGAACGATCTACAGGCCCAGTTCCAATATCTGTGGGTAAATGAGCTGCAGGATACCATACGAAACCTGTATGCCTCCATGCCTAATTGTATCTAATCTTGCATTTGAATTAAAGGTGGCCCAACAGGGCACTAGAGCCTCCTTTTAACATTCACACATATACAGTTTCATTCAATTCCAATTTTTTCTTGATGCCTTGTGTTTGTCAATTAGTGTACTATTATATCAAACTTTTTGAGATCTTGATAATGTATACTGAAGTTATATTCCCAGGCTCTTTCGTACCACTGTGTCAAATGTAACAATAACCATTATCAAGACAAGTTCTTCAGGTCCAATCTCAGGGTACAGCCAAAGTGGACAGTTCTGATGATGCTGTGAACCATAGCAGCACACAACCATTGCAGCTTTCTAATAAAATTTTAAGTGGATTCTTTAGTTTGCAGAGAAACCAGTGTTTCATCCACAAAATGCAGGTGGACACTTATTTCCCTGCAGACATAACCATCCACCTATATTGAGAACTGCAGCTCTCACTTAAAGTGAACCTGTTACCAGGATCTGGAATATTATCTTCAATAATACATGAGTAGTAGGGATGAACAAATCGACTTCGGATGAAGCATCCGAAGTCGATTTGCATAAAACTTTGTTTGAGTACTGGTATTGAAACCGAACCAGAGTTCGGGGAAAGGTTTTTAACAGTAGAAATAAAAATTTTTAAGTCATTACCTGAAGTCAATAGATTCTAATACTGTAAGGAGCGCTCGCTTCGTACAGTATTCTAATGAAGTTTTATGCGAATCGAATGTTTCATCCAAAGTCGATTCGCTCATCCCTAATGAGTAGTACTGCATATAAGGAGTCCAGATCACTATTTTTTAGTTTCTTACTAACCCCCCCCCGTTCCCCAGCTGTCAGTGCTCAGAGCTGCTGTGAAATACATTGTCAGGACTGCCATGCATGCACCCATGAGTCCTCTCCATTATGTTAGGACAGTACAGCAGTCTGGAGTGTGTATTCCAGCAATGCTTTGAGTGCCAACAGCAGGGGAACGGTAGCAGTAGGAAAATAAAAAAAAATAGTGATCTGGACTACTCATGTATTACTATAGCTAATAGACCAGAATTTTGGTGACAGATTCCCTTTAATAGTTGAAGTCAATCTTGTAGCATTACAATAAGGGTATGGCCATACGTTTAGGTTTCCTGATGCAGTTTCAGATTCGAAAACCAGGAGTGAGTTCAAAAAAAGAAAGTTGTCTCTGTCCTTTATACTTTCTCTCCTTGATTTTGGCTTCCAAAACTGCATCAGGAAACCTGACCAAAGTCTTTGGTATTGCAATAACCTAAAATGAGGACTGGTGAGGTTGTGAGAGGAAATATATCCAGCATTTCAGTGAGCATCATTCACAGAGGCACTGAGTTCGATTTTCCATTTTAGGGGATTTTCACACAAGACAGATTTGTAGCAGAAATTTCGGCAACTGAAAATCAGCTCCATTCGTCTGAATGGTGTTGTTTTGGCAGGAAACAAATGGATTCCCAAAAGCTCCATTCAGATGAAAGGGACAGTTACAGAAATTTCTGCAATAAATCTGCCACGGATTATCCCTCTAACATCATCATATGCCTTCCAGCTCTTTGCCTTATCTCAAAACTTTTTGTCCCTGTTCAACAGGATTGTTCTTGGCAACCCAATCATGCATGAATACACGGTCATAATAATGTCCAAAAACTAAAGATGTACCTTGAACTTTATGGCAGGGTATGTCCACATGTACTTGAAAATATACAAAAAAAGAATTAACATTGAAATTCATACCTCAGGTCAATTTCTGCAAAGATTTTTTTTATGACATTTGTTAAAATGTGTTCTACTTCAGACATTCCACCTGGGAATGCTGACAGAAAACCTGCAGGATACCCTTAGAAGTATGAACATACCCTTAGAAGTAATCTGTGTGCATTGTGGCATCCAGAGTTGCTGATCTTATGGTAACATGTTCCTGTGTTACCATAACTGCTCTCCTAGAACTTACCTTTACATTGCTCACTTGTTGCTAACCCAGGCTTGTACATTTCCATTGATGAGCTGGACAGTTTTATTATTATGTTGTCCCTTTAAAATAGGCAACCATCATCTACTGATTTCTGCATAATGGCTGTGAGAGCCTACAATATTCATACTCACAGCTACAACTTTATTGGCACTTAGATAGGCTGCAAATATCTTCATAGACTTTCAGGATAATTTAGAGTTTCAAATGTATAATAGTAGATACTATTCTTTAACAGGACATTTTGAGCACAAAGGACAAGATGTTGGGAGGCAGCCAGAAGAATATTAAGTATTGTTTACTCAAGTATATTTGAATGAAGTAGATAAATGACACTTGCACCTACATATATCAATTTCTAAAGAAAATAATAGACTTAGTCTTAAAACGTTGGAAGACTTGCTCAAGCTTGTGGTACTCAAGTATTCCCTCAGATATTTTTCAGTAAAAAAAAGAACAAATAGCAGTTATCCAGTAGGAGTGTAATGTATTACACATGCCAGATGCTATCCTCAGCATATAGGTTATGCTCACCTTTAATGGCTGTGCTTCAAATACAGACGAATGTTAACAGCACGTTGATGAAGGTAATTAGGCTACTTTATTACACACCGACTCGTTATTATTGACTGCATGCAACTCTTGAATTTTAGCTTGTGCTGGGGTTACACAGAGACGCCTTCCAATGCAATATCTGTAACAGCAACTGAAACGCATCAGTGGCATTGCAATGAAAAGCTGTGAGTTGGAAGTAGATTCATGAGTTTCATGTATATGTCTTGTAACAAGTATTAATAAAAATAAAAGTGTACGAATATGTGTCTGTAGCTCCATCCAGATAACTTTTGTAGCACATCTCAAAAAGTGCACGTATTGTGTGACTGATGAAGTATAAAAGAAATGCATATACTTAAGAGAAAGTCATAGATGTGTACAACTTTCATGCACTAAAATATCCAGCATGGCACAGTTCATATTTGGCATCCTGATTCAGCTTTTATACGCAATCTTAAAACTATGAAAGGATGAACAAAGTTTTTCCACAAAGTTTTAACTTTCGATTCTCCACTAAACTGCAAGTAAAACCATCAAAATGAGTCAACTGTGCCTATGCAGGCACCTTAAGACTCACGGCACTTACAACTAACACATATCTTCATTTGCATAAATGCATTTCTTTTGTTTGGTTCCACAAGAGATTCAATTTGGAATATGCATCTGCCACACAACAGGGGCAGCTGACATCCATTCTGTAGCACACATTTCTCATATTCGGAACTTCTGTTTATTATGTGAACATACAGTGCTACAATGCATTGTTATGGAGATATCATTAGCATAACTCCTAGGTTTTACTTCAGTCTAGACTTGTTATCTAGACCGAGCCGTATTTTCAGTCACACACTGAATGGATGTCTGCAAGATCTGTGAAAGATTCAACACAAAAATACTACTTTGATTCAATAGTTACACTACCCTTAAAATTAACCCTTCCAGTTCCCAGCCCATTTGCACCTTTCTGAAAGCCTAATTTTGAACATCTCACATGTGTCACATTATGTGGTAAGAACTGTGGAATGCTTACCATTCTACTTCATGTTAGTGGTACATTTGAGTCAGTATGTTTTACCTTCATGTATAATATAAAAAATGCTAATTTTTACACAGACAATTTGGACAAATTCACAATTTTCTGAATTTGAATTTCTCTGCTTTTAAGACAGATATTATAAAATATTATTCACTATGTGTCTACTTTTTGTTGCCATCATTTTTTAGAGTGTTAGAAGGCTTACAATTCTAGGAGCAATTTTTCACATTTTTTCAAAACCATTTTTTTTTTAACGACCAATTCATATCTGAAGTGATTTTGAGGGGCTTAAGTTATAGAAACCACCCATAAATGATCCAATTTTAGAAACTACATTCGGGCTCTGACTCCTTCATAAATGGCCAATAATTTAGTAATAACAAATTGACTGTAGTAAAATGGTAACATCAGGCTTTTTCTTACTATCATCTAAGAAATCATGCTACTTAGATAAAACTTAAACCATATTTATCGAAATAAAATGTTTGAAATTTCTTACATTTTCTAAATTCCTGTAAGTAAATATGCAACTATGCATAATTAATAACTGGAAAATGTTGTTATACACTTAATAATTATAAGACATTGATGAAAATGTATACCCTGGAAATGCAGAGAATCATGTGAAAGTCTAAATGGAAATAAAAGAAACATGTAAAATGTGGAGGTTGCCTGGGAATGAATAACTTTTCAGAGATCGCTACAACCAGCCTCCGCAATGAAAAGATTCATACCTACCTGCTACTCGCAGCTCCGGTCCTGTGCAATGGATCCCATGTATCTATCTTTCAGTCCGTGGCTTGTTTACTTCCTCTTTGGCATGGGCATATTCCACAATTGACGAACCGAAAGATAGACACACGTGAGCTGGCACACAGGACCAGAGCAACAGGGAGTAGCCAAGTATGATTTTTTCTTTTCATAGCAAAGGGAGGCTGTGGTCCCCTGTTAAAAGTTATTTATTCCCAGATAATACCTTTAATGCTGTCTTCCTGTTCTGTATAGCAGATCTGAGATGACTGCAGGCCTGCCCAGGAGTGAACTTCCTCCTCCGGTATTTAGAAGAGGAACTTACTAATGAACATTTACAGCAAACTCTACGGCATTGTAACTAAAGACCATGGAGAAGCATGAAAATATAATTCGGGACATGAGAGAACATAAGACAGAGGAGAACGGACACTATGACCACTAGAACACCCTGCTTGTCACAGATTATAGTATAAGGACAGGAGAGAACACAGGAGGGGTGAGAACTGGTTATCTATCATCACTAGAACACACTGCTTATCACTGTTCATAGTATAAGGGCAGGAGAGAACACAGGAGAGGTGAGAACTGATTATCTATCACCACTAGAATCTCCTGCTTATCACTGATTATAGTATAAGGGCAGGAGAGAACACAGGAGAGGTGAGAACTGATTATCTATCATCACTAGAACACCCTGCATATCACAGATTATAGAATAAGGACATGAGAGAACACAGGAGGGGTGAGAACTGGTTAGGTTATCTATCATCACTAGAACACACTGCTTATCACTGTTTATAGTGTAAGGGCAGGGGAGTACACAGTAGAGGTGAGAACTGATTATCTATCATCACTAGAACACCCTGCATATCACAGATTATAGTATAAGGACAGGAGAGAACACAGGAGAGGTAAGCACTGAATATCTATCACCACTAGAACACCCTGCTTATCACTGATTATAGTATAAGGACAGAAGAGAACACAGGAGAGGTGAGGACTGATTATCTATCATCACCAGAAAACCCTGCTTATCACTGATTATAGTATAAGGACAGGAGAGAACACAGGAGAGATAAGGACTGATTATCTATCATCACTAGAACACCCTGCTTATCACTGTTTATAGTATAAGGACAGGAGAGAACACAGGAGAGATAAGGACTGACTATCTATCATCACTAGAACATCCTGCTTATCACTGATTATAGTATAAGGGCAGGAGAGAACACAGGAAAGGTGAGAACTGATTATCTATCATCACTAGAACACCCTGCTTATCACTGATTATAGTATAAGGGCAGGGGAGAACACAGGAGAGATGATAACTGATTATCTATCACCACTAGAACACCCTGCTTATCACTGATTATAGTATAAGGACAGGAGAGAACACAGGAGAGGTGAACACTGATTTTCTATCATTACTACGGTAAGAGCAGTGAGACTATGGAACTCTCTGCCTGAGGAGGTGGTGATGGGGAGTTCACTGAAATAGTTCAAGAGGGGCCTGGATGTATTTCTGGAGTATAATAATATTACAAACTATAGCTACTAGAGATGGGTCATTGATCCAGGGAGTTATTCTGATTGCCTGATTAGAGTCGGGAAGGAATTTTTTCCCCTTAAGTAGGGAAAATTGGCTTTTACCCCACAGGACTGCCTTCCTCTGGATAAACTTGCAGGATAACAGGCCAAGCTGGATGGAAAAATGTCATTTTTTGGGCCTTATATACTATGTTACTAGAACACCCTGCTTATCACGGATTATAATATAAGAACACAGGAGAGAACACAGTAAAGGTGAGAACTGATTATCTATCACTACTAGAATACCCTGCTTATCACTGATTATAGTATAAGGACAGAAGAGAACACAGGAGAGGGGAGAACTGATTATCTATCACCATTAGAACACCCTGCATGTCATTGTTTATAGTATAAGAACAGGGGAGAACTGATTATCTATCACCACTAGAACACCCCACTTCTCACCGATTATAGTATAAGGACAGTGGAGAACACAGGAGAGGGGAGAACTGATTTTCTATCACTACTAGAACACCCTGCTTATCACTGATTATAGTATAAGGACAGTAGAGAACAGAGGAGGTGAGAACTCATTATCTAATCACCACTAGAACAATCTGCTTATCACTGATTATAATATAAGACGACAGGAAACATGAGAACTGATTATCCATCACTACTAGAACACACTGCTTATCACTGTTTATAGTATAAGGACAGGAGAGAACACAGGAGAGGTGAGAACGGATTATCATCACTAGAACATCCTGCTTATCACTGATTATAGCATAAGGACAGGAGAGAACACAGGAGAGGTGAGAACTGATTATCTATCACCACTAGAACACCCTGCTTTTCACTGATTACAGTATACGGACAGGAGAGAACACAGGAGAGGTGACAACTGATTATCTATCATCACCAGAAAACCCTGCTTATCACTGATTACAGTATAAGGACAGGAGAGAACATAGGAGAGATAAGGACTGATTATCTATCACCACTAGAACACCCTGCTTATCACAGATTATAGTATAAATGCAGGGGAGGACACAGGAGAGGTGAAAACTGATTATCTATCACCATTAGAACACCCCGCTTATCACTGATTATAGTATAAGGGCAGGAGAGAACACAGGAGAGGTGAGAACTGATTATCTATCACCACTAGAACACTCTGCTTATCACTGATTATAGTATAAGGATAGGAGAGAACACAGGAGAGGTGAGAACTGATTATCTATCATCACTATAACACCCTGCTTATTACTGTTTATAGTATAGGGAAAGAAAAGAACACAGGAGAGGTGAGAACTGATTATCTATCATCACTATAACACCCTGCTTATCCCTGTTTACAGTATAAGGACAGGAGAGAACACAGGAGAGGTGAGAACTGATTATCTATCATCACTATAACACCCTGCTTATCACTGATTATAGTATAAGGATAGGAGAGAACACAGGAGAGGTGAGAACTGATTATGTATCATCACTAGAACACACTGCTTATCACTGTTTATAGTATAACGGCAGGGGAGGACACAGTAGAGGTGAGAACTGATTATCTATCATCACTAGAACACCCTGCTTATACCTGTTTATAGTATAAGGACAGGAGAGAACACAGGAGAGGTGTGCACTGATTATCTATTATCACTAGAACACCCTGCTTATCACTGATTATAGTATAAGGACAGGAGAGAACACAGGAGAGGTGTGCACTGATTATCTATCACCACCCGAACACCCTGCTCATCACTGAGAACACAGGAGAGGTGACAACTGATTCTCTATAACCATTAGAACACCCTGCTTATCACTGATTTTGATAAATAAGGGCCTTAGTTTCATAGAACATAAAATATATTTATGATTAGCATTTCTAAACTTTTTTAAATTTATATATTAAAGTTAATGAATTAATTACATGATATTAACAAGTCAATATTCTATTTATCTGTACATTTCTATCAACTCGGACTCCTGCCAAAATTAGCTTTGACTCAGACGCCAAAGTTCTGGTTCTATATGCCAATTGCAGCACCTACAGGAAATGCCAAACAGCGATGTCCCTCCTCTAACCTTCAGTCCCTCACCGGCTTTTACAGTGAGAAAGCTATCTGTGATTGCAGTCAGCATTATCTGGCCAATTGCACTGATCGAGGTTGCAGGGGAGTGCTAGAATCCCCATGGGCTCTTAGCAGGGACAGCAGCCATCTTAGCACGGTCACCGTGTCATTAGACATACAGTCTGGTTTCCGCTGCATCGTACATGTATGGCAAGGGTCGGGAACTCAGTTCCCACTGCGCTGTACGTGTTGAGAAAGGGTTAAAGAACATAACAAAATAAGTAAAGCAGTTCATACATTGCAGCACATTCATAAAAGTGTCTAGATATAATTTTTATGCTTTTCTTTTACCCAAATATGTTTTATCATATAGAACACACACACAATTCTCATGAGTCAGTTAGGTTACTTTCACACTAGCGTTTTGGATTCCGTTTGTGAGATCCATTTCAGGGCTCTCACAAACGGTCCAAAACGGATCAGTTAGGCCCCAATGCATTCTGCATAGATAAGGATCCGTTCAGAATGCATCAGTTAGGCTCCGTTCCGCCTCTATTCCGTTTTGGAGGCGGACACCAAAACGCAGCATGCAGCATTTTGGTGTCCGTCTGAAGAGGCGGAGCCTAACGGATCAGTTTTTAATTACAATGTAAGTCAATGGGAACGGATCCGTTTTCAATGACACAATATGGTGCATTTGAAAACAGATCCGTTCCCCATTGACTTTCAATGTAATTCAAAACGGATCCGTTTTGGACTTTGTCATTGTTCTTTAAACCTAATGCAAACGGATCCGTTCTGAACGGATACAAACGTTTGCATTGTAGGTGGGGATCCGTCTGTGCAAATAGACGGATCCGCACCAACGCAAGTGTGAAAGTACCCTTACATTTTGCTCTACAATGTTTTAAACGTGTTTGAGTGATATATTACATAGTATATAAGGCCGAAAAATACATTTGTCCATCCAGTTCGGCCTGTTATCCTGCAAGTTGATCCAGAGGAAGGCAAAAAAAAAAACCAAGGTAGAAGCCAATTTTCCCCACTTAAGGGGAAAAAAAAAAATCCTTCCCGACTCCAATTAGGCAATCAGAACAATTCCCTGGATCAACGACCCCTCTCTAGTAGCTATAGCCTGTAATATTATTACACTCCAGAAATACATCCAGGCCCCACAAACTATTTATATTGAAATATAAAAAAGGAAAACAAGAGAAGTGATATTCAATTCAAAGCAAATACTAAGTAATAGATACAGAGATGTCAATCTCCTCAATAAACTACTAGGAAATAGTGATGAGCGGCAGGTGCCATATTCGATTTCGACGAAATTCGTGAACATTCGAAAGAATATTCGTTTCATATTCGTCGAAATCGAATATTCGTCATTATTCTAGTTATCGCGATTAATATGCGATTTAAATAATCGCGTATTGCGATTTTAACTTAAGGCTACTTTCCTATTGGTTTCATATCTAGAATTATAGCGAAGATGACGGATATGACGAATGTATTCGTCATATTCCTCAAAACGAAGATAACAAAGTATTCTACATCTTCGTTTTAGCAACCTATTCGTCAACCTCGCTAATTCTAGCAATCAAATAGGAAGGTTAACTATAGAGACAACTGTTTAATTCGCTATGCGATTATATATATATTTTTTTGAATAAATAGAATAATTATAATAATTATATCAAGTAATATAATTATTCTATAAAAAAAAAAAAAAAAAAAACATAATGCATGAATTAAACACAGTTGTCTCTATAGTCAACCTTCCTATTTGATTGCTAGAATTAGCGAAGTTGACGAATAGGTAGCTAAAACGAAGATGTAGAATACTTCGTTATCTTCGTTTTGAGGAATATGACGAATACATTCGTCATATTTGCTATTCGCTAATTCTACCAAGCCAACCATAAACTTCCTTGCTCATGGAGCGTCCCCATCACCATGGGAACGTCTCCATATACTAAAATGTACTGTCGGATTTGAGGAATTACGTTGAAATCGCAATGCGATTAATTCAAGTTATATTAATCGCATTGCGATTTCAACTTAGAGCTGGGTTTATAATGGGTCAGCTTGCTAGAATGAACGAAGTTAATGAATATGGAATATAGGAGCAGTGCTAAGTTGAATGCGCAATGCGATTAATTTAACTTGAAGTAATCACATTGTGATTTCAACTTAGCACTGCTAGTGCTATATTCCATATTCGTTAATTCTAGCCTATGTAAGATAGCAGTGCTAAGTTGTAATCGCAATGCGATTAATATAACTTGAATTAATCGCATTGCGGTTTTAACGTAATTCCTCAAATCCGACAGTACATTTTAGTATATGGAGACGTTCCCATGGTGATGGGGACGCTCCATGAGCACGGAAGTCGGCAGAAGCGGCAACGGGCACTGACTAGAGCAGCCAGGAAGCCAGGAATCCTCAGGACAGGTAAGAACTACTTTTGGGAAGTGGGAAAGAAAAAAATATAACTAAAAAAAATAAAAAAAATGAATATTCGAAATAGCGAATTTATAGCGCTATATTCGAAATATTCGCGAATTAGCGAAGTGACGATATTCGCTAAAAAAATTCGCTATTTGAATATTCGCGCTCAACACTACTAGGAAATGCGAAGGCCCTGGTTTTTATTCATCTACTATGCCAAAGGTTCAACAGCTATAAGCTGTAAAAAGATTCCATAGCATTAAGTGCAGAAGAACTTTAAATATTTTTTTCAGATTACAATGTAGTATATACTAAGGGGGAAATTCTCATACCCTGAACTCTTGAATTTTGGCTCCAAAAAGTAAAAACAATAGGGTATTGAGAGTTTTTGAGGTCACTTGCGCAAAAATGTTGAGTCTTTTGGAAATGTTTACACCCACTGCAGTTTTGACAAGTGGGTGGAAAAGTCGATGTGGTTAGCTATGTAATTTAGTTTCACTCCAGATTAATCAACTGCATTTTAAAAAAAAGTCACAAACTCACTCGACTAGAGGGGTGGCGAAGAAAAACTGGAGTTGCATTTCCAGACAAAAGTGTAATTTTTAAATATGAGCCAAACTTAACAAACAACGTGCAACACGACTTCACTGATATATAGTTATGTGGGAAAAGATTCAGAAAAATCTGTAGTTTATACATTTATATTTCTGCTTTTTCCACTTCCTGTGAAGAACTATTGGTACAGGAGGGAGGGGTTATCAGTGATTGACAGCACTGTGTGTATAAGTGGGCATAGAGATATCTGTCAGTCACTGATAACTCCTCCCTCCTGTACCAATAATGTTCAGAGGCAGCGGAATAAGCAAAGATGTAAATGTATAAATTACAGTTTTACTGAATCTTTTCCCACAAAACTATATATGAATCTGCTCAGCTTTCCCTGCTCTATAACATGCTGCCTGCAGGCTGTTTTGCATTTTGTGGTGACACGGTCCAAGACATATACTGTATGTAGACTCATACAGGAGCAGACACCAAAAATCAACAAAAACTCTATCATTTCTGATTAAAATATTGCAATTCCAGAACACTGCCATATCAAATTCTAGAAGTCGACTCTAGCAGCTTGACACCTTTTGCAACTACTGTATGGGAGGATGATTTACCCAGCTTATATAAATGCACTGGTCTAGCATATACAACTTATCAATAGCTATTAGGCCAACCATTAAATGGGCTTCAATGGCATCATTGCAACCTTAAAGGGGTATTCCGGTTACAGAAAGTTATCCCCTATCCACAGAATAGGGGCTTATTATTAGATCGGTGGGGGTCCTAGCTCTGGGACCGCCACCAATCACGTGAATCCCCCATTCACGTGGAGCCTCACTGAAATGGATAGAGTAGCTGATAAGAAATAGGCGCCACTGCTCCATTCATTTCTATAGGAGTTCCAGAGATCCTCTAGACAGCGCTTGGCTATCTCCTATGGATAGCAGATAACTCTCTGTAAGCATAAAACCCCCTTTAAAGGGGTTCTCTGGGAATGATTTAAAATGGTTAAAAGGCTACAAGCAACCTGACAGGAATGCTCACCAACGTGTACTGCATGCAAGTACCAGAGTGTAGTGTGTAGTGAGGCCTTACCCCTAACCCCCCTCCCCCCAGGCAAGTGGAGGCAACCAGTCCTGCTCACATTCTAGGACAGTTTGCTGGCGGTTATTTCAGATCATTTACGGGGAACACCTTCAAGACGCACAGGTAGGATAAAATGTTTTCCATGTAGCCCCAGTTGGCAATATAGAAAAAGTTATTTTAGGGTATTTTTTAGGTAAGGCTAAAAAGAGGCTTCTATGGCAGTGCATATGAAAGGATAACAGGTAATTAAGGAATGAGGTTCTCGAAACTGACACAGGATGCTTTAAATGGGTTGTCCAACCACCTAGCATTTTTTGAAAAACCCTTAAAATGCTTAAAACTAATAAAAGAAGAAATATCTAAGGCCGGGTTTACATTTGCATCGTGAACTCTGGCACTCTGTTTCAATCTGGCATACATGCCGGCTTTCGGCCAGACAAAAAATACTACATGCATAATTTTGGTCCAGCTGAAAGCCGGTATATATGCTGGAAAGTGGCTGAATCCCAGTTGGATCCCATTAGAGTGAATGGGGATCTGTTGGCGGATACAGTGAACTGCAGCAGTCTGTTCCTCTACCAGACTGCCGAACTTCACAGCGCAGATCTGAGCGTGGCCTTCGCAATCCCCTGGCACTCGAGCTCTGATGTTTCCCTGATCTCTATTTTCTGGAGTCCAGTGATGATCGGTGTAAATGACCCCCTATGGGTTTTCACTAAGTTTATATGAGGGCATGTCTGTAAAGTTGTAACGAGGTGCTGACGGTTACATGTGAAAATCCAAGTGACAGGTTCTTGTTACCAAGAAGAACATTTTGCTTCATTTTCCAATTCATCTGTTTATATTCGATTCATTGTACCCCTCTGGTCTCACCACATTTTAGAAGATAATTGAGAGTAAATATATTGTGATACGGTGCGCCTACGTACTTTACATTCTTCCTCTTTTACTTGAAACATAAAAAAACTAATTCCAAAGTCTTGCTGTCATTAGTTCTACATGAGAGACTTATGGGTACAGAGAGAAAGAAGTGCTGATAATAACACAATGTTGTCTATGCTATTAACAAATCCTTATTTGTTCTTTAGTTTATTACATGGCTATTTGGTACACGGATGACTCACAAGGAATACTCAATATGCACAGCTGTGCTTTACCATGAAGAATCCAAACTGAAATTCACAGCGCCTTGCAATTAATGTTTTTATGCAACATAATTAGTATATAGATTTTGTATGGATTAGATAACAATGCTACAATGTGCTCTACTTAAAGTATGAATAAAAGCAGACTAGCGGAAGCAAGAGAACTAAAGCATTTACCGCTAACAGTTTACTTACATACACAGACAGAACACCGATTTACAAAGCCCCCATTGTGGTGGATTACTGCCATCAATAAAGTACTGCATATGTGATAGTTTCGCAAATATCATGACAAAAAGCAACAAAACAGACACATGTGAATGAGACCTTGGACATTTTATTTCTTTGAATTCTGCTTGTCTAAAGGACCAGTATGAATGCCTACACAAAGCAAAAAGAAAAGAGAAATGTCTTATCGTTGTGATTAATTCATGCAACTTATTTAACATGCCATGACTTGGATGTAAATGAAGATCTTTATAAACAGCCAATATTAAAGGGGTTGTCTCACTTCAGCAAATGGTGTTGATCCGGTAGAGAAAGTTAATACAAGGCACTTCTAATATATTGTGATTGACCATTTTGCCTCCTTTGCAGGCTGGATTAATTTTTCCATCGCAAGGTACACTGCTCATTTCCAGGGCTTAAGACCACAACTGCGGCTGTAGAGAAGCCAGCATTTTTCCCTAGAGTGGAAGTACGGCCACTGCTGAGACTGATGGATTACAGTGCTGTCATAACCTCTGGGTACCACCTACTCTCTGCTGCTTGCTTCCTTAGGGTGTGTACACTACCTCCCTGGCTCTTAAAGGGCCACCAAGCACACCTTATAATCTATCCACATCCAATAGCAGCTTTCCCTGGTGTATACACAGTGTTTGGTGGTTCCCCTGCAGCAAAGGGCCTGGGCACTGTTGCCTCTACTAGGCAATCCAAAACAGTAGCAAATAAATACCGCTGTGCAGGGCTGGTTCTATAATAAGGCAGACCAAGCGGCTGCCTTAGGGCGCAGAGAAGGGGGGGCGGAAAAATGAACTTTTTTTTTTAAATCACTTGCGGCGAGTTGCGCCTCAGTGCCGCCGGCCACCCACCCAGCCTGCATGTGCCATGCAGCCCCGGTCCTCACTCACTCACAGAGCGGCAGTACGGCAACATGGTCATGGGGGTGTGTGACTGGCGAGTGGCTCTGCGGCGGCCAGCAGCAGGGACTGGAGCAGCTGTTGGCGACTGTGGCCAGCCCAGACGGACTGTCGACTTGCGCAGGGTAGGTGGTAGGTGATGAGCGCATATTGTTTATAATTATTACACAACATTATTGGGGTGGGGGGGGGTAACGGGTGACATGATGTGAGGGGGGACAAATCAAATGTCTGTAGTCTGTGCCATGGGGGGGGGGGTGATGTGCCACGGGGAGGGGGGGGGGGGGAGTGTGACACAATAGGGGGTCATAATATGATCATGGGGGGGGGGGTGCCAAAATGTAGCTTCGCTTGTGTTGGCAAAAATCCTTGCACCGGCCCTGCCGCTGTGTAGTAATATAATAATGTGATTATCCTAGGGTAGTTAATGGGTTTATGGTAACATCTCAGGGTCTAGGGCTGAGAAGGAGGAATGTCTGCCACCCTGGTGTTCTAGGGCAGTGAGGGGGTAATGGCTGTATCCTGGTGGTCTACGCAAGTGAAGGGGTCATGGCCACGATATCTGGTTGTGTAGCACAGAGATGGGGCTTATTGTCAGCATGGTCTTGGACAATGAAGAGGTTATTATCAACATGGTCCAGGTCAAAAAAGAGAATAAAGAGGTAAATGACATCATCCCAGGAGGTCTAGGGAAGTGAATGGTTTAATGTTTGTATCCTCACTAGTGGTCTATGATGAAAGAAAAATATTTAGTGCCAGTATTCCTCTAGGTCTAGGACAAAGAAAGAGTTAATGTCTGTTAGTGTCCAGAGGGTAACATTAAGGTTCCTGTATTATCCAGGTGGCAACAGGATGCGGAGATGAATTCAGGGAGCGGATAGAAAGGACCGCATTCTTGTCTGTATGATTGGGCAGAGCAATTTCTGAACACCCTGCTGATCCCTAAGGAAAATGCTTGAGGAATCTGCATGGGAGTATATTTTCTTGAAGCAGGAGATTTTAAAGGGGTTGTCCAAGTTATATTTATTGATGACTTATCCTCAGGATAAGTCATCAATATCAAATCGGCACCCGGCACCCCCGCCGATCAGCTGTTTGAAGAGAAGGCGCGCGAGGTGAAATGAATGGCACGGCTTGGGTGCAATTACAACTGTTCACCACTGCAGATGCGACGGTGAGCAGGTAAACAATGAAGAGGGGGCAGCACTGGCACGGCGTGCGCCTTCTCTTCAAACAGCTGATTGGCAGGGGTGCCGGGTGCCGATCTGATATTGATGACCTATCCTGAGGATGGGTCATCAATGAATATAACTTGGACAACCCCTTTAAGTCCAGTAGCCGCACTCCCGACCGCTTGAAGAAAGCAACGTCTGCATGTTTCATCATGGTTTGTAGGATTACCCATATTACATAAACAAAACAATAGCTGATCTCAGGGAGACCAGCCACAAAAACACCGCAGAGCCTCAGTTAAGAGTCTCAACACAGCAATCCGAAGTGCAAAGCTCCCTGGAAAACAGTAATATGCAAAATAAATGTGGAGCCCCAGTATTGGGTCTACAACACAATGAAAGCCAGATATCCCTCAAAGGAAGGAAAACCAGTGCAAAGGGGTGTCTCCATTACAGAGATCACCAAATCCACCATATTAAGTGGCCCCTATGTCAAGATCCCGCTTTTTTACAAGCTTTAAGGATGTGACGGGGAAAACCTAAGCCAGTTATCCATCCACAGACAGCTGTTTCGGGGTGTTGCCCCTCATCAGTGTGGAGTAGGATTCTGGCTAACCGGGAGCCCCAGTACTGGTTTTCCTTCCTTTGAGGGATATCTGGCTTTCATTGTGTTGTAGACCCAATACTGAGGCCCCACATTCCTGTTTCCCAGGGAGCTTTGCACTTTGGATTGCTGCGTTGAGACTCTTAACTGAGGCTCTGCGGTGTTTTCTGTAGCTGGTCTCCTTGAGATCAGCTATTGTTTTGTTTGAGTAGTCTCCAAGGCATTGCTCCCGGTTAGCCAGAATCCTACTCCACACTAATGAGGGGCAACACCCCAAAACAGCTGTCTGTGGATGGATAACTGGCTTAGGTTTTCCCCGTCACATCCTTAAAGCTTGTAAAAAAGCGGGATCTTGACATAGGGGCCATTTAATATGGTGGATTTGGTGATCTCTGTAATGGAGACACCCCTTTGCACTGGTTTTCCTTCCTTTGAGGGATATCTGCTTTCATTGTGTTGTAGACCCAATACTGGGGCTCCACATTGTTTTTCCATATTACATAAAGGAAGCTATACAGACACCATGTTTGTACATCACTATCTTGAGGACCATGGAAAATGCTGTCTCTGTGATATACTTGCACTAATTAGAAATGCTCAGATTACAGTATAGCACTTACCCTGAAGATTATACTACTCAAGCAGGTATTCTTTTCCTTAAAACAGTGATTGGACATAGATTGAAGGCTCAGGTTTCCGTTAACCAATGGAACTGATATGCTAAACACTGGGTGTCCAGTGCACAATGACCAGTGGATATTCTGCAGACTCTACCGAGGTCAGGTCACTGGGAGGTACAAGAAGGTGAAATCATTCAGAGTATTTAGTACAAGACATAAAAGATAAGTGACGTGATCTCACAAACCTTCAACATGAAATGATTATAGTAGAAATTCTATAGCAGGCAGAAGAAAAAAACGACAGCCCTTTTATATTCAGGGTTATATTGAGCTATTATAAACTACAACGTATCTGACATACCACCTGTATAGCAGAGGTCATGGGGTAATGGGGTCTGCTCAGCTGCCGTAGCAGTGTATGGCAGGGTGTGTAATTTCTCCTGCCTGCTCCACTTGCCTTAGGCGACATTCACAAGACGAAAAACGAACACCCTGTCAGTTTTTCATGCATTTTTGCATCCATTTTCTGGCTGTTTTGCATCAGTTATTAACAACTGTTAAAAATAGGCATTCAGAATAGATGATTTTTATTTTTTTTTTATTCAATCCTAACCCCTGCAGTAACCCCCCCATATTCGCCCCCTGCAGTAATGATGTCCCCCCATAGTGGCCCCAAACAGTAATAATGTCCCCCAGTGTGGCCCCCAGCATTAATGATGTCCCCCATAGTGGCGCCCCAACACTATTAATGTCCCATCAGAGTGGCCCAGCATTAATAATGTGCAGGATTTTTTTTTAATACCAAGAAAAAAAATGAATCCCGCATCCACTTGCATGTGCAGGGACAGTTGTTCTTCAATTGATAAAGGACCTGCGCTCCCGGCGATCATAGAAGCGCGTTGTAACGTCATCACGCTGGGAGTGCAGTTACTTCAGTATCAAGAAAGGAACAACTGCCTCTGCAAGTGGATGAAGAATTTTTTTTATTTTAACCCCTAAAAGGCCATATTGCACTAGTGTAGCCCTTTTTAACGGCTGTTAGACGAGTGCACTCCTGTCTAACAGACGTTAAAACCTGTGCCATTCATTTCATTAGGGTCCGACTGGATATGAAAGTTGGACAAGTGCTATTTTTTGACAGCTGCTATTCACTGGCTAAATGGCCATGTGAATAGCCCCATTGACTTCAATTTATTCCAAAAAATGGTCGTGTATTGGCTGTTTTTCACTGTCATGTGAATGTAGCCTTAGTTTCTCCCCCCTCCTCCTGACTCTTTTTTAACAAAAAAGCTCCACTGATAGAAAAATAAAAATATTATGGCTCTTGGAATGCGATAACACAAAGAAAAAACCCCATACTGGACCAGGTATCCTGTAAGGATAGCTTCATACGTGGCGGAAAAATCTGCTAGAAAAGGATTTATACACAAGTATGGATTTTGGTGCAGGTTTTTGTGCACTGAAATAGATACAGACATCCTGCTTTAACCTTTTCTCTGCCAGGGATGTTTAATCATTTTACACCCCTGGTAGCCAGGACAATTTTTAGAATTTTGACATGTACAAACAAAACCTAAATTACGAAGTGAAAAAAATCATACTAACCACGCCATACCCATATATTTTTTGAACATAGACACTCGGCACATAGTCAAAATGTCACTCAGCACTTTATACACACTTCAAGAACACTAAGGTACATTAATCCTCATAAAATGTTCTTTATTAAAATACTTTTAAAATCATTACAAAATATTATACCGCAATGCCATAAAAATAAAGGTGAAACAACAAAGAGCGCCTAATCCTGCCAGTCCTCAACCACTGTATGTAGCCTGGGTATCGCCACACATCTATTGCACAAAAAACTCCTCAATTACCTACCATCCCCTCTAAATGAGACCACCAGTCCCTATAGGCGGGAATACTCCATATATTAAAGTGCAACACACACATCAAACCACATATTTTAGAACATGCCAAACCTCAGTGCCTAACTAAAAAATGTCCGGTTGGATTAAAGCAGGAGAGCGCACCCCTCAATGCACGTTTCGCGTTCTGCTTCGTCAAGAGAGGAGATCTAAGCTCACTTGTGGGGTAGATTTTAAATACAACGCTAGCTAATGGATGATAAGATACTGCTCACATGACCTAGGGCATGATTACGACACATCCTGCTCCCATGACTCAGGGCGCAATAGCGGCGCATCACCCTCCGGCCCCAAACACGGACTTCGCTTTCGCCCCGCCTCCACCTCAGTGAGGGCAGCTCAATCACATCCGGAGCCGACGTCACCCAGACCTCAGTGTAAGGAGGCGCACGCAAGCGCCGTAGCCAAGGACGGCAGGGATGCTCACACGTCCCAACCCGGAAACGGGATGCGCGCTACCCACAAATATAAGGTCAGCAGGATGAACAACACTTTACTACTTAAACCTGAAAAAATAAATAATGTTGCAATAACCTAGAAAAGGGATATACGCTACCTGCAAACATCTAATAACATAATCTCATCTACCTACAATATATAATTCCATTACCGAGGGGATGTCTGATAGGGTTTTTAGCATTTAGATGGGTGTACATGATCAGACAGAATGGAGGTATGGTAAGCAGATCATCTGAAGATGTGTTTGATATATCACATAGTATTGGGTTATATTGGGGTTGATCACGGTTGTGCTAATATAGGGTGGTGAGATCAGACATCCCCTTGGTAATGGAATTATATATTGTAGGTAGATGAGATTATGTTATTGCAACATTGTTTATTTCTTCAGGTTCACGCAGTGAAATACCCTTTGATCCCATGTATTAGATGTTTGCAGGTAGCGTATATCCCTTTTCTAGGTTATTGCAACATTATTTATTTTTTCAGGTTTAAGTAGTTAAGTGTTGTTCATCCTGCTGACCTTATATTTGTGGGTAGCGCGCATCCCGTTTCCGGGTCGGGACATGTGCGCATTCCTGCCGTCTTTGGCTACGGCGCTTGCGCGCGTCTCCTTACACTGAGGTCTGGGTGACGTCGGCTCTGGATGTGATTGAGCTGCCCTCACTGAGGCTGAAGTGGAGGCGGGGCATAAGCGAAGTCCGTGGTTGGGCCGGAGGGTGATGCGCCGCTATTGCGCCCTGAGTCATGGGAGCAGGATGTGTCGTAATCATGCCCTAGGTCATGTGAGCAGTATCTTATCATCAATTAGCTAGCGTTGTATTTAAAATCTACCCCACTAGTGAGCTTAGATCTCTCCTCCTGACGAAGCAGAACGCGAAACGCGCGTTGAAGGGTGTGCTCTCCTGCTTGAATCCAACCGGACATTTTTTAGGTAGGCACTGAGGTTTGGCATGTCCCACAATATGTGGTTTGATGTGTGTGTTGCACTTTAATATATGGAGTATTCCCGCCTATAGGGACTGGTGGTCTCATTTAGAGGGGATGGTAGGTAATTGAGGAGTTTTTTGTGCAATAGATGTGTGGCGATACCCAGGCTACATAGAGTGGTTCAGGACTGGCAGGATTAGGTGCTCTTTGTTGTTTCACCTTTATTTTTATGGCATTGCGGTATAATATTTTGTAATGATTTTAAAAGTATTTAATAAAGAACATTTTATGAGGATTAATGTACCTTAGTGTTGTTGATTTATGTCGAGTAGGTACCACCTGATTTATGAGTTGATCTCATTAGTGTGTATAACTTTATACACACAGACAACTTTATGTAACTTTGTGTCAAAGTGTAATTTTTCATAAAGTTGATATTAGTAGGTAACAATGTGACCCAAGCAGAAAGTTATGTGGACCACACCTCTTACCAGTAAACATTCGAGATGTGCAGCATGCACACTGGTTAAGCATACAGTTACATGCAAACCTTCATAAAATCACCAGAACTGGAAAGACCTAAAATCTGGTTTCAAGCTGGAAATTTTTTAAACAGTAGCAAACTATAAAATACATGGACTGTCCTCCTTGAAAAGTAAGAGCACCCCCAAAACCTATATATGTCCTTAAAGTAGTTGATTGCAGTTGCCTTGACAGACTGTTGACAACCATTTCTACCTTCAGGTAACTATGGGAAATGAGATATAAAAAAATGCACAAAAAACATTTCAGCCAAAAATTCACATCCAAACAAATGTTTACACATTAAAACAACGTAAATGTAATATATTAAGGTGTGTAAATCATATACACTACTCAGAAAAAGTTAGGGATATTTGGCTTGTGGGTGAAATTTCAGAATTAACCTAAAATGCATCTAACCTTTAGAGGTGAACTTAATGTGACCTTCTCTAAACTTTTGAATGCACACGTACAACTGTTCAATATTTCAGTACTTTTGGCATAACTTACTGTTCTCTAACGAGAAGCTTAACAGGAAGATTCACAACTGGTGTTTGATAAATAAATCGCCCAATAAATTTCCTGGTTCAATTAGAATTGGCATTTAATCAGTCCTCCTCATCATGCTGTTCACATTACGACACCCAACAATTGATCAACAGTAGCCGCCATTGCAAGGCTTCAAACAGGATGTTCTCAAATGGAAGTGACCACTGAGTTTAGAGTGTCACAGTGTCATCAGCAGGTTGCAACAGAAATACAGAAAGACTGGAAGAGTAACAGGAAGGCATAGAAGTGGACGTCCTTTGGCCACATTACACACAAATGACCACTTCATTGTGAACAATGCCCTGTGGAACCAGATGATGAATGCCACACAACTCCAGGCACATTCAAGGGAGGTGAGAGGCACCCAAGTGTCACGTCAGACCATTCAAAACCATCTACATCAGCTTGGTCTGCGTGCTAGATACCTGACGACTGCAGGGGTACCTGACCACATCACCAAGCACAGGCATCATCTTCTTGCATGGGCCAGGGAGCATCTACGCTGAAAAAGGGACCAGAGGGCCTCTGTGCTGTTCACTGATAAAAGTTGATTCACGCTGAGCAGTAATAATGGCCACCAATGATGTTGGAGACATCAAGGAGAGCGCTATGCGCCAGCCACTGGTGGTGGTGGTGATACAGTGTGGGCACGTGTGTCTAGTCAATACAGAAGGGCAGCTTTTTGCTGGCATATCTGAGTCTGTGTAACAGCTAGAGATTCAGGCCTGTTCTTATTTAAAAGTCAACAATCTCAGCTACTTTAAAACAAACCAAGATCAAGGCTCTAGCTACAACAAATCACAAGTTAGAACACTTTCATGAAGCTTTCACAGAGACTCCTTTCTAAAGGATCTAACTCACAATTTATCATAGCTAGGGCCTCGGTCTTGGACTTATTTTAAAGCCGAGATTGGGAATGTCAGTTTTAAAAACAAAACTAGGTCTGAATCTCAATCTGTTATACAGCCTGAGATCCAACCAGCAGGAGCAAGGGCGTACTAGGTACATTCTTAACTACTATACTGCTACCCAGCAAGGATGAATGACATACAGTACATGCCTGGGAGGGAAAGGGTTAAAAAAGCAGCAACACAAGTTATTATACAGCAGAATGCTATTCCTCAGTAGAACACAGGGCAGGGATCAACACTTTTCAACCACACAGGACATGGAAGTTTTTCTCTCTCCATATTTTGGGGTGGGTTATTCTGCCACATATAAAGGCACCGAAAAATGCTAGTGCAAAGCTTCTGTAAAGGCAGGGTTCATAAACTGCACACTTTATTCATTGAGAAATGCTGTGGTTTTGCTGGTTTTTGGTCATACTGTTTTTATAGGTAGAAAATCTACAAAAAAATCTTGTGAAAATGATGTGTTGTTGTGCTGTGCGATGCACTATAGCTACATGCATTGAACTGTATTTTAGTTGTTTAGGTATGTTTGCAGGTATTGTGGGGGAGGCAAATTGCGTAGGGGCCCTCTGCAGTCTATTTTCTCCCCTGCAGCAGTCATATAATGAATAATCTGAAACACAGAGTAAGCCAGAGCTCAACCTACAGTAGACATTACAATTTATGTATGACCAAAAGGTAGAACAGTGGTGTCTAGTAGGTGGTCATAATAAACTCAAAAGTAACATTTTCTAGACCTCTCCTGACATGTTGTATTCGCCACATTATATGAATTCTGGAACAGTTTTGTCTTATAATTATGTGTTGGACATTATGTTTCCTTCTGAAAATCTATAAATGAACTGACAATTAGGTGTCACCATGTTAAAGGGTGTCCTAACAGATCCTGACACCGACTGAATGATTGGACAGTGTGAGGACACACCCTATTGCCAAGGAGTTCTCAATGTATTCATATATTTCCAGGAAAAATAACAGGCGGACAGCACAGTGCTATGTTATTGGTAACACAAGTACTTATTAAAGCATGTCAGAAGAGACGATACTGCAGCTGATACTGTCACATTTTGCCACAGTCTCTAGTGAATATACATCTTGTCAATGCCAGGTAATAATAAAGTATACCTTTCCGTAAGTGTGATTTATCCCTCCTTATCTGTTCTGTGAGCTCCAGAGCTAAAAACAAACATGGCATGCCAATTTTCAAACGGAAAAAATATGCAAAATGTATATGAGATTTGGTAAATCACAATCACTTTGCTGGTACTGTACTACGCTGCATTTTTTTTCCCGTATAAAAATCTACATGGAAAAACCGCTCAAGGTGTGCAGGTAGCCGTAGCCTGCTACTTAAACTGTTTCAGGAAGCGCTGTATGAACAAACAATGGGATGTGTTATTACAATGCAAGTCAATAAATGTAATATCTACTACAAATCTTCTTTGAAGTATAACACTGGAAAAAAAGGCCATAACCCTTATGAAAAATCAAACATTTTAGATGCAAGGAGGGAAAAAAACAGCAACTCCCAAATCCGATGCTGAACACGAACTGCTGCACTGTACAGGGGACATGCTAGAAACATCATCCATAGGGTGGGTTCATACATGGCTCTTTTGTTGCGGTTTAAAAATGCATTACGCTGGGTTCACACCTGAGCGTTTTACAGCGCGTTTCTACGAGCTGTAAAACGATCAACAGGCGAAAACCCATGTTTCCCTATGGGCATGGTTCTCACCTGAGTGTTTTACAGCGCGTACGAAAGCGCTGTAAAACGCCCTACACCCAAAGAAGTACAGGAGCTTCTTTGGGGCATTTTGTCGCGCGTATTGTGATTGACACCAGAGTGGTCAATCACACAAACTCGCGTACGATGTGCGTTTCCTATTTCCACAAACGTGCTGTAATACGTGCGACTAAAACGCGCGTATCAAGTACGCTCAAGTGTGAACCCAGCGTTAAAATTCATCATAAAAAAAAGGGATGCATTTTTACCACGACTGCATTTTTTCTACAGGTGACTCATGTAAAATCAGTTTTTCAGATGAAACACCTCGGGGGTAATTTACTACTAGCGCTACGGCAGTTTCTGGTGTAAAAAGACAAGACCCCATTTTTAGACTTTAAATGCCTGTGTGACAATATTTTGTTGCAAAGGTGTTTTTATGCTTGGGTGTAAAACAGAAATGAGTACTCCTCCAGTAAAGGGCTGGTGGGCTTTCCACTCGGGGCACAAGCACTGACGGAGGTGCGCCTAATTTATAATGAGGCTTGCACCTTGTCATAAATTAGGTGATGCCTACAACAGCACAGGAGAAAGTAAACGCCGGTCTTTGATAAATGACCGCCATTGATTTAAGGAGTATTCCAGAATTTTTATATTGATGGCTTATCCTCAGGATCGGCCATCAACATCTGACCAGTGGGGGGTTTGTCACCACGCACTCCACGGAATAGCTCCGGCACCTCAACTACACAGCTCTGTCCATTGTGAAGCAGACAGAACTGGCAACCACTGCACCGCTCCCATTCACTTTAATGGGAACAGCACTGCAGGTACCAGCTACGGCCATTATGGAGCTGGGTAGTTCTGGCGCCAACTTCCAGAGGAACTGCGGAATGGCAGATTCAGGGTGTTGGACCCCTAATGATCAGATATTGACAGCCTATTTTGAGGACAGTTCATCTATATTAAAATCCTGGAATACCACTGCAACTTGTTTCACCTGCAAAAAAATGTAGTTGCCGTAAAAATGCATGTTTTTTTTGCCCGGCACGGTTTTCATATTGCTATTTAAAGATGCTTCAAAACCTGCATTTTTACTATGACTAAATTCTTGTGTTTCACCTGTGAAACTGCATAGGCAATGACCACATTGATTTCACCCTTAAAGAAAACCCAACTGAGGTAAAAATGCATGCTTTTTCTAATGTGTTTTTAAAAACCGACACAAAAGCATCGTGAAAATTTGGCCATAAAAAGCAACACAATAGCAACATATAAAACTGCCAATACTTGTCTTGCTACACCAGCCATGGTCAGTAGCAGAATCTATCTAATCAGCATGTTTACTGAACAGGTATATTCTACAGAGTACCTGCTGGCCAGCCATAGCTTATCATTACAATCCTAGAAAGCACTACTGCTGCTGATTAGGAGTGTGACTGTGCTACCTGAAACCTCCCGAGTAGCCGAGGTCTTCACCTCCTCACCCACCCAGGGTGGCAGATGATGGCACTGTGGTGGCATGCTGATCAGACACACACTTTGCTGCTTCACTGCTTACAATGACAATGCTGCCTGCCTTTATTACTCAGTGCTGGACAGGACCCACACTGTTCAGAGCTACAGCCTTTCTCCAACCATCACACTAAGCACTGTGCCTGCGCAGCGCCATGCTCCTCACATACTTTCTATGTCCTAATACAAATGACAGGAGTTGCATCCCTGCATTGATTTTCACCATGCCTTAGAAATATGTTAGAAAGCTGGATATAGGTAAATTATATCTGTGTGAGCATAGTGATGTAAAGAGAATATAAATCTAATGGCACAATGCCCGACCTCCTTCCTTTGAGGTCTATTTTGTAAAGTATTTGGATGCTCAGATAGATACATATGAGTCCCAAGTCATTCTTTTGAGTCATCACTCTTCTGTTACTGTCCTGTACATTATCAGATGCTTCTGTACATACATCGTATAATGTTGGCACCTCTGCCATCCTTAGTCAGCAAAAGTTGACTAGGCTAAGTAAAAGAATAGGCTTAACCTCTAAGTGCAAGGCAGTCATTAAACCTTCTCTTTGTCTGAAGGACACCGTCATTTTACATAATTACATTTACTCTTGAACCTACATCAAGTACAATGAGTGGGACATTATGACAAAGTTTAAAGTAGACCATTTTTAATACCCTGCTTTTATGCTAAGATTTGATCTCTCCAAGCTACAGACATGAAGCTTAATGCATACTTACCAACCTTTTAGTGTTAGCATGTGGGCCCCACCCTGGGAACGCCTCCAACCCACCAAGGAACACACACTTATGGTCCACCTATTTAAGCCAGGAACAACCCGAATTGTCCCTGCAAATCCGGGACAGTTGGCCACTAGGCTAAAGCTGAACTTCCAGATGACGATACCTGATGGTGTTTCCATGGAGATCTTTTATGGATCCGTATCATCAAACACATTCAAGGGGTATTCCAACAGCAGCAAGAGACCACAAAAAGCTAGCAACTGCAGTCACTAGCTTATTGGTACAGGTCCAACCGCTTGGGAGGTCAGACACCACATTGCCTCAATAAAGGGGCTGTTGTAGTTTAAGTTGCAGTCAGAGACTATTCTTGTGGTAAGTGGGTGTTCATATGGTTGGACCCTCACCAATCAACAAGTAACGGTATTTTTCTTCTACCTTATTATCAATATGAGAAATGTGTCCCACTAAGCTTACTTTGGTGTGAAGACGAGACCATTGAGACATTTCCACCACAGGCAAAATGCGGCATTATATGATGCATGTAATACAAGGGCAGCTTGGGTCCACCAGAACAGAAGACAGATTTCTGAGGGGTCCTGAACGGAATACTCCTATCTATCTACTAGGGCATCTGGACAGGGTTGTCTTACTTTGAAATAAAATGAGAGTTCCCTTTGTGCCTCAGGTATATAGTGTATCTTATAAAGATTTAATCAGCAGTAGGTTTTAAGCGCATTGATTTAGGCTAGTCTCACACTAACGGCAGGACGGATCTGACAGGCTGTTCAGCAGCACTGCAGTGCGCGGAGAGAGGACGCTGGACTAAAACTACGACATGTGCGACATTTAGTCCGGCGTCCTCTCCCGGTGCACTGACGTGCTGCGCCGGAACTCCGCCCCCGCCCCCATTATAGACAATGAGGATGGAGCGGCAGTCCGGGGGCACGGCGAAATAGCGGCAGGACGGATCTGACAGGGTGAACAGCCTGTCGGATCCGTCCTGCCGCTAATGTGAAACTGGAGTTTGGGTACTTTCACACCAGCGTTAAAGTTTTCCAGTATTGAGTTCCCTCATAGGGGCTTAATACCGGAAAAAAAATGGTCAGTAGGATCAGTTTTATCCTAATACATTCTGAATGGAAAGAATTCCGTTCAGTATGCATCAAATTGTCTTCAGCTCAGTCCCTTTACGGTAATTGGGCAGAGAAAATACCGCAGCATGCTGCGGTATTTTCTCCGGTGAAAATTCCGGAGCACTCGCCGGAACCCGGATCTGGCATTAATTTCAATTAAAATGTATTAATGCCGGATCCGGTACCAAGTGTTCAAGAAAAACAGATCCGGTTTCCTGGTCTGCCCATGTAAAAAAATAAATACCGGATCCAGTTTTCCGGATGACACCGGAGAGACTGATCCGGTATTGCAATGCATTTGTTAGATGGATCCGCATCCGGATCCGGAAACAAATGCTATCCGTTTGCATACGGATTTCCAGAGTCGGCAGGCAGTTCCGGCAACGGAACTGCCTGCCGGAATCCTCTAATGCAAGTGTGAAAGTAGCGTTGGTCACCTAAATCATGCATACATACAGAAATAATGCTTGAAGTAAATGATCATTACAAGGAGGACTGTAAATCACAGTACACTGTTCAGCTTCAGTACCATGGACAGTAACTGGTACACTCCCAGGAAACAAGCCTCTGTTCATGACCTTATTACTTCTGGACCCAATTACTGCATATGACGGACATGTGTACTGATGGATTTGTGGAATGTTTCATAATATAATGTAAAGCCCTATAAAATGCTTCTTTACGTCTGATGTATAGAGATGCCCAAGTATTCCCCACTTAACATAGCAAATAGGATCAAGCATCAAGTCATTGAGGCCAGTGAGACTGGGTGAGGTGGTCGCTGGGACGTATAGTGGTCGCTGGGACGTATATGTCGTCACTGCAGAAAAAAAAACAGACGAGGACCACCAGAACAGGGGATTTAACAGATGCATAATGGTGTTTTTTTTATTTCCTAACATTCCCTGCTGTTAGGTTCATCTCCTAAACTCCTGGGCAACCTATTTAAAGAAATGATCAAGACCAGGAAGACATGCGTGGACCCCATTCCTAGGGCTTAACAGCAATGATGAAAGTGTCAATTGAATACAGACCCCCAGAAAACAAAAAAGGAAATATAAAAACAGCCCTCTTCAGTGTCACATTGCCTTGGGTTAATATAAAATTGATCAATCAGATCTCACAGATGAATAATTCACTGGTGTGGCGAGTTCTTATTTTACAAGGAACATATAGAAGAGCCGTTACCCTTCTGTTAAACCAGGTTGACCACTTTGCTATTCAGGTAGCAGTACCTTCTTTGCTTCCAGTAGGGATGAAATAACCCAATTTTGATTTACACTCCCTGCTGTTCTCCTGTGAATCAATTACCAGAAAGCAGACTGACACTAACAGCAACCTTTATTCCGCCTGTAGGGTGGCTGACTATATCTTTCATTACAGAGGAAAAAGGTCGGCCAATGCATACTATCCAGGCACCTGACAGATCTCATGTAAGGACCATTTTAGCCTATAAGCATTCAACATATATGTCAGGAGCATTCCTCGTGGCACATTTACTAAAGGTTTTGCTTCTGTTTTTAGTCTAAAAAATGCTGTTGTAGACAATCTTGTTTTTCTAGATGCATTTACTACTTGTTTTGGAGGCTTTGGCGCTGCCCCACTCCTCTAAGCGGACATGGGCACCTCGTCATTTACCCAGTAACTTCTGTGCCAGCAGTCTAGGCCAGCTTACCCTCCTCTACCCACCAGCAGCGGGCCCAACTGCCGGTGTCCTACGTGGTCTCCTCTGCTGCAGACTACGACTTGAACTTATTGCCAAGGCTTTCCAGCTCTGCCTCTATGTGCTTGATATACCTAGATGTAACAAGTCATTGGCTAGAGAAGACAAGGGGGCACATGCTGATTCTTTAAGAGCCAGAGAATACATGCGCGCCCTAGTATTCCCCTGCCAATGGCTGGTCACATATAGGTATAGAAGGCAACTTTCCCTAGGGGAGAGCACCTGTGCTTCAGGTTATCTAGCGTGCTAGTACCAAGTGAAGGTGTGTTGTACCGTTTGTCCACCTTTGTACTGAACTTTTTCTGCATTGACCCTTTGCCGCAGGCCCAGATCTTGGACTAGTTTCACGGAACCGCAAGTACCCTGCCCGCCCTGTCCTTGACCTGTTTTCCTGTTTTCTGACTATGAGCATTGCCTGATTCCCTGGTGACCAAAACAACAATTCATTGGCATTGAGATTTTTTTGACACCATTCACCGCATGTAATAGTCATATTTTAACATTTTGGATATTTTTGTTTTATGTGGATATTTTTGTTTTATTTTGGGTATTTTTTATTTATGTTTAGTTGTTTTTTTTTTAAATATATATATATATATATATATATATATATATATATATATATACACACACACACTTTTTTTATTATTATTATTATTATCTTTTAAAATCTTTATTTAACTATTTTAACATTTTAAAGTCTCCTAAGGAGAATTTGAGCCTGCAATTGATTGATTGCTTGTTCTATGCACTGTAATACTTCTGTATTATAGTGAGTAGGGATTTTTACCAGCATTCTCTCACATGCTGCAAGACAGAGTGTTAGGCTACTTTCACACTTGCGTTATTCTTTTCCAGCATAGAATTCCGTCAAAAGGGCTCTATGCCGGAAAAGAACTGATCAGGCATATCCAAATGAATTCTGAATGGAGAGAAATCCGTTTAGTTTGCATCAGTATGCCTTCCGTTCAGTCACTGTCCGGCGTTTTGGCCGGACATAATACCGCAGAATGCTGCGGTATTATGTCCATCCAAAATGCCTGATCAGTCGCTGGAATGCCGGATTCGGCATTAATTTACATTGATTTGCATTGGTGCCGGATCCGGCATTGTGAAAAAACTGAAGGACGGATCCGTTCTTCCGGTCTGCGCATGTGCAGATCGGGAAAACTGTAAAAAGGACTGCAGGACGGATCCGTCCATCCGCATGACAAGCGGAGGGACGGATCCGTTCTTGCAATGCACTTGTAGACGGATCCGGATCCGTCTACAAATGCTGTCAGTTGTGACACTAAACGGCGGATCTGGCAGGCAGCTCTGACAACGGAACTGCCTGCTGGATACAAGTGCCGCAAGTGTGAAAGTAGCCTTATAGGTGCAGTAACACTGCAGATATAAGGGCCTTCAGAAGGCCTCAGCTGCCATGGCAATTGTCCAGCACCCTGTGATTCCATTCATTGTGTGGCAATACTGATAGCCTAACCTTAGGATAAGTCATCAATATCTGACCTGTTGTACAGTAACTACGGCGCTGGAAATCTACACAGCCCAGTGCACAGTATAATGGACAGAGCTAGTTACTGCAGTGCTCCTCCCATTCATGTACTGGTTACCTATTCTAAGGAGAGGCCATCAATAATCTTGGAGAACCCCTTTTAGGTTCCATTCACATGTCCGCAAGTGGTTTGCGGTCTGCAAAGCACGGACACCCGGCCATGTGCATTCTGCGGACCGCACATGGCCGGCACTTTAATAGAAATGCCTTTTCTTGTCCGTGTCTGCCGACAAGAATAGGACATGTTCTATTTTTTTGCAGAACGGAAGTGCGGATGCGGAGAGCACACTGTGTGCTGTCCACATCTTTTCCACCCCCATTGAAAATGAATGGGTCCGGATCCATTTTGCGGATGTGTGAGTGGACCCTAAGGGGTTAAACGTTTTCCTGGAAAATACAAATTACATGGTAATTATAAGTCTGTGTACATTCAGCCACCTCAATCTGTGAACGCCTTAAGTGTATATTCTAAGGAGGGCTGATTTCATGTTTACAACAAGCATCTGTAATAACCGTTTTCAGCTAAATGCAGTCTACAATCACGCTTTTCCTGAATATCGATTATAGTCTAGCTCAGCCTGCAAAACCCCTTATCTGTCATGTAATAAGAAAATACATTCTAATATGCTGCTAGCGTGCGCTTTCCACTTAAATCCGGGGTGATAAATAGCTTGATAAAGGGCACCATTGCCCGAAAAATCGCTGAAATGGCTTTACTGTTCTGGTGAATCTGGTTTATCATTAAAACTTAAATGCATGACATTATTTGTGTGCAGTCCGTCATTCTGGAGATTCCAGTCAAATCTTCTGCTCTACTGTATTCCACCACTTCCTCTGGCTACCAATGGCTACATCAGGGCCACCAATAGTACATGTAATAGGTACCATAGTTTTGGTCTCCAGTACTTATGTGGAAGCAGAAAGTAGAAAAAGTGTGGCTGGTTGAAAGGGTTTTCCCACAATAAAGGTGTAATGTCTAAACGCTAGTGGTCCCAACGCTGGCACCTCCAACTGCATCCCTGCATGTCTTCCTGCAGGAGGAAGACATGTGGGTTAAAAGGGACCACTGTATTGTGGACCCCTTTCACAATGGACATTGTGATGTTAGAAGCATTGCGCCAAAGCACTTGTAGGTGAGGTGTGTCCTCATAAGTTTTGGAGCCTCCTTTATGTGTGCGCAATAAAGCATGAGAGACCTGCAACGGAAGCCTGAGGGGGGCTGGGATTGAGAGAGATCCATGTCAGAAAAATTCTAATCATTATGTACATACTTGCAATGGTTTCCGCGCACAAAAAGCTGCTGCTCACGGATTAGCATCATTGAATAGGACTAAATCCGTAGACAGATAATGAGCATGTAAAGTGAAAATGGCAAATAGATGGTTCTTTTTTGGATGTGCATTTTCCACCATGTGAACGTACCCATGAAAATGCAGTGTAATCTGCAGGCAGCGTGTTACAGAGCAGGAGGAGCTGAGTATATATATATATATATATATATATATATATTGTTCTGGGAAAAGATTCAATATACATTTATATCCCTGCTCATTCTAGCTTTGAAGTCAGGAGACGGTGCTATCAGTGATGGTCAGCCTTTCCCCTATGACTGTGTATACAGAGACCTGTCTCATGGACTTCAAAGCCCAGAAAGAGCAGGGATGTAAATGAATGAAATACAACTTAGGCCTCATGCACACGACCGTTGTTTGTTTCCGCGTCCGTTCTGTTTTTTTTTTTTTACGGATAGGATGCTTCCCAATTCATTTCAATGTGTCCGTCAAAAAATGCGGATGGTCAACCGTTTTTTTTTTCCGCATCCATGGTCCGTGTTTACATCCCTTCAAAAAAGCAGAGCATGTCCTATTTTTTTTCGGGATAGGCATTATTACAATAGATCTGCCATAAAAACGGATCCGCAAAAAAAAAAAAAGTCCATCATCCGTTTTTTTTGGCGGATGCAAAATTTGCGGACGGGAGGGACGCGGAAACAAACAACGGTCGTGTGCATAAGGCCTTATACTGAATCTTTTCCCATAAAACTATACATCAATCTGCTCAGCTCCTCCTGCTCTATAACATGCTGCCTGCAGATTACACCGCATTTTCATGGTGACAGGTTCCCTTTAACAGGCGGTAACCTTTATAACAGACTTGTGTGAGCCAGGTATCACTCTTGCATTAGTATGAACGCGTTGGCGGCATATACCCGGTACATATATAGCTGTGGTCAGGAGGTAATTTCCGAGAAAGATGTCAGAAACCATATACAAACCACTACTCTGACCCTGTGTTAGGGGTAGCCTCCCTTAGAGCTATAGTGGCACGGAAGGTTTGGGCAGGAGCTGTCAGCTATCTTTGGCACGATTTGTGGTGCAGTGCACAGGCCTCTAAGGCCCAGCAAGAGACTGTCTATATTTCTGCAGCTACTCTATTGTTCATCTGTCCATCTGAGTACTTACCACTAAGGGACTGAAACCACTAAGTTCTCTGTGGGGAAAAAACGCACCAACTAATTCCAGTGAGGGATAGCGCTCCGCAGAAGTCTTTCTAGGAAGGGGCCATGATTCTAGATTGTTTAGTACTTGCTGAAGTGATCACTGACAATGCCTTCCCTATCTTCTGTAATTATCCTATATGGATACCATGCCTGTGTTTCCCTCTTTAGGGTACTTTCACACTAGTGGCATAGCTATCCGGCAGGCTGTTCCGGCGGGTGAACAGCCTGCCGGATCCACCATGCCGCAAGTACCCGTGTGCTGCCGCTCAGTCCCCACTGACTATAATGGGGCGTGGGGTGGAGCTACGGATCGCCAGACTAAAAAGTCGGACCTGCAGTACTTTTGGTCCGGCGATCTCCGGCCGTGCACTGCCGTGCTGCGCCATAGCTCCGCCCCATTATAGTCAATGGGGACGGAGCGGCAGCACAGCAGGAAACGGGTACTTGTGACATGGCGGATCCGGCAGGCTGTTCACCCGCCGGAACAGCCTGCCGGATAGCCATGCTGCAAGTGTGAAAGTACCCTAAGATTGATATTTCAGGCTACAAAGAAACCGTCCACTGAATTATACAAAACTGAGCTAAAATAATGATTCAAGCTGGAGTCCGGGAATTATACTAAGCTTACTATGAGGAAACTGACTCACAGGGGAACTTATTTCATATAATTGCACAATGAAACATGAAATTGACTGAATTGATTTGAGAGTTGTATAATATTTCCACAGAAGGTGCCGGTGGTTTACTAGGCAACATTTTAAGCCAAGCGAAACCTAAAAATCTAGCGCTTATTTAAAAAGGTCCATTCACAATATTCCTGGCAATGTGTCTGCAGATACCTGGGTAATCTTCACCCCTCCTATTGTAGTCCCACTGAAGAACGTGACAGGCAGCCTCTCACCAGCATGGAATACCTGCTCAGAGACATACATAACATTGTGGCTGCTCCTCAACCATTGGGACCCCCAAGAATCCTACAAAAGAGCAGGACCTGGTTCTTATTCTCGAAGGAGAGTTCTCAGAGAGTTCAAAGTCGCTCTTAACAGAAATAAATGGAAAAGAGCTGATGTGCAACTTTACAGACAATTGTGAACGCTGTTTGTGTACACGGTCCCTATGAAGACCTATGTGTCCCAATGGTTACAGAATACAAACCATTTAATATCTGACTTTACAGTCATGATAATAGCTTCCCTCTGTCCTGTGTACTGGATAACCTACAGACTGTCGAAGAGGGTGCAGACGGAGTGGAGTAACACATGGCTGCTGGATCAGACATCATATGGCGTGTTTGCAGTCTTAAGAACACGTACGTGGGTCTTTATAGGAGCCGTAGACTACACGGAAGGGCGTACAGATAAGACATGAATGGATGCAAAGTTGCTTCATTTTCTGTTTTAGACAGGTTGGAGAAAAACCTGAACATACATTTTAATATAAAATCGGAAAAGCTGTTATTAAAGCTGTTACTTATATCTCAGGGTGACATGGCATGTATCCATCCATATGTGTGTGTACATAAAATACACACACACATAATTATATATATAATCAACCAAACAACATTACAGCTGAAGAGAAGCAATCTCTCATCTTGTCTACACATGCTTACAGATGATCTACTGTAGGACCAGGAATGTTACTTCTATCTTGGGCTGGAATGGACCAGGCAAAACACTGGACCTCCATAACACAAACACTTATCTAGGTGTCGTTAAAACATATAGCAGGACAACAAGCACTACTGACCGCTATCTGCGGTATAAGTCTTTGTACAGGAAACTACAGGGTCAACAAGTGAAACCTCAACAAGTTCAATGTCTGAGCTCCATGTAATCGGAGTCGATCACAGGAGAGTGGCTACAGCCCATGTTTATAGCACTGATCTATGGAGACATGAAACAGTCAATCTTGACCTACTTCGAATGTCACAGCATGATAAATGAGAAGGACATGCTACTAAATGTTATCATTCGCTCATAAATAAAGACCCCCGGTGGGGTTAGGTACCCCTGAGTGACCGCTGCTCTGCTTTACCTACTATTTATGACACAAATACCTACTATATAGACATAACGATATTAGAAATGACACAGAGGAGCTTTTGGATCATATTACCATGAGCATGATCAAACACCAGAAGTGACATAAGACATTAAAGAACCTGGACAATTGATAAGAAATAGAAACGTCACACTTCCGACAGTGCGAGACTTACCCCAGTGTTGTCATGGTCACAATGGTGTACCAAAAGGCGGCGGGTATACTAGTGAATTTGCTGTTTGAGGAGCCCTTCTCGGCATAAAACATTACGGTGGCGAAGATGATGATGGCCATAGTAAGGGAGAAAAGCAGAAAGCCCAATTCTGAAGCGCAGCTCTTAAGGGTATAGCCCAATATCCGCAGGCCCTGTGAATGGCGGGAAAACTTAAAGATCCGAAAAACCCGGAACACCCTCAGGGTAACAAAAGCCCCACTCACGTCCTCGTTGTTCGACATGACAAGACCTATGTAATAGGGCATGATGGCCACCACGTCAATGATGCTCATGACACTTCGCACAAACCGATATCGACTGGGCGCAGCCACCAACCGCAGCAAGTACTCCACAGTGAAGATCATGACGCATGCTGTATCCAGACAGAAAAAGGCCACAGCATAACGCTCACCACAGGGCAACTCCCGCATTGTCCCCGGAATGGTACCACATGGAACAGTCTCCACCACGTTGGCGATGACAGACACTGCAATGAAGAAACCAGTTACATAGTAGAATACTAAAGCAAGCGTACTGGTGTGTGGGTTCTCGAAGGCCCGCCACATTTTCTGCCTTGCCGACATGGGAGGCAGTGGTCCCTCCGTTTTGCTCTCAGCGTCGGCGTCATCCATTATCCTCTCCAAGTTCTCCCTTCTCCGGTCTTTGTATTCCTCGTAACAACAGTCCCCAACAATCTCAGGGATGATACCAAAAAACGACAGTTCTTCATCGTACGCCGCAATGCATTCATGCCGCGGGTAGTGAAGCCGACCTGTGCGGTAAAAGTTGAGAATGTGGCGAAAAATGTCCGGGTCTCTATCGAAGAAGTATTCTCCCGTATCCTGATTAAAGAAAAAGTCTTTCTCCGTGCTGCCAAGGAGAGTATCCGGGTATCGCTCTAGCGTGTTTTTCCAGGTCTGGAAGCGGGTACCACTGACGTTTAATACAATCAAGTAGTCCTGAGACCTTCTTTTTTCCCCTCTGGGTGGAGGTGGCATAGGACCTGACGCCACCGGCATCCAGCCAACAGCAGCTGCCCGTGCAAAAGGTAGCCATGCTGCCACCCCGGCTGCCATTTTACCGTGGTCCGCTTATATTTAGGTGGGTACAATAATGTGTTTAATCAGATGCTGAGAAGTTCTCCTTGAAGGGTGGTGCAGGAATCTCCATCCACATGTGGAGCAGCAGTGTGCAGGGATCAGGCTGCCCTGGGGGGCACAGGAGGATACAGGTATGCAAGCCTGGCAGTGACTGGCACACAACACATGCCTATGCCAGCTCCATTATACATCCAGTACCATCCCAGTGTCACTGAGTTCCGGAGAACAAATCCTGGGTCCCATCCCTTGCCTGGAAGCTTGTGAGGCAGCTTCTACCATGTCTTGTCCAAGTGCAACAAGGCACGGACCGCACCAGTGGACTGCAATGGACCAGCCCCAGTACGTACCTGGACGGGACCGACCTGAGGAGTCACCAGGCTCTACGTGGACGCTCCATCCAGAGACAGCAACAAGTCCGCGCAATCCCCGGCAGCGGCGGTTCCTTCCAGCACGGTGAAGGCGCCTCAGCTGCAGCAGGGAGCTCAGCCGGACCCATGCACTAAGCGGGCTCCGCGCAGTTTCAGGGGACGACACGTCTCTCCTCACACTGGGGTTGAATCCATTTCAGCAGCTCTGAGGAGAGAGCAGGAGCCACTCTAGCCCCTCCCCCCGTCTACTTGTCAGAGCGTCTGTGCCAGCAGCATCTCCATGTGCAGCGTGCTGTCACTATGGCACAGGTGTGCGCTACCGGGGGCCCCGTGTACACAGACCTGCATGGGGGACAGGGGGCACCGCAGTCACAGAGTCTACCGCACCATGCGCTGAAGCCTCTGACGGACCAACGCAGTGTCTGTACGGCGCTTTAATGCATGAAGCGTTTAACCCTTTATTTCAGAAGAGGAAGGGGCTCTGCAACACTGAAGAGTAGAAGGAAGTTGTAAAGAGTAGAGTAGGAGCGATACAGCGCCCCCAAGAAATGGCTGAGGCAGTGCAGCCTGATGAATTCCATAGGATAACGTTCCCCTCTCCAGCACCATCCTGACGGACGAGGTGAAATCCTGAGCGCTCGCCGCTAGATGGCGCAGTAAGGCAAACGACCGAGGAGACTACGGCAGAGGGCGAGCGCGCGCTCCACATTATGTGTCTGGAGCTGCCGTATACTAGGAGTCAACTGTCATGAGATTTCCTAAAAGCCTGTTACTTATGTCCTCCTTGATTTCATTTTACCTTAGGACACTGTTTTCCAATTTGTATAAAGATCTGACTGACATAAAAAGTTGTTTAACCTCCTAAATACACCACATTACATAGATGAGGAACAGCTTGTATTACAGTCATTTCCCACTTCTCCAGGACTGTGATATAAAACTCCCCTGCTCAATATCAGGACAGAGCTGCATGCTAGCCAGTGTCTGCCTTCTGTTAATGTACCACAATCTATCACTATTAGGCTTCATGCACAGAACCGGACTTTTGATCTGCATACTATACGCAGAACCATTCATTTCTATGGGGTCGCAATGCTGTCCGCATCCGTATGTCGTTTCCGTGGCATCCGTATGTGCGTTACATATGTTATATATGTATAATATGAGGGCACAGAGTCAGATCGATACATATTTCTTAATAATGTGTCAATAGATCTTTATGATAATTAAGTCTTATGAGTATGCTTAAATTCAAAGTCAATATCCAAAACGCCTCTGGATCCAACAGGCGGCCCTTCAGATCACCGCCTTTAGAGGAGGGCATAACCCTTTCAATACCAGAAATACGGAGGGAGACTAAATCTCAGAAGTTCTTGGAGGCACCTGAGATGTTCCGGTCATCTTTTCTGGATATATCGTAAATATGTTCAAGTGCCCAAACCTTCAGGCATCTTGAAGTACTACCTATGTAGATCTTGTCACATAAAGTACAAGAGATCATATACATCACCGACTCCGTGTTACAGTTAATGTAATCCTGGACATGATACACCCTACTGTGTGTGGGATCCGAAAAACTCTTAATAGGTTTGGCAAATAAACAAACTCTGTACGGATGTGATCCACATTTATAGAAACCTGAACAGTGTAACCAAGTCCTACTACTCTGAGCTGGCTGCCGTGTGCTGGGGGCTATATGCTGGCCATTAGTGGGAACTCCCCTATACACCACTTTACATCGTTCAGACAATAGATGTTCTCAGGGGTGGGATTCAAATTTTTAACAACAGGTTCCCTACTCCGCGGTGGATACGCAGCGTCGCGACACATATACGCCGCGTCACGATACGTTTACATATACATAGACCATATATATGCAGCACATATAAATACACTATATACATGGTACACATACATAAATACACCATATACACTACACACATATTGTCACATTTCTCCCCACATGGCCCCCTCCATCCTCCATGTTGTCACATTTCTCCCCACATGGCCCCCTCCATCCTTCATATTGTCACATTTCTCTCCCCCTGGCCCCTCCATCCTCCATGTTGCCACATTTCTCCCCACATGGCCCCCTCCATCCTCCATATTGTCACATTTCTCCCCACATGGCCCCCTCCATCCTCCATACTGTCACATTTCTCCCCACATGGCCCCCTCCATCCTCCATACTGTCACATTTCTCCCCACATGGCCCCCTCCATCCTCCATATTGTCACATTTCTCCCTACATGGCCCCTCCATCCTCCATGTTGTCACATTTCTCCCCCGGCCCCCTCCATGTTGTCACATTTCTCTCCCCCAGCCCCTCCTTGCCATCTGTTGTCACATTTCTCCCCACATGGCCCCCTCCATCCTCCATATTGTCACATTTCTCCCCACATGGCCCCCTCCATCCTCCATATTGTCACATTTCTCCCCACATGGCCCCCTCCATCCTCCATACTGTCACATTTCTCCCCACATGGCCCCCTCCATCCTCCATATTGTCACATTTCTCCCTACATGGCCCCTCCATCCTCCATGTTGTCACATTTCTCCCCCGGCCCCCTCCATCCTCCATGTTGTCACATTTCTCTCCCCCAGCCCCCTCCTTGCCATCTGTTGTCACATGATCACACTCACTACCCGTCCCTAACACGACCTGACCTGTCCTGACTCCTGTCTGTGGACTGTCAGCAACTCTAGGCAGCCTCTGCTCTGGCTGCTTCCTGCCGCTGCCACGCCGCTTACTCACCAGCAGGGAGGGCTGGCAGCCTTAGTCCTGGGGAAAATCCAGTCAAGTGGCCCGTTGCACCACCGAATCAGCTCACCAGAGGGCTCTTTTCCTTGTGTCTAACCCGTTGCGTGATAGCGAGCCAAGCCCCATTCCGGACAGCAGAGACATGGAGCAGTATCATGATTGACTGATCTTTTTTACTACAAAATCACAGTAACAACTTTATCTCATTGTGATTTTGTTGTAAAAGATCACAGAGAGGCACAGAGCGTTATCAATCGTGTTACTGCTCTGTGTCTCTGCTGTCCGATGCGGGCTTGGCTCTCTATCACGCAGCGGATTAGCCTCACAGGATCCGCTCGTGTTAAAGATCCCTAACCCCAATGCATGGCTACAATTACCCAGTCCAAATAAAATCTGGTCCTACCTTATCCAGGGTGTCGCTGGCATCGGCGTGATGTCCACTAGATCCAGAACAAGGTCCCTGTGGTGATAGAGAAAAAAGAATAATCACATAAGGAAGGGATGGTGACTGCCCCTGTGATATCACCAGCAGGGGGCGCTGTGCTGGCATGTAAGACTGAGCCATGCCAACGTATAGCAGGGTAATCTAGGACATTTCCCCTAAGTGCTACCACACAGTACTAATGCCCACCTTGTGTCCCCACAGTAATTATGCCCACCTTTGTTCCTGTCACAGCAGTAATGCTCAGATTATGTGCCCCTCACAGCAGTAATGCCCAGATTATGTGCCCCCTCACAGTAGCAATGCCCAGATTATGTGCCCCCTGACAGTAGCAACGCCATATTATGTGCCCCCTCACAGTAGCAATGCCATATTATGTGCCCCCTCACAGTAGCAATGCCATATTATGTGCCCCCTCACAGTAGCAATGCCATATTATGTGCCCCCTCACAGTAGCAACGCCATATTATGTGCCCCCCTCACAGTAGCAATGCCCAGATTATGTGCCCCCTCACAGTAATTATGCCATCATTTGTGCCCCCTCACAGTAATTTCGCCATCATTTGTGCCCCCTCACAGTAATTTTGCCATCATTTGTGCCCCCTCACAGTAATTTTGCCATCATTTGTGCCCCCTCACAGTAATTTTGCCATCATTCCCCCCACAGTAATTTTGCCATCATTTGTGCCCCTCACGTTTATTATGCTATCATTTGTGCCCCCTCACAGTAATTTTGCCATCATTCCCCCACAGTAATTTTGCCATCATTTGTGCCCCCTCACAGTAATTTTGCCATCATTTGTGCCCCCTCACATTTATTATGCCATCATTTGTGCCTCCCTCACAGTAATTTTGCCATAATTTGTGCCCCCTCAGAGTAATTTTGCCATCATTCCCCCCTCACAGTAATTTTGCCATCATTCCCCCCTCACAGTAATTTTGCCATCATTCCCCCTCACATTGTGCCCCCTCACAGTAGCTGTGCCCATGACCCATTCCCCCCCCCCTCCCTTTGGTGTGAAGTGTTGGGAGCAAAACAAAGAACAAAAAAAAAAAACATACTTACCTTCTCCACTGATGACAGGCTCGGCTCCCACACTGACCCTGCTACAGGCTGTGCAAGGGAAGACTGATTCCCGGGCTTTCACAGCTCCTCCCACAGCCAGCAGCAGGAAGTGCGGCCAGCAGGGGGAGCTCCTGAGCTGTGAAGCAGTGAGGTCTCACTGCTTCACTACGGAACGGCCCGGTGTGTGAGTGTAAGTTCAGCAGCGTGTGTGTGTGTGTGTGTGATGTGGTGCAGGGAGCTGCAGGACCGGATCGGGATCCCTGCTTCTCACCGGTCCTGCGAACCGGCTGTGATTTCAACAAACGGTTCGGCAGAACCGGAGAGAACCGGCTGGATCCCACCCCTGGATGTTCTCATTTGTCATCTTTATATAATACTAGACATTATGCCAGTTACAATAACGGGCACTAGAACATTAGTGCTGGCACTGTTATGGGGGGGGGGGATCTGTGGATGGCACTGTTATTGGGGGGGGGATCTGTGGATGGCACTGTTATGAGGGATCTGTGGATGGCACTGTTATGGGGGATCTGTGGATGGCACTGTTATGGGGGATCTGTGGATGGCATTGTTATGGGGGATCTGTGGATGGCACTGTTATGGGGGATCTGTGGATGGCATTGTTATGGGGGATCTGTGGATGACACAGTTATGGGGAGAGGGATCTGTGGATGGCACTGTTATGGGGGATCTGTGGATGGCACTGTTATGGGGATCTGTGGATGGCACTGTTATGGGGGATCTGTGGATGGCACTGTTATGGGGGGGGTCTGTGGATGACACTGTTATGGGGGGATCTGTGGATGGCACTGTTATGGGGGATCTGTGGATGGCACTGTTATGGGGGATCTGTGGATGGCACTGTTATGGGGGATCTGTGGATGGCACTGTTATGGGGGGGTCTGTGGATGACACTGTTATGGGGGATCTGTGGATGGCACTGTTATGGGGGATCTGTGGATGGCACTGTTATGGGGGATCTGTGGATGACACTTTTATGGAGGGGATCTGTGGCTGACACTGTTATGGGGGTGGTATGTGGATGGCACTGTTATGGGGGGATCAGTGGCTGACACTGTTATGGGGGTGGTCTGTGGCTGACACTTATGGGGGTCTGTGTCTGACACTGTTATGGGGGGGATCTGTGGATGGCGCTGTTATGGGGGGGGATCTGTGGCTGGCACTGTTATGGGGGATCTGTGGATGGCACTGTTATGGGGGGGATCTGTGGATGGCACTGTTATGGGGGGGATCTGTGGATGGCACTGTCATGGGGGGTATTTGTGGATGGCACTGTAATGGGGGATCTGTGGATGACACTGTTATGGGGGGGATCTGTGGCTGACACTGTTATGGGGGTCTGTGGGTGACACTGTTATGGGGGGATCTGTGGATGGCACTGTTATGGGGGATCTGTGGCTGACACTGTTATGGGGGTCTCTGTGGATGACACATAGCATCTTATGCTATGTGTCATCCACAGATCCCCCCATAACAGTGTTTCTGTTTAGTGATATTGTAATGGCAGCGGGGCACGGTGCAGTCACTGTATTGCACCGGCCCCGCTCAGAGTTGTAATACTATGAATAACTGTAATAATAATAACGATCATCACTCCTTCACTTACTAAACGGTGAGGCGGGAGGGTGGGCAGGCACTGGCAGCGTAACTTACTACCTCATGCGCCTGTGCCGCCTGCTTCATTCATGAAGTGGGCAGAGCAGGGGCGTCACTTAGTGAGTTACGCTGCCAGTGCCTGCCCGCCCGCCCGGCCTCCTGCCTCACCGTTTAGTAAGTGAAGGAGTGATGATCGTTATACTTACAGTTACTCATAGTATTAATACTCTGAAACGCCGGTCAACTACTAATCAAGTAAAGTTATTTTCTTCTCTTTGTAAATGAAAGGTGAACTTTAAGTTGTATTTATCACTATTAATATACAATATGAAAGATGGCACTGCAGACGCATCTCCCTTCCACATGAGCAGGAGGTCATCAATGTATCTGCCATACCATCTAACATTTTTAGCAAAGGGATTTGCATCACTATATATAGAACTGGGAATCTCCAAGTAAGCCATAGTGAGCTTTTTTAGGGAGGGTGAATATTTTGCCCCTATGGGGACACCCCTTCTTTGTATGAGAAACTTTCCCTCAAAGGAAAATAAATTGCAACCAATCAGAAATGCAGTGACATCCAAGATATAGTTGCTGAGGTCCAGTGTATAATTACTAAAATGTTGAAGATGAAAAGACAATGCCTCCAAAGCAAGTTGATGTGGAATTAAAGAATACAGTACTGTATATTCCAACATTGCAACTTAGCCACCAATTATCAGGATGACATATTTTTTAAATAAAAATTACATAAGACCTTCTTTGAATCACGCAAATACGCAGCAATCCTGAGAACTAGGGGCTGAAGCAAATGACCAAGACAGGCACCCAGTCTTTCCCAAGGGTTCCTTTTGCATGAATTACTGCATCAATGCGTTGTCGCATGGAGGCGATCAGTCTGTGGCACTGCTGAGGTGATATGGAAACCCAGGTTGCTTTGATAGCGGCCTTCAGCTCGTCTGCATTGTTTTGTCTGGTGTCTCTCGTCTTCCTCTTGACAATATCTCATAGATTCTCTATGGGGTTAGGTCAGGCAAGTTTGCTGGCCAATTGAGCACAGTGATACTGTGGTTCATAAACCGGGTATTGGTACTTTTGGCAGTGTGGGCCGGTGCTAAGTCCTGCTGGAAAATGAAACCAGAATCTCCATAAAGATTGTCAGCAGATAAAAGCAGGTAGTGCTCTAAAATGTCCTGGTAGACGGCTGCTCTGACTTGATATAACACAGTGGACCAACACCAGCAGATGACATGGCTCCCCAAGCCATCACTGACTGTGGAAACTTCACACTGAACCTCAATCAACGTGGACTGTGTGCCTCCACTCTTCCGCCAGACTCTGGGACCTTGATTTCCAAATGAAATGCAAACGTTTCTTTCATCTGAATAGCATTGAGCAACAGTCCAATACTTTTTCTCGTTAGCCAGGTAAGACCCTTCTGACTTTGTCTCTTGGTCATGAGTGGCTTGACACAAGGAACGTAACAGTTGTAGCCCATGTCCTGGATACGCCTGTGTGTGGTGGCTCTTGAAGCACTGACTCCAGCTGTAGTTCACTCCTTGTGAATCTGCGGCAAGTTTTCGCAAATACAAACCCTCATACGGCTATGTGCACTGAAAAATAAAAAAGTTATGGCCCTGGAAAGTTAGGGAGTGAAAAACAAAAACGCAAAAATGAAAAACCCTCTGGGTTTGAAAGGGTTAAAGGCAAACTGTCACCAGCGACCTCTTTATCCAACTGTTTGCATAGACACATAGCTGGGGTTCACCTATCTAAAACGCTGTTTTTCTTTTGTTGATTCTTTTGTTGTCTGTTCCCGAGTTATGATACTTTTTTTTTATAAATGATTTTTATTATTTAATGATAACATACAACAAACTATGAAAGTACTTCAACTTATCAAAATATAAACCCTAACCAACCCTCCCATATCCAAGAGAGAGAGAGAGAGAGAAAAAAAACAGCGGTTCGAGAGTTTAACTTTTTCTTAATATGCACATTAGGCCTTTCCTGACATACATGCGACACAATTCACCTTGGTTCTTAAAAAAGATCATTATTTCCATATGCCTTTGAATGAGTGTCTGCAACTTGACCATTGCCATCTTAATATACAATCTTAAAAAAGTGCTCTTGTTCCAGACATAATTCATATTAACAAATTAGTGTCATTATTACCTCACCGAGGTGATGCTAATTTCATTATGTGCTTCTTATGCAGGTAAGACCCTTTTCAAAGTCACATATGGTTTGCAAATCACTGACTAAAAATCCGTAATCAGAGGGCACCTAGACAGAAAATGGTTATACTTCACATGCCATGATTTCAATATTCATAAAATATATTTTTATGTCTTACTTTTCACAATACCGGAAATCGCTTACAGAAGTGTTAATATGTCCCCTGCAGTAAATGTCATCCTACAGTAGGATTTGTACTGAGCACATGTCGATTTTGCAGCTGATTGTAGACCACGTTATGGAATAGAAAATCCAATGCATGCCACATGACCTTAGGTTAAACATATGGTAGACGATGGCACAGCCTGGAGGCTTGCTGTGTGTTCCTCAGCTGTGGGATTATGGAAGGAGGGGAGTTAAATACAATTAGAAAGTACAGTTTGTTCTTTCTCTTGAGCTGAGAGATCTAGAAACTGTGAAATAAGAGTTATGTTACTGTTTGAAGAGTTGTAGACCTCCCAGTTGGCAGCTCAGTGAAGAATCTGTCACTTGGATTGACCGCTTTTAAAGGGGTCATCCACCTTTTAAATAATAACCCATCCTCAGGATAGACCATCACTTGCTGACTTCAATGCAGCAATGACAACCTCAGTCAACTACAAAGTTTATGGAACTGTCTGCCTCCAGCACCTAAGCTATTGTTGAGCTGCTGATCACCGGGGGCTGTCAGACTCCTACTGATCAGCTAGTGATGGCCTATCCTATCTGTACCATGGGCTGACTCCTTTAAAGGGGTCATCCACTTTTTAAATGATGACCCATCCTCAGGACAGACCACCACTTGCTGACTTCAGTGCAGCAATGACTAGCTTAGTAAACTACAGAGTTTATGGAACTGTCTGCTTCCAGCGCCTAAGCTATTGTTGAGCTGCTGATCGCTGAGGGGTGTCAGCTAGTGATGGCCTATCCTGAGGAATAAATAAAAGGTGTTCAGCCCCTTTAAGCCAGTGTGCGCAAAATCAAAAGCATGGGACTAAATTTCTCTTTATTACCTGACTACAATCACCCTTTTCAGTTTGGAATCTGCTTTCTCCGACACTCCTCAATGAGTACGTTGAAAGACTTGCCATATACACAATAAACATCTGTGAGACCCTCGTTCACCTGTGAAGAAATAAAAACAATTAGAATAATTAGAACAATACTATGAGTGTACTACATATTATGAATTCATATTTTCACGAAAATGAGATTTGGTTTGGTTTCACTCCAGACTAGTTTCGGCTAGACTACTCCAATCAAGCAGTGCACGTAAGATGCACCACTAGAATATAAAAAGCGCATTAAGCTAATTCTAAGACAATTATGAAATTGTACAGTATATCTTGAATCATCTATTAATCTATTACAGTTGTGGTATATGTATATATATATATATATATATATATATTATGTTTACATTGATCCAGAAAAAATGAGCATTCTTAAGAGCCTACATACATCGCTGTATATTTCCTTTAAAGAGTAACTAAACTTTTGAATACATTGTTAACATGTCCCTAATAGCAGTTTTTGCAATATACTTTATTCATGTATTTAGTTTTTTTAATACACTTTTCCCTCCCTAAAGCACACCTTTCCCTGTGCACTTAAAATCTACTTTTCTGTACACCCTTGACTGCTCAGCAGTGTACGGAGTATGGAGAACACATTTTCTTAAAGGGGCCGCAGTGCAGTGAGTACAGGCAGGAGCACAAATTGCTGCTACTGACTGTGCCCCCCGGAGGTTCACTAAATGCTGGCATAGCACATGGATACCCTGTACCCATGTACTATGCCAGGATTAGCTGAGCGGAGCGGGCTCCTGCTTCTGCCTGCTTCACTAAACTAAGAACTGACAGGGTAGCAAAGCAGGCACAAGCAGTACCCCGCCCCGCTCAGCTAATCCTGGCATAGCAAATGTTTACAGGATACCCATATGCTATGCCAGGATTTAGTAAACCTCCAGGGGGCACAGGCAGGAGCAGCATTGTGCACTTCTACCTGTACTCGCTGCACTGTGCCCCCTTTAAGAAAATGTGTTGTCCGCACTTCGTACACTGCTGACAAGTCAAGGGTGTACTGAAAAGTCAATTTTAAGTGCACAGTGAATGGTGCGCTTTAGGTAGGGAAAAGTGTACTAAACATACAAAATACATTAAAAAAGTATATTACAAAAACTATTAGGGCATTAGAGACATGCTAACAAAAATGTATTCAAAAGTTTAGTTACTCTTTAATATATACTTCTAATTCCTATTTACAATCACTATCGTGATTTGGCTGCAGGGTAGTATTCATGGCATTAATCATATATCCCATACAGTATACTTCTTTCTTACATAACTGTAATGATGCTGCCCTGTAATGGCTGCACTGATATTTCATGCTTCTAGTGCTGCCACATCCTACATCTTACATACATGTTAACATTCTACTTGAGAGCTGTAGCATCCAAGTGATACAAGGGTCAACGGACTGCTCAGACAGTGTAGAGTACACATTTATAGGAAGTATATCCTGTCCTCTGTGTCTTACCATGAAGGTTACTTGTGACTGGTTTTCATCGATTTATGCATCTTCCTTTAAATATATTACTTATTATGGCCCTATTTTGACACTTATAGGATACATTTCCCTTTTTAGCTGCACAAAATGAAATCATCGACTGTTGTAAATTATACAGAATGCTCCTACGACGACTTTTGCTCCAGTAAAACCCAGTAATGATCATCACTTGAGTTGAGATATAAGAAAATATCACCATAGCTACTAAATTAACCATAAATGACTAACTGTACAATAGTTTTTATGCAGTTCCAGAACAGATTAAGAATAAATCCTTTACCTTTTAAAATCTCAAATTGAGAAGATTGGGAAGTGAAGACCAACTATACATCTCCATAGCAACATACTGTATTCTTACAAATTAAGTCTTCAGGGGTATAGAGGAGAACAGTCCATCATTATTCCGCCAAGCATCGAGACACTAACTCACATTCCGTACTCCTCTATTTTTCAGCATAATTATATACATCTGAAAAACCTGTAGAATGAGAATTTCTCCATCTGAAAGATAGCTGGTTTGAAACTGTACACTGGAACGTTCTGTTTCAGAGGTAGAATACATTTACGGATATTCTAACTTACGAGACAGGTTAGCACCACCAAGGATATTTGAAACAATTTTGTTAGGATTCTGTTCTCCTCTGCCAAGCAAGTAGACTTTCAGTCTTTAGTAGCTCATAAGAAAAGTGAAAGATTCATTTGAATTGCCCATGCCTAAACTATAAAAAGGAGGAACGTCAAGGAGGAACATTTCATATGAACTTTGACATTTAGAAGTAGGCAAAACTTCTTTAATTCAGCACAGATTGTTCAACGGATAAATAAGAGTCTCTCTATTTGAAAGAAACAGTCCAGCAATACATTTCATGGACGGAATATTTATTTCAGTGGGCACCAGATGTTATTTCCAGTATGATGATTCCACAACTGCACACTTTCTGCCAAATTTCTGCCAAATGTATTTCAGGAGTATAATAATATTACAGGCTATAGCTACTAGAGATGGGTCGTTGATCCAGGGAGTTATTCTGATTGCCTGATTGGAGTCAGGAAGACATTTTTTTACCCTAAAGTGGGGAAAATTGTCTTCTACCTCACAGGGTTTTTTTTTTTTTTGCCTTCCTCTCGATCAACTTGCAGGATAACAGGCTGAACTGGATGGACAAATGTCTTTTTTCAGCCTTATAAACTATGTTACTAAATTTTTATGCAGGTTATATCTGAGTGATGGGTTCCTGCCAACAGGTTTGGTGGCATCTTTTTCACAAAAAGTTGACAACCCCTTTAAGTATGAAAGTTTATCTATAGCATGGATGTTCAACCTGTGTGTCAACCCCCCCTCAACCCCCCGCTGTTGCAAAACTACAGTTCCCAGCATGCCCGAATAGTTGTAGGCTGTCCAGGCATGCTGGAAGTTGTAGTTTTGCAGAAGCTGGAGGTCTGCAGGTTGGGCATTCCTGATCTACTGATCTATATTATAGAATTCTAGAGTTAGATGATATTTCACATGAACTTCAACAATAATAAAACGCTTTTATGTTACAAATCACACACATCATATACTTTGCGCTGTAAGGCATATTTTATGACACAAAATAGAATTTTGTAATAAACTAGGTAGAGCACTCAATGATCTCTGTGAAAGGCAATCTAGTGGCATTCCTGCAGTCTGCCTCGATTGGCACTTAGTTGCTTCTGCTACCATTCTATAGCAGAGGAAACACTGGAGAAAAATGTTATTTTCCTAATGACTGATAGTAACTACATTAGTAGAGATGAGTGAATCGAAGCTGACGAAGTGGAATTCGATCAGAATTTCAGGAAAAACTAGATTTGCAACGAATGTGAATTTCCTCGCGCTTCATGGTAACGAACCGCAATTTTTCCTAAAATGACGGCCACTCGGGTGAGGACTGAGGACATGGGGCAAGGAACTGTGGGAAGGCGGGATTACCAAGATTGACATGCATGCAGCCAATCAGCAGCCAGCGAGCCAACCCTGTGATGTCACAGCCCCATAAATACGGCAGCCATTTTAGATTCTGCCATTTTCCAGCGTTCTGAGTGCAGGGACAGACGTGAGAAGGCTCTAGGGATAGCAATTGGAAAAAGCTAATTGTGAAGAAAAAACTGAAAAAACTATTTATAGGTGCAGGAAAGGAGAGGGAGGAATCAGTTCACAGGATCTTAGTGCAGGGAGAGACGTCAGAAGGCGCTAGGGACAGTGCTAGAAAAGCGATTTACAAGTGCAGAGAAAGATAATTTGGGGATCCAAATTGCCATTATACAGCTCTGTCATTCCAGCATTTTTTCTTAGGGTGCAAGTCCTATGTGGAAAATCCTTTAGTGGCTTATATCTGTGGAAAAATAAAAATATATACGCAGTTCACTTAGGCAGTTATATGTGGTGAAAGCGTTTAGTAGCGTATTTCAGTATTAAAAGAAAAATATATATGCAGTTCACTGTTGCCGTTATTTGCGGTAAAAGTGTTTAGTGGCCTATTTAAGTACAAAAACTAAAATATATACACAGTTCACTTATGCAGTTATTTGGGGTTAAAAGCAATTACTGAAGTATTTCTGTACTACAAAAAAGATATATATGCAGTTCACTGTTGCTGTTATTTGTGGTGAAAGCATTTAGTGGCCTATTTTAGTACAAAAAGAAAAATATATTAGTTGCTTTTAGGGGTGTTCTAATTTGCTTTTAACTTATTTTGTTTAGCTGAAAGTATGTCTGACAGAGAAGTGCCATGCACAGAGGAGTGGCAGAGGCCTAAATGTTTCTGGTGCAGGCAGAGGTCGCAGCAGAGTAAGGGTGCATGGAAGCAGGAGGCTCTTCCTCCACTCAGTCACAAACAACACCAAGGGTCCCCGAAAGGTGCCAAAAAGCCCCCTGGGACTCCTGCTGTGGTTGGTCTTCCACCTTCCTCCTCTGACTCCTCTTCTTCAGAATCCTCTCTCTGCGTTGCCGCAGGTCCAGCAATCGATGACGACAAGACTGCTTCTGGTGGTGATGGTGACCACAACTTTTTCTCTTCATGCTCATCTATGGCCTGATCCAGCACTCTTTGCAGGGCACGCTCCAGAAAAAATGCATATGGGATGAGGTTGATGATGTTGCTTTGGGTTTGACTGACCAGGTTTGTCACCTCCGCAAAAGGACGCATGAGCCTACAGCTATTGTGCATGAGCGTTCAGTAACGTGGCCAAAAAATGCCCAGCTCCGCAGAGGCTGTCATCTTTTTTTTTAAATTAAAAAAATCTGTTCTCACCAGTTTAATCTCTGTTTTGTCCCCTATCAGGGGCCGGTGTATGGAATAGATTTTAGGAACCGGGAGATGGAAAAAGATGGTTGGTTGGTCCTCTTCCTTCCAATTTGGGGCACTGCGGGTGCGCCATGCAGTGTACTGTGCCACCCTATATGAGTGGTGTGTTAAGTAGTACTATTCCTATCAGTTTAATTCCTGTTACGTCCCCTATTAGGGGACGTGTATCGAATAGATTTTAGGAACCAGGAGATGGAAAAAGATGATTGGTCTGTCCTCTTGCTTCCAATTTGGGGCACTGCCGCGCAATGTATTTTGCCACCAATACAAATAGTGTGAACTACTATTCTTACCATTTTAATCCTTGTTATGTCCCCTATCAGCGTGTATTGAATTGAATCCTTGCATGGGGAGATAGAGAAAAAAAGCTTGCTCTGTCCGCTTCTTTCTAATTTTGGGCACTTGCAATGGAATTTGCCACCAATGCAACTAGTGTTAACTAAGTACTATTCCTATCAGTTTAATCTCTGTTTTGTCCCTTATCAGGGCCAGGGCCAATGTAGTGAAAAGATTTTTGGAATTGGGAGAAGGAAAAAAACCCATGCTCGGTCCGCTTCGTTTGAATTTTAGGTCACTGCGCGTGCGCCGAGCAATGTACTGTGACACCCTATATGAGTGGTGGGCAGTGGGCACAGTACAGTCTGTGGGCCTGACACACACTGGCAGGCAACTGCAATTATAGTAAAGCGTAAAAATTAAATGACTTTTTTTTATCTGCAAGGTACTGTGCCACCCTATGAGTGGTGTACACACAGTACAGTCTGTGGGCCTGCGGCCTCTCACACATGGGCAGGCGACTGCAATATATATATATATATATAAAAATAAAATAAAAGCAGACTGATGTACCAGCCCTAAAAAGGGCTTTTTGGGGTGCTGTCAGGACGCTGTCCCTACAGCAGATGGCCCCTTTCACACGAGTGAGTCTTCCGCATGGGTGCAATGCGTGAAGTGAACGAATAGCATCCGCACTGAATCCTGACCCATTCACTTCAATGGGTCTGTGTACATGAGCATTTTTTTTCACTCATCACTTGTGCGTTGCGTGAAAATCGCACATGTTCTATATTCTGCGTTTTTCCCGCAGCCCTAGCCCCATAGAAGTGAATGGGACTGCGTGAAAAACACATTGCATCCGCAAGTAAGTGCGGGTGCATTGCGTTTTCCACTAATGGTTGCTAGGAGATGTTTGTAAACCTTCAGTTTTTTATCACACGCGTGAAAAACGCATCAAAACGCATTGCACCCACGCGGAAAAAAATGAACAACTGAACCCAATCGCAGGCAAAACTGAATGGCTTTGCCTGTGAAATCAGCACAGTTTTCACTGAACGCATCCGCAACGCATCCGGACCTAAGGCCCCATTCACACATCTGCAATTTTTGTCGCCATCCATTCTGCAATTCTGTGGAATGGATGCGGACCCATTCATTGAGAATGGGGCCGGACGTGATGCGGAAAGCACACTATGTGCTCTCCGCTTCCGCATTTGCGGCTCCGCAAAAGATAGAGCATGTCCTATTATTGTCCGCAGCCTGCGGACAAGAATAGGCATCTCTATGGGTAGTGCCAGCATGGTGTTTTGCGGATCCGCAACACACTACGGACGTGTGAAAGGGGCCTAATCCGGACACGCTCATGTGAAAGAGGCCGATGAGTCTTTGAGGACTGGAGTGGACACAGAACACTGGCCTAGCTAACGCTTTTCCTATTAATTTAGCAGCAGCAGAACTCTCCCTGCTCTAACTAACACTGCAGCTTCAGAATGAATCTAAGATGGACACTGTCCTTGCTTTTTGATAGGAGGTGGGAGGGTCTGGGAGGGAGGGTATGCTGATTAGCTGTAATGTGTCTGCTGACTGTGAGGTACAGGGTCAAAGTTTTCTCAATGATAAAGTATAGGGGGCGAATCGAACATCGCATATGTTCGCCCACCGCAAATAGTTTGGGACATCTCTACTGGAGAGATGGTGTGATGGTATTTACATGGGACTCTATGGTGGAGGGAGGGAAATAGTGTTATTTACATGGGACTAGATATTGGAGGGACTGGAGGGAGGGGAGTGATTTTGGCATGAGAGAACGTAAAAGGATTTATTCTGTAAGAAAGCTACTTATTGTATTTCACTCTAAAAAGCCTGCCTCAAATTCAATGCTGTGTCGCATTTACTGCAAAATGATTGGCCTTTTTTTATGAACATTATCCATGGCAAATTGGTTATTGCACAGGCAGAGGCATTGTGACCCCAGCTGTAAGCAAACCTACGTTACTTTTAGTAAACACATATGTTGAACTTTAAATGGTATTCCAGCCCAATCAAAAACAGTTCCACTGGGCAGCATAGCATAAAAAAAAATAAAACTGCTTTTACTCACCTCACCGATCCTCCCCTGCTGTCAGGATCCTGCTGTGCTCCATTTCCTGCTCCTGTTTAGGCCCAGCAGAAAATGGTGGTGAATACCATGAATCCATTTCCTGCTTTGCTGAGACAGGAGCAGGAAGTGGATGACAGCAGGGAACCCAATACCATTGGAATGGCAATACCGGGGGATTAAGGTGGCATGAGTGTAAGTAGCTTTATTGCACTGTTTTATACACACTGGGCATAAAAAAATGTTTTATAAAAAATAATACTATATTTACAAAAAATTAGCAAATTTCCTAATTTCAATGTCTCTACTTTTAAAATAGATAGTAATACCTCCAAAAATTGTTATTACTTTACATTCCCCACATGTCTACTTCATGTTTGGATCATTTTGAAAATTACATTTTATTTTTTTGGAATGTTAGAAGGCTACAAGTTTAGAAACAAATCTTACAATTTTTAAGAAAATTTCCAAAACCCGATTTTTTTAAGGACCAGCTCAGTTATGAAGTCACTTTGTGGGGCTTACATATTAGAAACAAATCATAAATCACCCCATTTTAGAAACTACACCTCTCAAGCTATTCAAAACTGATTTTACAAACTTTGTTAACCCTTTAGGTGTCCTGGGAGAATTAATTAGCAAACTTTAAATTTTTATCATTTTTTTCTGCAACATATCAAGGGTTAACAAACAGCCAAACAAAACTCATAATCTATTACCCTGATTCTGGAGTTTACAGAAACACCCCATATGTGCTCAAAAACTGATGTATTGGCGCACAGCAGACTTTAGAGTGAAGGAGCACCATATGGCTTTTGGCGAGCAGATTTAGCTGAAATGGTAATTGGGAGTTATGTCGCTCATAAAGACATCCTAAGGTGGCCCTACAGTGGAAACCCCCAAAAAGTGACCCCATTTTGGAAACTACACCCCTCAAGGAATTTTTCAAGCTGTGTAGTGAGCACTTTGACCTCAAAGGTGTTTGCTAGAACTAGGAAACACTTGGCAGTGAAAATTAAAAATTGCTTTTTGCACATTTTTCACTTTCCCAAAGGAAACCAGGAAAAAATGCATCCCGCATTTTGTTCCCCATTTTCTCCCTAGATATGGCAACATCCCATATTTGCTGAAAAAATGATGTATGGGCGTACAGCAGGGCTCTAGATTCAAACAGCAAAATATGGATTTTGATGACCTGAATTGGCAGACATTGATTTTAGGTGCCATGTCGCATTCAAAAAATTCCTGAGGTCCCCAGAAATTAAAACCCCCAAGAAGGGACCCCATTTTGGAAAGAGCACCCCCATACGAACATTTTAAGTGGTGAAAAGGGTACTTTGCAGCAAACAGTTGTCTCACAGAAGGCAGAAACACTTGTTACAGGATTTCAAAGCACACATTTGTGAAAATGAAAAATTACTAGCAGACCCCAATTTTTCACTTTCACAGGGGGTTAAAGGAGAAAATGCACCCCAGTATGTGTTCCCTATTTTCTCACCATTCAGGAACCATCCCATATGTGCTTTTAGCCTGCTATAGGGCTCTTTCACATGAGTGGATGGAATCCGCAGCCATGCGTGGAATCCACTGTGTGAAAGAGTAGAGATGGCCCGAACTATCCGCCGGCGAACAGTTCCCGGCGAACATAGCTTGTTCGCGTTCGCCTCAACGGGCAAACACATGCGATGTTCGGTCCGCCCCCTATACATCATCATTGAGCAAACTTTGACCCTGTACCTCACAGTCAGCAGACACATTCCAGCCAATCAGCAGCATACCCTCCCTCCCAGACCCTCCCACCTCCTGCACAGCATCCATTTTAGATTCATTCTGAAGCTGCAGTCTTAGTGAGAGGAGGGAGAGTGTAGTTGCTGCTGATTTAATTGGGAAATCGATAGCTAGGCTAGTGTATTCAGTGTCCACTCCAGTCCTGAAAGACTCATCTGATCTCTGCTGTAAGGACAGCGTCCTGACAGCACCCCAAAAGCCCTTTTAGGGCTGCAACATTAGTCTGCTTTTTTTCCCTTTATATACATGTTGCAGTTGCCTGGCCTGCCTGTGTGTGAGGAGCTGCAGGCCCACAGACTGTAGTGTGCCCACTGCCAGTGCCCACCCCTGTCATCCCGTGTGGCACAGGACTTTGCATAAAAAAAAGCATTTAATTTTTACACTTTAATCTAAGGTTAGTTGCCTGCCAGTGTGTGTCAGGCTGACTTCCACTGACTGTAGTGTGCCCACTGCCAGTGCCCACCACTCATACCGGCTGGCACAGGACTTTGCATAAAAAGGCATTTAATTTTTACACTTTAGTGTAATTTCAGCTGCTTGCCTGCTGCTAGTGTGTGTCAGGCCGACTTCAACTGACTGTAGTGTGCCCACTGCCAGTGCCCACCCCTGTCATCCCGTGTGGCACAGCACTTTGCATAAAAAAGGCACTTAATTTTTACACTTTAATCTAAGGTTAGTTGCCTGCCAGTGTGTGTCAGGCTGACTTCCACTGACTGTAGTGTGCCCACTGCCAATGCCCACCACTCATACCGGCTGGCACAGGACTTTGCATAAAAAAGGCATTCAATTTTTACACTTTAGTGTAATTTCAGCTGCTTGCCTGCTGCTAGTGTGTGTCAGGCCGACTTCAACTGACTGTAGTGTGCCCACTGCCAGTGCCCACCCCTGTCATCCCGTGTGGCACAGCACTTTGCATAAAAAAGGCACTTAATTTTTACACTTTAATCTAAGGTTAGTTGCCTGCCAGTGTGTGTCAGGCTAACTTCCACTGACTGTAGTGTGCCCACAGCCAGTGCCCACCACTCATACCGGCTGGCACAGGACTTTGCATAAAAAAGGCATTAAATTTTTACACTTTAGTGTAATTTCAGCTGCTTGCCTGCTGCTAGTGTGTGTCAGGCCGACTTCAACTGACTGTAGTGTGCCCACCCCTGTCATCCCGTGTGGCACAGCACTTTGCATAAAAAAGGCACTTAATTTTTACACTTTAATCTAAGGTTAGTTGCCTGCCAGTGTGTGTCAGGCTGACTTCCACTGACTGTAGCGTGCCCACTGCCAGTGCCCACCACTCATAACGGCTGGCACAGGACTTTGCATAAAAAAGGCATTTAATTTTTACACTTTAGTGTAATTTCAGCTGCTTGCCTGCTGCTAGTGTGTGTCAGGCCGACTTCAACTGACTGTAGTGTGCCCACTGCCAGTGCCCACCCCTGTCATCCCGTGTGGCACAGGACTTTGCATAAAAAAAAGGCATTTAATTTTTACACTTTAGTGTAATTTCAGTTGCTTGCCTGCTGCCAGTGTGTGTCAGGCCCTCTTCCACTGACTGTAGTGTGCCCACTGCCAGTGCCAACCACTCATACCGGGTGGCACAGTAGCTTGCCGATAAATAAGGCATTTAATTTTTAGACAGTAGTCTAAATTCAGTTGCTTGCCTGCTGCCAGTGTGTGTCAGGCCCTCTTCCACTGACTGTAGTGTGCCCACTGCCAGTGCCAACCACTCATACCGGGTGGCACAGTAGCTTGCCGATAAATAAGGCATTTAATTTTTAGACAGTAGTCTAAATTCAGTTGCTTGCCTGCTGCCAGTGTGTGTCAGGCCCTCTTCCACTGACTGTAGTGTGCCCACTGCCAGTGCCAACCACTCATACCGGGTGGCACAGTAGCTTGCCGATAAATAAGGCATTTAATTTTTAGACAGTAGTCTAAATTCAGTTGCTTGCCTGCTATCAGTGTGTGTCAGGCCCTCTTCCACTGACTGTAGTGTGCCCACTGCCAGTGCCAACCACTCATACCGGGTGGCACAGTACCTAGCACGCGTAGTACCACTTATCTAAAAAAAAAATGACAGGCAGAGGCAGGCCATCCCGCAGGGGCCGTCGTGGTGCTGTGATTTCCACTGTCCCTGGAATAATGCCCACTTTTCTGAGGCCACGTACCCTGAACCCGAAAAATTCTGAGGACGTAGTTGACTGGCTTAGACAGGACACCCAATCTTCAACAGCTTCCGCTAAGAACCTTGACGCACCATCCTCCTCCAGCTCAGCTTCGGTCACCTGCTCTCAAGTTACCACGCACCCACCCGTCGCCACCACCACCTCTACCACCACAGCCACCACAGCCGCTTCACTTGATCCGTCAGAGGAGTTATTTACACATCAGTTGGATGCAATTAGTGATGCGCAACCATTATTGCCAGATGATGTAGATTACGGGGATATGTCTCAGTCAGGCAGGATTACACACATGGACGTACAGTGTGATGATGATGATGTTGTACCCGCTGCTGCTTCCTTTGCTGAGGTGTCAGATACAAGTGAAGCGGTTGATGATGACGATGTGTCCACGGATGCCACGTGGGTGCCTGCTCGAAGAGAAGAAGAGGGGGAAAGTTCTGAAGGGGAGACAGAGAGAATGAGGAGACGAGTTGGAAGCAGGGGGAGGTCGTTGCAAGGAGTTAGAGGCACAGTCAGACAGCATGTATCGGCACCTGGGGTCAGCCAGACAGCACGCCAGTCAACGCATGCTGTTGCCACCACCAGAATGCCGTTATTGCAAAGCTCAGCAGTGTGGCATTTTTTGTGTGTGTCTGCCTCTGATAAAAGCAATGCCATTTGCAACCTGTGCTAAAAGAAACTGAGTCGTGGGAAGTCCAACACCCACCTTGGTACAACTGCTTTGCGAAGGCACATGATCTCACATCACAAACGCCTATGGGATCAACACATGAGTACAAGCAGCACACAAACTCAAAGCCACCATGCTCCTCCTGGTCCAGCATCTTCAGCCACGTCAACCACTGCTGTCCTCCCTGCCCCCTCTCAACCACCCGCCACTCCATCTCTCACCTTCAGCAGTTCCTGCTCATCTGCCCACAGTCAGGTGTCTGTCAAGGACATGTTTGAGCATAAGAAGCCAATGTCACAAAGTCACCCCTTGCCCGGCGACTGACAGCTGGCTTGACGGAACTCTTAGCCCGCCAGCTTTTACCATACCAGCTGGTAGAGTCTGAGGCCTTCAAAAATTTGTCGCTATTGGGACACCACAGTGGAAGGTACCCGGACGAAATTTTTTTCAAAAAGGCAATCCCAAACCTCTACCATGTCATTGAAAAGGAAGTCATGGCATCTCTGGCATACAGTGTTGGGGCAAGGGTCCATCTGACCACTGATACCTGGTCTGCAAAGCACGGTCAGGGCAGGTATATCACGTATACTGCGCATTGGGTCAACCTGCTGACGGCTGACAAGCATGGAATGCGTGGCTCCGCAGCGGAGTTGGTGACACCACCACGACTTGCAGGCAGACCTACTGCCACCTCCTCTACTCCTACTCCATCCTCTTCGATATCCTCCTCGGCTGAGTCCTCTTCTGCTGCGGCGTCTGGCTGCACATCAACTGATTCCCCCAGCTCCCCAGGGGCTATTCCACATCCCGGATACGACAGTGTCACGCTATCTTGGGGTTGACTTGCCTGAAAGCAGAGAGCCACACAGGACCAGCACTCCTGTCCGCCCTGAACGCACAGGTGGATCAGTGGCTGACCCCGCACCAACTGGAGATCGGCAAAGTGGTGTGTGACAATGGAAGCAATCTGTTGGCGGCATTAAATTTGGGCAAGTTGTCACATGTGCCGTGCATGGCACATGTGTTGAATCTCATCGTACAACGTTTTGTGTCTAAGTACCCAGGCTTACAGGACGTCCTCAAGCAGGCCAGGAAGGTGTGTGGCCATTTCAGGCGTTCCTACACGGCCATGGCGCACTTTTCCGATATTCAGCGGCGAAACAACATGCCAGTGAGGCGCTTGATATGCGACAGCCCGACACGTTGGAATTCAACACTCCTAATGTTCGACCGCCTGCTCCAACAAGAAAAAGCCGTCAACGAGTATTTGTATGACCGGGGTGCTAGGACAGCCTCTGCGGAGCTGGGAATCTTTTTGCCACGTTACTGGACACTCATGCGCAATGCCTGTAGGCTCATGCGTCCTTTTGAGGAGGTGACAAACCTAGTCAGTCGCACCGAAAGCACCATCAGCGACCTCATCCCATTTGTTTTCTTCCTGGAGCGTGCCCTGCGAAGAGTTCTGGATCAGGCTGTAGATGAGCGTGAAGAGGAAGAGGAAGAGTTGTGGTCACCATCACCACCAGAAACAGCCTTTTCATCATCGCTTGCCAGACCTGCAGCAACGCTGGAAGAGGAGTATGAGGAAGAGGAGTCAGAGGAGGAATGTGGCGGCTTTGAGGAGGAGGAAGACCAACCACAGCACCTATCTGGGACCCATGGTGTTGTACGTGGCTGGGCGGAAGAACAGACCGTCAATGACATCAGTGAGGACGAGGAACAGGAAATGAGTAGCTCTGCATCCAACCTTGTTCAAATGGGGTCTTTCATGCTTTCATGTCTGTTGAGGGACCCACGTATAAAAAGGATAAAAGAGAACGATCTGTACTGGGTGGCCACGCTACTAGACCCCCGGTATAAGCAGAAAGTGGCAGAAATGTTACCAAATTACCGAAAGTCGGAAAGGATGCAGCAGTTCAAAACCAAACTAAAAAATATGCTTTACACAGCTTATAAGGGGGATGTCACAGCACAGCGGGAATCTAACAGGGGAAGAGGTGAGTGTAATCCTCCTCCTACCACGGCAGCAAGGACTGGACGATTTACAGATGTGTTGTTGATGGAGGACATGCGGAGCTTTTTCAGTCCTACTCATTGCCACAGCCCTTCGGGATCCAGCCTTAGAGAACGACTCGACTGACAGGTAGCAGACTACCTCGCCTTAACAGCAGATATCGACACTCTGAGGAGCAATGAACCCCTTCACTACTGGGTGTGCAGGCTTGACCTGTGGCCTGAGCTATCCCAGTTTGCGATAGAACTTCTGGCCTGCCCTGCTTCAAGTGTCCTGTCAGAAAGGACCTTCAGTGCAGCAGGAGGCATTGTCACTGACAAGAGAAGTCGTCTCGGTCAAAAAAGTGTTGATTACCTCACCTTCATAAAGATGAATGAGGCATGGATCCCGAAGGGACTGACAGTGGGGGATACGTTTGACTAACAAAAGGCCTGATTACATGCCTTGGCCTCAAAATGGTCCCCACGCTGCTGTATTTAATGTCTGCAATGTCTGCATGACTTTCGTGAATTCTCCACCACCAACTAGGGTTCAAGCCGCAATGTTTTAGTCACTTTTCTGCCTGGAAAACATAAATTTTTCCGGCCGCTGCTACAATAGCGGCTGCAACGGTGCCATTATTTTTCAGGCATGTGTACATGCCTAATTTTTCTGTCCTATGGTGCAGCACTGTGGCTGCAAAAACAAACCAAAAAAAAAAGGCATATACAAGTGTCAATTCCCCTTCGTGATCGTTACCTTGTTGTGGTGAAGGGGCTTGCGTATCACAATGAAGCAATCATCATCACCTCTATAAGTGTGTTGGCAATGTTGCCACACCCCAGATGATAAGGCCGTTGCTTCATTATGGTCAGACCAAAAGCGATCGGACGGCTGGATAATATTTCATAGAAAAAACATTAATTTACCTTTTTTTTTATATGTTGTATGGGTTTTTAATACATAAAATAAAAAATCATAATAAAGTCTCTTAATAGTTTATTAGAAATGATGCAGGCAATTAAAAAAATCCCCATCAATTCCAATACAAAGCAAGTACAGAGCTCAGAACTAAATTATTTCATGATGTCGTAATGGTTCGCTAATTCGACAATGGTTAATCAATTCGACCGGATGGGGTACGTAACAGGGATTAAACTGATAGGAATAGTACTAGTTAAGACACCACTCATATAGGGTGTCACAGCACATTGCTCTGTGCACGCGCAGTGCCCCAATTTGGGAGTAAGAGGACCGACTAAGCTGCTTTTTCCATCTCCCGGTTCCTGAAATCAATTTAGTTTGGAGTATGAGAGTTTGGTCTGTCACTGTGAAGGCAGTCGAAGGTACCCGGCCTAAATTTTTTTTCACAAAAGGCAATCCCTGATATGGGACGTAACAGGGATTAAACTGATGAGAATAGTACTACAGAAAATACCACTCATATCGGGTGTGACAGTAAATTGCACGGCGCAGACGCAGTCACCGTGGTTTAAAACAGAGTGGAGGGAGCCAGCGTTTTTTTAACAATCTCCTCGTTCGAAAAATCTATTTAATAAATGGCCCCCAGATTGGGGAGTCGGGGACGTTAGAGGGATTAAACTGATGAGAATAGTACTACAGAAAATACCACTCATATCGGGTGTGACAGTAAATTGCATGGCGCAGACGCAGTCACCGTGGATTAAAACAGAGTGGAGGGAGCCAGCGTTTTTTTAAACATCTCCCCGTTCGAAAAATCTATTCAATAAATGGCCCCCAGATTGGGGACGTTAGAGGGATTAAACTGATGAGAATAGTACTACAGAAAATACCACTCATATCGGGTATGACAGTAAATTGCACGGCGCAGACGCAGTCACCGTGGATAAAAACAAAGGGGAGGGAGCCAGCGTTTTTTTTAACCATCTCCCCGTTCAAAAAATCAATTCAATTCACCTTTTGGGGACCCTTGGTGTTGTACGTGGCTGGGTGGAGGAAGAAACCTTCAATGACATCACCGGGACGTGGCTAGCTTGGTATCCAACCTTGTGCAAATGGGGAGTTTGCGGTTGTGCAAATGAACTGTTTGCGGTGCATTAAAAGGAGAGTTTGGTCTGTCAATGTCAGTGAAGCGGGCGTAACCCTTACACTACCTGATCGATACAACATCATACCTGATCGTATACACACACTGGATGTTTTAAAGCACGTTATTCCAAACAATTTAGGAATGTTAGTTGATTTATGCCCTTTATGGATTAAAACCCGACTCTGCGTCCACTACGTAATTTTCCATGGGAGTTTTGCCATAGATCCCCCTCCATCATGCCACAGTCCAGGTGTCAGACCCCTTGAAACAACTTTCCCATCACTATTGTGGCCAGAAAGAGTCCCTGTGGGTTTTAAAATTCGTCTGCCAATTGAAGTCTATGGCGGTTCGCCCGGTTCGCCCGTTCGCGAACATTTGCGGAAGTTCGGGTTCGCTGTTCGCGAACTGAAAATTTTATGTTCGCGACATCACTATGAAAGAGTGCCAAGCCGTGCTCTGGACAGCAGAGACACGAAGCATTAAAATGATTGATAATGCTTCGTGCCTCTCTGTGATCTTTTTACTACAAAATCACAGTGACAACTTTATCTCACTGTGATTTTGTAGTAAAAAGATCACAGAGAGGCACAGAGCATTATCAATCATGTTAATGCTCTGTTTCTCTGCTGTCCAAAGCGCGGCTTGTCTTTCTGTCACGCAGCGGATTACCCGCACGGCATCCGCTCGTGTGAAAGAGCCCGTATGGGCGCACAGCAGACAAACAGCAAAATATGGATTTTGCTGACAGGCCTGAATTGGCAAACATGGATTTTAGGTGCCATGTCACATTAACAAAAATTCCAGAGGTCCCCAGAAATTAAAAACTCCAAGAAGTGACCCCATTTTGGAAAGTGCACCCCCGTACGAACATTTTAAGTGGTGGAAAGGGCACTTTTAACCTAACAGGTGTTTCACAGAAATGAATATGTAGTGGTTGGTGAAAAGTGGATCTGTGAGCTATGCGGACTAAATCAGAGATATCAGGTGGTAAAACTACAAGGTACATTATCGATTAAATTAAATTAATCCTCCATGGATGAATGGTAGATTTTAAAACACTCCTGCATGTCACAGGCCAGGTTTTTCAGGGCAGGTTTCGCAGTGGTAAATGGTGTCTTTCCTCATCGCCCTTTTGGAATACACCCTGGAATACACCTTTTTTGGGTCCTTCTCTTCCTTGCTTCTAAGTCTTGGGGACTTGACTTGGAAAATGTTGCCCTGGTACAACATGGGCACCATGACTTCCTGAAGTACTGGGACACTCCCTGGCCTGGCTTTGAAAAATTGATAACCACCTCTTGGAACTAAAGGAAAGTTCCTGTGTGGCCTGCAGATTGAAATAGCACGTACATATTGCACAATGCTATCTGTACAATGTGTACAGCCAGCTTTTTGTACCACACTTTCATTTTTCGTGTGGCACTGACTTCAGAAGTTGATCTGAAAGATCCACCCCTCCCATGTGCCTGTTGTCCAGGATACAAACTGGTTTGGGGGTAGTGGTTGTGGTACCTCGTACAGAAGCAGGGGAGATGGTGTTAGTGTGAATAGTGGTCAGTATAAGGACGTCCCTCTTGTCCTTGTGCTTAACCACCATGATGTTCTTATGGAGGAGAGCTCGACTTTCAGCCATTCTCTGTGGTTGCCCTACCAAGGATCTAGGAAAGCCTCTCAGATTTTTGCGCACTGTGCTGCAAGCCACAGTACCTCTGGCAGTTAGGGACATGAATAGGGGTATGCTGGTATAATAGTTAATCACATAGAGGTGGTAACCCTTATCCAGCAGTTGGTGCAGTAAGTCCCACACGATCTTGCCACTAACTTCTAGGATGGGGGGTATTCTAGGGGTTCTATCCGGGAATCTTTCCCTTCATAAATGCGGAACTTGTGGGTGTATCCGGAGCTACCCTCACAAAGTTTGTAAATCTTTATGCCATACCTTGCCCATTTGGTAGGCAGGTACTGGCACAATCTAATCCTCCCTTTAAAAAGTAATAGGGACTCATCTACACATACATTTTTATCAGAGTTGTACACCTCAGCAAACTTGGTGTTAAAGTGGTCAGTGATAGGCCTAACCTTGAACAGACGGTCAAATGTCGGGTCGTTATATATATATATATATATATATATTATAAGGGATAAGCTATGGTCTCAGGGATCATTCACACAAAGATCTTCATCACCACTTGATTTCCGGTCCAAACAGTGTGATTTATTTTTGCACACAGCATAATAAAATAAACATAAACAAAAAACACCTTGCCCGTCTGGGCTATGCCTAAACATTTACGGTTCCCTACCTCACCTCTAAGTAGGGCTTAGTGCCGGTCAGTGTCTCAGGCTCCAAGCCTTAGCAGCTTTCGCTTATTAGCGACAGTCCACACCGCGGATAGATCAGGCTTTGCATAGCCTTGTGGTCACACAGTCCACCTGACTGAGACCACTTCACACAGAGCCTCTGCTTTAGGCCCCTTTCACACGGGCGTGATTTCCGCGCGGATGCTATGCGTGAGGTGGACTGAATCCGGACCCATTCATTTCTATGGGGCTATGCACATGAGCGGTGATTTTCACGCATCACTTCTGCGTTGTGTGAAAATCGCAGCATGCTCTATATTTAGCGTTTTTCACTCAACGCAGGCCCCATAGACGTCATCACAGGTCCTTTAGACGGCAGCTAATGCTTGAAGAGAGAAGAGATCGCCAACTACGCAATCAAGTGGCTAAGGTGAGTTAAGTTTTTTATTTTTAACCCCTTAATCCACATTCTACAAAGCATTCTTTATTGAGAATGCTATTATTTTCCCTTATAACCATGTTATAAAGGAAAATAATAAAATCGACAGAATACTCAACCGGAAAGCAGACTTCAGTGATGAAGTCTGTGTTCGGGTGTGGGTACCAAACATGCTGATTTTTCCCACGTGTGTGCAAATCGCATTAAAACGCTTTGAACTCGCGCGGGAAAATCGCGCATTTTCCCGCAACGCACCCGCCTCTTCTCCGGGCGTCAAACGTGACACCCGTGTAAAAAAAGAGGCCTCTATGTCACCAAAGACTCTCTCCCCAGAGTGAGCACCACCCAAGTCCAGCATGCAGACTAAATTGAATTGCTGGCAGTGAGCAAGTCCCGGACTGGAATATGGGGAACAGGCACCCACCCAGCACATTGCCTGTTCCCAGTAAAAGCCCGCCCTGAACTAGCTAGAACCAGCTATGCTATGTATTATGGCGTCCGCTAACTACTTTAGTGCACACCCAAACTAGGGCCTTTACTCCACCAAGGCCGGGAACCTTGGTGACACATTCCTTGGTGACAAAACCCCGCTTTTAAATGCTTTCCTTGTACTTTACTGCCCATAACACTATGCACATTGCCACAATATATATATAAATAAGATTCTAACTATTACTTAAAAAAAAAAAAAACACAGATAAAAAATAATAATATGTGCACCAAAAAAATGAGCCCAGGTGCTAAACAGTGGATTACGGACTGATCAGCGATTGGTGTTCACAGCTCGCACACACAAAAAGTGGTGCAGAGCAGGAAAAAAAAAAGCCAGATAAAAGTGACAAAAAAAGTCACAATTTGTTCGCCAGACAGGTTCAGCCCTTTCCTGCCCTTTCCTGTGCTGCTATAGCGCTGCCATTGGCTGGAGCATAGTTCCAGCCAATCTCAGCGCTGACAGGGGACGCTAAATACTGGAGTCTCCTGCCTGACCTTGGAAGAGACTAGTTCAGCACCGTTAACCTTTCCATGACCACTGTACGGCGCTGGTCCTTAAGTCACGTCCAGCTGTTCCGGGGATAATTTGGGGTAAAGTAATGAATATGGCAGTGCCCTTGTATAGCAATATAACATGGTATATCCAATAAATTAGCAAAAATTTTGCGGAACGAGTGAGGACCCATTCATTTTCAACCCATTCATTTTTCGCACTTCTGTTCCACGGCCCCGCAAAAAATAGAACATGTCCTATTCTTACGTGCAGACACGGACAAGGCATTTTTATTATAGTGCTGGCCATGTGCGTTCCGCAAAATGCGGAACGCACATGGCCGGTGTCTTTGTATTGCGGATCCACAATTTGCAGACCGCAAAACAGTTGCAGACGTGTGAATGGACCCTAAGGGAACCTGTTGAATTACCCACCACACCACTGCCAATGTTCTGGTCCTCCCCACTGGTCTTTGTTTATAGGACTGAAGCACTGATGTCATGTTGACATGTGACCTCTGTAGCCAACTGTGTACCTTTGAGGCCACTGATACCCACCATCCCTTTAACCCCTTCACTACCCCGCCACTTTTCACCTTAAATCCCAGGTCAATTTTTGCAAATCTGTCACTGTGTCACTTTATGTGGTAATAACTTTAAAACACTTTTACTTATCCAAGCCATTCTGATATTGTTTTCTCGTCACATATTGTACTTCATGACAGAGTCAACATTTTTTATTTTATTTATAAAAAATACCAAATTTACCAAAAAATTGGAAAAATGTGCAACTTTATAAATTTAAATTTCACTGCTTTTAACCACCTCAGCCCCCCTAGCTTAAACACCCTTAATGGCCAGGCCACTTTTTACAATTTTGCACTACGCTACTTTCACCGTTTATTGCTCCGTCATGCAACTTACCACCCAAATGAATTTTACCTCCTTTTCTTCTCACTAATAGAGCTTTCATTTGGTGGTATTTCATTGCTGCTGACATTTTTACTTTTTTTGCTATTAATCAAAAATGACCGAAATTTTTGCAAAAAAATGACATTTTTCACTTTCTGTTGTAATTTCTTTTTTAAAAAAACTACATTTCTATATAAAATTTTCTATAAATTTATTGTTCTACATGTCTTTGATGAAAAAAAATCTGATAAGTGTATATTTATTGGTTTGGGTAAAAGTTATAGCGTTTACAAACTATGGTGCAAAAAAGTGAATTTCCGCATTTTGAAGCAGCTCTGACTTTCTGAGCACCTGTCATGTTTCTTCAGGTGCTAGAATGCCAGGATAGTATAAATACCCCACAAATGACACCATTTTAGAAAGAAGACACCCCAAAGTATTCGCGGAGGGGCATGGTGAGTTCATGTATCATTTCATTTTTTTTCACAAGTTAGCGGAAAATGACACTTTCTGATGAAAAAAAATAATAATAATAAAGTTTCCATTTCTGCTAACTTCTGGCAAAAAAAAAAAAAATCTCCCACGGACTCACTATGCCACTCAGTGAATACCTTGGGGTGTCTACTTTCCGAAATGGGGTCATTTGTGGGGTGTGTTTACTGTTCTGGCATTTTGGGCGGGGCTAAATTGTGAGCATCCCTGTAAAACCTAAAGGTACTCATTGGAATTTGGGCCCCTTTACGCAGCCAGGCTTCAAAAAAGTGGCACACATGTGGTAACGCCGTACTCAGGAGCAGTAGGGCAATGTGTTTTGGGGTGTATTTTTACATATACCCATGTTGGGTGAGAGAAATATCTCTGTAAACTGACAACTTTGTATAAAATGTTTTAAAAAGTTGTCATTTACAGAGATATTTCTCACACCCAGCATGGGTATATGTAAAAATACACCCCAAAACACATTTCCCTACTTCTCCTGAGTATGGCGATACCACATGTATGCCACTTTTTTGCAGCCTGGGTGCGCAAAGGGGCCCAAATTCCAACGAGTACCTTTAGGATTTCACTGGGCATTTTTACGCATTTAGATTCCAGACTTCGTCTCACGCTTTAGAGGCCCCTAAAATGCCAGGGCATTATAAATACCCCACAAGTGACCCCATTTTAGAAAGAAGACACCCCAAGGTATTCTGTGAGGGGTATGGTGAGTTCATGTAAAATTTTATTTTTTGTCACAAGTTAGTGGAATATGAGACTTTGTAACAAACAAAAATAAAAAAATAAAATATCAATTTCCGCTAACTTGTGCCAAAAAAAAAAATATTTCAGTTAACTCGACATGCCCCTCACGGAATATCTTGGGGTGTCTTCTTTCCAAAATGGGGTCACTTGTGGGGTATTTATACTGCCCTGGCATTTTAGGGGCCCTAAAGCGTGAGAATCCAAATGCGTAAAAATGCCCTGTGAAATCCTAAAGGAACTCATTGGATTTAGGGCCCCTTTGCGCATCTTGGCTGCAAAAAAGTGTCACTCATGTGGTATCGCCGTACTCAGGAGAAGTAGGGCAATGTGTTTTGGGGTGTATTTTTACATATACCCATACTGTGTGTGAGAAATATCTCTGTAAATGACAACTTTTTACAATTTTTTATACAAAGTTGTCAATTTACAGAGATATTTCTCTCACCCAGCATGGGTATATGTAAAAATACACCCCAAAACACATCGACCTACTTCTCCTGAGTACAGTGATACCACATAAGTGACACTTTTTTGAGTGTCACTTTGGCACATCCACTCTGCACTGTCAGTGGATGTGCCAAAGTTACGTGGAGGCACATAACTTTGGTGCTTCCTCCAGCACACCATGTGACATACTAAAATCTGCACCAGCTCACTTTCGGGCGTAGATTTAGGTCATTTTCCATGCCAAAAAATGTTGTGGAAAATGATAAATGAGACTGGCCTGCTAGCCCACCCTCTTCCCTGCAGTACAACGTGACAAAAAGTCACAAGTTTTGCCACAAAAAAAAACATTGTGACAAAATCGGCAACATTAATACGCCACAAACTGGCATATAATTACGGTAATAGTAAATGTCCCCCATAATTTTCTCTATTGATAGAAAATATACTCATTGACAGAAAAATAACGCATCCAGGTAGAAATGCCAGAATGCTGCAAAATTCAGCATGCTCTTATGTCTCAGGCAGACATAAATGATTACAGGTGTGGTCTGAACAAAACCTGGGTCTTGCAACAAAAGGTCATAAAAGTGCTTCTCCTGCTGTCCTGTATAAGGTTTCTCATTTTAGAAACTATACATCTCAAATGATTCAAAACTGATTTTAAAAATGTTGTTAACCCTTTAGGTGTTCTACAAGAATTAAAAAGTTAAAAAGCACCACCAGACAAGGCAGCACCTTTTCCTATAGTGTTTAAGCACGGCCACTTCTGCTGGATTGCAGGGTGGTCATAACCCCTGGATATGAGCATATAATGTGATGGAAAAATGAATCAAGCTGGCAAAGGAGGCAACATGGACAATCACCATACATTAGTAATTGCCTTGTATTAATTTTGTCTACATGATAAATACCATTTGCTGAATTGACATAACCCCTTTAAAGACTATATTTTTTTAAAATTGGTCTCATTAAAAAATATTGAGCGGTTCTGTCACAAACGGTTAACTGTTTTTCTGGCTGTGTGACTAGTACTTTCACTTTAACTTTGTGCGTTCATCTAATAACCCATATCTCTAAAAGGTCCTAAGTACTTATTTAAGCCACATTCTTATCAGTAAGATAAGGACTGAGCTACAATAAGTGTTTATCAGGCCAGAGATCAGAGATAAGGAGTCTGTTAGGTGGGCTGCTTGACTGAACAGAGTGAAAATTGAAATCCTGCTACTGGATAAACTTAAGGCTGTGGTTCAAGGTTCAAAGACAGTGGTTTAAAATTTTAAATAAAGACCAACTGAAAAAATGATTTTTAACTAAAGGTGTACATAAACTTTAAGTATGCATTTGTTGCCATGGATATCTGTCAGCGTGACACATCTCTACTTCCTGGCTAGGGGAAATAGTGAATGGCTCCACAGTGAGCCTTTTTTTTTGCAGCATGTATCTCTGTTGTCTTGGTATCATAGTGTGTTGTATAGTACAGTCGTAATGTTTGTAGATGGGGACAAACATAGACAGTGAGCCTTGACCTGGAACATAGCCCACTTTCTCTACCTGCTTGCAGTATGAGACATCGGTAGCAAGACTGCAACTGGTCGATGGTCCGTATGGTACTAAGATGCGGAGACAGACACCAAAAGACAAATTAATACAAATGGTACAAAATGGGTTAGAAGCAGGCGGACAACGTAGTACCAAAACGAGAGATTAAAGTAGTCAAAAAACAAGACAAATGTCAAGAACTTTCCTGACTGGGCTCCTGCGGGGAGATCTTCGGCGCCATGGCACCAGGAGAGATATGCAGCTATGCCACACTCCAAATGCCAAATTTCCTCGCGCTTCGTGGTAACAAATCTATTTCTCCTGAAATGGCGGTAAAAAAACCCCACATACCTCATCCATTTGGGCATGGAGAGGCGGTCAGGGCCATCTTGATTGAAGATACCGTACAAAATCTTGCATGGAGGGACGTGTGTCCTCACCATGCCAGCGTGCTGGCCAGAAATAGTGATGTCACTAGTTAAAACATCATTGCACCCGGCCAATCTGATGACATGTTCTATTTTTTTTTGTGGAACAGAAATACAGACATACGGAAACGGAATGCACACGGAGAACCTTCTGTTTTTTTTTTTGCTGACCCATTGAAATAATTGGTTCCATATACGGTCCACAAAAACCCCGAAACGGATACAAAATGACAATACGTTTGTGTGCATGAGAGCTACACTTACAGCCTTCCTGCCTGTGAGATCCAGGGGACTGGATCTCACAGGCTCACAGGGATGACAGCCATGATGCGTAAGGAAGGCATTGGTCTGCTGTCCAAGCCATCAGGTCCCCGTCATAGCAGCACGCAGCATCCGGCAGGATACAGCACCGGTCAGTGCTGACCACAGCAGTGCAAGGGTTAATGCACCGGCATTGGTGTTTTCACTGATGCCGGCGCATACAGCAAGGGTCCGGCTATTAGTCCCTGCCATACCCCTGCAGCTTATCGGGTGGGCTCAGCTCAGGGGCGTAACTATAGGGGAAGCAGGGGAAGCGGCTGCTTTGGGGCCCTGACCCAGAAGGCGCCCATCCAAGAGGAGGAGAAGTACTAAAACATTTTTTCAGGGCCTCTCAACAGTATTACACAATGAAATTATATACAGTGGCAGTATAGACAGTTATGGAAACGAATGGAAAAGCTGCCGGGCCTGGTCTGATAGAGCCATCTTTACTAGCCACAGGAAAGGGGGCAGCATGAAAGGAAGGGGTTGTGAAAAAAATTACTGGGAAGGGGGCCCCATTCAAAAATTTGCTGTGGGGCCCAGTCATTTCTAGTTGCGCCTCTGGCTCAGCTGTATGGTGCTGGGATTTGTGACCCTGTTTTCAGCGCCGTACATGTATGGCGCTGGTATCCTACAGGTTAATTATACCTGTGACAATTTTTCGGTATTGCTATATGTTTTGTGTGGCTATACCTCACATTTGACCCTAACAGGAGAAACGTGTCAGGACTACATAGGGTAATCTATGACAATTAGGGGTAGGTTCCAGGGCAGAGTGCATCCATCATCAGGGTGTGACTCTGCTGTCAGGGGTAGATAGAGTCGTGGTGACGTCGGCGCAGGTCCTGCTGAATGAAGATGGAAGGATCTTCTATTACATCATCAAGGGTCCTTTTTCAGGGCCTCAAAGAAGAAGAAAAAAGACTATGCCCGGCTGCGCGATCAATTGGATGGGGTTAGTTTATTTTTCATTTTTTTTATTTTTTTAACCCCCTCATGCACATTTTAGTAAGCATTCTTTATTAAGAATGCTATTTTACTTTATAACAATCTTATAAGGGAAAATAATGCAGTAAATTGACTTTTATCAATTTACTTACATCTTCTTCTAGCAACCATGCGTGAAAATTGCATTGCATCCGCACTTGCTTGCGAATGCTATGCGATTTTCACGCAGCCCCATCAAATTACTATGGGGCCTGCGTTGCGTGAAAAACGCAGAATATAGAACATGCTGCGATTTTCATGCAACGCACAAGTGATGCGTGAAAATCACAGCTCATGTGCACAGCCCCATTGTGAATGGGTCCGGATTCAGTGCGGGTGCAATGCATTCACGTCATGCATTGCACCCTTGCGGAATTCTCGCCCGTGTGAAAGGGGCCTTGCTTTTTTATTTTTACCTTTTTCCTACTACGTGACTTCAACTTTTCAGGGTCTGTATCCTTTTCCAAGGCAGTACAATATATCCGGACAGTCCTCTTAAGCAAGCAATTCCCGAGACTTGTGTAAAGCCTGGGGCAGCCTTAGCAGTTATCAGCACCCATGATGGCATCGTGGGGAGCCGCTGGCGCCAGAGAGGGAATCTTTAAACAATTAGCAGCTATAAGAGTTTATGAAATGGCTCACAGGAACAGATCCTAGGAGGATGACAGTGGGAGAATAAATGAATCTGTACCCAGTCAAATCAATTCACTTTTCCATGCACGTTCTAAGTTCTTCAGCAGTTTTGAATTTACCACAGATGTAAAAAGGTTCCATAAATAGTGATTTGCGGAAATAAAAGACAGTAATTCACGTAGTACCCTTTGACTACACAGTCTACTAAAGCAATCTAGAGATAATACTGAAGTGCACAGTAAATAAAGATTGTCCTGTGTCCTCTATGCTGTTGATCACTGACAGTATGATTGTTTATCCCAATTACAATTCATCACGGTGTTTCCATTTTCTGAGCCTTCTCTCCTTTTTTATTGTCCAACTCCAGTAGTGATTGTGTTAGGGTTATTTCATACAGATTATCTGTCCAATTTCTTCCCAATCAGACTAATAGTTGGTGTGTGTGTGTAAACAGCCATCTGACCAATTATTGGTCAAAAAATCTCAGATAAGCTATTGGTGCTGTATAGGGTTACTTTTTGGGAGTTTCTACTGTAGGGGTGCATCAGCGGGTCTTCAAATGCAACATTGCAACTTAAAATTATCCCAGTGTAATCTGCCATCCAGAGTCCACATGGCGCTCCTTCCCTTGTGCACCTTGCCATGTGCCCATTAACCCCTTTGCACAATTTCACGTACATGTACGCGGGGGGAAAGCAGTCTCTTGTTGCATCCCCTCTGCTGCCCCCACCTGATCAGCAGCACACCCCTGGTATATCAGAATAATGCCGACAGAATAACCCTGTTGTACTGCATTAAAACAGGGGTCAAACCCTGAAAAGTTGAAATAAAGTGTTTTATAATAATAATTTTAAAAAAATGACATTTTCACGTAAAAAACGCCCTTTCATCTCATAGAATCATGTACAATAAAAAAAAAAATTAAAACAAAAACCAGACATTTTAAGTATGGCCGCATTCGTAACTAACCGCCTCTATAAAAATGTCACATGATCTACCCTGTCAGGTGAACGCCATTTAAAAAAAATAAATAAAAACTGTGCCGAAATAGCTATTTTCCCCCTCCCCCATGACAGCACCACAATGAGAGAGCGATCCACCCCCCAGGGGCAGAAAACCTACAGAATAAAAAGGTGGAGCCTCTCTACCCCTTTAGTGGTTTCCTGTCCCTGGAGTGGGAGACCCACAGTTTTTTTCCTTTTAGGTTCCTTATCACAGTCTGTTTTTCTTCCTAAGTAATCCCTAGAGGACTAGCAGTTCACTGCCGGGGTCTATCAAGCTGCTGGGCAGGCTGACAGGACCCTAGGGTATAGAGATGCTCCAGGGCAGTGGCGTACCTCCAATAGAGGCAGACCACACAGCTGCTATGGGTCCCCTGGGGGAAGGGGGGCCCCTGCAGTGGAGGATTTGCCACGCCCACTAATTACACTTGTATAGCTAGCTACTTGTGAGAGTTGAATATACATGGTGAAGGACCTTTGGTGATGTCATCATCATGTGACCAGTGCAGAGGACTGGGGAAAGACCTGTGGGATGTGGCTGTGAGGGGGCGGAGCTTCTCAGTTGTGTCGGGGAGGTTAGTGGTGTCCTGGGACAGCCCATATAACATCCTATAAAAGATGGGAGTTGTAGTTCTGTCCTATTATATCCACCTCCATGTAATTTCATCTTATGCCCTAGTACAGTCTAGTAATGCTGGGAGTTATAGTTCTGTCATATTATATCCATCTTCATGTAATTTCAACATATACCCTAGTACAGTCTGGTAATGCTGGGAGTTGTAGTTCTCTCCTCCTATACTACCTCTCAGTAAGGTATACAAATACCTGTAATAAGTCTGGCCATACTGGAGGTTATAGTTATTTCTTTTTAAAGCTCTCACCTAGTAAACCTGGATGATGCCCTATAATAATGTGGACATGCTGGGAGTTGTAGTTCTCTCTTCTTAGGCTGGGTTCACATAAATGTTTAGTTCTCCGTTTTGCGTGAAGACTTTTTACCGTCTGAAATAACGGATCTCAGATGGAAATGACTCAAACGGATGCCAAGTGTGCAGAACTGAAGCTTGAAATATTTTTCTGTTCTTCTGAAGGTTCAGAAGTGCGGAAAACTAAACAGTGATGTGAACAGAGCCTTATACTCTCTCTGTGTAATGTCCACTTGTATCCAATAATAGCAGCCTGGACATACTGAGAGTTGTAGTTCTCTCCACTTTTACCTCTCCCTGTGTTGCTCCCTAATTTCCAATAATAACACTCTGGGGATGATGAGACTTGTAGTTCCCTTGTCACTATTGTGATGTTCTGATGTTCGTCAAGTTTGACGCCCGGATAAGATGCGGGTGCGTTGCGGGAAAATGCTTGATTTTTCTGCTCGAGTGTAAACTGTTTTAATGCGTTTTGCACGCGCGTGAGAGAAATCGGCATGTTTGGTACCCAGACTCGAACCCGGACTTCATCACTGAAGTTCGGGTTTGGGTTAGGTGTTATGTCGATTTTATTATTTTCCCTTATAACATGGTTATAAGGGAAAATAATAGCATTCTCACTACAGAATGCTTGGTAAAATGTGGATTAAGGGGTTAAAAATGAAAAAATTAACTCACCGATCTCTTCTTTAATCATTAGCTGCCGGCTAAAGGACCCGTGATGACGTCACTGCGCTTATCACATGGTCCAATCACATGTGGTGCTAATGATTGAAGAAGAGAGAAGAAATCCGCAACTACGCAATCAAGTGGATAAGGTGAGTTATACAATTTTTAATTTTTAACCTCTTAATGCACATTTTACTAAGCATTCTATAGTGAGAATGCTATTATTTTCCATGTTACAAGGGAAAATAATAAAGATCGGGTCCCCATCCTGATCATCTCCTAGCAACCTTGCGGGAAAATGGCACCGCATCCGCACTTGCTTGCGGATGCTTGCGATTTTCCCGCAGCCCTATTCACTTCTATGGGGGCTGCATTGCGTGAAAAACGCAGAAACTAGAGCATGCTGAGATTTTCGCTCAACGCAGAAGTGATGCGTGAAAATCACTGCTCATGTGCACAGCCCCATAGAAATGAATAGGTCAGGATTAATTGCGGGTGCTATGCGTTCACGTCACGCATTGCACCCGCGCGGAAAACTCGCCCGTGTGAAAGGGGCCTTAGGCTTTGCTTACATCTGTGCTGGTGACGTTCAATGTTCTGCCATCATAGGAGCACAACAACGAAAATAACCGCAGTTCCGGATCTGGCACTTCATGGACGTCACCTGATGGATCCCACTGACTATGATGAGATCTGACGGGTTTCCATCTGCCAGGCTGTAAAATTGTGTCCAGCATTTATGACCTGATCTGCAAATGAGGCCCCAACACAGATGTTATCAACGCCTTTTATGTTCTCTAGCATCAGATTATGATGTTCTGCAGCAGCTGAGGTGTGTAGTATGATGTTCTGCAGCAGATGAGGTGTGTATTAGGAGGTTCTATAGAAGTTGTGTGTGTTAGGAGGTTCTGCCACAGCTGAGGTGTGTATTAGGCTATTTTCACACTAGCGGCAGGGGAGTCCGTCAGGCTGTTCCGGCGGGTGAACAGCCTGTCGGATCCGTCCTGCCGCTAGTTCACGTGTGCCCCCGGACTGCCGCTCCATCCCCATTGGCTATAATGGGGCGGGGGCAGAGTTCCGGCGGCAGCACGGCAGCACACGGCGAGAGGCAGACGGACTAAAAGTACTGCATGTGGTACTTTTAGTCCAGCGGCCTCTCGCCATGCGCTGCCAGGGGCACACGTGAACTAGCGGCAGGACGAATCTGACAGGCTATTCACCTGACGGACTCCCATGACGCTAATGTGAAAGTTCACTTAGGAGGTTCTGCAGCAGCTGAGGTGTGTATTATGCGGTTCTGCAGCAGCTATGGTGTGTATTATGAGGTACTGCAGCAGCTCAGGTGTGTATTATGAGGTACTGCAGCAGCTGAGGTGTGTATTATGAGGTTCTGCAGAAGCTGAGGTGTGTATGATGAGGTTCTGCAGAAGCTGAGGTGTGTTTTATAAGGTTCTGCAACAGCTGAGGTGTGCATTATGAAGTTCTGCAGCAGCTGAAGTGTGTATTATGAGGTTCTGCAGCAGCTTTGGTGTATATTAGGAGGTTCTGCAGCAGGGATACGTCCTCTCGCTGTGATGCATGAGCGGTATCTGCTGATTGGAGTTTAGATTTAAACATATTTTTAACCTGATGTAGATAAATAGCTACCGGGTTATTGTTTCGCCAAGCCCCTGACGAAGCCAACGTGGCGAAACCCGGGTCGGGCAGAGCAGTTGTGGATTATATTTACCCTGGGTTCAGACCTGAGTGTTCTGGAAACGTGCGTTTTACGTGCGTTTTTGTCGCGCGTATTTCAGCGTGTTTTTGCAAATAGGAAACTACTGTGGTGTCAATCACAAAACGCGCGACAAACGCCCCAAAAAAAGCTCAAGTACTTGTTTATGCGTCGGGCGTTTTACAGCGCGTTAAAACGCGCTGTAAAACGCTCAAGTGAGAACCAGGGCCATAGGAAAGCATTGGTTTTCATGTGTTGAGCGTTTTACAGCGCGTTTGAATGCGCTGTAAAATGCTCAGGTGTGAACTTAGAGTTATGCTGTTTTTATTCTTACCCTGGGTTCACACCTGAGCGTTCTTGAAACGCGCGTTTTACGTTTTTGCAAATAGGAAACGCGCGTTCGTACGCGCGTTCTTGTGATTGACTACTGTGGTGTCAATCACAAAACGCGCGACAAACGCCTAAAAAAAAGCTCAAGTACTTGTTTATGCGTATGGCGTTTTACAGCGCGTTCGTACGCGCTGTAAAACGCTCAGGTGAGAACCATGCCCATAGGGAAGCATTGGTTTGCATGTGTTGAGCGTTTTACAGCGCGTTCGAACGCGCTGTAAAACGCGCAAGTGTGAACTTAGGGTTACTGCTGTGAGTATAATAAAGCCTTAACCCTAAGTTCACACCTGAGCATTTTACAGCGCGTTCAAATGCGCTGTAAAACGCTCAACACATGAAAACCAATGCTTCCCTATGGCCCTGGTTCTCACTTGAGCGTTTTACAGCGCGTTTTTACAGCTCGCTGTAAAACGCCCGACGCATAAACAAGTACTTGAGCTTTTTTTGGGGCGTTTGTCACGCGTTTTGTGATTGACACCACAATAGTCAATCACAAGAACACGCGTACGAACGCGCGTTTCCTATTTGTAAAAACGCGCTGAAATATGCGCGACAAAATCGCTCAGGTCTGAACCCAGGGTAAAGGTTTCAAGCACTGTAGGTTTTGCACTATGTGTTTGTCTTCTTAAGGTGTGCCATATTTGGAAATTTGTTTGGTCGGCTTCTTGGCGTTAAAGTGGCTTTCCAGTGTTGAAGACCTCGCTACAGTTTGTGCTATTCTACGTGGTTTCCAGATTGAAGCGCGGTTCCTGGCTTTCCTATTTTCTGCAGCAGCTTTGGTGTATATTAGGAGGTTCTGCAGCAGCTGAGGTGTGCATTATGAGGTTCTGCAGCAGCTAAGGTGTGTATTATGAGGTTCAGAAGCAGCTTTGGTGTATATTAGGAGGTTCTGCAGCAGCTGAGGTGTGTATAATGAGGTTCTGCAGAAGTCAGAGAAACATCACTTGTGACTGGATTAAAGCCTTTAGTTATCAGTTTCTGCACTTTGTAAAATGTCTCTGTCCTGTCCCTCTGCCAGCACGCGTCATACTGTGACCTTACTGACCAGTCCGGACCTGATCTGATCCAGCAGCGTCACCAGTCCAGACTCTAGTCCAGCTCCTTGAAGATCTGCCCCAGGCCCTAACTGTGCTCTGCCAAAAGCACAAATAGTAAGTCAGCATTGGGGAGGAGGTGAAGCAGTAGGCAAAGTCCATGGGGGAAGGATGGCACATTATATGAAAGTAGCAGCAGCGGGCACAGTTCATCAGGTAAGACTAGGTAATAACTTGCGATCATATTTTGGTATTCTGTTACAGCATACCAGCAGAATACCAGAATCGCCAGATCCAGCATACGCCAAACACTGCTGGCACCTGCCGGATCCCATTCACAATAATAGGGTCAGTCGAGATCTGGCATGCAGCATTATTTTGCCCTTTATTTTTGCCAGTATCTGCAACGGAGGCTTCTGCTCTCTGCAGTAGATGTGCACGTAGCCTAACGGGTACTGTGGGTCACTAAGGGGCCCAAATCAGATTCTTGCCATGGGGCCCAGTCATTTCTATGTACACCCCTGCTCCAGGTGCTCTCTATATCTTGTGGCAGGCATGCGGGCATTCTTTCTGGGAAAGCTCTGCCCCATGGGGCCCGCGGACCGGAGCGGGCGCTTCATGCTGCGATACACATGCCGGCATCCTTGAGGCTAGGCTCTGCCACGGCGTCTTTCGCTACTTCCGGGCAGATGCGGACGCAGGGAGGCGGGTCCATGACGTAGGACGGCCGGAGGCGGGAGAAGGATGACACACTTCCGGCAACGCTTCCGGCTCGCACAGCAGGCGCGAAAATTTGCAACATAAAGCTGCCCAGCAGACCAGTTGCTGAGTCTACAGCTCAGCGTGGGGACAACTGGTCTGCGCTTGGCCTATGTAAGAATGGATTCTAGGGGGGCAATAGGTGCCAAAGCCCGGCCTGGGGAGCTGCTGCACCATATATGTGTATATATACAGTATATGTATCTATATATGTACATGTTGTCAGTCTGTTAGACTGCATTTGTGGGAGGGGCGGAGGCTCTACTTAAACCAGGCACAGCCCCACCTAGGGGCGGGCGTTTTCTCAGTTGCACAGGGGATGCTGGTGTGTCAGCAGGGTGCACTTTCCTCTGCTAGGAAGTTTCTTTCGCTACAGTATGGACCTGGAATGGAGCTTTTCTTCTGCCCGTGGCTACCGTAGGGACGCGTGCGCCATGTATGTAAGTTAATTGAGCCGTGTCCGTCGCTCCGGCCGGCTGGAATCTGACCTTTCTTGCGAGCGGGAGGCATCGCCTCAAAATCGTCTGCCTCAGCTTCTTAGGTTTGTTTTGTCGGAGTTAAACAATTCCTTTCACTTTGTTTGTTTAGGTAATCTGATTTAGTTCCCCTTCTATCTCGTGTTTTTCATTCACGTTGTTTCGCTTTAAAAAGTTACTTCAGCCTGTGTGCGGTAGGGAAGGTTTACCTGGGCTGCATGTGATGGAGATTGGATGCAGCTGTTGCTTGTTACGGCTCTTGCTATAGCATATACTTCCCATGTGACCCGCCCCTCCCCCGCAATCAGGGCTGCGTGTATGCTCCAACTCTTTACGCCAGGTTTTGCCCTGTCAATTGAGACGCTGCCTTCTCATGTCTGCTCTTTCAACATGCTCATTTCTGAGCGGTGCTCTCGTCCGCTCTCGCATCACGTTTACGCTCCACGCATGGTCACAACAGCGGGTAAATCTGTCTTATTCCCTGTGCATTAATTAATTTTTCTGTCATCCTGTTTTTTGCATTCATACCGCTTTTGCTTTCATATGTTTGCTTGCACTACACTCAGACTGGTGTTACACGTCCACTGTTGCTTAGGCCCATTGCATAAGCGTGCTCATGTCACCGTTACAGTTTGTTTATGCCTCGTTCACTGCAGGCTGCGCTCATACCAAATTTTACGTTTGGCCTATTGCCAGAGTTGGGGTTCACACTACCGCTGTGACTCCGGGTTTCACTTTCACGCTTACGTCTCAATGTTCCCGCCCATCCACGGCCGCATCTCACGTCTGCTGTTACAGCAAGTTAATACTCCTTTCACACTCTAGCTGAGTTCCCCCGTTTGCTGTTACATCTAGTACTACACTCCATTCCCTACTAGAACTGCGTCCATGCGTTCGCTGTCGCGACGCTATCTTACTCCGCTCACATTCAGGTCTGCATTTTGGTTATACCATGTTTTTAGGTTTTTACTCATTCCAGGTCCACAGTTCACCCATTTGCTGGCACACCATGCTCCCATTCTAGCCACATTCTCCCGTCAGCTTCTACGTCACGGTTGTTTTATTCGATTGTCACACTGAGGCAGCTGGTGGCTCCGGTGCCACTCTCCCGTCAAACATGACGGGCATCAATGGTCATTTCCTTTACATCTGGTTTTTCTGCGCGTATACATCAAGTGGGTATTTGCTCTAGTTGCAAGCAAAAAAAAAAAAAAAAAAACTGTCTGCTCCCCTTTACTTCTGATTTGTATTCACTAAGATTGTTCCCACTGCCCCAGTTCAATAAACAGCCTCTCAGCTGGGGCCAGTGGGTCATTAGGGTTTGAGCTTCCGACTCACTACTGTTTCTTTCAAGTTTTTCAGTTCTTTGTCGCGACAAGGGACTTCGCAAATCGCAATGCATCAGGTTTTGGTTGTACTCTCTCTTCTCAGTTTCATATTCCACGTTTGCATTTTTAAGTTATATGGCTGGTTTTAGTTTTATGCCTCTGCCCGTTGTTCGGATTACTAATGTCCATACCTGTCAGTAGTCTCGTTCCTTTCCAGGCTACTTTAGACGTCCCAATCATCCTAGTAGTTTGCTTTTTCCATCATGTTGGGCTCACTCTTACTTACCTTTACTCATCACGTACATCTCGGACGGCCTCATGGCCGCAGGGGCCCCTTGATTGCTTTGCCCGCAAGGCCGCAGGGGCCCCTTAATTGCTTGGGCCGCCAGGCAGTGGCGACCCCTTGATTGCTTTGGCCTCATGGCCGCGGAGGCCCCATAACTGCTGGCCTCAGGGAGTAGGGATTCCATGACCGTTTCGACCCCATGGTGTCGGGGGCATGATGACTTCTTCGGCCCCTTGGCATCGGGGTCCCGAGGACTACCTTGGTCTCACGGCTTGGGGACCTCATGACTGCTTTGGTCTCATGGCTCTGGGGGTCCCATGATTGCCTTGGGCTCATGGCGCTAGGGTCCGCATGTCTGCATGGCCGCATGCCTTGCGGGCCCCATGGCTGCTTGGCCTCATGACTTAAGGTCCTCGCGATTTCTGTGGCCTCATTGCTTCGGGGGCCCATGTTTGCTTTGGCCTCATGGCTGTGGGGGCCCCCTACGGTGGCTTGGCCCTCATGGCTTGGGGGCCCTATGATTACTTGGCCTTAGGATTTGGGGGGCCCCATGTTTGCTTTTGCTTCATGGCTTGGGGGCCCCTGACTGTTTCGGCCCCATGGCTTTGAGGGCTCGCTGACTGCTCCGGCCCCATGGCTTCGGGGGCATGATGATTGCTTCAGCCCCATGGCTTTGGGGGGAACGACGACTGCTACGGCTCCATGGCTTCAGGGGCACGATGACTGCTTCGGCTCCATGGCTTCGGGGGCACAATGATTGCTATGGTTTCGGGGGCACGATGACTGCTTCGGCTCCATGGCTTCAGGGGCACAATGATTGCTATGGTTTCGGGGGCACGATGACTGCTTCGGCTCCATGGCTTCAGGGGCACGATGACTGCTTCGGCCCCATGGCTTCAGGGGCACAATGATTGCTATGGTTTCGGGGGCACGATGACTGCTTCGGCTCCATGGCTTCAGGGGCACGATGACTGCTTCGGCTCCATGGCTTTGGGGGCACGATGACTGCTTCGGCTCCATGGCTTCAGGGGCACGATGACTGCTTCGGCTCCATGGCTTCGGGGGCACAATGACTGCTATGGTTTCGGGGGCACGATAACTGTTATGGCTCCGGGGGCACAACGACTGCTTCGGCTCCATGGCTTCGGGGGCATGATGACTGCTTCGGCTCTATGGCTTCGGAGGCTCGATGACTGCTATGGCTCCGGGGGCACGATGATTGTTATGGCTCCGGGGGCACAATGACTGCTTCGGCCCCATCGCCCGGGGCACGATGACCGCTTCGGCTCCATGGCTTCGGGGCAAGATGACTGCTTCGGCTCCATGGCTTCGGGGCACGATGACCGCTCGGCTCCATGGCTTCGGGAGCACGATGACCGCTCCGGCTCCATGGCTTCGGGGCAAGATGACCGCTCGGCTCCATGGCTTCGGGGGCAAGATGACCACTCGGCCCCATGGCTTCGGGGCACCATGACCACTCGGCCCCATGGCTTCGGGGGCACCATGACTGCTTCGACCCGATGGCTTCGGGGGACCGACGACTGTTTTTTCGTCCTGCCTGGCGATTTACCCGGTGGGTTGAACTTCTGTGAATCCAGGTTGATTTGTCCCATATGTCGCACACCCATATCTGCTTCTTTGTTCATCCGGGCGCAGGCCACTTTTCCAAAGTCTGTCGGTGGTGCATCCATTGTCTGCCACGCTTCCCCAGGTGTACTCTTCCACAACGGAGCTCAGCCTGGCAAGGGTCACCTGCCATGCGGGTCAGGCGACTTTTTAGTAACATTAGCCTGTCAGGTATTCAGGCTAGACCCTCGGTTTCAATTAGTACGCATATTATCAAGGCCATTTGTCATAGTTATAACTTCCTGCGGTCTGCCGGTTCAGGTATCATATGTACATATGCATTCGTTCTGCATGCCACAGGCGGTATCGCTGTGCGGCTTTCCCCCCAGGCAGTCCTTGCATTGCGCCCTCCTGTTCTTTTAGTCCCCTCGGCAAACATCATTTATTATTCACCATTTTGTTCTGCTTCAGTCGTCATTTCCTTGGCTGGTCTCTCCTTATCACCACCTAGCTTCCTCCAGACTCTCCTCTTATGGCACCACTCTCCCTGCTGGTTCCACCGTCACTTTGCTCCCTCTGACGGGCACTTGCTTTACTGCACTGCTCCCTCGGCTGGAGAATCTTTTGCTGCACGGCTACCTTCACCGGATAGTCGGTTATGCTTACTCTCCGGGTTTAGTCTTTACTACACTGTCCCTCTTCTGGACAGGCTTCTCTACAACACGGCTACTTCTGGCGGACTTTGGGTGCCACATGGATTATTTCCGTTTGCTCCTTCATTTCTGCATTGCTTCCTTTGCTGGTCACTCCTCGTTACCATTCCGTTCCCTCTGCCGACAATTTAGTGCTTGGCAGGAATTGTGGTAGGTCGTTTGCTATGCTCTGCTCACAGGGAGTTGATTCCAGAAACATACTAATAGCCTTATTTGTGGTACATGCAGGATGGGCAGCGGCGCCACTGCTGCCACATATAACATATCGTTATTGTCATTAGGAGCATTGGCCACCCCCGGGTGTCATAGCTCTTGTTCATTTTGTTAGGCCCTTGTTCTCTAACTCAACGTTCTTAGCCCGTTACATTCCAATCATACACAGTCAATTATTTATGTCACTCTTAGGCTACCGTTTTAAACCTGTTGTCTGTTCTGGTTGCATTCTTCATCCTGAGTTTTCAATCACCATAGTTGGTTGCCCGCTTATGTTTTTCTTCACGTTCAATAATCAATGTGGCCAGCTCTCGAACTCCTGCCTGGTCGACAGATCACCTGTCTGGCTATGCTCCCCCCCAGGACCAGACTGTAATTTCCAGAGTTCAAGTCATGGGTGTCATCGGCCACCTTCAGGTTCTCGTACCGAATGACACTCGTCATTAGGTGTCACCGGCCACGTTGGTCTGGTCTCGTGTTCACGATATTCGCCTGTCAGGTTTTTTCAGGAAATATAGTTATTTTAAGTATCGCCTATCACATCGGTCAGGCCCATGATGTCATCCCGCCTGTACTTTCTTCAGGCCACTTTTTAGTTTATTTTCTTGTTTACCCCTCATATTTGTCATTTGTATTTCCATGCCGGTTACGTTTTCAATCAGCTAGGTCTGCGAACTAAATCGCCAGCAGCTTATCGCAATCGCACTCCTTCACTCACGTGAGGGCATCGACAGGATTCCATATACTACGTTGTTAGCTTATTGCTTTACATCCTTTCCTAGCCTACATGGTATTCTTTGGGCCCTTCTTTCCATAGTCTAGACAGTTAGGCTCAGTTCTCCAGTCTCATAAGGCTAGGGGGATTTTGTCAGTGCTCGCACCACAACCAAGTCTTCAGGTTTAGTTAGTACCGTCCACGCTTCCTTCTGAAGCGTTTCCAGTTCCTCCCTCGTGCATTGGGGCAGTATCTGCGACATTCAGCATTCTGTCCTGGCTCTACCCACAGGACGGATGCAGGCGTCATTATGGTTGACTTATGTATCCGAACTCTCGTGGGAGATATTGCTTCGCAGTTTGGATCAGGGGTTTCTTTGCACAGGCCATTCAAGTCTCTTTTCACCCTACATGGCTGGTTTTTGCCCCCCTTTTATAGGCCTACCCACGGACATGGCTACCTGCACACCACTAGCCATTTAGTTAGGTAAGATGCGTCTTGCAGTTACGGTGGGTCTCGGTGTTTAGCCCACTAGGGCTCTTCGGCTTTCGTGTCCGTAGCCCTGACCACAAATATATGTATGGATGTATACATGAGAGGCCACTTGAATATATATTTCTACCATTATTCTCCTTAGAGGTAGACTGCGGTTCCTCTCTTACAAATATGGAAGAAGACAAGAGACAGGGATCTGTTGAGAGAGAAATGGCAGCTCCAGTACTATTACTTGAATGATTTTCTTTTGGTAAGTGACTCGTGACGACTTGTGTCTCATTTGGTCCTTTGTATTGTCTTTTTTCCAGCCTAAGCCTAAAAAGATGCTGGCAAAAAGAAAAAACAAAGAATGCGCGTTGTGTAGAGTGCAGTTATCCTCCTCTTATGAGAAAAAATTATGCCAAGGATTTATTGATAAGACCATTTCGGAAGAATCTCCAGCCTTATTGGAGAATATTAAGTCACTTATTCAAATAGAGGTGAAAAACTCCTTGAAACCTAGTAAAAGGGCAAAATTAAAAGAAAAGGATAGAAGTTCATGCTGCGACTTATCCCAGGATCCATCTTCGGACGTTGCTGACAGTCCCCAGGAGTCTTCCCATTCTGATACTTCCTCTGATGAAGAAAGTATGGGAAGATCCTTCTTTCCCCCTGAGGATACGGATAGACTGTTGAAGGTCATAAAATCCACTATGAATATTGAGGACGTCAAAGAGGTCAAGTCTGTGGCGGACTCTTTGTTTGAGGGGTTACAAGAAAGGAAGCGGCATAACAGCTTTAATTCAGAAAGAATGGAAGAAGCCAGGCAGGAAGATTTTCGCCACGAGGTCCTTTAAGCGCAAATATTCTTTCGAGGAGGAAGTTTCTTCAACTTGGGGGGAAAGCCACTAAGATTGACGTAGCTATCTCTAAAGTTTTCAGAAAATTCCCGCTTCTCTTTGAGGATACTGTTGTGCTTAGGGAACCTCTAGACAAAAAGGATCTTTCCTAAAGGGAGCCTGGGAAGCTTCTACCTTATCTTTTCATCCGGCCATTGCGGCCACAGTTACGGCTAGAATCTTAGCCCTATGGTTATAGCAGCTGGAAGTGCAGCTGAAAGAAAGATGTCCTAGGGAGCAAATTATCTCTTCCTTCCCTACTCTGCAGAAGGAGGCTGATTTCCTCACGAACGCGTCAGTGGATACAGTAAAATTCAGTGCCCAGTTGGCATCCCTAACTAACTCCACCCCGGAGGGCTCTCTGGCTTAAAGGTTGGAACGGAGGAGATATAGCCTCTAAACAAAGACTATGTAGCATCCCCTGACAGGGAGAATTTTTATTTGGCCCAGAATTAGATGATCTGTGAAAGCAGCAGATAGGAAGAAAAGATTCCCCATCGCTAATACTTCAGCAGTATTTGGGTCTAGGAATAGACAGTCCTTTCATCCCTATAGGAACAACATGGGGAAAAAGGACCTTTCGAGAAAAAGACCAGAAATATAGGTCCAGATTCCAGGGAGGAAGGGGGTTTCAATTTGGAAACTCTTCCTCGGCAAATAAACAGCAGTCCTAACAATGACGCCAGTATAAAGGTGGGAGGAAGGTTAAAACTCTTCCTCTCGGCTTGGGAAAAGGTTGCAGGTCCGTGGATTCTAGACATCATTCGGTCAGGTCTAAAACCAGAATTTCTGTCGTTACCTCCTCGAAGGTTCATTATTACAAAAAATTGTTATGTGAATGGCTCTTTTCCGATAATAAAAGAAGTTTTGGACCTTACAGAAAAAAATTTCTTAATTCCGGTTCCCCAGGGAGATCAGTCCAGAGGTTACTTTTCCCATCTATTTCTGGTTCCCAAGCCAGACGGTTCTTACTGAATCATCATCAACCTGAGAGATTTGAACAAATTTCTTGTGTGTTCAAGAGGTTCAAGATGGAAACAATGAGGAATACGGTACAGCTGCTTTTTCCTCATTGTTTCATGGCAGTTTTGGACTTAAAAAATGCCTATTTCCATGTTCCAAAGCACCAGGAATTTCAAAAATATCTCAGGGTGGCAATTCAGGTGGAAGGCCACATTCAGCAATTTCAATTCCAAGCTCTACCCTTTGGGCTGTCAATGGCCCCCAGGGTATTCACAAAGGTGGTATCAAAGATGATATCTTAAATCAGACTCAAGAACATTCTGGTGGTACCATATCTGGACGACTTCTTGATCATTGCAGATTCCCAACGCAGTTGCAAAAGGGCTGTTCAGATGGTGGTGCAGACGCGTCAGGAGTTAGGCTGGATAATAAATTACAAAAAAATTGAAATTAAAGCCATTAAAAAGACAGAGGTTCATGGGTCTGGTTCTGGACTCAGACAGAGAATATATCTCCCAAAGGAGAAGATTATAAAAATCTAGAGTCAGATCAGTTCTCTCTCTTCCACCTCCTTAACCCTACAGAAAGCAATGTCGGTCCTAGGATCACTAGTTTTCTGCATCCCATCTGTAGAATGGGAACAACTACATACCCGACAATTAAAAGCAGAGATCCTGACGGCATTCAAGAAATTTAGAGGAGCTCTAGACGTCAAAATAAAGATCTTCCAGGCGACTGTGAGGAGTTTTTCATGGTGGCTGGACAAGGGCAATTTAGTCCAAGGAGTCCCGTGGTCTTATCCAGACCCAATAGTCCTGACCACAGATGCGAGCCCCTGGGGATGGGGAGCCCATATTCGAGAGTACAATTTTCAGGGTCCATGGTCCCCATATCAGAAAACATTTTCATCCAACAGGCAGGAACTGGTGGAGGTGAAAGCTTCAAGATCCCTTCTTGGGATGGGCCATCTGAGAATTCTATCAGACAATCGAGCTACAGTAACATACTTGAACCACCAAGGGGGAACAAGATCCTCTACCCTAGGTTGGGAGGCAAGAAAACTGCTGGAGACACTAGAAGGGCAGGTCAGTCACGTATCAGCCCTACATATAAAAGGAAGGGAAAATGTTCAGGTGGACTTCCTAAGCAGGTACGCATTAAAAGAGGGGGAATGGTCCCTGAACTGGACGATATTCAACAGAATCACGGAAGCCTGGGGTATTCCGGTAATAGACCTATTTGTGTCCAGCCTAAACAAGAAAGTAGGCCACTTTTGCTCACTAAATCCCAGGGAATCCCCTGATGGAGTGGACACCATGCTCCTGGATTGAAATTTCCCTCTAGCATATGCTTTTCCCCCTTCCAATTACTTCCAGCAGTCCTGAAGAAAATTAGGAAAGACAGGGTGAGGATTATACTCATTGCCCTGCTCTGGCCCAGGAGGGCATGGTTCACCATTCAACGGACCATGTCGATATCAGATCTCTGGATTCTACCGGAAATCCCGGATCTGCTATCGCAGGTTCTGGTTCTGCATTCAGCCGTAGGTGGTTTCCATCTAACTGCTTGGAATTTGAGAGGAAATTGCTAATCAAGAAAGGTTTCTCAAATTAACTTGTTTCTACATTATTAAAAAACCTGTGACCATATCTATATACGCCAGAACAGGGGAGAAATTCATAGAATTTGGTAAACTGAACCCAAATAATCTGCCTACGAATGTTCCTATGTGTCAGGTTCTAGAATTTCTACAAAAAGGTCTGTCCTTGGGTCTAGCAAAAAGTACCCTTAAGGTACAGATCTCAGCCTTGTCAGTTTAGTTTGAGCAGAAACTTGCCACGGATCCCTGGGTTATTAGATTTTTTAAAGCGGTAGACAGAATAACTCAGATTGCAACCCCTAGGGTCCCTTCATTGGCTCTTAATTTAGTTCTTAACTCCCTGACACATCTGCCATTTGAACCTTTGGAATCAGTATTAAAATGCTTACTCTCAAGATGGTTCTATTAGTCGCTCTCACCATGGCTAGGAAAATTAGCGAGTTACAGGCAATCTCCATAAATCCCCCATTTACCAAGATTCTGGAGGATAGGGTCATCATACAGCCTGATTCAGCCTTTCTACCCAAAGTGGCTTCCAAGTTTCCCAGGTCTCAAGAGATAGTTCTGCCTTCTTTCGGTGACCAGCCTAAAAATTATAAGGAAGCAGAGTTCTATACTCTTGATGTCCGTAGATGACTTTTACAGTACCTCAAAAACACTGAGGAATGGAGAAAGTCTTCTGCTTTTGTTTGTCCTCTTCTCGGGGCCAAATAAAAGGAAAGAAGGCTGACAAGACTACCCTGTCCAGGGTCTTCTCCTGGTACCTTTTTTCGTCATTACTGTTTGGAATTGCACTCTTCCTCTTAACTCTTTTTTGGGAGAAAGGTTCTACAAGCGGTGGTCCCTTCCTAAGAAAGGGCGCTATTCTTCTGTAATTCTCTCTGTGGTGCTGTCGTAGGGAGGGGAAAAATGATGATTACCCTTACCGGTAATCAGATTTTCCTGAGCCCACAACAGCACCCTTCCTTATTCCCACCCTGATGGTCTTGGTGATGGTTCAAAAAAAACATTTTTGGTGTTCTGATGTTGATGGGAATTTAATTGTTATTTATCATTTGGAATTACTAATCTATGTAGGAGTCCCTCTCTTGCTCTGAAATCCACTGAAGGGGAAGAGAGGCTCCACCTTGTTGTTCTCTAGGTTTCCTGTCCCTGGGGGTGTATCCCTCTCTCTCTGTGGTGCTGTCGTGGGGTCAGGGAAATCCGATTACCGGTAAGTGTAATCATCCTTTTTGTCCCTTTGGCTCACGAAAAGTATAATAGCAAGTGATGAAAAAGTTGTATGCACCCCAAAATGGTACCAATGAAACTATCACCACATCATGCAAAAAACAAGCCCCACATAAGACAATCGCCATAAAAATAAAAAATTATGGCTTTCAGAAAATGGCAACCCAAAATGCTTGTACTGTGTGAAACTTAACTAATGTGTATTTTTTTATTTTTGTTATAGTCATGTCTGTAACAACTGGCTCTGAAAAATATCACATGATCTATCCTGTCAGGTGAATGCTGAATGGTGAATAAATAAAAACCAAAATTACTATTTTTTGGTCACCTTGCCCCCAAAAGGTGTAATATTAAATTATCAAAAAATGAGTCCCTACACATGAAGATTGGCAGAAAAAAATATAGCTTTTAGAAAATTGACAAAAACATGATATTTGATTGTATAAAACTGAAATAAATAAAAAAATATATTAGATATTGCTGTCCATAATGACCTGCTCTATAAAAATATTAAATGATCTACCCACTTGGTTGAACGCTTTTAAAAATAAAAACTGTGCCAAAATAGCCATATTTTTGTCAACTTGCCGGATCCAGCAAAAACGTTAGTGTGAAAGTAGCCTTAAAAGCAGAGAAATTCGAATGTAGAAAATGATGAATTTTTCAAAATTTTCTGTAAATTTGGGATTTTTTTTTTTATAAATAAAGGTAAACATATTGACTCAAATTTACCACTAACATGAATTACAATATGACGCGAAAAAACAATCTCAGAATCATTTGCATAAAACCAAGGAAGGTGAGTAGAGCCAGAGCAGCGCTTAACTCACTGTTACCTGCGCCTCCCGCAGGCTGATGACTGCTTACATAATAGAAACAGTCAATTAGCATTCGGACTATAAGATGCACTGACATTTTCCCCTTACTTTTGTGGTGCGTCTTATAGCCAAAAAAAATATGGTATATCAATCTGGCATCTCAAGGGGAGAGTCTTTTCTTCTGGAACTGTCTCTTCTGCTGGAGTTCTCTCCCTATAAAAGCTCAGGAGGCAGTGAAAGGATGAAACTGAGCATACCGTATGCAGCCTTCTAAGTGAGCTGCACATTTTATTGATGAATTCAGTGGTTGTACAACATTTTTAATTACATGCAATCACAAAAGAATTCAGATCCAGGTGCTGGTTTGAGAACTATATGGAATATTTTTTGTGGGACAATCCCTTTAAAAAATAAAATGTGACATTTTCTGACATGTCTGTTTTAAAGAGAAACTATCATCACTAAATGCCATGCAAAGTGCAGGCAGCATGTTATAGAGCAGTAGGCTCTGAGCAAATTGATACATACCTTTGTGAGAAAACATTCATTAAAACCTGTAATTTATACATTCAAAACTCTGCCATTTCTGAGTTCATTGTTCAGAGGGGAGATCTGATCAGTGACCAACAGCTAGCTTTGTATACACACACAAAGAATGTTATACGTCATTGATAACTTCTTCCATGTGAACAAATAGAAGAGACATACACGTAAATATATAAATTACACATTTTACTGAATCTTTCCTTAAAAACCTTAATATTAAGTTGCCCAGTTTTTTCTGCTCTATAGCATGCTTACTGCAGATTGCACAGCATTTTGTGGTGACAGCTCTCTTTAACCCATTAGTGACCAGCCTGTTTTGAACCTTACTGACCAAGCGTTTTTTTTCTTCCTTTTTTCCTCATCGCGTTCCAAGAGCTATAACTTTTTTATTTTTCAGTCTATATAGCTTCATGGGAGTTTATTTTTTGCAGGACAAGTTTTAGTTTTTAATGGCACCATTTTGGGGTACACATAACTTTCTCATTAACTTTTATTAACTCTTTATGGGAGGGAGATGGGAAAAACAGCAATACTGCCACTGTGTTTTTACGTTATAAATTTTATGGCGTTCATTTTTCGGTATAAAAGAAAAAAATGTTTTTACATTGCAGCTTCCCAAGACCCATAACTTTTTTTTTTCTTCTTTCTATGGAGTTATGTTAGGACTTCATTTTTGCAGGACGACTTGTGTTTTTCATTGGTGTCATTTTGGAGTAAATAGCACTTGTTGATCACTTGTTATTATATTTTTTCGGTGGCAACTAAGAATAAATTAGCAATTCTGTCTTTTTTTATTTCAACGACGTTCACCGTAAGAGATAATTTATGTAGTCCGGGTCGTTACGGACGTGGCAATACCAAATATACGTGATGTAAAGAGAGGGAACAAAATATCTTGCGGCACTCACCGAAGTTGAAACAGTATCAATCTTTATTCTTCCTCTTACAGGATACTACAGGATACTTGAAAAACGGGGTGCAGGGGTGAACAGCTAATTACAGATGATCACATTGCGCGTGAAACGGCCGTAGCCGCTGATCATCTGTAATCCGCCCCTGCACCCCATTTTGCAAGTACCCTGTAGTAACCTGTAAGAGGAAGAATAAAGATTGATACTGTTTCAACTTCGGAGAGTGCCGCAAGATACTTTGCTCCCTTTCTTTACATCACATTGTGCCTTGTTGCTATATTACTATTTTCAGCTCAGCACCGCATACGAAGATTTGTGCTGTTTTGTGCACATCGTCGAAAAAGGGAGAGTCGGGTATAGTTCCGATGAAATAACAGTGCCACCTTATTCGTCCCTTATACGAACAATAATACCAAATATACATATTTTCAATGGAAAAAAGTGTTATTTTCTTTTTATGGATTTTTTATTTATTTAATGTGGTTTTTATTTCTTTTTTTCCCCACTTAATAGTCCCAGAAGGGGACTATACCAGACAGTATTTTGATTGCTTTTAAAATGCAATGCATTATCCCTATAATGCATTGCATTTTAATAGCAATGCTACTTTAACATTGACTACAGCCGCGACCAGGGTCTACAATAGATGCCAGGTAGCCTTCAATCACATCGGCACCCCGCGCTCGCATTTACAGGGTGACGACGGGAAACAGAGGGAGTCCGCTCCCTCTATCACAGCTTTACATGCGGCGGATGCCATTGCCCGCGGCATGTAAAGTGTTAAACAGCCCGGATCAGCACTCCTACCAATCCAGGCTGTTAGAGTAGGGCTGCAGCTCTCATGTGAGAGCCGGGTCCCCGCACCACCGCTACACGGGGGACCTGTGCAGCGCCTAGACTGGGCTGCCATAAAAAAGCGGCGGCCCAGCCTAAGGCCCCATCTTGATCTCTGTAAAAACACGTATCGGTGGTCACTAAGGGTTAAACTGCTTATATCCCCTTGTTATAACAAGAGTGGAACATCTATTCTTATAACTCATTGTGTCATTGTTCTATTAATCCTTCTAGAATGAATTACTAGCAGTCAACAACAATAAAGGTTCATCTGGGTGTTACTAGTTGAAAAATGTGTCACTAATAGTGTTGAGCGAACAGTTTGGCATAGTTCGGGTTCGTACCGAATTTTGGGGTGTCCGGGACACGGACCCGAACATTTTCAAAAAAGTTCGGGTTCGTTGTTCGGCGATTACTTCCCGCTTTCTGAAGGGCTGCACAGCAGCCAATCAGCTAGCGTTTTACTTCTTGCCCTAAGAGCCCATCACAGCCATGCCTACTAATGGCATGGCTGTGATTGGCCAAGTGCAGCATGTGACCCAGCCTCTATTTAAGCTGGAGTCATGTAGCGCCGCACGTCACACTGCTCTGATTAGTGTAGGGAGAGGACGCAGCTTCTGTGAGGGCGAGATTAGGCAGGGAAAAGTCAGCAACAGCATCTAATGAACTGATCGATTTACAGCTGTGAATGATTGAACTTCTGCTAGTTACTTGCTCACTGGTTTTTAGGCTGCACAGAGCGTTTTTCTGTCACTTTTTTCTGGGGTGATCGGCGGCCATTTTGTGACTTGTGGTGCACCAGAACAAGCTGCCACCAAGTCCATTAATCCATCAATACTAGTTTTTTTTTTGCTATATCCTGTTACAATGGTGGGTGACATGAAGCCTGAACCTCTGCCATGCGATCTCTCTCCTCTGTCTAGGTGCTGTGGCCTAAATAACTGAAAGTGGCCTTTTCCAGTGGTGGGTAATATGACGCATGATTCCTTGCTGTGGGACCTCTCTCCAATTGATATTGGTTAAATTTTATTTATTTTATTTTAATTCATTTCCCTATGCACATTTGTTTGCAGGGGATTTACCTACATTTTGCTGCCTTTGGCAGCCCTCTAGCCCGTTCCTGGACTATTTTACAGCCTTTTTAGTGCCTAAAAGTTCGGATCCCCATTGACTTCAATGGGGTTCGGGTTCGGGATAAAGTTCGGGTCGAGTTCGGATCCCGAACCCGAACATTTTCGGGAAGTTCGGCCGAACTTCCCGAACCCGAACTTCCAGGTGTTCGCTCATCTCTAGTCACTATCCAATCAGGGCTGACAGTAACATAGTAACATAGTACATAAGGCCGAAAAAAGACATCTGTTCATCCAGTTCAGCCTGTCAGTTAGGCATTTTCTATATAGTTCTGGCAATGTGCGGATCCGCAAAATGCGGAAAGCACATTGCCAGCGTCCGTGTTTTGCGGATCCTCGGACCCGTGGATCCACAAAACACATACGGACGTCTGAAAGAGCCTAACAGGGGGGTAATTAGTGACGGGAGGTGACATGGGGTGATCAAGGGGTTAACCAGTGACGGGGGTGTTGGTGTGTGGTGATTGGTGCACTTACATAGCTGCCTGTGTCCTCTGGTGGTCCCAAGCAAAAGAGACCACCAGAAGAGCAGGCAGCAGGCATATCAGACGCTGTTTACAAAACAGCGTCTGATATGCGATTCAGATGCCTTTTTTTTAACATCTACAGCCTGCCAGAGCATGATCAGCGCTGGCAGGCTATAGTTAAACTTCCTCCGGTTGCAATCCCGTGAGCACGCGCGATCACAGGAACTCTTGCCTCTCGCGAGATGACTCACCGATGCGTCTACGAGGAACATCCCGGCCGCCCGCAGGATGCATCCCTGCGTTAGGCGGTCGGGAGGTGGTTAAGAAGGATGCACATGCTCAGTTTAATCTTTCAACTGCTTCCTGTTCTGTGATAGGGAGAGAACAGACACGCCCCTTTAGCTGCAGCAGAAAATACCCCCCCCCCCCCCCTTGACCTGTCAGCTTGATATAAATTTAGCAGAGTAAATAATTGGGAGATATCTGTATCCATGTGAGGTATAGGGCTGGTTCTATCTTTGTTAAAAAGAGATTGTCATGTACTATATGATGACTGATTTTCAGTTTTTACATTATTCATGGAATAACCCATTTAAAAAGGTTTTCCGAGACAATTTAACTGATGACCTATTGTCTGGATAGCTGGTAAGCTGCGAAAAGGCCACAGAACTCACAGGAGTGCCAGTGTCACATAAGGTAGGGAACAGTGCAGGCCTGTACTCCACCCGCATCACTGTCCCTACCAACTCGCACAAACTGCCCTAAATGGCAGTCTACAACTTGGCAATGGTTCCTGACTTAGGGCACATTCAGACAACCATGCCGTGTTTTGTGGTCCCAAAATGCGGATCCGCAAAACTCGGATCCCGCCCGTGTGCGTTCTGCAATTTGCGGAATGAAACAGGTGACACATTATAGAAATGCCTATTCTTGTCCTCGTTTGCGGATAAGAATAGGTCATGCTCTGTTTCTTTTTGTGGGTCCTTGGAATGTAACAACGGATGTGGCCAGCACAGGGTGTGCTGTCTGCATCTTTTGCGGCCCCATTGAAATAATCGGTCTGCACCTGTTCCGCAATGCGGACCCATTCATATGGTCGTTCCGCAATGCGGACCCATTCATAGGATCTCAAAACCAGAGTAAAACGCTTTAGTTTTGTTGCTATTTATTGTCAATGGGGCACCAGAATGCATTCTGTTCAGTTCTGTTGCGTTCCAATGGCAGACACAAAACCGCTGCAGGCAACGTTTTTTTTGTGCAACATGGGAAAGTATCGGATCTGTTTGTTTTGGACACAAAAAAATCTGGTGCCCATTGACTTACAATGGTTTTAGTGCTGGATCCAGCATGTTCATTTTCCATATAATACAACCGGATCCCTTCTGAACAGATGCAGCCAGTTGTATTATTCAAACAGATGCGTTTTCCGCTGGTTTTGAGATCCTCTGGCTTGACCTCAAAACCGGAAAAATACCAGCACAAGATCCAAACACAGTGTTAAATGCCAGGTGGGGTCAGTTCCAGGAGATAACATCAGAGGAGTAATTGGCAGTCAGCAGCAAGGTCAGGGACAATTCAAAAGTCAGAATACCAGAAATCAGTAGAACCTATGGTTGGGAACACTACCTTGGCAATTATGGCTGTAATGCCCACTGCGAGATACAGGAATTTGAAGGCACTTCTTGACAGAACGTTTCCAAGTGTGATGGTTGTCTTAACAGTGTCCCTAATGGCAGCAAAGTCTGAATGACAGTAGTTGCAGGTTACTTTTCTGGCTCCTATGCTTGGCCATGGATATTCTATGTTCTCCTTTATAGTCTTCTCTTTCTCTCCTCATTTTCTCTGTCTGTGGATCTTGGAAAAATCTGTTATTCTCTGTAGCTTTCTTGGAGCCAGCACTACCTAGCAACCTACAAGGGCTGATCCAGGATTATTAACCCTTGGCTGTGTCATCCATACATGGATATACTGGTTGCAATACATGGCATAAGAAAACATAGCATAACATTTTATAACATTACATTGAATGACTAACCATTTGCCGATACCCCCTGATCTGGGGTAATGCAAAATGGCATAACATTTCTTACAAGCTGTCACAGAGAACGCTTAGTTGTCCATTCCTCCATATCCTGACATTTTGGGGGCCATGCCAACCTATTCATTTGAGTTTTGCACCAGGCAGAGAGAGGAAACAAAATATTATCCAAGTTTACTTAATACAGCTGGAAAACTCAGATCTATATACAGTACCACTTTTTGTTCTCGGCACTGATACCATACACTTGCACCAGAACATATACAAACCGGATTCCAAAAAAGTTGGGACACTAAACAAATTGTGAATAAAAACCGAATGCAATGATGTGGAGATGGCAAATGTCAATATTTTATTTGTAATAGAACGTAGATGACAGGTCAAACATTTAATCCGAGTAAATGTCATTTTAAAGGAAAAATATGTTGATTCAAAATTTCACGGTGTCAACAAATCCCCAAAAAGTTGGGACAAGTAGCAATAAGAGGCTGGAAAAAGTAAATTTGAGCATAACGAAGAGCTGGAAGACCAATTAACACTAATTAGGTCAATTGGCAACATGATTGGGTATAAAAAAAGCTTCTCAGAGTGGCAGTGTCTCTCAGAAGCCAAGATGGGTAGAGGATCACCAATTCCCACAATGTTATGCAGAAAGATAGTGGAGCAATATCAGAAAGGTGTTACCCAGGAAAAAATTGCAAAGACTTTGCATCTATCATCCTCAACTGTGCATAACATCATCCGAAGAGAATCTGGAACAATCTCTGTGCGTAAGGGTCAAGGCCGTAAAACCATACTGGATGCCCGTGATCTCCGGGCCCTTAAACGACACTGCACCACAAACAGGAATGCTACTGTAAAGGAAATCACAGAATGGGCTCAGGGATACTTCCAGAAACCATTGTCAGTGAACACAATCCACCGTGCCATCCGCCGTTGCCAGCTGAAACTCTACAGTGCAAAGAAGAAGCCATGTCTAAGCAAGATCTACAAGCTCAGGCGTTCTCACTGGGCCAGGGATCATTTAAAATGGAGTGTGGCAAAATGGAAGACTGTTCTGTGGTCAGACGAGTCACGATTCGAAGTTCTTTTTGGAAATCTGGGACGCCATGTCATCCGGACCAAAGAGGACAAGGACAACCCAAGTTGTTATCAACGCTCAGTTCAGAAGCCTGCATCTCTGATGGTATGGGGTTGCATGAGTGCGTGTGGCATGGGCAGCTTGCATGTCTGGAAAGGCACCATCAATGCAGAAAAATATATTCAGGTTCTAGAACAACATATGCTCCCATCCAGACGTCATCTCTTTTAGGGAAGACCCTGCATTTTTCAACAAGATAATGCCAGACCACATTCTGCATCAATCACAACATCATGGCTGCGTAGGAGAAGTATCCAGGTACTGAAATGGCCAGTCTGCAGTCCAGATCTTTCACCTATAGAGAACATTTGGTGCATCATAAAGAGGAAGGTGCAACAAAGAAGGCCCAAGATGATTGAACAGTTAGAGGCCTGTATTAGACAAGAATAGGAGAGCATTTCTATTTCTAAACTTGAGAAACTGGTCTCCTCGGTCCCCAGACGTCTGTTGAGTGTTGTAAGAAGAAGGGGAGATGCCACACAGTGGTGAAAATGGCCCTGTCCCAACTTTTTTGGGATTTGTTGACACCATGAAATTCTGAATCAACATATTTTTCACTTAAAATGGTACATTTTCTCAGTTTAAACTTTTGTTCCGTGATTTATGTTCTATTCTGAATAAAATATTAGAAGTTGGCACCTCCACATCATTGCATTCAGTTTTTATTCACGATTTGTATAGTGTCCCAACTTTTTTGGAATCCGGTTTGTATTAAGACATGTACTGTATAGAACAAAAATTCCAACAGTTCCTCGACACAATCATGAAGACTTCGAAGACTTGGAATGCCCCCTCTCCTTCGCATCATGGTTTGAGAGAAGTGTCTTAAAGGGGTTGTTCACCCCCGAAGTACCAGACCTGTGGAGGAAAGGATGCCCTATGGCCCCTTAACTCATTCACCTCCGCCTCCCTCTGTCTCTACATCAACTTCCTGTTTGATGCAGGCCATTTGGCCACTGTGGCTAGTCATGTGATGTGCCCCCGATACATTATATGACCTTGTCAGGTGACATAATTGGAGGAAGGCGGTGGTGGTGCAGGGGCAAAGAAGCTAGAATCTAGTCAGGGGAAGCTGTATGCTTCTCTCTGCAGGTCCGGCACTGTGGGGAGCTCCGCCTAAAAAGCCCCCCAGGGTGAATAACCACTTTAATCCCTTAAGACTGGGCCTATTTTGATTTTTGCATTTTTTATTTTCCCTCCCTACGTTCCAATAGCCATAACTTTTTTTTATTTTTCAGTTCACCTAGCCATATAAGGGCAAATTTTTTTGTGGGACAAAATGCATTTCTTAAAGCCACCATTTAATTTACCATGTCTTGTTTTGGAAAATGGGGAAAAAAATTCTTTGTGGGGTAAATTTGAAAAAAAAAAAAAAACAACAACTATACATTTCCACCCAGGTTTTTTGTGTTTTGACATCACAGCGTTCACTGTGTACTAAAAATGACATGATGTCCTTATTCTGCAGTTCAATATGATTGCAGTGATAGATAACTTGTATAGTTTATATTTTGTTTAACTACTAAAAAAATAAACACCGTTGAGAAAAATCTAAATTTTCTTTGCATTGCCATTTTCTGACAGTCATATCTTTTGTATATGTCAGTCTAGAGAGCTGTATGAGAGTGTAACAGCAGCTGCTGTCCTCCTGCTTACCGCCATGGTCCCAGGCGCGTGTTCAGTGGTGATCTACTACCAGTGTTTCCTTGCAGCCCTTGCCACAGCATGCTTGCTGAATGTTTCCTGCAGCATTTCCTTAAAGGTCGGCGCGCGTTACTTCCTGTGCTTTATGGGTTGGATCATGTGACCTCGCTGACCAATCCTAGCCCTCCTGCACATATATAAGTGCCTCAATGCCCTCCCCAGATGCCTCAGTGTCAAGGTCCTTGTGTCCTGCTAAGGTTTCTGATGGCTCATTGTGTTCCTGACTGGTACTTGTATTCCTGGACTCTGCTACCAGTTTGAACCCTGCCTGCTTGCCTTGAGTATCCTCTGCCTTGACTCTTGTGTTGCCGACCTGGATTGCCTGACCTGTACCCGTGCTGCCTGCTCTGAACTAGAGCTTGTTTTTTGCAGAACATTTTTGTGGTATTTACAACTTTTTGATCACTGTTGTTCAATTTTTTTGGGGGGACAAGGTGACTGAAAAAATCTTGAATCACATGTTTTTTATTTTTTTCCCTTTTATGGCGTTTCCCACACAGATTATTTTTTTTTTATATTTTAATATATTTTAATAGTTCAGACATTTTCAGAAATGACAATACCTAAAATGTTTATTTTTTTTTATAGTTTATAAATTTTTATATGTAAAATTGGGAAATGGGGTGATTTAACCCCTTCAGGACAGTGTGGTGTGCATGAGCCCTTATCAATTCTTTTTTTGTCAATTATCTTTTTATTGTGAATAAAAGCATACGTCCAATGCATCACAAAAACAATAAGTCTGAAGGTAGCAGAAACATTATACAGACAAGGTGCATTACAGAATGTACACTCTTAGCAGAAATCAGGAAAGCACATGGGTCATAAGGCGGAGTGTCCATAAATACTTGTGTTCCCACCCAGAAGATTAGCCGTCAATTAACACATTGAGAGCTGATAAGTTCAGGGTACATAATCAACAAATTCAAAACAAACAACAGGGGAAAACCGGGGAGAGGGATCCGGGGAGGGCGACGGGAGGGAGGGGAAAGGAGAGAGGAGAGGAAGGGGGGAGGGATAGTTATGTCCTGGTCTGTCGGTCAGAACTGCAAATCATCAAAGCAGAGTGTGTCGATCAAGAGTAACAGGGGATACCCCCCATGAGGATTGGGTCAGATCAGAGGTCTTGCTGGGCATTGACATTGCTCCCTCTCTAGCTGAGCCAGAGTATAGGAGCACCTGGGGTCCCTACTTTTCCCTAAACCTCAGCCACGGTCCCCAGATCTTCTTGAATTTACCGTGCTCCCTGGCCTCCCAACCCGCCAACTCCTCCATCCGGCAGATGAGATCTACTTTATGAATCCAATGGTCCAACGTGGGTGGGTCTGTCTGTAACCATCTCTGGGGGATCAGCAGTCTAGCTGCCTGAATTAGATGTGTGCAGAGGCTTCCCTTGGATGGAGTGAGAGCAGGGGTGGGGAGCCAGAGCAGCACCAAAGAGGCTGATAGCGGGACCTCGGTACCTGTAATATTTTTAATAGTGTCTGAAACATGTGTCCAGAAAGAGCGAATCAGCGGGCAGGACCAGAAGATATGGGACAAGTTCCTGTGCCCCCTTGCACCTCCAGCACCGATCCGAGTCCCGCAGTCCCTTATCAAACATACTTTTTGGTGTCTGGTACCATTGAGTTAGAACCTTATATGAGTGTTCCTGAATCCTTGTACATCTGGAAAACCCATGTGCATTATTATGGATACGCTTAACATCTGTCTCCGACAGGTCAATATTTAGCTCTGATGCCCAGAGTCTCAGGTAACGCGGACTCCGGCGGTGCTGGGGGTAGCCAAAGTAGAGTAAAAGAGGGAAATCATTCTACGAGGGGCAGACGTCAGGGACATTACCTTTTCCAACCATGTCCTGTCGGCCTTATGTTTGTCTCCGTCAAGAAGTGGCTTACAAATAGAGTTAAGTTCAATGGCCTCCAAAAATTAATTGTCGAGAGGGTGTGGCTCAATGGATGCGAATCAGGGAGTCCCACAGACGCACCATCCAAAAGTTCTTGAACAGAAAACGTAGACATCTTGCGCCAGATCGGGGAGCCTGTGTCTCATTCGACCTAATGTATAAGGGAGCAGATCGGCTGGCATAAGAGGGGAAGGGTTGTTGAGGGTGTTACCCCTTTTATCAGAGTGCTCATCACCTGGGCCGTGCCTCTGAGCAGTACTTGTGATTTAAGTGTCGAAGGTCCGACACCCCACAAGCCCACTTTTTGTTTCTGGGAAAGCTGCGCTAGCTCTACATCTCCTCCCCATGTGCGGTATGCCGGGACCTGCAGCTGCACCCACCTTTTAAGGTGTATAGCTCTATAGTAGAGGTGCACATCTGGCATATCAATACCTCCCTGTCTCCTATTACGGACTAACGTGTTGTGGGATATCCTGGCTCCCTTGCCGCTCCACAGAAAGGTGCTGAATAGCCTACGGACCTTCACAAAGAACGGAAGCGGTAGGAACATAGGGATCATTTGCAGTATGTATAAGAATTTTGGCACAACAAAAGCTTTTAAGAAGTTTTTACGCCCCATCCAAGAGACGTACGGGATGCGAAGGGATTGTAGTTGCTGTTGAGTATCTTTCACTAATGGGTCATAATTTAAGTGGTACAGCTGGCCCAGATCAGCCGGGATTTTAATTCCCAGATAAGAGAGGTGCGAAGACTGCCACACAAAGGGAGTGGAGGATTTCAATGCTGCGATCACCGCCGGAGGTGCTGATATATTAATAGCCTCAGACTTAGTGTGGTTAACCTTGAAATTTGAGATTTGTCCATAGCGGTCAAACAGAGCAAGGAGATGCGGGAAGGCCTCGACAGGGTTTGAGATCATCACTAATAGATCGTCTGCATAAGCTGCGTTAATATATTCTGGGAGCTCCTATTCAATTGCACGCCTTTAATCCCAGGATGTTCCCTTATGGCCTGGAGAAGAGTTTCCATGGCCAGGACATAAAGGGACGGCGACAACGGGCATCCCTGCCGTGTCCCATTCTTAATAGAGAAGGGAGGTGACAAGGTCCCATTAACTCTGATACGGGCACTGGGGTTTTCATAAAGGGTCATAATGGCCTTACGAAACTGGACAGGAATCCCAAATTTCTCCAGTGTCTTCTCCAAGAATCTCCAGCTCACCCTGTCGAAGGCCTTCTCCGCATCCATGCCCAGCAGGACAAGAGGGATCTGTTTAGCCTTGGCCAATTGGATCAGCGACAGTAGTCTACATGAGTTATGGTTTCCTTCTCTACCCGGGACAAAGCCCGACTGATCTGGGTGGATAAGTTTAGGAAGGAGGAGGCCTAGTCTGTTCGCTAGGGTTTTAGCCCAGATCTTAACATCGACATTGAGGAGGGAGATGGGGCGGTAACTGCCGCATTGGCACGGGTCTTTGCCTCCTTTAGGTAAGATGGTTACAGTCGCCTCCAAAGATTGTCTATGTAGATGGGAGTCCGTCAACAGAGCATTGCACCATAGGGTCAGATGGGGAGCCAGGATATCCACAAACTTCTTATAATATCCCACAGGGAAGCCATCAGGGCCAGGACTTTTTCCCAGGGGCATGGAAGCTAGTACCTTTCTCACCTCGTCCTCTGTAACAGGAGCCAGTAAAGAATCTTTATCTGAATCGGTGAGATAGGGCAGCTGCAGGTCTGTGAGGAAATCTTCTATGTCTGAGTCCCCGCCAGGGTCTCCCAGTCCATACAGGGCACTATAAAATTTTTGGAACTCAGAGGCAATTTCGGTGGTATTATGGACCATGCGCCCATCTGTCGTTTTAATGGCAGGTATAAATGAAGCTTCCTTCCTCTGTTTCACCAAGGAGGACATCAGTCTAGTTCCCTTGTCTCCATGGGCATAGAAGCGGAATTTAGCATATTGGTACGCCTTGGCATTACAGAGGTTGAGATGGTCCTTTAGTTCCTTTCTAAGTTGTACCAGTTCTTCTTGTGAGGATTGCGCCCTGGATCTCTTATGCACAGACTCCAATGCCGCAATCCGGGTCAGGAGTGATTGCAATGTATTCTGTCTGTCTCTTTTCATTCTACTTCCTAGCGCTATAAATTCCCCTTAGTACTGACTTATGTGATTCCCATATCGTGGGGACAGATACGTCTTCTGTGTTGTTTTCTGCAAAAACCATCTCAACCTCTGGGCAACCGCAGCCCTATCTGCCTCTTTGTCCAGCAGAGTTTCATTGAGACGCCACTGTCTAGTAGGGCAAGGAAGGTTCCCTAAATGAAGGGAAGTGGACATCGGGCGTGATCAGAAACCGTGATGGAGCCTATAGATGACGCTACTAAACGGCCCATATGACTTTTTGAGAGAAAGATGTAATCTAACCGTTTGTATACTTTATGAGCCGATGAGAAAAATGTAAAATCTCGGTCGGACGGGTGTAACAGCCGCCAAGTGTCTACTAAATGGGCCCTAGAGAAGCACTTATTAATACGTCCCAGATCAGCCTGCGTCAACTGCGAGGAGCCATCAGACGCGTCGATGAACGGGTTTAGCGCCACATTGATATCGCCACCCACCAGCCACACCCCTCAGCAAAGGTGGATAACAGCGACAGTGTGGAGGATAACCATTTGAACTGACCTCTGTTCGGTGCATAAAGGCTTACCAATGTTACCATCTCGTTTCCTATTTTGCCCTTGACGAAGACAAAGCGGCCTTCAGGATCTTGCTTCAAAGCTGAAAGTACAAAAGGAACATGTTTAGCAATAGCTATGCCCACTCCTCTAGAGGCTTTCTCATAGGTGCTCACATACCAGTGTCTAAAGTAGAAAGTAGGGAGGTTGGGCATGCGGTTAGTCTTAAAGTGAAGTTCCTGTAGGAAACAGATATCAGCATGGGAGCTCCGCATAAGACGGGAAATCTGTGACCTCTTTTGGGGGTGTTAAAACCTCTCACATTAAGAGAGGTGCACTTTAGTGCCATCCCCATGGGAAGTATATATTGATAGGCACAGGAACGCTTATCGGGCAGACCAGGAGTACAAAGGGGGATGAAACTAAACACATCACTAGATATGGAACAATGCAAACGTGCGTATAGCACCAGAGAAATGAGCGGAACCCAGAAATCAGGTTCGGGGAGTGCCGGCATGTTGTGGCGACTAACTAGTTGTCGCGACAGCATAGCGAGTACTCTCTCCTGCAAAGCACCAGAACATAATTAAACCCAGTAAGATCTGGGTCTGTGGAAAGGCTCAAACATGTAAAACATACAAATAATGGAACATTCAGAGCTATAGTAGGCAGAATAAGTACTGTCCGCGCTAGGGGAGCAGTGCTCCGAGCAGCGCCTGTATGTATAAGGCTTAAGTGCAACATGAAGAACTAAGATACTAAACCGGGCGTTTAAGGACATGCATCCGGTCCTCACAGTTCTTGTAGCGTAAGGGAGCGTCCATTAGGCCAATAAACATATACGTGAAAGGCCCTAGTCCAGCGTCCCCTAGCAGGATGGAGGAAAGTGTAGTGGACCCATCCGGTCTCCGGTCCCTCAGCGGTCCCTGGGTCGGGAGTCGGTTTCTTCCTTGGCGGAACTTTGGACCAACAGGATACCTCCGGTAGGTCAGGCAGAGGGACCCCAAGATCAGCCGAAGGCAGCCAGGAAGGGATGTCCTGAGGTGTAGCGTTGAGCAAGTCCCAGGCCGCTGGCAGGTCACAAGGAGAGCGTATTGTGCATCTCTTTCCCTCCGATGAGAAGGTGAGGCCAAAGGGGAACAGCCATTTGAACGGGATTCTCTTGGTTCTCAGCAGATCAGTGACAGGGCGGAGAGCCCTACGTTTGTTTAAAGTTGATGGCGCAAGGTCCTGGAAGAGGAGGATCTTGACCGTTTCAAAGCATATTTCTTTGCGGTCTCTGGCCGCTTTAAAAATGGCTGCGGTATCAATGTACCTTAAAAGTCCGCAAACGACGTCCCGCGGCTGCTCCCCTCCTTAGGCTTAGGTCTTAGTGAGCGATGTACTCTCTCTATCACCACCTCAGAGGCGCGAGCCTCGCCCAAAAGCTCAGTGAAGATGGCATCCATGGCCGTTGGTAAATCCTCGTGGGGTACGGTCTCAGGGAGGCCTCTGAGGCGAACGTTCTTTCGCCTGCTCCTGTTTTCCTGATCTTCCAGGAGGAAGTAGGCAGAGTCCAGGGAGGATACATAGGCAGCATGGTTGTCTCCCAGCGCGCGAGCATACGTCAGGAGGGCAGACTGTGAGTTTTCAAGTGTTTCCACCCGATTGCCAATGTGCTTTAAGTCCCCCTTTATTTCTGTGAGGTCCTGGATCACAGGGGCTAACGCCGAGGACAGAGCCGAGGACAGGGTCTGCTGCAGAAAGTGTCGCGTTAGCGGCTCCGAGGCCTCTTGGTCAGCTCTAGTGTCTCTACCGGCGCGGGGGCTCTTAGGCCTGTCCTGCTCTTGCGCGCCGTCCGCCATGTCCGGCGGCGCCATCTTGGGAGACTCTGCTGCCGTGACTGCCGGCCGCTTGTTCAGGTATTTCTCCATGTCGGAGGGGCTTCTTTCTGGTCTGGTGGGATCCACTGTGTCTTTAGCGACCCACCTGCCCACTTTGCCCATGCTGAGTTAAGTTGAGCCGCTTAATATACTGCTTTGCAGGGTGGTGAGAAGAGGAGCTCTCTCACATGCGTCCGGCTCAGTCAGCGGTCAAGCTCCGCCCCCCGAGCCCGTATCAATTCTGAGATCGTTTTTTAGTGACACATTGTACTTTATGGTAAAGGTAAATTTGAATTAATATGTTTTACCTTTATATATTTAAAAAATCCCAAATTTATGGAACATTTTGAAGAATTTCTCAGCTTTTAAGACTGATAGTTATACCTCATAAAAGACTTATAAACATTCACCATATGTCTACTTTATGTTTGCATCATTTTGAAAAAGTATTTTTATTTTAGGCTGTTAGAAGGCTTAGAATTTTAAAAGAAGCTTTTCAAATTTTTAAGAACATTTCCAAAATCCAATTTTTTTAAGGACCAATTCAGTTTTGAAGTCCCTTTGTGGGGCTTACATCATAGAAACCACCCATAAATTATCTAAGTTTAGAAATTAACACCTTCAAGTTATTCAAAACTGATTAAAGGATAAAGGAGGCGAAATTTCAAGATTTTACTTTTTTCAGGTTTTACAAATTAATTAATGTTTTCCTGTAAGGCAGCAAGGGTTAACAGCAAAAAAACACTTCAATATTTATTACTCTGATTCTACATAAACACCCCCTCATGTGGTCATGAACTGCTGTATGGGGCATGTTTTTTTCATTTTTTCCGATAAATGTTGCATAAATTCCCTATTTTTTATTTTCACAAGGGGTAACAGGAGAAAAAGTACCCCAAATTTTGTTAAGCATTTTCTCCTGAACACGGCAACATCCCATATGTGGTTGTAAATTGCTATTTGGGCGCACTGCAGGGATCAGAAGAGAAGGAGCACCATACGGCTTTTGGAGGCCAGATTTCGGTGGAATGGTTTATGGAAACCATGTTACTATTGATCTGGACACCAGTACAGCCATTTTCTGACCACCATACATTTTTTTCTTTCATTGAAGCTTTATCATTGTTTTTATTTTCGGGTAAGAAAAAGCAGCAACTCTGCCATTGCTTTCTGGGTTTTGTTATTGCAGTGAACACCATGTGTGAAAATGACATGCTACCTTTATTCTGTTGATCAGTACAATTTGTTTTGCCACTGTTATTGGGGGCTCATTTTTTGCGGGATGAGTTGAAGTTTCCACTGTTACCATTTTGGAGTATATTGGGAAGATTCATTAAACAGGTGTAAAGTAGAACTGGTTTAGCTGCCCATAGCAACTAACCCACCTTTCATTTTCCAATACAGCTGTCAAAAATGAAAGGTGGAAACTTATTGTTTGCTACGGGCAACTAAGCTGATTCTACTTTACACCATTTTGATAAATGATCCCCATAGTACTTCCTTATTGCTCGCTATTATGCTTTTTGTAATGGAAGGTGACAAAAAAATGATGTGGTCATATCTAATATGTTTACTTTATTTTTTTTTTGCAATCTTACACAGTAAAACCTTTTTTTTCAAAAATGCTGTTTTGTGTTGCCATTTTATGAGAGCATATTTTTTTTCTACATTTTTCTGCCAACTGTCTTGTGTGGGGGCTCATTTTCTGCATGACGGATCCGCACAAAACGCGAGTGTGAAAGTAGCCTAAGCTTTAGAAGCGTCAAGGCTGCCTTGGTAACTGATTGGATGCCCGCAATTTTACTGCGCATCCCTCTGCCTGACTCCACAGATGCTGTGATCAGTGTTGAACGCTGCGTCAGAGGGGTTAAATGAAGGGGTTCAGTGCAATCGTCATTCCATGTCATTGTGTCCGGGTGCCGGTTGTATAATACAGCCGGTACCTGCAGTGGGATTATGAGTTAAGCAGTTAATCAATATGGACATACTCCCCAAGCTACTGTATATGATACAGTGTGTGTGTGTGTGTGTATGTATGTGTGTGTATATATATATATATATATATATATATATATAATCAATAAATACAAATTTTTTAACATACATTACATTTTTCTCTCTAATAACACCCCCTGCAGTTTTTCCTCCTGGTCTACCTTCTCCTGCATTTAGGTAGCTGTAAAATCTTCTTTATTTCTCCCAAGATGCGATGTTTCAACTTAACACAAGTCTTTTTCAAGTTTTTTATATATATACTACTGCATGAACAGTGATCAGACCAGGATCCAACATCGCGGGCACCGCCAAATGAGATATTACAAGATACGAAGTCAAGGTAGTGCTGCCCCATACTCCTATATTGAACTTCTTCTGCATTCAGAGATGGACTAACATGCTTAGTATTTCCCTTCTTAGTATTTCCTAGTGTAGTGATCTCATAGAGATGCAGGTTGGGCAGGCCAGATACCATTCATTCATAGTATAGCATATTATACTATATATAGCTGTCTCTCTCTCCAAACACTTGAGAAGAAAACTGTGGAGGCATAATACATATGTATCTCGCGGGCTATATGCAAGAAAGGAAGGGGGTTAACAAGAACTAATTTGGAATTATATTAGGTGGAAAGGTTTAATGATGCAAAGGTTTAAAACATTAGCCAAAAATTAGTCCAGGAAAGCTAATTTGAAATTTTAGAGCAACGTTAGAATAATTATATTAAGTCTCAAGCTATTCAATTTTAATGATTATTTCAATTTTCTCTGGGTACCAGATTGATTCTCTTCATAGCCCTATTGTAAACTCGATAAGTCACTTTGAATTTGCAAATTAAAATTGAAATTGGTAATTATAATGCGCAGAAGGACAAACCCAATATACAAAACAAATTTGATTTCCCATTTGCCATTCTTCATCTCAAAAATATGCTTTGCATTTCACTAGCATACCCTAGTTCTAAAACATATACAACTGAAAAAACTTAGAGGAAATATGATGCATAAATTTACCCTTGTTTAACCACTTCAGTACCAGATGGTTCCCCCCCCCCCCTTCATTTCTGAGCAAATTTTGCATTTGTTTTGTTGCATTCAAATAGCCATTTTTTATTTTATTTTTTACCTAGTTGAATGAAAGCTTGGTGACACATTTTGGGGTAATTATATTTTCTTGAATTTTTTTTTGGGGTTAAAGGGGAAAAACTGAAAATATTTTTTGCATTGTTATGCCGTCACCAAAACATGATTTGTTTACTATTTTTATTGCTCAGTCATACAACTTACCACCCAAATGAATTTTACCTCCTTTTATTCTCACTAATAGAGCTTTCATTTGGTGGTATTTCATTGCTGCTGACATTTTTACTTTTTTTAATATTAATCAAAAATGAATGAAATTTTTTTCAAAAAAATGACATTTTTCACTTTCTGTTCTCTAAATTTATTGTTCTACATGTCTTTGATAAAAAAAAAATGCAATAAGTTTATATTTATTGGTTTGGGTAAAAATTATAGCGTTTACAAACTATGGTGCATAAAAATTAATTTACGCACTTTGACTTTCTGAGCACCTGTCATGTTTCCTGAGGTACTACAATGCCCAGACAGTATAAAAACCCCACAAATGACCCCATTTCGGAAAGTAGATACCCTAAGTTATTCGCTGATGGGCATAGTGAGTTCATGGAAGTTTTTATTTTTTGTCACAAGTTAGCGGAAATTTATTTATTTTTTTTTTCTTACGAAGTCTCATATTCCACTAACTTGTGACAAAAAATAAAATTTTACATGAACTCACCATACCCCTCACGGAATACCTTGGGGTGTCTACTTTCTAAAATGGGGTCACTTGTGGGGTATTTATACTGCCCTGGCATTTTAGGAGTCCCTAAAGCATGAGAAGTAGTTTGGAATCCAAATGCGTAAAAATGCCCTTTGAAATCCAAAAGGTACTCTCTCACCCAGCATAGGTATATGTAAAAATACACCCCAAAACACATTGCCCTACTTCTCCTGAGTACGGCGATACCACATTTGTGACACTTTTTTGCAGCCTAGGTGCGCAAAGGGGCCCAAATTCCAATGAGTACCTTTTAGGAGGGCATTTTTAGGCATTTGGATTCCAGACTTCTCACGTTTTAGGGCCCCTAAATTGCCAGGGCAGTATAAATACCCCACATGTGACCCCATTTTGGAAAGAAGACACCCCAAGGTATTTCGTGAGGGGCATGGCGAGTTCATAGAAGATTTTTTTTTTTGGCACAAGTTATCAGAAATTGACTATTTTTATTTTTTTATTTTCTCACAAAGTCTCCCATTCCGCTAACTTGTGACAAAAAGTTCTATCTTTCATGGACTCAATATGCCCCTCAGCGAATACCTTGGGGTGTCTTCTTTCCAAAATGGGGTCACATGTGAGGTGTTTGTACTACCCTGGCATTTGAGGGTCTCCGCAATCATTACATGTATGGCCAGCATTAGGAGTTTCTGCTATTCTCCTTATATTGAGCATACGGGTAATGAGATTTTTCCCCCCCTGAGACTACCCAAGAAAAAAAGCAAGCCTGTCTTACAAATGGGAGGCTAGCGAAGTACAGGAAGCCGCTGCGATTGATAAAAAATATCAAAACTAATTTTTTTTATTGCCGCAGCGCTTGTGCAGTGATTGTGCAGTGATAAAAAATAAATAAAAAATTTGACACTGCGGCAGGGCGGGCGTGGGTGAACGCACATGTGGGCGACCGATCAGGCCTGATCGGGCAAACATTGCGTTTTGGGTGGAGGGCGAGCTAAAGTGACACTAATACTATTATAGATCTGACTGTGATCGGTTCTGATCACTTACAGATACTATAAAAGTACAAATGATGATTAGCGATATGCTAATCAGCGAATCAGTGACTGAGGTGCGGTGGGCTGGGCTAACTGAAGCTGACTACCTACCAAACTGGCCTAAACTAACCTAAACCTAACAGTCAATACTGGTGAAAAAAAAAGTGACAGTTTACACTGATCACTTTTTATGGGGGGGTTGATCTGGGGCTAAATGTGTAGTGCTTGGTGTACTCACTGTGATCTGTGCTCTCTGCTGGGACCAACCGATCAGTCTTCGAAATGCTTTCAGGTTACCATGGCAGCCAGGACGCTTCTGAAGTCCTGGCTGCCATGGTACTCCACAGCAGTGTACTTACCTGCGCTGTGGCCGCCGGGCGCTCCTTCATGACGTCACAGGTCCCTGCTGTGCATAGATCAATGTGCCGCCCCGGACCTGTGACGTCATGAAGGAGCGCCCGGAGGCTGCATCGCAGGTAAGTACACTACTGTGGAGTACTTACCATGGCAGCCAGGACTTCAGTAGCGTCCTGGCTGCCATGGTAACCGATCGGAGTCCCAGCTTACACTGGGGCCCCGATCGGAACTGCTGCTGCGCATGTGCAGAGCTAAACGTTGGATCCGGCGATGCGCCGAAACGACATTTAGCTTAATTCTGGATGCGGATTAATGCACTTCAATGGGCATTAATTCCGGATCCGGCGTTATGGCATGTCTTTCGGATTTTTGGACAGAAAAAAATCAGAATGCCATTCAGAATGCATTAGGATAATCCTGATCAGTATCTTTCTGTCCTAGAGCCCCGAGGACGGAACTCTAGGACGGAAAGCAAAAACGCATATGTGAAAGGGGCTTTAACCCGGCTGCCCGCAGGACGCATCCCTGCGTTAGGCGGTTGGGAGGTGGTTATCCCCTAAAAGGTCCTTTTAGCCATTTTTAACGGTTGTTAGACAGAAGCACCCCTGTCTATACACGCGTAAAAAAATGGGCCTATTGATTTCAGTTGGGGTCCGTTTGGCCATGAAAACGGCCAGAAATAGGACATGTCCTATATTTTGATGGCCACTATTCAATGGCCATTAAACAGCCATGTAAATAACCCCCTAGCTTTAATTGGTTAAAAAGAATGGCTGTGTGATGGTTATTACTTAAACGGCTGTCACACATCTATTTTTCACGGGGGGGGGGGGGACGATTTAGCAGAAAAGGAGAAACGCCCATCTGAAAGGGGGCTAGACAGTATACGGCAAAAATACGCAAACATTTTTGGCACACATTGCCAACTAATATGTGGTGTAAACTTCAACTAGACCATCTGAAAGTGCCACAGATTTGTCAACCAACATCAGCCATTTTGATGAATCTGGCACAGTATTAAACTGGGCAGTTAAAGTTCAGCTGTCTAAAGCTTCAACAGTATTAGTAAATCTGCCCCACAGTTTTCATGTTGCAGCATTTCTCTAGCCATAATTTTTCCATTAATGTGGGCATTTTTGCAGGATAAGTCATGTTTTCTAATAGAACAATTTTGGCTCATATATAAACTATTAATTAAAGCGACCATCCAATTCTAGAAAAAAAATTCACATTAACCGAGGAACGAACTGAACACTTTCAACACTTGCAACACTTTTCATCTTTTTAGTTGCAGTTCCCCTAATTCTCAGTTCTTCTTCTGCCATCCAAGATGACCGCACCGTCTTTCTGATACAAACTGTAAATACATCGGCAGTTAAGACACTTCCTGCTTGTCCAGCCTTGCTCTTGGATTGGCCAGCACTGTTCATTTGAGCAGTGCTTGCCAGTCCAAGGGCAGCATGAAGTTTCTTGGGCTACCAAATGTGCAGTATGCAACAGGCAGACTATGAAGTGGTGTTGCCATTTTTAATGGCAGAAAAAGAACCCTAGAATTCACTGATCTACATCTAAAAAGATAAAAGGAAGCACATCACGTAAGGGCATTATTCTGTTCGTTCCATCCTGTTCAATCACTGTGATTTATTTTTCTTGAATCAGAGGGTAGCTTTAAACGATCACTAACTTTTCATACAACTTTGCATAAATCAATACTACAAGCAGCCATCAAAAAACTTTGTAATATGTCTTATCAGAGAGAAATGTCTAGTTCAAATTTTATCAGCTGCCCTCCCCCCCCACACACACACCCTTGCTAAATGTTTTTTAAAATTTATCCAGTACAGATCAGCTCCAATGAAGGACCATATAACACATGTCAATTGTATTGTCTATAGGAAGGGGGAGGAGTGAGACAGAAGAGACACACTGACAAAAAAACTGCTGCATCTAAATGGAAAATTTATTTCTCAGCCCAAGTACTTTATTCACAACAATATAGGTCAGTACTTTTCTGGCATTTCCTCCAGGATCCTGGGGCTGCTATGGAGTTAGAAAGGGTTAGAAAGCATATTCTTCTCTACTTTCTGTCTGCAGTGGATGGCAGCTGGTGCCCACCCACCATCTATGGGAGAACGGCAAACTAGACATTCAACATGAACAGGGGAAAACTGCTTAAAATGCTAAGTACAAATCATATAATAGCCAAAATTATTATTATTCCTTATGTACTCACACTTTACTATTGGTTAGGTACACTTTCACTTTTATTTTTGGGGTGAGAAAATGGACAAGTAATTCAAATTTTTTTTTTTACTGGGAACACTTTTATAAGCTTTAATGAACTTTATTAAACTTTAAATTGAGCAATGAGCACAGATCTCCTATATATAAATCAGTCAGCAGAATACAAGTGATAAATGTTGTAATGTTCACCCATGGACAGGTTTGCCTTGAGACAAATTCAACCATTGCTTAAAGCCTTTTGGAGACATAGTGCCACATCTATGACAACTGACAACTGTATTACAGTAAGTTTTTGACAGAGGTGCAGTATATTTATAAAAATAAATAGTTATAATTTTTTGCTTGTTTTCCTGATGCAACAGCTTTTAAAGAGCATCTGTCAGCAGATTTGTACCTATGAAACTGGCTGACCTGTTGCATGTGCGCTTGGCAGCTGAAGGTGTTGCTCCCATGTTCATACATGCCCGCATTGCTGAGAAAAATTATGTTTTATCCTCTTCAAGCGATAGCCAGTTTGGACCGAATGCCAGAGCCCCATTTTTCGAATCTGACATGAGTCACTTTATGTGGTAATAACTTTGGAATGCTTTTACTTATCCAAGCCATTCTGAGATTGTTTTCTCAGAACACATCACACTTCATGTTAGTGGTGAATTTGAGTTGATACGTTTTACCTTTATGCATAAAAAAATTAATTTGCAGAAATTTTGGAAAAATTCGCTATTTTCAAAATTACAATTTCTTTGCTTTTAAGACGGATAGTGATACTTCATAAAACAGTTATCACTTTACATTCCCCATATGTCTACTTTATGTTGGCATTATTTTGTAAATGTCATGTTATTTTTTTAGGAAGTTGGAAGAGTTAGAAGTGTAGAAGCACATTTTAAAATTTTTAAGAAAATTTCCAAAACCCACTTTTTTAAGGACCATTGCAGTTATGAAGTCACTTTGTGGGGCTTACACAGTAGAAACCACCCATACATGGTCACATTTTAAAAATTACACCCCTCAAGTTATTCAAACAAAAATGATTTTACAAACTTTATTAACCCTTTAGGGGTTCCACAAGAATTAAAGCAAAATGGAGGGAAAATTTTACAATATCTTTTTTTTTTTTTTGGGGGGGGGGGCAGATTATCCATTTAAATTTATTTTACTTAAATACAGCAAGGGTGAACAACCAAAGAAACATATTTATTACCCTGATTCTGCACTTTACAGAAACACCCCATATGTGGTCGTAAACTGTTTTATGGGCACACGGCGGGGTGCAGAGGGAAAGGAGCGCCATGTTGTTAACGTAGGGCAAATTTTGCTGGAATGGTTTTCAGGTACCATGTCACATTTGAAGAGACCTTAAGGTACCCCTAGAAAGAAAACCCCAAAAAGTGACCCCATTTTGGAAACTACCCCCTCAAGGAATAAATCTAGTGATGAAGTGAATGCTTTGACCCATCAAGCGTTTCATATAATTTAGAAACACATGGCTGTGAAAATGAAAAATTTACTTTTATTTCCAATATAAAGTTGCTTTAGCTTCAAGTTTTTAATTTTCACAAGGGGTAAAAGGAGAAAATGCACTCGAATTTGTTATGCATTTTTTCCTGAATACGGCAACACCACATACGTGGTCATAAACCGCTGTTTGGTGGCACACCAGCATTTAGAAGGGTAAAAGCATCATCGGGATTTTATAACATGTAATTTGCTGAGATTAGTTTAGGGCCCCTAACATTTGTATTTTGTCACCAATATAGCTGTGTGGAGACTTGTTTTTTGTGGGAGGGCTGTAGTATTTATTGGTATCGTTTTGGGGTACATATGTCTTTTTGATCACTTTTTATACCATTTTTTTTGGAGGTGAAGTGGGCAAAAATCAGTGTTTTTAATTTTTATGGGGTTCCTCTTGTGGTAAATATTATATGATTATTTTATTCTGTGGTGATACAAAATTTATGTAGTTTTTTATGTTTTACTACTTTTTTAGCATGAAATCACTTTTGTGTTAAAAATAAATTATATTTTTCATCGCCATATACTAAAGTCCATAACTTTTTTTATTTTTTCAGCAAAGTAGCTGTTTGGGGGCTTGTTTTTGTGTGTGATGGGCTGTAGTTTTTATTGGTATCATTTTGGGGTACATATGTCTTTTTGATCACTTATTTATTTTTTTGGGGACGGGCGGTGACAAAAACAGCAAGTCATTTTTTTCTACATTATTTTTTACATCGTTCACCGCACGGGTTTAGTAATATGATACTTTTATAGATCAGGTCGTTACGGACATAGTAATACCAATTATGTGTAGTATTTTAATTTTTTTAAATTTTTTGACATAAATGAATGGATATGAGAAAAGACAATTTTTATTTTCTTTACTAAAAAAGAGAACTTGTTCTATTTTTTTTTTTTGCGATGCGGACGGATCACGCACCCATTCAATTTAAATAGGTCTCGATCCGTCCAGGCCGGCGCACGGACGATGTCCGTGTATTGGGGACAGCAAATTGCGGTCCCCAATGCACGGAACGGATGCACAACGTTTGTGTGCAAGAATCCTTATTGACAGGCAGTAAAAACATCATAACACCTTGCCCTGTTAATAAAAGTGGATAAGTTGTTGATATCATTAAAAGGTATGACCCATATTGGAATCTCAATATTTATATAGTCTTGTATGGAGACTTAGTGGCAATGTTTCAGATTTTGGTTGCTTATGAGTCAAGATCCGACCTTCCAACAAGCCTTTGGATTTATAAGACAATGTTGCCAAACCAGATATCCACCCATAGATAGCTGTTTTGGGGTGCTTGCTCCCCATAAGTATAGAGTAGGATTCTGGCTGGCTCCTTCAAGAGACCAGTCCTGTATGGAGACTTACTGGATGTACTCCATGGCATGAAAACTTACTGGCAATGCCATGGGAAACTGATATGCAAAGAGGTATCTCCTGAAGGAAGAGAACCATCTTGCTAGTGCCACCTCATGAAATTGGCAAGCCTTAGGATTTTACAAGATAATATAGCCTTGCAGAAAAGGGGCAAGCACTCAGAAATAGCTGTCTACAGAGGGATATCTGGCTTGGCTATATTCCCTTGTCAATTCCCAAGGCTTGTTGGAAAGTCCAGTTTTGCCTCATAGGGAGCCATAATTAGACTGTTCACTTGTTACCTATTCCACTTGATTTGCAATACTTATTTGTTTCAGAATACCAGGTGCAGCATTCTTTTTCTATTTCTAAAGCTATTATATTTTTTCACCAATCTTATTTCTACAACTAGAAGGACACTGTGAATTAACCAAAGCAAGGTATGTATAAAAATATATAACTAGGGACCAATTATGTTGAATATTATGTTACATTAAAAAAAAAATCTTCCATGTATTTATGTCAAGTATAAATTAAGTTATCTCTATTCCTTGGCTAGTCAAAAGACTAGTGCTGGCAGCTAAAAGACCCAATGACAAGTAAGTGAACTAAATTTTAATTGACTTGAATGTGATTAATGTCCTTGTTAACCTTTAGCAGATTTTGATGGATCATCCATTAAGTGGAATAATGTGTAAGTGTAAGTGAAGAATTTTATCATAGAAGAGTAATCCTGACAGTGGACCGTGGCTATGTAAATGAATTAGTCATTGTTTATTTCATGAAAATCTCTAAGTACCTGCTTTTATCAGAAAGATGAAGGCTGTGTCACCTGAGTAGAGATCTCCCAGAGTGATTAATTAAGCATGTCACTAGTTCTAAATTACTAAGAGGAATGTGATTTGCTGGTATATCATCCATCACTCAATGTGCTGTTTAAAATAATTGAAAGTCCTGCACTAATTTAACTTATGCAGTAGTTTGATTTACTTTTTTGATTCTAGTAATCTTGCATTCAATAAGCATTCTAGTTATGAACATGCATGAAATGCTCATATGGACACTTTGCTTATCCTAGGGCTTATACACATGCTATATGACTGTACAGGCTTCATGTAGATCAGAGCCATTAATCATGTGTTGTACCGTACCTTTGCCTCTGATTTCATATGCATAAATCTGACCAAAATCATTGTGCCATATTCCATTGGATGGTGTTTTATGATGGCATTCTTCCCTAAAAGCATTTAATGATGTCAAGTAGGGAATCATAAGAACTCATTCAGAAGAGTGATGTTTGTTGTTCATGTTCGGATGTTGTCCATGTATAGAATGGAAAGCACCTGGACTGAATACTGACCTATTAGAGTACGATTACACACGATTACAAACTATCCATACAGTTTAAATTTTTTTCATACAATAAGTCTACAAATTAAAGAAGGCTTTAATCTTTGGTAAAACCACAATGGTGCACCAGGACTTCTCAGAGTGAAATGCACCTTCAGGGTTCATCTGCTCTGCTTTTCCAGTGCATGGAGAATGAATTCCATATATTTCTTTGGATAACTACGTCACATTCTGGAAACCTGATGAAGCCCAAAGATGCAGATGGCTCTGAGAAGCGCTGCTGCGTGATCATGGTTTCACCTATGGTTTAGGTCCCTTTTAAAATGGAAGGGTAAAAGCACATCCACACATAACAAAAATGAATACATAGCAAAATATACATTGCTACTATAAAATACTATTTTCTGTACAAAATTCAACATACCCTTTGGCTGACTTCATACATGCATTTTTTTTCCGTGCAGTTTTACATCAAGTGTTTGATGCAATATTTAGAGCCAAAATTTCTGTAGAAGTGGATACAATGATAAAACATATAGTAGTCTTTCCTTCCTATTTGATTTATTCCTGGCATTGGCTTTTAAAATGGCATCAAAAACTAGACTGAAAGCTGAATGTGAGAATCCAACCCTACAAAAATAGTTTTGGAAATGCTTTCTTGACTAAATCAAATTATCGTATAAACAGCAGCACATATGCTGTTGTGTTTGAAGTTGTATGTTGTTCATCCTTTTTTTATCCTTGGGGGGAACATGTTGACAAAAATGCAAGGGTCACACAAATTACCACTAAAGAGTGTCGATGGGAATGATGTTTTATTTATTTGTTTAATCTACAATTTTTATATGAAGAAAAGCTGAATGTTACAACGCTGATGTGAATCGTGAGTCCTGACCCATTAGGATCAAGAAACTCTTCGGCAAGGCACCAGAGTTTGTGCAATCCAAAGGCAGTTCGATGGTCAGGGCAGGCAGCTCAGGATCAATACAAAGGTCAGGTCAGACAGCAAAGGATCAAATCTGGAGACAGGCAGAAGTTGGTACATGGGAGAGCAAACAAGTAGCGCACCTTTGCAAAACACTAGACAACTGGAACTTTTTGTTCAGGCACCCTCCCACAGGAGGATGAGCCCTAAAATATCCAAGAGCAGACAGCCAAAGGCTGGGGTGTCCACTATGTCCACTAGAAGGTCGGGGTGAAGTCAGGAGGAAACGGAGGAAGAAGTAAGTAATCAAGTCCTTCACTTTGCGGCGCCGGCGATGCCGCTTGCATAGTAAAGGATCGGATCGGACAAGGGGCAAAAAAAATATAACTATCATTAACCCCTTAAGGACCGGGGGTTTTGGGATTTTTGCGTTTTTGTTTTGCGCTCCCTGCCTTCCAAAAGCCATAACATTTTTATATTTCCGCTCACATAGCCATATGATGGCTTGTTTTTTGCGGGACAAGTTGTACTTTTTAACGCTACCATTTATTTTTGCATGTGATGTAGTGGGAAACGGGAAAAAAATTCCAAATGGGGTAAATAAAAAAAAAAAAAAGCAATTTCACCACAGTTTTACGGATTTTTAAATTACAACGTTCGATTTGCGATAAAACTGACTGGTTAATTTTATTCTTCAGGTCAGTACGAATCCGGCAATACCTAATATGTATAGTTGTTCTTGCGTTTTGATAGTGAAAAAAAAATTAAAAGTGGGAATTTTTTTATTTTATTTTTTTGTCGCCATGTTTTGACCCCTATAACTTTTTTGTAATTATGCGTACGGAGCAGTGTAGGGGCTCATTTTTTGCGGGGCAATCTGAACTTTTAATTGATACCATTATGGGATGCGTATGATGTTTTGATCACTTTTTATTCATTTTTTTTTTTAGGAAATGAAGCGTCCAAAAATGGCGAACTAGCCATTTGGACGCTTTTTTTTTCGTTTTTATGTTTACCGTATGGTGAATATTTTTTAATATTATTATAGAATGGGCGTTTTCGCACATTGCGACACCCATTATGTGTAATTTTTTTATTTTTTTATTTATTTTATTTTCATTTTGGGGAAAGGGGGGTGATTTGAATTTTTATATTTTTTTATTTTTATTTTTAAACTTTTTTTTTTTTTTTACCACTTTCTTATAGTTCCCATAGGGAACTATAAGATGCAATAATCAGATTGCTATTCTCATATATTCCAATGCAATAGCATTGGAATATATGAGAAAATCGCATATTTCTATGGAGCCTATTACAGTCATAGGCTCCATAGGAATACTATGTAGTAACCTAGGTTTCATTCACAGAAACCTAGGCTACTACTGCATGCTCCGGCTCCCCTTGTGGCCATCAGGGAGCCGGGCACAAACCGAAAGTGAAACTTTCGGTTTGTGCTCCATCAGATGCCGTGGTCAGGATTGACCACGGCATCTGAGGGGTTAAATGTCCGCGATCGGCATCGCTGCCGGTCACGGACATGAGCTGCGGGTGTCAGCTTGATGAATCAAGCGTTTACCCACAGCTCATGCGCCATCTTTAAAGTGGCGCCATCTTTAAAGTGCAGACGAAGGGCGTACATGTACACCCTTCGTCCTTAAGGGGTTAAGGCAAACAAGGCATTTTGCCGCCTCATTGGCAAGTGCTGCCCTAGGCAAATGCCGTGTTTGCCTCTTGATACATACGCCACTGGATATGATATGAATATGTTGTTTCCATATCAACTATTTTATTCTCTTTTTTCTGATTCAGTTTTTTAAAGGTCCAGACAATCCCTAATTGTCCATAGTGATGTCACATACATTACAAAACACTGGACCAACAGATGGTGACAGGATGAGGAATGGAGCAAAATTCCAGTGGAAAGTATATTAGAAGTTAATTGGTTTTCAGTAGAAATGATAAGTTATGAAAAATTCGATTTGGCTGCTTCGCCTAATTTCACAAAAAAATTCATCAGTCATTCGTCACAAAGCGTATTTCTTTGTATGTAGCGGGCACAATGACAGGAAATGGCAATCGCGCCATCTCTGTCATTGAACCCCTCAGATGCCATGTTTATCGTTAATCACGACATCTGAGATAAACATTGAGAGCTTTCAGGGGTTAATCTGGTAAGGAAAAAAATACTTACTTCATCCATTTGATTGTGTAGAGCAGGGCTGGCCAACCTGTGGCTCTCCAGCTGTTGTAAAACTACAATTCCCATCATGCTCTGCTGTAGGCTGATAGCTGCAGGCTGTCTGGGCATGCTGGGAGTTGTAGTTCTGCAACAGCTTGAGATCCGCAGGTTGGCCATCCCTGATGTAGAGGCCACATTGGCCATCTTGATTGAAGACACCGCGTGAAATCTCCCATGGGGACGTGATGACGTCATCATGCTGGTGATGTCACCGCAAGTGAGAATTTGCGCAGTATCTTCAATCAAGATGACTTTGGCGGCCTCTTCATGCATGGATGAGGTAAGTATGTTTTATTTCCCACCATTTCTGAGAAAATTGATTCGTTACCATGAAGTGCAAGAAAATTCTGCTTCACGACGAATCACATTTTTCCTGAAATTCAGATCGAATTCCACTTCAGATACTTTGATTTTCTCAACACTAGTTTTCAGTATGGAGGGGGGGATGTTGTAAAAAAAAAAGGTTAATCTTTTAATAATTGTGATTTTTATGTGTATACCTTTCCAAAGTTAATTAAAACAGATAAAATATTACAGCATTTTCATTCATCAGAACAAATACTGTAGACTAGTGAGCTAGTCTAGCGGAAGCCAGCTGGTGCAATACTATTTTATGCATTTTTACAGTATGAATGAACAATGGAAACATGTACAATTTTCATTCAATCTCCATTGTTCAGGGAGAGGGTAGAATGATATTTATTGAGTTCATTTGACTACATGTGGAGATTAGTAATTTATTGTCATATTCAACAGAGAACATGTTGGAAAGTTTCATAAGAGAACTGTGAAGAGTTCTGACTCCATTAAAACATTTCAATTTCAGAAACAGAATCAGGATGGACTAGTTTTTCATCTACAGATTTCTATGGTCAGTATAATGTTTTATAGACGTTTTCTTTTTAAACCCTTTACATTTTCAAACTGACTTGAAATAAATAATATACTGTAAATAACATGAAAATGAAACCAGCTTGTGAAACATACCAGCTTTGCTGAACTACATTTCTCCAATTAGTTAACTATTTTAGTAGCGCATCTGCCATCAAAATGCTGATTTTCTAAGTAGTAAGAATTATATATAAATATTTTCCATTATCTCAGGGATATTGCTTTCAATAACTTACATTTTATCCTTTTGAATTTCATGTATGTGACTTAATCAGAACACAGTGTCTTCTGCCTTCAGTTTCTGGGAAAGAAAGTAATTGTTAGCCCAGGGCTCCATGCCTGCACTGCTGGCCCTACACTCGGGCACGGCACCGGGCTCGCTCATTCTTTTTTGCTGCCATGCACCATGCTGACAAGCATGGACTGCAGGCAGCTTAACTGTTGTATCTGTGCTTCGCGCCAGAGTTTACTTCCTGCTTTAGTCTTGTATTGTTGTTTGGGCATGCAGGGGCTTGCCTCTCCTCCCTTGTAAGCAGCATGTACATGCCCTCTATCTTTCTACTCCAGGAAGGCGCAAGATCAATCTTGGTCACAAGCTTGTGGTGTTTTGTAGTTCTACTTTTCTGTGTACCAGACCCTGGTTCTTGATTCAACAGACTTTGCTTGATTGCCGCCTGCCTCTGACCTTGGACTTCGTTTATGGACTTTGCTTTATCATTGCCTGCCCTGACCCTGGACTTCCTGACTGCGTCACTTCCTTAGGTGACTCAGGGACTGCTCTGGAGTGGTACCTGGTGACTACCCTAACGGCCCAAGCCTATCCTCACCATCAGAAGCTCTAGTAAAGTCCAGTAAGTCACTTAATCACACCCCTCCAGGTATAGCCAGTCAGTGGTACAGTGGATCCACACCCGCTGGTATAACAGTAACTTACTGTTGGCCATATTTGCTCTCAATGGGAACATTTTTCTGTGAACTGATCTCCCAGAACACCATTCCCTTTTCCCTGCCAGATCACAGTAGCAGTAAGTAACAGTGCAAGAACTCTCCAGTTCTTCTCATTGTGCAGATTACTTTTGAGCTAATCGAAATTGACAAAGTGGAATTCGATCCGAATTTCAGGAAAAACTTAATTTCTCACAAATCTGTGTTAGCGAATCAGATTTTTTCTAAAATACCTTCTGCACATGTTACAAACTGAAAGTAAGAAGCCAGGGAATGAGGGATCACCCGTAATGCCATGCAGCCAGCCAATCACAGTGATGTCACAGCTCTATAAAAAGCTTTACCCTGCTCGCCATTATCTAGTGAAAATGGCGAGCAGGGAGTTCAGGGAGAGACATTACAGGCACTAGGGACAGTGATTAGGAAAGACCTTCTTTATACCTTGCTGCACTAATTGGGTTTAAAAATTATTCTAATACTGCTTATTTTAGGTTATTCACCTTCTTTTTTACATTAGAAATTTCATTAATCCTTGATTCTGTTTTTGAGGTGAAATTGCGGTCTGATACAACTGATTTTGGGGTGTTCACATTGTTATTTTACACAAATAATTCCATTAATCCTTGATTCTGTAATTAGGGCGAAATTAAGATCTGATACTACGGATTTTGGGGTGTTCACATTATTTTTATACAGACGCTTTGATTCTGAAATTGGGGTGAAATTGGGACCTGATACTACTGATTTTGGGGGTTCACATTCTTTTATAGGGTACTTTCAGACTTGCGGCAGATTGATCCAGCAAGCAGTTCCGTCGCCGGAACTGCTTGCTGGATCCGGCAAAATGCATGTAACCGTACATGTTTTCATCCACCGGATCCGTTATTCCGTCACTGAAAAGAAATACCGTATGTAAATAGGGATAGTTTTTGCTGGATCCATCTGCCGGATCCGTCAAATCAGCGGATACCTCTCATCAATTGTCATCCGTTTTCAAATGGAAGGACGGATCCGGTATTCAAATTTTTAAAGATCTACATATGCAAATTGTACAGTGGCTATAAAAGACAACCGAATGTCACTTACTCCTCAGATGCTCCCTCTGAAGATTTCAAAGATGATGCCGGACCACATTTGTTTTGGATTTCAGGCTCTACTCCTTGTTTCATGCTGGAACAGACATCTTAGAGCCAGACAGCGTCATCGGCGTCGCTATTGGGTGCATCCAATAGCTTCTGCAAGAATAAGAAGCGGAGCTTTTGAAACTCTGTTTCCGGAATTGCGGAATTATCCAGAAAAGTTTTTTTAATTACTTACGGATGAGCGTGGAAAGTTTTGACAATCTGTTACAACGGGTGTCACCTGACATCCAAAGACAGGATACCACTTTCAGTCGCAGTGTTTCCCCAGTAGAACGCCTAATGCTGACCATAAGGTAAATGATATTTTGAATTGTAATATATTGTTAGTTTATTTTGTATAATGTTTTAAAGTTGATTTTCATGGTTTAAAGGTGACTCCAGAACTCTTTCCGAACCCCATGTTAAGAAATCTTCCAATTTTTTTTAGCATTACTCTACAGTGCAGAATTGCGCATGCCAAGGAGGCTCTGCATTAGTATTATTCACTGTGACTTCAACATCTTGTATGGTCATGATTTTACCCATATATCGGCCATTACAGACATTAAAAGCACTGTGAGCAATTGTAGTAATAAGCATACGCCTATTGTTCATCATGGAGAGCCTGTTATATCATTGCATTTTCAAAAAAATTACTTAGGCTGTTAAAAATTACAACAGAACAAATGAATGGCCAGTTTAAGGTCCCAAAGAATTGCATACAATTGATGTAGCTTGTATTGTATTTTTTAGATTTCTGGCAACTGGAGAAAGTTTCACTTCACTCCATTTTCAATGTCTGCTTGGGATATCAACAGTTTCCATTATTGTGAACGAGACATGCCATGTTTTGTGGGAACAACTGCATGATGAATTTATCCCACATCCAACTCGCCAAAAGTGGACTGAAATTGCAGAAAAATTTATGGAGGTCTGTCAGTTTCCCAACTGTATTGGTGCGGTAGATGAGAAACATATAAGGATTATCAAGCCCCAAGGCACCGGATCCGAGTTTTTCAACAAAAAATATTTTTCTATCATCCTAATGGCCATCGCTGATGCCCAATATAGTTTTGTTGCCGTCGATGTTGGGGCCTATAGAATTCTTATATCGGGCTAAGTCTATATAATAGACAATTTGATTTTGCTCCTCCTCATCCACTTCCAGGTACAGATGCCCCACCCATGCCGTTTGTGTTGGTTGCTGATGAGGCCTTCCAAATGTGTGGAAATCTTCTGAAACCATATTCCAGCCGTGGATTACATTTTAAAAAACGTACATTCAACTACCGCTTGATCAGGGTGCGAAGGATGGTGGATTGCACATTTGGGCTTTTGGTTGACAAATGAAGGGTTTTCACTAAACCCATTCATATAAAAGTTGAAACGGTCGATAAGGTGGTTAAGTCTGCTGTTGTGTTACATAACTACCTCCTTACAAAAGAACCCCTAAATGTGGACCAGATACTGGAGGACAGCGAAATGGCCAGCATTAAAAATTTTGGCCTGCGGTCAAGTGTAACGGTTGCAAGGATGAGAGACTCTTTTGCAGATTATTTCTGCTCTGATGCCGGAAGGGTGGACTGGCAGGACTGATTTGTCTAAACGATTTTAGATTATTTTTTCAGGAAAAATTAATGTTATTTTGTTTGGTTGCCTGGTTATGTGGTTGGGTACAGTGGGGTGTATTGATGTAGAATAGTTGTATATTAAGTTTTTGCTTAATCAAATTTTGTTGACCACCATACATTGAGTCTTGTTTCATATATTTATGTCCCTGCGCTGGAGGAGCGACACATACTTCTGTCGCTCCCTCGGCGCAGGGAGATTACGTCAGGCCTCTTCTAAACACTATTTGTCATCTCCCAGTGCTGGTGGAGCGACACAAGTATTTGTCGCTCCACAAGCGATGTGAGACTTAAATTATTTTTTGAAATGTAAAAAAAAAAAAAATACAACAAATAAATTCTCAAGAAAAAATAACATTTATTTATAAATACAATTTTTGTAAAACGAAATATATAAATAAAAAAGAAACAACAAAAAAATAACAATTGCAAATACCTATATGAAGGCCTCGTTGGAGTAGAAGGTTGGGAGGTGGAGGGCAGATCACGATTTGGTTCCCCTCTGCCCTGTTCTTGTGCCAATGTGGACATACCTGAGTGTTAGGGGAAGTGCAACAGAGGGAGTGTGCAATTGAGAGCATTTAGCAGGAGATGGAGTTTCTCAAGCAAGAGTAGAGGGAGTGGTAAAAGTGGTTGGAGGAAAGTAGTGAGGAGGAGAGGGAGAAAAGTGATAAGAAAAGAGCTTGGGGGTTTGGGACTGGGAAGGGGGGGCTAGAATGGGGGAAAGGTAGTTTGGGAAGGGGGATGTGGAGGTTGGGATGGGGGATAGGGGTGGGATGAGGGATAGGGGTGGGATGGGATATATGTGTGGGATGGGGATAGTTGTGGGATGGGGGATAAGGCATAGACCGGGATAGGTCTGGGGCGGGGGAAGGGATGTGGGGTGGTGCTGCACTTGCCACAAGACGCTGCCAACTTTCTTCTGGCCTCAAATAGCTGGTCGGGCATAAAACTGTACCATCACAGGGAGCAACGATAACCAATAGTGATGCACTGGATCCATCTGCGACGTCAGCCCTGCCCCTCTCAGACTTGGCACAGTGTCCTCCAAAACGACACCTCTATTGGTGAATCACATCAAGGACTCGTAAACGAGCCTTGTGAGATCCTCGTAGTCCCCCTGATGCTCCTACCGGTCCTCTCGTGATGCATGAGGGCCTCAGCTGCTTGAGCAGGACGAGAGGGACCAGCGGTGGGTGGCTCTTCAGGGACCACCTCCGGAGCGACCTCCCCCTGTGTGACTTCACAAGGAGCTTTGGACGCCAGAGTATTGCTTGATGTGCTGTAGCATGCTTTACTCGTCTCTACTCCACCAAATACTATGTGGATGTCTCGGACAGAGTGCCAAATGACAGTCTGCCTGGGCCACACACATACATTGGAGATCATAATTCATAATTTGTATAAACATTATATCTTACCTTCGCAGCTGTAGGGTTCGTCTTAGGAACCCCAATGCGGTCGCATAATGGTATGGCCGCTCGGGCGCTTAACCTCCTCGATTAAATCTTTCTTGAAGCAGTCCCTCATTGACCACCACCGCACCATAATTGTCATCCCTGGCACCAAGAAAAAAAATAATAAAAATTAGTCTTTATTAGTCTTTTTTTACATCAAAAATGGTTTACTATTTGATTGAACCTGCAACAACAACAATAAAAAAAAATTTGTTGTAAACTATTGGTGGTAGTGACCCACTTCAATCAGACAGAGAAAC